>SJYO01033645.1:9152898-9752898 GCA_006410555.1 Capra ibex
GAGACCGACGGACAGGGGCCGCCCCCTACCAGACGTCGGCCGAAAAGGGCAAGGCAGGAAACAAGACACGAGCCAGGACCGCCACAGAATACAAGCTCGAAAAGCGCACCATCGATAGGGTGTCAGACCAAACGATCGAGTTCAATCTAGCAAGACCAACGCACACCCCGCAAGGACGGGCTAAGAATGTTTCGAGACGTCGGGCGCGGAGGGCGCGCAGGGACGGGACGGGGGTGAAGGGTCACCGCCTACGTCCGCAGACACGACGAAAAGACGACCCCCTCAATGACAACCCGAACATTAGACAACCAAAATTAATAAATAGATAAAAAGGAAGGATAATACAGCGGGAGACACAAAGGTTCCGAACGGTGTCTGAGCCGTCCCTCTCACAAAGGACCACAAACCTTTGGAGAGAAGAATTTTAAGGGAAGGGTCCTGCCCGAAGGGAAGGGCCCTGCCTCGAGGGAGGGGTGGAGGAAACAGAGGAAAAAGCAGAAAATATAAAAAAGGATGGACAAAAACTTCTGTTACCAGACGAAAAGACCAACGGACTACAGGAGACGGTCGGATGTCTTCAACAAAACACCTCAAACGAGCCGTAACTTTACAAGAAAACTCCTTAAACACTCCCTCTTTCACCAGAAGGGTAGGATAAGGAGGCGGTAGAAAGGGGCTAGGAGTATTACGATAAAAGGTATTAGAAGTAAGAACTGTAAGTCTAGAGTCAAATCAACGACGGAGGAGTTTCTCCAGTAGAACTGGTGCGTTACATTTCATCAGTGTGATAACAAAGGATTTTATATTCAGAAGATTATAAAACGTCTTGTTAAAAAGTATTACACTAGGAAGAATAGAAAACGACTAAGTAAAGAAGTAAATAAAAGTTAAACTAAATATGATCTTGTCACCAAGACCCCCACCAAAACAAGGGGGGGTCCCTTGTAAATCGTTATGGACCTCCATACAAACCAGGGGTACGAGGTGTAAGATGCTATCTAATCCCTGGAGAGGTGTTTTTATCAATAGACGGGGTTTTACAAGTGTCACCGAATCCGACTCTTTGAGACGTGGTCTTCTTTCGTGCTTTCTCGTGTCCGAAACGGGTCTAATAGTACAAGACACGGAGTACGGATCTTGTTCTGGTCTACATAATTATATAGTTTGTAAGTCGTTTAGTTATTTATATACTCGTATCATAAACATTCCGGAATTATCCTAAACTATGTATCATAAAGTCGTTAAAAAACTAGAATTTTCTAACTATTTTAGTACTAGAATCTATTTCGGTTTCACGATCATAAACAGTAGCCGCTTTATTTTGGATTGGCGAATCCTTTACTAGTCTTAACGATGGAAATGACGTGAAACCGATGTTCCCCAGAGACACCCGTTGTTTAGATCCAATTTTACAAGGGGAAACTTTCTCATGGGAGAGGACACTTCGGTCAAACGTCCCGTCAACACTCACTCGTAAATCATCGTGCGACGAAAGAGTTCAAGGGAAGGTGGTGAAGTATCAATACACTGGAACATATTGAAGGATCTAAAGTACGGAGTCAAAGAGTAAAAAATTTATCTCCGAAAGTACTTTTATGGAAGGGGTACCTCAACAAGACTCTTAATTCACTGAATGATTTACATTTTGGGAATCTTGTCTTGTGAATTTGTGACGTACACAATTGAAAGAAGTGTACAACATTCTTTGCCCAGGACAGACGATAACTGTAGAGCCCCTAGGAGACTGTTGGAACCGACGAGTCCCCTCTCGAGCGACTACTACTTTCATTTACAATCGACACTATTAGTAAGAATTATTTTTGTATCGACTTTAACACTATTATAATCATATAAACATATATACGATTACACACATTATTATTGTTGTCCTATTATTACTATTACTACCTTAATAGTTAGGTCACTAGACGGGAGTCTAAGAAAACTTGGATCCGAAGTCCACTCGTTTATCTTAAGGATGAGAGTGTCCTAGTCGAACCTAGTCTCCCACTCTCTTGACTTATGTGTCTTTTTACTCGATACTCAACTTTCGAAACGTACGGGTAGACGATAGTGTAGGCTCCTGGACACGCCATAAGAGGTGAGGAAAACGGGAGAGACCAGAGTGGAAGGAGCTATTGTCGAGGAGAGACGGAGAACTACCCACCATTTTTAGTTATCCTTTATTATCCACCCTTTACCAACACAAGGAACCTCTTTAAAGAATCTATTCGCCCTCCGGTACATCAATAATATACTGATTACTTATGACAAAAGGAAGTGACGCGAGGTTACACCCGTCGTCATAACTTGGACCGGAACCAGTTGACACCATAACTAAAGGAAAACACTAAAGTCTAAGAAAAGAGTTCCTTGGAATTGATTTCTGAGTTTTATCCTTTTCGTAAAGTTTAATCTGTTTCACACGTGACTTGAAGTCTGAATCTAAAATTACTTACTAAAAGCTATTTTAGAATACAACCAAAGATAGTATAAAAATTACGGAAAACTAATAAGAAAAATGATGTTTCATATTAAATTACTACCCCGAAGGGACCATCGAGTCGACCATATCTTAGGCGAACGTTACGTCCTCTGGGGTCAAGCTAAGGACCCAACCCTTCTATGGACCTCTTCCCTATCTGATGGGTGAGGTCATAAGTACCCGGAGGAACCACCGAGTCTCTCATTTCTTGAGTGGAACGTCCTAAGTGTTACTTAAGTGTTTCTTAAGTGTTACGCCTCTGGACGTCATACCCTCTGGACCCAAGCTAAGGACCCAATCCTTCCAGGGAACCTCCTCCCGTACCGTTGGGGAAGGTCATAAGAACGGACCTCTTACGGGTACCTTTCTTCTCGGACCGCCCGATGTCAGGTACTCCAGTGTTTCTCAACCTGTACCGTTTCGTTGATTCGTATCGTGCTGTGTACATTAAATTATTGTGGAATAATAATACACCATTTAGTAGAAAGGACATTTGTTAAAATCGATCTATATTAAAATATGGTATATTCAGTGGGTAGGTTTTACATGTCAAACTACAAACTCCCGTCACCTTTGTCACAGTCTGAAATAAAAACCCCCGAGCTTTTAGTGACGTCTACCACTAACGTCGGTACTTTAATTTTCTGCGAATGAGGAACCTTCTTTTCAATACTGGTTGGATCTATCATATAAGTTTTCGTCTCTGTAATGAAACGGCTGATTCCAGGAAGATCAGGTCCGATACCAAAAAGGACACCAGTACATACCTACACTCTCAACCTGACATTTCTTCCGACTCGTGGCTTCTGAACTACGAAAGCTTGACACCACAACCTCTTCTGAGAACTCCCAGGGAACCTGACGTTCCTCTAGGTTGGTCAGGTAAGACTTCCTCTAGTTGGGACCCTAAAGAAACCTTCCTTACTACGACTTCGACTTTGAGGTCATGAAACCGGTGGAGTACGCTTCTCAACTGAGTAACCTTTTCTGAGACTACGACCCTCCCTAATCCCCGTCCTCCTCTTCCCCTGCTGGCTCCTACTCTACCGACCTACCGTAGTGCCTGAGCTGCCTGCACTCAGACTCACTTGAGGCCCTCAACCACTACCTGTCCCTCCGGACCGCACGACGTTAAGTACCCCAGAGTTTCTCAACCTGAGCTGACTCGCTGACTTGACTTGACTTGACTTTGTCAGTACGTTGGTAGTTATGTCAGATCAAATCTCATAAAACTGTGGAATTTTAATTAACACGGTTAATCGTCAACGAGAAATAGGGGACTGGTTCGGTAGTCGTTGGTGATTAGATATAATACAGAGATATCCAAACGAAAAAGTCCTGTAAAGAATATTTACCTTAGTATGTCACACTTGACAGACACAGACGTAAGAAAGTGTATCAGATAGTGCTCAGTCGAAATAATTCTAAAGTCGAAAATCCGTGTAACACCGTCTTGGGACGTTCACACTGGTGAGAACGTAGGAAGGTAGGTAGGACTGAGTGGTCGAGGAACTTAACGACAAAATTTCAGTAGAAAGACTCTAAAGAAGTACCACTTACAACCCTTCCCGATGCTATATCTTTATGATAAAGAGGATCTAGAGAGGAGTCACAGACCACCTCCGGATATACATAGACTTCAGTAAGATTCTTCAATATAAACCCAGGGTTCATGAGACCATTGGGTCACTATCCAAGTCATTCAAAATGGTTGTAAAGTAACTTGAGAGAGACAGGAGAAGATGTGTATACAGGAGAAGATGGTCTGAAAGTACCCACGACCACTCAGAGAGTTACCAAGATATTTCACTGCTGATAGAAGGAACTCTTAAGACTCTAAACAGAACTCTGGGTCCCCAAACACAAGGATTTCCGAATGTTCACCTGAAGTTATACCTCCTTTAACTTTCACAATCAGTGAGGCAACACAGACTGACAAACGCTGGGGTACTTGACGTCGGACGGTCCGAGGAGGCAGGTACCTTAAGAGGTCCGTTCTTATAACCTCACCCACTGGTAAGGGAAGAGGTCCGATATCAGGGTTTGGTCCCTAGTTTAGGTCAAGAGGACGTAACGGCCGTCTAAGAAATGGTAGACTCGGTGATCCCCTCTTATGGTTAGTAATATAGACAAAATGACGACTTTATATCCCTGGGTGACCGGAGACTGTAATCAGACGGATACATCATCAATTACAACTGTCATAGACTTCTGAAGATATCTAACATCACTACATACTTGTAAAGGAAAACTAAAGAGGTTCAGGAGATAAGAGAATGGTTTCTCTGTCTGGAACTCTATCTCACCTTCCCGACATCCGAGTCCCTTGACAGTCTGGATCCTAACTTAGGACCACACTGGTGAATAATCGAGTAACGAAGAACCGTTCAAAAGAATCGGAGTAAAAGGTGTACCCTTTTCGTCCGTTATTATTTACAGTACCCCATCAACATTTATAAGTCAATTCATTACGTACATTTCTTTAAATGTGGACCATCCCTGACTATTAGCTAATGACAAAAATTTCCATCACTCATGTCCTCTTTCTCCATGGTGACTTCCTCGGCCTAGATGTCATAAACTTGACATCAAAAGTTAAATGAAGGGTCCTTCGTCTCACCATTTTTTTTTAGACGGACTGTTACGTCCTCTGTGTTCTCTACGCTGAAACTAGGGACCCAACCCTTCTAGGGGATCTTTTCCTTTACCGTTGGACGAGATCATAAGAACGAATCTTTTGAGGTATCGTGTCTCCTCGGACCGTCCGATGTCAGGTACCCCAGTGTTTCTCAGCTTGTGCTGACTCACTGACTTGTGTGAGTGACACCTTTGTGAGTTGAATGATTAATATACTCGTCCTAAAAAAGAGAAATAATAGTAGACAAATAAGTCGGTTATTTCCCTTTATTATAGACAAAACTTCTCATCTATAATCTTAATTTCTTCTATAATCGTTTAACCGGTCCGGTCATGGGTAATGATATTTTTCAGTTATTAACTATTGATACTGATAAAATATAACAATAATTCCACCAGGACCGGTCATTCCTAGATCCAGTCACCGTATTTTATTACGAACGTTATTATGCGACCGTATTCAATCTCACTAACACCATTTCCATGGTTTTGTGTGAGTAAGGAATCCAACCCCACGGTGAGTGGAGAGGAGACCGTAAGACCGACTATCTTATAGGTACGTTTCTATAGTTTCTCGATCGTTTCACTTTTTTATTGGATTAGGGTTACACCTTGAAAGACTATTTGCGACTGAATTTATTCTACTATCTGGAGTGCGGTTTCACCCTGACGAATAGAACGTAAAACTTAAATGTGAATCCTTAGACGTTTAAGTCCGTACAGGTCCTTTCTCACTCGCGTTATCGTTCTCACTCAGTCTCTACTACTCTGGTTCTATCTCCTCTCACTGACACTTGTGTTTCATCGGGCCCAGACGAATGTGTATAATAACGGGTCCTCTCGTTCATAACGGAGTAGATACGTCAGTCTCGGAGTCGGTCCTTTTTGGTCGTCTCATCCGGGTCGGGACATACGAATGACAGACCCACCACCAAATCAACGATTCAACACAGGTTCAGAACACTGGGGTACCTGACATCGGGTGGTCCGACGAGACAGGTACCCTAAAGGATTCGTTTTTACGATCTCACCCAATGGTAAAGGAAGAGGTCCCCTAGAAGGACTGTGTCCCTAACTTTATCCAGAGTACGTAATGTCCGCCCGAGGACGTAATATCGACCAAGAAATGACCGACTCGGTGGTACCTTCACGATGACACACGACAACAATAAGTCAACGAGGGAACACAGGTCGATAAACGTTGGGGTACCTGACGTCGGGAGGTCCAAAGGGACAGGAAGTGGTAGAGTGTCAAGTGAGTGTGAGTGTAGGTAACTCAGCCAGTACGGGAGGTCGGTAGAACAGAAGACAGGAGGGGAAGAGGAGGACGGAAGTTAGAAAGGGTAGTAGTTCCAGAAAAGGTCACTCAGTCAAGAAGTGTAGGCCACCGGTTTCATAACCTGGAAGTCAAAGTCGTAGTCAGGAAAGTCACTTATAGGTCCCAGTTGAAGGAAATCCTAACTGACCAAACTAGAGGAACGTCAGTTTCTCTAGAGTACTCAGAAGAGGTCGTGATGTCAACCTTTCGTAATCGAGAAGTCACGAGTCCGAAGAAATACCAGGTTGAGAATACAGGTATGTACTGACAACCTTTTTAGTATCGAAACTGATCTACCAGAAAACAACCCTTCATTATAGAGACGAAAAATTATGTGACAGATCCAAACAGTATCGAAAAGAAGGTTCCTCATTCACAGAAAATTAATGTACCGACGTCAGTGGTAGACGTCACCAAAACCTCGGGTTCTTTTATTTCAGAGAGTGACAAAGGGGTAGATAAACGGTACTTCACCACCTTGGTCTACGGTACTAGAATCAAAAAACTTACAACTCATAATTCGGTCGAAAAAGTGAGAGGAGAAAGTGAAAGTAGTTATCTGAGAAGTCAAAGAGAAACCAAAGACGGTATTCTCCCACGGGAGACGTATAGACTCCAATAACTATAAAGAGGGTCGTTACAACTAAAGTTTAACACGAAGTAGGTCGGACCGTAAAACGTACTACATGAGACGTATCTTCAATTTATTTGTCCCACTGTTATATGTCGGAACTACATGAGGACAGGGTTAAAAGTTGGTTAGACAACAAAGTACAGGTTAAGATTGACAACGACGAACTGGACGTATGTCCGAAGAGTCTTCCGTCCATTACACCAGACCATAAGGGTAGAGAACTTCTTAAAAGGTGTCAAACAACACTAGGTGTGTTTCCGAAATCACTTAAGTCGTTATACATTCCGTCCAAACCGGTATCTACTCAGGTTTTTCACTTTCCTCCCTCCTCAATAACCCTTGGTCGTAGAAACGGATATCTATTTGGTGTATAAATCTAACCGTCTATATCCGTCTAGATCCGAGGATTCCCAACCTTAAACCTTAATGAACGTTCCCGGTAGGGTCAAGGTTTCGAGGTGTACTCGAGACGACTTTGGTAAACAACACTGACGTACAACCAAGTCGTAGACGAGAACGGTCCGAACGAGGAAAGTGAGAGGGTGTCTACAACTAGGACTCTCGTAGGAATCGCTTATTGGACGTATGTTTGTAGGTAGAGTCTCAGACGAGTGTCTCTTTCTCTGGGTTCTCTGAAAGAAGAGGCTCGAGAGGGAGTAGGTAAGGGTCACCTGTACTTAAAAGGAAAGAGACTTTTAGAGATCGGGAAAAATTATGGGGAGAATGGTATGAATATGTAAAGACGGAACTTTAACGGTAAGTACAAAATAGAAGGAATAATTCGGTCACCGAAGGGTACCTACCCCAGATACGGGTTAGGTAAGGACATATAAGAGGTCCAGGGGCGGAAAACGGGACGTAAATTGTGTATAAACTCCTTTACTCATTCTAGTCCAATGTTATACTTAACAGTAGGGTTTCCAATAGAGTTATCGATTTAAAATTCCACACTAATACTTCGTGAACCTCTATTTGTTGGATAAAATCCTTTCCTACCATCATACTGACGTGTCTAATTGTGGTCTCAAAGTTCGAACTAATGAAGGTCTCCACTCGTCGATTGTCTTTATGTCGTTCACATCGCTTACCTCCTTTTCTTGACATATAGGACATGGTCCTTTCTCCTCTCCCAACAAGAGTCTACGTCGGTTAATGACGGCATTCCCTACACCCGAGTCACAAAGGTTTACGGAGGGAAAAAAAGTTCTCCCATCTTTGGATCTGCATACACTTTAACAGATTAGAAAGTGTGAACGTCCACTTCGTTTGCTACAGGTACTTAACCTAAGTCAGGATCCCCCGACATTCGGACTTTGAGGACCCTCCCTGGAGAATCCGAAGTGTGTGGAAACCAAAAGTAACACCCATAGATAGGGTTTACCAACAATGAAGTCCTCTCTTACTACTTGACATAAATAAACCTCCCAGTAGAAATAGGTGACGATACGTGAACATAAAGAGTGACTCTCCTGGTCACCTCCTATCAATCTACGACTCGTGTCATAAACTTGGTATTAAAGGTCTTACAAACTTCTCAGAGTCTCCTTTTCACGTTATGTCGAGATTCTATTAACAACACAAAAAGAAATTACGAAAAAAAAAAAAAAAAATGGAGATTCTATTCGAACACTTTACTCAACCTATTGTCAGAACCATAAATAACTTTTTGTGTCAGTCCAGTAAAACACAGTCGTAATAACGTAAACGTAAAATTTCTACGTATTTATCGTTTGAGTCTGGGTTTAGGTTTAGGAAATAAGATGTTATGTCTTTTTTTATATAGAGGAAAAAGAACGTAGACTAGTGAGGACTGTAGACACTTCATTTATACCTAATCTATTCCCGGGTGAATAGATTTTTATTTAATCTATTTAAAGAAAAACAACAAAGAGTGAGTGTTTTATTCTAATAATCACACCCATTCTTTTCTTAGAACAGACACTTGTGTGTCAATGAATTCCCACTACAACTTTTACTTTCTCCACACACACACACACACACACACATACACACGCGTACTGACACACACAAACACACATACACATGCGTACACATATACCCAGAGACCCACAAATACACACATACACATACACACACACACAAACACACACACACACATACTCTCTCACTTAATAGGTCCGAGACTTATACTCCGTACTCCCCTACTTCGCGAGAAACCATGTTCTCTATCCTTGAAGTGACCGGATAAACGTTGTACAACCCTTCAAGATTATAAAAACGACCACACCTTAAATCGTGCTTCTCAATGTGAAATCAACGATTTTCCTCACAATTTAATCCAATTTTAGACTGAATGAATTAAACACCGTAATCTCACCCTGGTTCTTTTATTTGACTGTTTATAGTCTTAAATACTAACTGAGAAAATTTTAACAGACACCTTTTATGTATCTCTTCAAGGTTAAATGTCACACAAGTATAAGCGTGTTTCCCTCTCTTCAGCATATTTAATACTCAACGGTGGTAGATATACCTCAACTCAGACCAATCATCTGAAGTGAGAGTCCACCTCCTATCTTTAGTTTCCGTTTCCTGTTCATACAGAAAAATTAATCAGTATTAGTATACCGACAAACCTAATTGTACGAAATGAAAGTTATCTCGTTTTGACTTATTTGTTGTATGTTAATTATATAATAATAGGTTTCTACAAGAATTTGAAATGTAGAACGAAACCTAAACCAGGAGTCGACCATAAGAACTATTTAGTAAGAAAAACTTATCAAATTTCTGTTATGAAGTTGAGTGTCTTAACATCGAACATATTATTTCGATAACTAATTGAAATGATCACTGGGACGATTTACAGGAATGAACAAAGTATGTGTTAACGTGAATAAAACTTCTTCTATATATACGTACACATACTTTATTTAGATAGTTACAATAAAATTTTGACAGAATTTTCATCTTTCGTAAAATAGAGTCACCCCAAAACAACTCCCAGATGCCGAAGGGAACACTGAGTCACCATTTTTTTATAGACGGACGTTACACCCTCTGGGACCAAGTCAGGGACCCAACCCGTCTAGGAGACCTCTTCCCTTTCATAAGACCGGACCTTTTAATATCAGGTACCCCAACGTTTCTCAGTCTTTACTGACTCACTGAAAGTGAAAGTGAAAGGTAAAATCATTAAACCCCTTATCCGTGTTTCTTTATTACTTTCGTCCGTAAAGTCTCCACTACTCTTTGTCTCGGGGAGCCTAAAGTCACCGGAAGGTAAGTGTGACCGAGTTGTGGGGAAAAAGAACGTACCGTAAAGGATTATAATTATTTTTAAAAAATGACTCACTATAAGAGTACCTTAACTACGAAAACTTGACACCACAACCTCTTATGAGAACTCTCAGGGAACCTGACGTTCCTCTAGGTTGGTCAGGTAAGATTTCCTCTAGTCAGGACCCACAAGAAACCTTCCTTACTACGATTGCGACCTTGAGGTCATGAAACGGATGGAGTACACTTCTCAACTGAGTAACCTTTTCTGAGACTACGACCCTCCCTAATCCCCGTCCTCCTCTTCCCCTGCTGGCTCCTACTCTACCGACCTACCGTAGTGACTGAACTACCTACACTCAGACTCACTTGAGGGCCTTAACCACTACCTGTCCCTCCGGACCGTACGACGTTAAGTACCCCAGCGTTTCTCAGTCTGTGCTGACTTCCTGAGTTGACTTGACTTGACTAAGAGTAGCTTTCTTCTTTGACAGAAAAGAGGGTACTTATAAAAAGCGACTTGTCCTCCACCTTACCCTACCCTGTCACAGTGAAATTGGAGACCGTTCCCAAGAGCAGGTCAGGATTGTCAAAATCTCGACAATATTTCCCTCGTTTCCTTTTTACACCTTCACAACCAGTGAATCAGTACAGGTTGAGAAACGTTGAGGTAACTAACATCGGGTGGTCCGAGGAGACAGGTACCTTGAGAGGTACGTTTTTATGACCGCACCTAACGATAAGGAAAGAGGTCCCCTAGAAGGACCGGGTCCTTAGTTTGGACCCAGAGGATGTACCGTCCGTCTAAGAAATGACAGACTCGGTAACTCCTTCAGGTATTTCCCCCCGTAACTCCGTAAACCAAAGTCAAGAAGTACAGGGAACGTAATAAAGTCTGGTCGGATAACAGAGTTTCCACATCGAGACAGATTTCTGTAACTACTATTCCATGTGACCGACCTCCGGTTGTCTTCGGAAAGTCGAATACTTCTCGAATGGGTGATTACGGGTCGAAAAGACATAATTTACAGTCGTCTTCGTGTCACCATCGTTAATGGTGGAACCTAGAGAGAATGTCCACGGACCTACGTCGGTAGAAACTTCGTACTGAGGAATGAATCGGGGTAGGAGTACCGAGGGAGTTTGTTGCACCTGTAAACAATTTTAGAAGGTATTCCTTGATATCGAGAATCGATAATGGACGATTCTTCAACAGACTGAGTAGGACTGGTACGAGACAGGACTAGTGTTACGATTTTTATGGAAAGGAGTTCTAGTTGTGGAGATCGTATTATAAAACGTTTGACAGAGTGGTCTCACGGGTATTTATTTCTCTTATCACTTGTATATAAAATTTTATCCTACTCCCTTCCTTTTGTCTTTTTTTAGTCTTGTTATATCTTCCACTGGGTGATTTACTATCGACTTTCACATAGGGTTTCAGACTATAAAACCTTTTAATAACGTTAAATAGAATATTTAAGGATGGTGTTAAGTAATAAGATAAAATGTCTTATGTCACGGTTTAACATATTTCGACATACGTTACAATTATAAACTATAGTGAAATTATTATATAATTAGGTCTTACGTAAGTGTAAATTTTATTATACTAAGAATAACCAAACTATATTTTATAAAGGGGGTTTGTAAACTCCCTTTTATTAACGGGACCTACACACAATTGAAGTACGTCGCTGAAGAAGAAAATAACTTCTAAGGAGGGGTTGCAGTATTGGTAGTACCGGATCTCTAAATTCCCTGTACATTGTTCTTGTGGTTGTCATTTTTACTCTAAGATGTAAAAATTATGTCAAAAATAGAAATTGTATCGTGTAGGTAAAGTAGGGAAGAGAGAAATTTTTATACATACGCCTTGTTGATTCAGTTTGGTGTAAAACTCCCCAACAGTTTCTATCAAAGGGGTCTTTACCGTCGGTGCATCTCTATACCTTCTTCCTGGAGTCTCTCCCAAAAACCTTCACTCGATGAAATAGAAAAATATTCGACATACCTTCAAGCTTAAAGTACGTTTTTGTCCTTTTATTTAGATTTTTTATTATCCTATAGTAATTTAGGTATAACTAGTAAATCTCACTTTTACCAAATACTCTCCGTCATTTTCGAAAATCCTAGGACTCCCTTTTTTATACCCACGTTTTCGTCTTATTTAATGATGTCAAATTAGTGAACCATTTATTGATTTGATGCTAACGACCTAAATACCACAGTGTCTCGTTGGAGGATAATTTATCTCTTGTACAACCACTAAGCAAACACTACCTAAAATCTCTTTTGTACGTTCTCGGTAACGACAGTAATATCGAATGGAAATCATAAAGAGAAGTAATAAAGGGGGACGTACACTCAGGTAAAGGTTTTCGAGACACAAACATTTTGGTATTTAAGAGTAAATTTCCCTTGGACAGACTAAGACTTTGTGGGTAACTTCTCGGAACTTACATGGACACGATGAGTGGAACGACTACTAAAAGTGACTTCGACAAATAATGAGTCCATATGAAAAGTGGTAATCTCGGACTCAACCGGAGAACCGAAGTTGGAATCCCGACATGAAATGAGGTCTCACAAAACTCCACTACCGATGTCAATATTATAACATTTTCCACTGTTTCTTGACCTAGACGTCTATAAATCCTAAAAGACCGAATGTCACCGTAATTCGCTGTGAAATTACCATTTCGTAACTAGACTTCTTCATCCCTTTGACCCGGTTGTTCTCCCAGAGAACAGTTTTGGGATGTAGACTACCTCGTTCTGTAGTGGAGGTTACTGTTTCCTTCATGGTGTGCGGTTCATAGGGGTAGTGGTTTCGTTAAACGGTCTCAGCGAAAAGAACTCGTTAAAGCTGTAAAGCTTCTGGAAAAAAAATTGGAAGAATAGTTTTACACACAGAGGAAACAGGGTAAAAAATTTTCAATTAACTGATCTTTCTCCACTGTCTTAGACGGACACAAGGACGACTCAGTGAAGTCAGCACAGACTGAGAAACGCTGGAGTACCTGACATCGGGCGGTCGGAGGAGACGGGTACCCTAAGAGGTCCGTTCTTATGACCTCACCCAACGGCACGGGAGGAGGTCCTCTAGAAAGACTGGATCGGTAGTTTGGGTCCCGGAGAGAATTATAGAGAACGTAACCGTCCGTCCGAGAAATGGTGTCGCGGTAGACCCTTCGGGGACTGTATCTAATTTGGAGTGATTCATTATTATTAATTATTTTATCATTACCAAATTGACATGAAATATAAATAATGTGTATAAGTTTATAAATATAAGTCTATGGTTCATCTTCCTTCATGTTTTAGCATTGACGTATTATATGTCTCTTCCATTATAAGTTAATGTTGTATTGTCGAAGGAGTATAAGTAAAATTCCAGCAAAAGAGTAAAAAGTCATTTGAAGTGTAGTAAGAGTGTAGGTAAAGGAAACGGTTTACTGGAATACAGTCTAACTTGGTGTACTCTAGCGACTCTAGACTCACGTGATCAATCCCAAGTTGACTCTTTCTCTTGGAAATCCTCTGAATGTAATTCTTCGAATGACGTCTTTTTTTTTTTGTTTTTTTCTTTTCCGAATATACTAGTACCCTCGACCGATTCCTTTCAAGATTTAGTATCCTGTCTGTTGGTCCTTTCCGTCCGACCTTGAGAATCGTGTACGACTTCGACGTTAGGTCCACCTTAAAGAGGTAGTCACTTCGGAGCTGGCAGAGAATTCGGGAAAATTGACTAACTTACTTCAGGTAGGATTTATCGATCCTATTAGAGGGAATGAATTTCAGCTAGTTAATACCTAAATAAACGTATATGGTATATAGAAGTTCTTTGTAGGTGTAATCATAAATTTAATGTCCTAACCGTCCCCACTATCGATCGGTTCACCTTTGTAGTCTCCTAGTGTTACACCTGGAAAACAACTGGTACTCTTTTCCGTATCCTACCCCTAACTGGAACATCAATGTTGTCGAAGAGTCCAAGAAGGATATAGATCTGCTGGATGGATAAAATCCTGAAGCCTTTTCACAAGACTTTAATGGGACCTGAGTAGTTACCCTTCTGTAAGTTATGGTAGAATCTCAAGAGATTCGAGGGGACTTAGTATAATCTTACAACAACAATAAGGTACACCCTTGGGAAAATACTAAACTTCCAGACGGAAATAAATAAGAGAAGAAGTTTTTACCGGTCGAAGTAATTCACACGGGGGGGAAAAAAAGAAGTAAGTGTTTTTTATTATTTTGTCATGGACAATTTATGGAATGTCTTTCAGGTCTCTTAAAAAAAAGACGTCCTAAGGAAACTGAGAATTGGAGCCTCGGAACACTATTTGTTTCGTTATCAAAGTTAATAAAAGATTATAACTTGGTCGGTCTATAGTAAAAGACAAGTGTACGTGTCTTCTTGGGTTCTAAAAAGAAAGAAAACCTTATTCGTTATCCGACCGAACTGTCCTAAGTGTATGTATGTAATTTTTTAATGTTGCATTTACGACAGGATTCAAGACTCTCAGTCAAAAGAGTGTTGTCTCGAGGTACGACGAAGGAAAAGAGTAGTAAGAAAAAATAAATTTAAATTTTGTAATAACATGTCACGACACAACCGAAGACGGTATGATGTCGTGTTTAGTCAGCCTTACTACGTAGATAGAGGAGGGTGTCAGGGCAGGGGGGCGTAGTAGTGTCTCGTGGTCGGACCCGAGGAACGCGGTGTGACGTCGAAGGGATCCTCCCACCCTTCACCTCAGACCATGACAAACGCGACAGGGGTCTTTGAGATTTCTACGTGGACACGAAACACACAATTTGTTCGGTTCCAGGTTCTAATCGATTCCTCTCGAACCACTTACACAGTCATATCAGTTACTTTTTATCGTCACAATTTGAAGTTTTAGAATTTTGTCTACAACCTTCTAACAGTTGGCACATTTGTTAACTAAGGGTCCTACCTCAGAACCGTATATGTGAACTCAGTTCCACAAAAGTCATAGTGTCGTCAATGCTTTAAACGTCTCTCATTTAGACGTAATAAATACTGTTTCCTGTGTGGACATATTATGAAAAAGACGGTATAAGACACTATTTAGTTTAGGGAAACATGAGACTCAGTTATCTTCGGAATAACCGAAAGTTAGTAGTTAAGAGTGACGTCGCCAACTCCCTTTTCATTATAAAAGTCATAGCCACCGATTTTTCTTTTTCTCCTCAGTAAAAAAAAGGGAACGAAAAAAGGAAAACCTGAAACCCCGAGAATTTTGGTGGTACAGTACTACTACCTTGGGTACACTTGGACCGACTTCTCGAACTCGACGTCATGACCTCACGTTCAAGATCGTCACCCCACTTCTCTACTTTGGGTCGCCGGGGAGTCGTAAACGTCGAGTGCTCTCGACGAAGGTCCGACAATGGAGGTTGTCGACAATGGGTGTCCGTACCATCCTTTTATATACCAACCTGAGTTATACAACACTGTGAGAAACGGTAGGATGTCAAAGACACTATCACACATCACTCAAAATAGGAGGGATTCTGCACCCGTCAAAGAGAGGTCTTTACTTGCCTCTGTCGTCTGATTTCCCTTTGGCAAAACGAAACTCCCTACTGCGTTCTTGGTACCTAGTCACGCAAAGTTATCATTATTATAATAAATTATTACGATAGTTTAAATGACTAAAAAACCTTAGATCATACACAGTCATGAGATACCCTTCTGACGATAGTAATAGACGAAAGAGGTGTATTCCTTTAATTCCGAGTTCCCCCAATGTAACGGGTTTCAATACTCGATAATCCACTACATAAGTCCCAAACCTGAGTCAAGATTAGACCGGTATGAGAGGTATCACACAACGTACTTCGTTTCACTTTCACTGAAGAGGTTTGGTAGAGTGACCGAGTTTTCGTGGGAAATAAGGTCGACACTCTTAATAAAATCAAGGAAATTACATAGATTAAATGGACCATGTAAGACGGTAGAGAAACACAGAGTCCGGAACAACTTCACCGATTCAAGGTGGTCGTGACTCGAAGACACTCCGTGTCCTGAAGTATAAAAAGGTTCCGAATTGTCCTAAAGATCATGGATCATCTATGAACCCTTACAATCAGTTTACTAACTATATATAATAGTTTTGGTATCGGTTTAGGAAGTAAGTAAACTATGCCCGAAAGAAAGAATATGAGACACCAATTCGTAGTAATTTTTTGATTACACATACAAGAAGATTAAGGGAAAATACGTCACTCGTTTTCAGTGCTTCTCTGGTTTCGTTTATCTCTTAGTTTGTTGTGACTCTTCTATCTATATCTACACACATCTATCATTTAATTTCTGGGTATTTATATATGTATCTCTCTCTCTGGGACTACGACCCTTTCTAACTCCCGTTCTCCTCTTCCCCTACTGTCTTCTACTCTACCAACCTTACCGTAGTAGCTGAGTCACCTGTACTCAGACTCGTTTGAGATCCTCTGTCACTTCCTGTCCCTTCGGGACTCACGGTGTCAGGTACCCCAACGTTTCTTAGACTGTGTTGATTCGTTGACTTGTTGTCGTGTGGTCCGAAGAAGTGGGGGAGCCGAGAAGGGGAAAGAACTTCGACGGTAACGTTTAGATCGTACTTCTATGGTGGGACTACTTGACCACACAGTTTAGTCAGTAGCAGTGCGACATGTTTAAACCAATGACGAATAACTAGTTAAGGAGTCAGGTTAGTTTCCGTGGCTACGACGAAGGACACGACGGTGAGGACCACTCGAGCACTTTAGGACCGGTCCCGAGGTACCTTGGAGCCTTGCACACAATTACCAGAAATCGGTCTCTGAGAGTCACCTAATTGCGGCACGGTCGTTTGTCGTCCATCGTTATCGATAGTATAGAAGAGGGAACGAGGATCGTCTGACGGAACAAAATGTAAGAATAGTAGTAACTGGACTTATCCTTAACAAGAACCTCATTTTCTATGACAAGTACTTTGAAGTACTACTTACTTCTTTTTCAGTTATTTATATGGTTGTTTACTTATTCGTTTATATATTATATCTACTTCGTTCAATTGAATACTTGATGTAATTCTGAAAAAGTAGCATAACTAACTGTTTTGTGAAAGGACGTTAGAAAAAAAAAAAAGGGGGCATAAGTTCCTCACAAGTCCAAAATCGACACGGTAATAGTATGACTTTTCGTTCCTCGTTGTAGACCTCACTCCTTTCCCCGTCACCACTTGTCTTTATCGTCGAGTAAATAAAGATTCGACTTTCCACCATTTTCTTTTTCGTGTTGTAAGTGTGGACCCACACGTTTAGTTATAGATAATGTAACGTAAGTTTTAGGACCGTCCGGGATAATATTCCGACGATACTTACATATTCTATTGTTGAGACACCATCCGAAAACCACTGTCGACATACTACCTCGTGGATCATAGATCCCGTTCATTTTGAACCCATGTCACTCCGCAGAAATTGCCTTAAAATGACATATACAAAACTCAGTTGATTATTTTACGTTAAACTATAGTAGGTTAGTAGTCAAGACTACGACTGTCTTATTGAAGACAGAACCCTTTGTGTAACGATCTTAGGTAAAGACCGGAACACAAACCCCTGGTCACTAACTTAACCCGAGTATTATTTCCATTGATATTTAATGTCTATTGATCTATTTTCACATTGATTACTATAAGTAAACCCTGTACGTGACGATTTCTAACCCCGGGGACGGTCCTTTTTCTTGACGGTTCGACGAACAGACCAAAATAATTTTTCATCAACAGTTTGGGACTTCCTGCGGAAAGGAAGGAAAACAGTTTTATTTCGACCTAAGAAGGTACTAGTCACGAGACGGACACAGAGGTCTCTACCGACAACAAATTAATACATAACGGATTTATAATAGAACTGTCGCATTTATTATATATCCGTTAACCAGACCTCATAAACATTTCAACCTTTTCACTATAACTAGTCACGAAGGATCTGTACTAACTCAGAAGTACCAGGTCTCGACCCCTTGTGGACTGATAATAAACTACTTAAGGTCTTACGTCTAACGGAAGAAGGAGAAGGAGGAGGGACGAAAGAACGGTCTGAGGTTTGACAGACAGACAGATAGATAGACAGATAGACAGATGGATAGATCGGACTTACATTTTGTTTATACAAATGACTTCTTTGAACCTTTTATATTTTTCCGTGCACTTGTTTAATTTGAGTGAGTACTGGGTCTATGTTTGTGACATATACATAGGGAGTCACACACAATCAGTGAGTCAAGACAGGTCGAGAAAACGTTGGCGTACCTGACATCGGGAGTTCCGAGGAGACAGACGCCTTAAGAGGTCCGTTCTTATGATCTCACCCGTTGGTAAGAGAAGAGGTCCCCTAAAAGGACTGGGTCCCTAGCTTGGGTCCAGAGGACAAAACATCTGACTAAGAAATGACAGACTCAGTGGTCCCTTCGGGTGCATAGTGAGTTGTAAGTCAGTAAGTAGTTTATAAATGATTCGGTAGATGGTCTGTATTCGTCAGAAGGTCCGTGACCCTTATTTAGATGACTGGTTTCGTCTGTTTTTAGGGAAGGGAGAATCTTTAACCTAAATCACCCCCACTCATTATACGTTTAATTATTCATCTGAACCGTCAACAACCTATGAGACGAACCTATAAAGGTGTAACGCCACCCTCTTACTTGAAATAAATTCTTGGTGTAGTTGGTCGAGGAAACAGGAGACGGAAGACCGACTGAAGTCTTTCCCACTCCGTGACCGAACTCCAGTCCTCCACCTTCCGCTCTCTCCGGTCCGATAAATTACGAGTGCCCGGTACCCACATGTCTCCGAAACGAGGAAGTGACTTCGGTTTCGTGAACAGACCGTCGGGAACAGCCGTCAATGGTGAATCAAAGGTCCAAGACTATTGACGAGAAGGGAGATTGAGGAAGTGAGGGTAACCGAGAGGGTAATAACGAGTAGGACCTTACGAAACGTGACAAAATGAATTGAGACGGGTGTGGAACCATTTATCAGGGACGTAATTTAAGAAAAGTCACTGATTTGAGACACACGGTAGACAAAGAAAGATTCTGCAACTGTCTATGTAAATCGTACGATGTTCAATATTTACGATTTCTCCTTTATATTTGTTCACAAACTCTTTTCGCACCCTAAAATCTACTTCACAGGTCCCTTCCAACTCTTCTTCACTCAAGACCGACTAAAAACATTCTCACTCATGTGTAAGATGCGTGTGTGTGAACGTGTACGTGTGTGTGTGTGTGTGTGTCCCGTCCGTCCCCACCCCTCTCTCTATTAATCTCTCTCCACACCCCTTTTTTCTCTTGTAAGATCCGTACACTTTCATAATCAATGAGTCAACGCAGGTTGAGGCACCGACGTGCCTGATATCGGACGGTTCGAAGAGACAGGTACCCTAAGAGGTCCGTTCTTATGACCTCTCCCAACGGTGTGGGAAGAGGTCCCCTAGAAGGACGGGTCTCTACCCTGTACCCAGAGGACGTGACGTCCGTCTAAGAAGTGACAGACTTAGTATGTGTAATTAAATAACGTTCTTATCTTAGTGTCCCAACACATAACAGAAGACATTAAATTGTGACGTCCTCACAAATTCAAAGGGAACGATAGTTTATACAGAAATAACATTATTGACACACCTTGAAGTAAAATTCCAATATCGTATAAAATGAATTAACTAGGGGACGAAAATCTGTTAATCCAACTAAAATGTTGAGGTAATAATATTTACTCGGGACAACTGTCAGGACTAAAAGACTTTCGTAAACTTGATTAAAGGTCACGGACGACCCAGTAGAAAGTCCTTAGTGACAAAACGGGAAAGTATTTTTCTTACCCGACACAAGACCCCTGACAATAACAGTCAGAAACCCTATCTAAGTAGTGACCACACGTTCTCCCATTAAAACTTTTACAAATACCCTACATGCTAATGGTACAACTTGTTGATCTTCATGGTAGACCTTATTCCCATTGTTTTATTGTTTCCTGCACTACCAAGAAAATTGGTAGACTTGACCTTCGAACACATCACTTTGCCTTCGAGTCACAAGTACATAACATGATTCAACGAAGTCAATACAGGTTGAGAAACACTGGGATACATGACATCGGACGGTACGAGAAGATAGGTACCCTAAGAGGTCCGTTTTTACGACCACACCCAACGACATTGGAAGAGGTCCCCTAGAAGGTCGGGGTCCCTACTTTAACCACAGAGTATAGAGGACACAACCGACAACCCAAAAATGGTAATCGTGGTGGACCCTT
This sequence comes from Capra ibex, assembly GCA_006410555.1. Taxonomy (NCBI): domain Eukaryota; kingdom Metazoa; phylum Chordata; class Mammalia; order Artiodactyla; family Bovidae; genus Capra; species Capra ibex. The sequence continues at coordinate 9,173,532 of SJYO01033645.1, forward strand.
CAAGAGTCACAAGTATTGACGTCGGAAAAATTTGGACTTCGGAAAGGAAAGGAATAGATGTTCCAGGAAGAAGGAGTTCGACTAGTTCTTTATTTCTTGTCAACACAGGTTGAGAAACACTGGGGTACATGACATCGGGGGGTCCAAGGAACAGGTACCTTAACAGGTCCGTTCTTATGACCTCACCTGACGGTAAGGGAAGAGGTCCCCTTTCTTATGGATCTTCCCGATTTATCCAACAAAACAATCGATCTGAATAGAAAACTTATTTAAGTTCTATGTATTTCTAACACAACCGCACGTCCGTACGAGTAAATTAACTCAAACTCCTGTCTTCACAAAGTGACGGCAACCCTTAGTAAGTACTTCCTTCTCTTACCAGGAAACCAAACGGGGTAACGTGATTGGAACTACATAATAGGAAAGAAAAAGAGTCGGTTAGAGTCTCCTGTAATACTATGCGTCTCAGTCCAAGAGTACCTTTGATACAGTTCTGAGACTTAAAGGACGGAGACTAAAACACGGACCTGTCTAAAATGAGACGTATCTAGATAAAGTCTTTTAATTCTTTAATTCATCGTAAAATTCTTTCATTCGGGGATGTGTGACTCTAAGTCATTTATCATTAACTTTAACATAAACTTATATGAAGGACATTTAAAAGAGAGAGTGACAGAGAAAGAGAGGAAGAGAGAAAGAATTGATCGTGGGAAGAGGAATCACTCTAGTATATCTTACTATGGAGTTTTTCAAGAAATCTACAGTTAGGTTTCACTTCTTTGTTTGAAGTCGTGAACGAGACCGAAAATTTTCCGGGAAAAAAAAAAGACAAAAGGAAACAGAAAAAAGCATAAAGTCAGTGTGGAGGACTCTAAGGTTTACGGTCGTATTGACATTTGTGTTAAGTGATTCAAAGACCGTGTTTTACTTAGTTGTTACCGTCAAGACGTGGTGAGTCTAACTTCCTCTGAAGTAACACTTCGGTACAAACCAAAAAGAGAGACCCCTCTACTGTCGAGACCTTATACCTTGTGTTTTTCTTTAGTACATTAGTTTCTTTAGGTTATAAGAGGATTCACTGTAGAAACGTTTATAATAACAATGAATGAGTATTTACTTCGTCGACCCCTAGTTTCTTTGGGGTCTGATGTATCGAGAATTCGTCACTTCGATTTGATATTTAGACTCACATGCCTCGTGAGTGGTACTACTAGTACGTACATCCACTAGTACAAGGTAACACTAATAAGGTCTCTTTTAACCTCTTGACTTGGGTAGAATTATCAATGTGTCCTCTAGGTTATCCGGACACAATCTTAGGGGTTAATTATCACTTTTCAAAGATCTTTCCAAAATTACGTTCTAGAAATCTAGAAGGGAAACGCGTGGTCTTTTGACTCTTTTTGAGTTTGGAAAGACTTATATTTCAAATCTGAGCTAAGGATTGTAAACTACAGGAGACGAAGGGCACAATAAAATCTCGTCGAGAAATCCCTAATTTTATTGTCAGTGTAAGACAGCAATGAAATTTAATAACTTGGTGAAAATCAGGGGACTTATAAGGTCAAGAAACACACGATGACCTGTAACAGTGTACGAAAGATAGAAAACCTTGGTAAGGGGGTACGGGGGTCGACGAGAAGGTATTGTGAGAGGGGGCATAAATACCAATATGTAAAGTGAACTGATAAAGAATGAGTAGAAGGTCGAGAGTGAAGTCCAGTGTTGCAAATTCACTACGTCGACAAACAAGTGAGGAGACATCGCAGATAATCACCCTTTATATACTTTCATCCCTATAACGTAAACACAAAATGACATAGGGATCGTAGTCTGTGCACCGGCCACGTGTTATCTACAAGTGATTGAGGAAATCCTACTTACCCACCTACTTTAGTACTTAGTTACTTGTTTTGTACATCCCATTAAGAAGGTCGTCAATTTCTCAAGGAAAATTTTGGAAAAGTGAATTTTGACGATTCGAGAAATTTTTAAACGGTCTGTGTCGACCTCAGTATTAAACCTTTTGAAGTCTAAGGACAAGTGTAACCGCTATTTGTATAACGGAAATCCAACAGGGGGTACTGGGGAGGGTCTCTATTGTTGTGTCAATGTCGGGGGGTGTGTCTCACCTTTACCTGCAGACGGACTTTAAACTAAGTCTGCAGTTCTGACTACTGTGGTGTGTGTCGGGTTCTCTCATACTTTTATAAATAATACGTGTATTACTCCGAATGTTCCCTCCGGTGCCACCGAGGGTTCTTCCAGACTTTACCGAACTCCAAAAATACCACAAATTCCCCACTTCCCCTCACTCCCAATGACACGTACCGGTCTCCGAACATACTAAACTTGAAGGGCGGTCCCAGTTCACTCTCTCATGCGTCCGAAAGAATAGTCGAACGGGTCTATACTCCGTCTTTCCTTTCTCCTTCCTCACTCTGAGTTTTCGACAGTAGTCAGTTTGTATTTTTTCTACCTCCGTCTGAGATATATGTGTGTAGAAACATATTAGGGTAGGTGACCACATCTTCACCCTAAACACTAAACAAAGATAGGTATCTTATACTGATTCCATTACCTACCAGAGGAAATTTGAGTGAGGTCACTAACACAATTTGACTTATTCTAAGGTAGTGGCACGTGACGTGTCTCCGAACTACTTCATCTACCGGTCCAACCTCGTCGGGTGTACTGTTTCGTAACACCCATCGGAGTTCCTTGACGTCCACCGACACGTCGGACTACCGTCGGAGGTCGGACGTCGGTTATCCTTCGGCCCAGAACTTAGAAGACCGGTGTCCTTTGTCCAAGACCGTCGTTGGACTTATTCACATTTTTACCTAAGAAGGCGTCAGTTTGGAAGTCTACTCTTGTATCGGGTTTCGTTTGGAACTAATGTTGCAACCCTGTGACTCGTCTCTTGAGACGATTCGGCACTGGTGTGAGTACTGGGTGTTTTTGAAACGCTCTTAGTTACACACACAATAAGATATAGACACCATTATAAAAATACATCGTTCTCTTTTGATTCTATGTGAGGTTGGTTCATTAAAAAGTGTGCCAAAAGGGATCTTGATGGAAGGGTTACTACAGTATGTTGATTGTACTTAAAAAAGATCGATCAAATGAAAAGTCTAGTAAGGTAATAAGGTGGTGATACCACCAGACCATATAGTCCACTAAAAAAAATGAAAAGGTCACGGAAGTTCCGACTGGGTTTTGGTATGTTGTTCCATTCACTTTCTTTCACAATCAGTAATTCAGTACAGACCGAGGAAACACTGGGGTACCTGTTATCGAATGGGCAGAGAAGACAGGTACCCTAAAGGTCTTGTTCTTATGAAACACCCAACGGTAAAGGAAGAAGTCCCCGAGAAGGACTGGGTCCCCAACTTAATCACAGAGAACGTACTCGTCCGTCTAAGAAATGGTGACTCGGTGAAAATTTTTTAGAAGGGGGTGGGACTTCTCGGTTAACATTAATTAGTTCCGAGAGGTGTGGGTTTTCTTAGGTGACGGTACTTATATCGGGTTTTGAGTTTAAGTACCTCAAAATGAAGAAATTCGATCCCAGTCTAAATAAAAGAAGTACTGTCTCATCCTAAAGACTCAGTAATGAATCCTTTTTAGACGTACACAGGTAGAGGAATGAAAAATGGGTTACTGGACAAGAGTACTGTAATCCTCTATTGTACAGGACAAGTCTCTTTTTACACTTCGTATTTTCCGTGTGTAAAAAATTTTTCTTAATAATGTCCTTTGATCGACCCTGGTATTTAAACCCCCCCGTCTAATTAAAGAAAGGTTAAATACGGATCACGATTGGATACAGGTCGGGTCTCCAAATAAGCAATCCATCGTAATAATGTCTTTCCATTAGATCTAGAGGAAAACTCTAGAGGACAGAGACCTGTCTCCATATAGAGAAACAAATGGGAAACATGTTAATTAAGTCCGAAATTAACATAATTTATTCCCCACCTCTTAAATTTTTCCGAAGTCCCCGAGACCCTTGTATGTAAATAATGCCACTATTTTCTCGACAGAGAGGGTCAGAGGTAAAAGACACAACAAAGTAACGTAGAGTAGAGGTTATTTAGTGTCTCCGACCTGAGATCAGGGAACCGACCCTTGTCACGGATGCTACCTACGGCGTCCAACGGATTATTTCGAAAGTCGAATCCCGAAGGTAAAAGCTGGTAGTAAACCGTACCTATATAGAGAGACACTTGATTATAGGAGAAGGACCAGAACCGAACTAAAGATGGGACCTGAGTTCCTCTGATGTACCCAAAAAGGGTCATAAATAGCTTTGCTGTGTGTATTTCCTTTCTACGTCAAGGGAGGATTATTTTCCACTACTACTATTATTCCGGTCACATCGTCTGCGGCGAAGTAGGTCGGGTCCGGGATCTTGGAGGAAAGTGAACAAATATTGTCAGAGAGGGAGGTCAAGACGAGGACGGGGCAGAACGGGACACTGAGACGGGAATCCGGTCGATCAAATGGACGTCATCTCGGTCTTCCAGGACCCTAAACGATAGAAGAGAGAGGAGTGGAGAGACCGATGTTCAAAGCAAATCACTGACTCGCCCTGTCCCCAGATTTTCCACCCTTCATGCCGTTTAGACTCTATATTAAACAAGAGACCAGAAAAGGACAACCTGGTCCGACATCACCCTCAAAAAGAACTTTCTTTTGGGAAAGGAACCGAGAAAAGTGAAGGGACAGGACGTAGAGGGTGAGGGAAAGTAAAAGAGGACCCGCGTGTGTAGGAGGAAAGTACCAGACGAAGACTTCTTTGGATGGATTCTGCTGGTGATCGAAAGTTAGTCCGTGACGACCAGGTCAGTGTGACAATAAAATAAGAATGCGTTTTGGGAGACGTCATCTATAGTAATTGGGAGGGTAATGTCTCCTTGTGTAATTAAAAACGGGTAAAAAGGATTTATCCGTTTTTCATGACTTCGAGTCTAAAGTTGTGTCTAAGCGCATTGAGAATTCTAGACAAGAGACCTGTACACTGTAAACGGAGAGTTATCTTTTTCGGACGGTTAATCAATTATCAAAGTAGTATTTTATTATCGACTCCTTGATAAATGATCAGTCTTGTATACCTAAGCATAGTAAGAAAAATGAGCCACACACTTAAATCCGTTCCATGAATTATAAAGATTCGTAATCAAAGAGAAAAATTTTTCTTTCGTGTCTTTGATTATAAACGGGAGGATAAGAATGCAAAATTTTTAATTCTCTCCGTTTATACTACTACTCTTAAAAGAACCTCAACATTCCATCACACTCTCCTTTCTTGTTCTAGAAACCAAGACTTAAACTACCAGTCAAATTGTTGATTGACTTGAAGAATCCACCGCGATCACCATTCTCTAGGCGGACGGTAACGACCCCTACGTTCTCTACACCCAAGTCAGGGACCCCACCCCTCTAGGGGACCTTCTCCTTTACCGTTCGGTGAGGACACAAGAACGGGTATTTTAAGGTACTTGCCTCCTCGGACCACCCGACGTCAGGTCCCCCAGCGTTTCTTACGCTGTACTCGCTCGTTGACGATCAATCAACAATTTACGCCTCAGCACGAGTCGATACAGGATGTAAGACGCTGGGGAACCCGACGTCGGACGGTCGGAGGAGACATGTACCTTAAAAGATCCGTTCTTATCACTTTGAGCGTCACATCGGAACCCGTTTTGTAAGTGGGGATACTCGTTACAAACACTGATATTTACTCTTTTTAATCAACCGGATCCGACGGGACTTTTACGACAGTTAGTCGATACAGGTCCCAGATCGGGTCCCATCAGGGAACTATTTGCCATCGGTCCGGGTGAAAACAGAAAAAAGAAGAAGTTCATCCACGGACCCGACTCTTTTGGATTTGTAAAGTGAAAAAAGGACAAACGGGTATCTCCCTCATACAGAAACCCCACCCCCCCACATGTGTGTTCGCGTATAAAAACTAATTTGAAAAGAAACGAAAACGGTTAACCATACGAAAGTAAAAACAACAGAAAAGTACATATAAAATAAGGGTTAGTCACAGTCTTTTGGAATACGTTTACAGAACAAAGATAAAAGAAGGAAATAGATGGGTCGAGACACACAAATACCTCAAATAAAAAGGCAGTGACTGACGAAAATTAAACACATACAAAATTTAGTTCGTCTTTTATCCATGAACACACAGACACACACACGTACGTAAAGGGTCACCGTCCTCGGGGCCTGGTCCGAGTGTCATCCTACGACGTGTAAACCCGTAGTAAGGGACCATGGATTCTGAACGAGGGACGTTACATAGATTTGTGAGTCTATCTCACTGGACCTTCTGGTAGACTCAAAAGGTAAATGTTTATCTTTTCGACTCTCGTCCCCCTACCAAGTTAGTGATGATCTCGGGTCCTGAATAAAGCAGACTAGGTTTCGAAAGAGTGGTGTGAAAATAAACTCTCCTCACTCTCTATATTTCACGGGTATCTTTCCTAAATTTTATATAACTGCGAACAATAAGGCTCATATAAACCTTTTCAACAAAGAAGACGGGAGAGCGGTCGACAGGTCCGAAAACTGTTATAACAAAGCCAAGTCAATTTTAGATCAGGAAAGCGTCAAGGACTGGGACGGCTAAAACAATTTCTAATCCGTCTGAGCCTTCTCTCAATCTCACCGAAACTTAATATTGATACGGACCATGACCAACGTGTGTGACTCTTCCAATAAGGTAAAGGGTCAAAGAAGTAGTCATCTAAGTCTTACTATTATCTACAGAATTTCCCAACAACTCTCCCACGTTAAAATAACTATTTGCCGGATTAGATCTCGGTGTACGTAGTTAATGATTACTACTCAGAATCTTGTGATTCTTATGAAAGGAAGGAGACTTAATGTCTTATATAAACCGAGAACCTTCTTCATACGTATATGATTTAAGGTTCTCCTACGTATATTATTTACGTATACGTATTATTTGTTTACGTATTCGCCTACGCATGTTATTTAAGGTCTCTTTTTACCCAACAACCTCTTCCTCCAAAATCGCATTTTAACGACACATGAAGAAGGAATCCATCTATTCCATCACAACGCAAAATCAACGAGCCAGCACAGACTGAGAAACTCTGGGACACCTGATATCGGGAGGTCCGAGGAGACAGGTCCCTTAAGAGGTCCGTTCTTATGACCTCACTCATCGGTAAGGGAAGAGGTCCCAGAAGAACTGGGTTCCTGACTTAGGTCCAGAGGACATGAAGTCCGTTTAAGGAATGGTAGACTCGATGGTCCCTTCGAGTCCATCTATTCTATTTTCTTGTAATTTTACCCGACTAAACGAGACATTGTCACTTATAATTCGATTGCCTTCCGGGGGAAGGACTAGAGGGACGGAAAAAGTACCTATGTCGATTACAATCATTCACAAGTACAAGATCTTTGTCTGAATGTTTGTCTCTTTTGTTTAAATATCAAGGACTTCCTTTCTCTCCTCCCTCCCTCTTTAATCCCCGTCCGCTAATCGTCCATGTTTATCTATTTGTCGTTCCAGGATGACACATCGTGTCCCTTGTCCCATAAAAGTTACAGGATATTGTTTGGTATTACCCTTTCTTATACTTTTTTCTGTCATGTATATACCTATTGACTTAGTAAAACGATATGTGGTCTTTGATTGTGATACAACACCTAGTGGATAACAACAACAAATCAACGACTCAACAGAGGCTGAGAAAACACCGGGGTCCCTGACATCGGGAGGTCCCGATGTACAAGTACCCTAAAGGGTCCGTTCTTATGACCTCACCCAACGGTAAGACATATGCAATTATGTTTTCTCTCTCACAAGTGGAAATACAACGGAAACAAGAGAGTCGGGTTCTCAACGTGTACCCATCCCCCGACTCTCCCAATGAGGAACTTCTCACCATGAAGAGACACACAGGGCGACTTAAACACACAGGGACTCGGAGGCGTGAGGTCGGTGGGTTTACATGATGTTGCGTTTTATCGACCTCTTTTCCTTGGGGGAGGAATCCCTCTTTGATAAAACACAACCCTTAACGGGGTCCACGAAAAGTATTGAAAAACCTAAATTAAAAGTGGTGTCGAAACACAATATTAATGGACATGAATTGACTCTTTTCTTTCGACTCTAGGCGTTAAAAACATTCTCGCGTTTCGGTCTCGGAGATAGCGAAACGTCCGTGTATGCAGGGTGGGTGTATACGGTAACATCGTACACCCCGTTCCTCGGCGCCAGTTCTGCATCTATTTACCCACACCGGGACAAGGTTGTGGTTGAAATAAAACATTTCGTCTACCACTCTACCTAAACCGAGTATCCACCCTCACTAATGCTTCATTTTACTGACAAACTTTACTTAAAACAGCCGGAAGTCTCTTATATGTGAGACGCAAGTATAGACGGGAGAGGGATTGTTCAAAACTCTAATCTTTGAGTTTTGACACTTTCGACCTTAAAATTTCCTTCAGTAACCTGAGGTCCAGGTCTTGAGAAGAGAGAAGATGTTATCGGGTTCCAGGATGTACTTTTGTCGCTGGTCCACAATCCTAAACCTTGAGGTCCTAGAAACGAGGGTGGACGACACCCTACCACCAAGAGTCAAGGGTTCGCAATTCCTTTCGGGTGTCGAATTTTTGACCATACTATCGATTGAGTCCCTTTTAAGGGACTTCATCTCCAAAGTACAGACCTTTCTTTCCCGGTACAGAGAGTCCGTCCGAACCGTACAAACCAGGCTAACGCACTCCGGTAAGTGCTGCGGCTACCCACTCTACGTCAAACCAACCCGGAGCCGTGGGAGATCGAACCTAGTAGGTCTTCCCGAAGAGGGACTTAGTAAGATTTAAGTGGAGCTTCGTCCACTTCTCGGACCGTACTAGGTTTCAATTTCTTTCTTGGATTTCGTCCTCGTTCATTGCTCCTTAGACCTACACCGATTATGGAGAGTCATTTCGGTGTGAGGTAACCGAAACTTTTTATCGGGTTAATAGGAGTCGACGTCGTACGTCTTTTTACTACTTCGTCACACTGGAGTATGGTATTTAGGGGGGTGTGTTTGTGAGGGACACATTAATCGACAACGAGATTTAACAAGAGCAAATTCCCTTCGCTTGCCAGTCAAGACAGTGGGTGTTCCCTCTGTGCTTTGTCGATGTCTCGTTCTGGTAAGAACCGCTAGAGTCGGTAGTCTCTTCTCTTTCGAACCCACTGATAATACCAAATCACTTTACACGACTGATAGTCTCGAACATTACTTCGTGTCGTATCACTACCTTTCTCGGGACGGTAAATATTAAGTAGTTGTACTAAAACGGTCCGTGTCGTCCACCCTCGTTTCTAGGACCTCAAGGTTTAGGCTTGTGGACCAGTGACAAAAGTACATCCTGGAACCCGCTAACATCTTCTCTCTTCTCAAGACCTGGACCTCAGGTTACCGAACGAAATCTCAAGGTCGAAAGTGTCAATCGTCGACCCTACTGGACCCGTTTCAGTGAGGACACCGTGCCTACCGAGAACGATCAGTCAACGATTCAGTGCAGACTGAGAAACACTGGGGGACCTGACGTCGTACGGTCCGAAAGGACAGGAAGTCGTAGAGTGCCTCGAACGAGTTTGAGTACAGGTAACTCAGTTACTATGGTAGGTTAGTGAGTAGGAGACAACGGGCGAAGAGGACGGGAGTTAGAAAGGGTCGTAGTCCCGGAAAAGGTTGCTCAGTCGGGACACAAGTACGTTTCACTAAGAGACAAGAAGGATTTGTGTCAACCCGACGTAAAGAATCCGAGGGACATCAGCCGAACCAATGCACCGATTCAAGACCAATTCCCCTACACCCACCTTCCTTTCTTCCGGTGAATGTCCGCATCTTTCATTTTTGGAGGGAAGAGACAGAGAGGAAAAGGAGTACGTCCGGTTCATGTCCCCTAGAAAGATCCCAGTGGATCTTCGTCTGTTCAGAAACCCCGAAAGGGTCACCTCAGTTCTGGTGAAGATGAGGGATTAGACGAGTGGGGTGAGGTGGACGGTTGACCTGAAATATTTTCACTCCAAAACTCCAATCGATCACAATTGTGGAATTAATATCGTTACTATTCTCTTCGACTATAAAAACTCGGGAACGTAATTCTACTCGTAACCCGAGGGTACTCGACAGAGAAGGTCAAACATTTTGTCGTTGAAACATTCAAGAAAAAAAAAAAAAAATTTAACCTCGTATTAACGAAATTTTACAACACAATCAAAGACGACATACCACTTCACTTAGTGGTATATAGGGAGGGAGGGTAAAGGGGTGGGTTAGGGTGAGAAGATTCAGTGGCGTCTCGTGGTGTGACTCGAGGGACACGAAACATCGTCCAAGAGTGATCGATCGATAAAATGTGTGCTAGAACGTATATACACCTCTTCCGTCACCGTGGAGTGAGGTCATGAGAGCGGACCTTTTAGGGTACCCACCTCCTCGGACCACCCGACGTCAGGTACCACAGCGATTCTCAGCCTGTGTTGACTCACTGAAGTGAAAGTGAAAGGTGAAAGTACGTAACCTCTTCCTTTACCGTTGGGTGAGGTCACAAGAACGGACCTCTTAGGGTCCCTGTCCCCTCGGACCGCCCACGGCAGATACCCCAACGTATCTCAGCCTGTGCTGACTTCGCTGAATCGTCGTCGTCGTCGTTACGTATGTGCAGGTAGGGTTAGAAAGTTAAGCAGGGTGATAGGGGAAGGGACGACACGGGTGTACCGATAAAAAATACAGACTCGGAGATAAGGACTGGACCTTTATACAGGTAGACGTGGTAAAAAGATCTAAGGTGTATATACGTAATTATGTGACAAAAAGAGAAAGACTGAATTGAAATGAGACATGCTGTGTGAGATCCAGGTAGGTGGAGAGATGTCTACTGGGTTAAAGTAAGGAACATTCAAGTTGATTACAAGGATAAAGTCTAAACTTTGACTGTGTGTGTATCTCCATTCTATGGAACAAACTAGAGTGTGTAAATTACACACCAATCTCGTCACTGAACGAACTTCGGAGTCAGAGGAGACGTATTCTTTCTACTATTAGAGACGGGGTAAATGGATTTTGGAATAGTGTATACAGTGTCCTCAATCCACCATCTTTACGGGAACCTTCTGATTTTCGTAGTGTATTTACGGTTTGTAATAATAATAACTAGAGAGACTCAGAGTTAAAGGTATTGACATTGTGAACAAGATGAATTAGTGAGAAAAATTGTGTCATTGTGTTTGGTAAATACAGAAGGTACCTCCGTCCACTACCGCTTTTAGATTATAAGGAACGGTGTACTTACCGTAAATCTCCATTATTCATGTCCCGTCTAGTCCCTCGTAAATCCGATTCATATTCGTCTTTCTACTTCCTTCCTATCTATAAGTATTCCTAAGAAGAGAATGTAACGGGCGAAGAGGAGACAAGGGGGTTGAGACATCAATCCCTACGATAGTGATTGATCGTGCACCGTAGGACTTATTGGGACAATAAAGAGGGACAATAATATAGTGTACCGACTATATTATGAATCCTTTCAGGTCTTGAATCTTGAATTCCGAAAATACCAAAAAGAAATTTCTTTTATAGCTTTGATAAAAACGTGTACGATCAACTATGACTATAAGTTAAGGCTTTATTAAGCGTTAGATCCGGTCTAGAATCCTATATTTGTTTACCCCCTTTTAGTCCAAAAAGGGAAATCCTTTTCTCAGTGATATGGTGTATGGTTAATTGAGACTTCAAATTAAGTTTGAATCTTCCCTCTCTAAGTACTGTCTACTAACTCTATGTAAAAATCGTACAGACAGTAGATTTAAACTTAAGTTTGTAGTGTTCGATATCCCGAGACTATACAAAGACTGAAAGTCTTCATAAAACAAATTGACTTTCTGACTGTAAGTACTTTACCTCACAATTCAATCACAGTCCTTTAAAGAATGTAGGTGTGTTAGACATAGGCAAACCGTTATTCTTTCTAGATCTTTAAAACTCCGACACAAGGACGTACTGTTGTTAAAAAACATGTACATATATCCGGGACATGATAGACGAACCTGTGTCAGAAGTGGTGAGAGAGAACGGAGAGTTGTACCGTCGGTTCACAGTTGAGGGTAAATTAGGGTAAATAGAACTGACAAACGAAGTAATTGTGACTAAAATACGAAGGATATGAGGAACTTTCCTTGCAATACTGGTTGAATCTATCGTATAATTTTTCGTCTCTGTAATGGAACGGTTGTTTCCAGGTAGATCAGTTCCGATACCAAAAAGGACACCAGTACATACCTACACTCTCAACCTGACACTTCTTTCGACTCGTGACTTCTTTACTACGAAAACTTGACACCACAACCTCTTCTGGGAACTCTCAGGGAACCTGACGTTCCTCTAGGTTGGACAGGTAGGATTTCCCCTAATCAGGACCCACAAGAAACCTTCCTGACTACGATTTCGACTTTGAAGTTATGAAACCGGTGGAGTACACTTCTCAATTGAGTAACCTTTTCTGAGACTAAGACCCTCCCTAACTCCCGTCCTCCTCTTCCCCTACTTTCTCCTACTCTACGGACCTACCGTAGTGACTGAGCTACGTGTACTCAAACCTATTTGAGGTCCTCAACCACTACCTGTCCTTCGGACCGCACGACGCTAAGTACCCCAGTGTTCCTTAGCCTGTACTGACTTGTTGATTTGACTTAACTTGACTATGACTTAGACGATGGACTCGTAATCTTATATCGGAGTGATCGTTCTTTTATAAATCACGATCACTTAATGTGAGAGGAGGGGACGACGAAGACCTCGTCTCTCTTATATGATGAGTAAGACAAATAACTCATTCTGTTTCGAAAGATTATAACCTTTCTTATGAGGTCATAAGGGCGGACTTCTTAAGGGACCTGTCTCCTCGGACCTCCCGAGACCAGGTGTCCCAGTGTTTCTCGACCTGTACTGACTCCACTGAAACGTGCGTGTGTCATACGGACCGCATATTTTCTATAACACACACACACATACCTTCCTTCCTTCCTTAAAGAATCACTGTTTAATCCGTGAATCGGTTCAAGGGTAACAATAGGAGATGGAAGTAGAGACAGTAAGGTTTAGGTCAACCCGACGACTAGTAAAGAGTAACTTATGACGACTGTAAAGGACCAGACCGAAGGAAAGAGATAACGAATCTTTAAAATTTTTATTTTGATAGTTTGACAGAATAAAATAGTATGTTGGAGAATCACCGAAAACACTAACACACTCAGGGGAACAAAACCTTTTCACTTTCAGAGAGTCAGTACAGACTGAGAAACGTTGGGGCACTTAATATGTCAGGTACCTTAAGAAGTCCGGTCTTATGACCTCACCCATCGGAAAGGGAAGAGGTCCTCTAAAAAGGGTTGGATCCCTAGCTTGGGTCCAGAGACCGTAACGTCTATCTAAGAAATGGACAACTCGGTCGTCCCTTCGGGTTCTTATGACTTCACCCATCGGATAGGGAAGAGATCGTCTAGAAGGGTTGAATCCTTAGTTTGACCCCAGAGGACGTGACGGCCACCTAAGAAATGGTTGACTCGATACTCCCTTCGGGGACAAAGTCTCTTCAGGAACTATTTACAAACATCAAGATATCAAATCACAACCCCGAAGGGACGACCGAGTCTGTCATTTCTTACAAGGACGTTATACCCTCTACACCTAAGTTACGAACCCAGACCTTCTAGGAGACCTCTTCCCTTACCGATGGGTGGCCTCATAAGAACGGACCTCCTAAGGTAATCAGTAGGAAGAAATAGGGAGTCCGAGATTGTAGTGGACGCAGAAAATAGTCTTACTAGAGACGTTAGTAATTCCGAGAAAACCTTCATTCACTGTTTTTAGGTGGAACTTGTCAAACTCTTTGTTTTGTGACCTACAAACAAAAGGGTCTATAGTATGTCGTGTTGACACAGTACCTTTCTTGTTTAAAAGTTGAAGTAGATTCCCTGTCAACGTGAGTTTTTGGACCCCAGTAGTACTGATAGGGGACGGAATTAAAAAAGTAGATTGTTGAGATCAGTCAGTTGAAGTAAGTACACAACTTTAAGGTTTTTAAGACCCTTTCTCGATCTTAATCGTCAAACCAATACCAAAGAGAAGGAACCTGAGTAGTTGAGGTCAACCCTCTTTCAGTGTGGAAAACACTTTCCAGATGAAAACTTCAATGGCATACACCTCTTCCCTTTCTCGGTCTTCTTATCCCGTCCCGTCCGTTTATCATACAGACAAAGTAAGGGACCGATCTGTAAACCCTTGACCAAGGAACCACCGAGGTACTATTTCTTAGGTAGACGGTAAGGTCCTCCGTGTCCAAGGTAGGGACCCAGTCCTTCTAGGCAACCTTTTCCTTTACAGTTGGGGGAATAAGAACGGACCTTTTAGGGTACCTGTCTCCGTTCGATGTTAGGTACCCCGACGTTTTCTCAGCTTGTGCAGAATAGCTGATTTGTTGTCGTTGGGTACATGAAATGTCAGTGAATGACTGATAGATGGTACCCTTCTGTGTTTCTTTGTGTCGTTACTCATTTGGTCTATTTTAGTGAGGAGAGTATTTTACCTGGTAAAAAGGTGAGTAGTTTTTTTATAAAGGACCACTGGAAGATATATGTTTCCGACATGACCTTTGATACTACTCCACTTTCGCCTTCTACGCTTTTGTATGTATGGTAGAGTCGAGAGTGTTTCGAAGGTTTGACTTACCCTTTATCCTACAGACTTGTTCACCTGCAATGCGTTCTGGTCAGCCAGGTAGGTAAAGTCGTTTGTAAGTGGCTCATACGTCGTCTAAGGTAACACAATCTGTGACTCCTATATCTCTATCTACTCCTCGATAACACCAATAATTCTACAAGTATCAGATCTTGTCCTGAGACTCTATATTTGTCAATTAAGGTTGGACGACGACGGCGACGATTCAGCGAAGTCAGCACAGGCTGAGACACACTGGGGTCTCTGCCGTCGGGTAGTCCGAGGGGGCAGGGACCCTAAGAGGTCCGTTCTTGTGACCTCACCCAACGGTAAAGGAAGAGGTTACGTACTTTCACTTTTCACTTTCACTTTAGCGAGTCAGCACAGACTGAGACACGCTCGGGTACCTGACGTCGGATGGGTCCGAGGAGGCAGGTACCCTAAAAAGGTCCGTTCTCGTGACCTCACCCCACGGTAGCGGAAGGGGTATTAAGGTTGGATCCTCTTACGTTATAAAAGACTGTTTCAACATACTTTTTCCTCTATAGAAATACTTCTTTTTACAAAATCCTCTTAGGTCCTCTTTAACATGTCCACCGTCTTTTCGGATTTACTTTTCTTATTTAGAGTGGGGTTACGTTCATTGACCTGGTTTTTACGTCTTCGTCCTCCCATGTCCCATCTAAAAAATTTACCACTGTTGGTCAGTCCTGAAAATTTTCTCTCTTTCCTCTATTTGGACCCTTACATCCACCCTGGTCTAATGTCGAAGAATTACTCGAGTCAAAAAACGAATTATTACTCTTCAGTGACTTACAAACCCCCGAGTCCAATCTGACGGGACCTTATATGGTGTTACCATATAACTAATAAAACTTAATTTCAATAGATTTGAATACATTCTTTACCGGCTACTTATTCCATGTAAGACTGGGAGCGACTGTCGTCCTCTATTTGGAGGGAACACTTTACACGTGCCGGACTTAGATCTCTTCCTTCCTGTAAATCATTGTCTCCGTCCCTTAAGTCAGGAGTTTCGGACATATGTGTCTAGAGCAAAGAAGAAATTAAATGGTGTGGTTTGGGTTTGAGACACATCGTCGACGACGACGATTAAGTGAAGTCAGCACAGGTCACGAAACACTGGGGTATCTGCCGTCGGGTGACCCGAGGAGACAGGGACCCTAAGAGGTCCGTTCTTATGACACCCAACGGTAAAGTCTCATCTCAGTAGTAATTAACTCGTGGGTTTTAGGTTCAAAGAAACAGGACAATTAAAGAACGTTTGCATAACGAAGAATTAGGTTTTTTTTTTTTTTTTCTCGACAAACGAAAATAATGAAGAATCCAGGATAAAGATACTCTGTTTAATGCGTGTTTAACTTTAAACAAAGTAAAAAAAGAGAATTAGACAAAATACAATTAAAATAACAATCAGGTTCGATCTTCTTAAATTCTTTCCATCTCCCCTTTCAAAGGAGGAGGGACTGTTGTCCGTCATGGAACTAGTTTTAGGCAAAATTAACTAATTTACTTTCTCCACGAAGAAGAACCTAGGGACGACCACCTCGTCCACCCTATGATAAACCCGTTACCTTTCTCTGTTTTCCCAGACAACTTTTGACGACACTAACTCTAAAAAAAGACGAAATTAAAGATAATGTACAGTATCGAAAACTCCCTAAATTGAAGATCTCGTCGACTCAATAGTAGAAAGGTAAATTTGTCGTTCAAGAAACTTTTATTCCCCATAACAAGTAAAAAGGTCGGAGTACACGCACACGCGATTCAACGAAGTCAGTACAGGTTAAGACACACCGGGATACCTGACATCGGGCGGTCCGAGGAGACAGGTACCCTAAGAGGTCCGTTCTTATGACCTCGCCCAACGGTACGGGAGGAGGTCCCCTAGAAGGTCTGGGTCGCTAGTTTGAGGGGAGAGAATACAGAGGACGTAACCGTCCACTCAAGAAATGGTGATCCCGGTGAACCCTTTCGAATGTGTCTGGGGTAAATTTCATCAAAGATTTATTTATGGTTTACCTATACTTTTAACCACCTACTTGCTTACTTACTTTTTATCTACAAAGTTCTCTCCTTGAAATTGATAAGATATAGACCTCACAGGGGTCGGAAACAAGTTTGGAACTTATAGTGTCCCTCTGTGTAGCACTACGTTTAGGACTGACAACGAAAGATTTACACACTTGAACACATTCAAAGAGACAAAGGTCTCGGAGATTAATAATAAAAAAGGACGACTATACTCCGATTATTAAAAATGAAAGAGTGTCACCATCATACTTCTACTTTTCCTTGTAACATATATTTCGTGAATCGAACAATGGTCGTGTTCACTCTTGAGTAATTTATGATACCGAATTATACAAAAGTTCTCGGATGGTCACTATCCCGACCTTTGTCGGAAAAGAGTAAGAAAATAAGTAAGTGAGTCTGTAAATCATAAATCAGTTTTATAATTATTCACGTTTAATAATCCGTGACTTCCGTGTTCTTACTTTTTCTAGGTCGGGTAGTCCGAGTTTCTTGAGTAGTATAGTCCCTGTTCTCTTCAATTTTTTGTCCGTAAACGTTATGTGACCCTATTCCCGATGACTTTCCCCCTACATAAACCTCCTGTGCCAAAACTCGTCTGCACCTCACACTCTCGTCCGCACCGATCAGGTTCCGTGGCTATTAAGTTGGCCGACCTCGATGTTCCCGTCCTTTCACGTCAGTACCCTGACTTCTTCGCTCGATTCAGTTCAATGCCGCCTGAAGAGTCACAAAGTGTCGGAACTCTTCCCTGAGGATTTAAGGGATAACAAGTAGGTCGAAGGGTCCACCGAGTCTTCCATTTCTTAGACTGACGTCACACCTTCTGAGTCCAAGTTAGGGACGCAACCCTTCTAGACGACCTCTTCCCGTACCGTTGGGTGAAGTCATAAGAAAACAGACCTCTTAGGGTACCTGTCTCCTCGGACCAACCGACGTCAGGTAGTCCCAGTGTTTCTCAGCCTGTGCTGACTCGCTTATTGTGAGTGAAGTAGGTGAAGTTAGGGTTTATAGAAAAATGAGTCCAGCTTGGATATCAAGGGAAAGACTGAGGCATCTCACTGGGTACAGAATCCTTCATGTCCCCTAAGAGTCTTTCGACACCGACGGGACCCATCGTCTAACGGGAAACGACCCCAGGTCCGACGGAACGACCCGAACGGAACCGTCGTCCTCTTCCCTAGGTCGACGTCGACTGAACTGAGTTGCACGTTTTAAGTAAGGTGTGCGTACACAAGGGATCTCGGCTGATTCTTCAGGAAGTGACCACCACAATTGTTAGTCAGAAGTAGTCAGACAATCTTATACCCTCCAGACCACGACCGACACGTTCCTCTTAGACTTATCTCGGTTTCTTAGTCCGTAGTCAACCAAAGGGACTCGTGGCCTTCAGAATCTTTTAATTTCAACACAGGGGTTGAGGGGGGAGGGGGGTGTGTGTGGGATCCCAAAACAAAATCAAGGGACTTGTTTCGGTAGTAAGAGAGAAAAAATTTAAAATAAAATAATAAAACATTTATATTTAAATAAATAAAATTAACCTCCGATTAATGAAATGTTATAACATAACCAAAACGGTATGTAGTTGTACTTAGGTGGTGTCCACATGTGCACAAGGGGTAGGACTTGGGGGGAGGGTGGAGGGAGGGGTATGGTAGGGAGACCCAGTAGGGTCACGTGGTCGGGACTCGTAGGATATAGTACGTAACTTGGACCTGACCACTAAGTAAAGTATATACTATAATATGTACAAAGTTACGGTAAGAGGGTTTAGTAGGGTGGGAGAGGGAGAGGGTGTCTCAAGTTTTCAGACAAGATATGTAGACACAGAGAAAACGACAGAACGTATGTCCCAATAGCAATGGTAGAAAGATTTAAGGTATATATACGCAATCATATGACATAACCACAAAAAGAAAGACCGAATGAAGTGAGACACATTATCCGAGCAAAGTAGGTGGAGTAATCTTGACTAAGTTTACATAAGAAAAATTACCGACTCATTTGAGGTGACACATATACATGGTGTCGAAAGAATAGGTAAGTAGACGACTACCTGTAGATCCAACGAAGGTACAGGACCGATAATATTTGTCACCACGCTACTTGTAACCCCGTGTGCATAGAGAAAGTTAAGACCAAAGGAGCCACACATACGGGTCGTCACCCTAACGACCCAGTATTCCGTCAAGAGAAAGGTCAAAAAAAATTCGTTAGAGGTGTGACAAGAGGTGTCACCGACATGATCAATCGTAAGGGTGGTTGTCACATTCTCCCAAGGGAAAAGAGGTGTGGGAGAGGTCGTAAATAACGAACATCTGCAAACCTAACGTCGGTAAGACTGACCACACTTTACCATGAAGAAACACCAGAACTAAACGTAAAGAGACTATTACTCACTACAACTCGTAGAAAAGTACACAAACAATCGGTAAGCATACAGAGGAAACCTCTTTACAGATAAATCAAGAAACCGGGTAAAAAACTAACCCAGGATATAAAAAGACCTTAACTCGACGTATTCAACGAACATATAAAAACTCTAATCAACAAACAGTCAACGAAGTAAACGATAATAAAAGAGGGTAAGGCTTCCGACAGAAAAGTGGAACGAGACGTGGAAACAACACGTCTTCGAAAATTAAAATTAATCTAGGGTAAACAAATAAAAACGAAAATAAAGGTCATAAGACCCTCCACCCAGTATCTCCTAGGACGACACTAAATACAGACTCTCACAAAACGGATACAAGAGGAGATCCTCAAAATATCAAAGACCAGAATGCAAATCTAGAAATTAGGTAAAAATCAAACAAAAACACACGCCACAATCTTTCACAAGATCAAAGTAAGAAGATGTTCACCAACTGGTCAAAAGGGTCGTGGTGAACAATTTCTCTAACAGAAAAGAGGTAACATATAAGAACGAAGGAAACAGTTTCTATTCCACAGGTATCCACGCACCCAAATAGAGACCCGAAAGATAAAACAAGGTAACTAGATATAAAGGTAGAAACACGTAGTAAGAGAAAAATTTCCGTCCTCTTTGTCCCAACGTAACGACACAGAGTCGTGGGCGGTGCAATGAAAGGTTCTACAGTGTCATATTGGTCAAACCGTGGTGTCCCAAGAAGACAAATGCAACAGAAGGAAACAAACCTAACGATCAACCCTTTTAACTAAAAAAAAAAAAAAAAGTCTAACTCACTCCATTCGTTTTGTATTAACCCGACCTACTTCGACCCCCTCTGTACTGAAGTGGAACGTTGGGACTATCACAGTCGACTCTTTTTTGGCGTCGCACCCTCGACACTCAATTTAAAATAAACCTCGTTTTATACCCGAGATCGGGTCCTCTGTGGGAGAGTCTCTCGAGACTCCTTGACGAGACTTCCCTTCCGGTCATATATACACTAAAACCACTTCCCCCTATACCCATCAGTTCGTGCGTAAAACCATCTCCAAAAGAGGATCAGTGTTCTTCCAGTGAGGATCAGTACTCTCTCTCTACAGGGGTAATTACTAAAAATCATGAAAACATCTATACTCTTCTACATTCGTTACCCCAAGTATTTTAGGAGAGGCCTTTTATAGATTAAGATACTTCCAGGTAAGACGGTCTAAAAACGTCCCGTGTCTCACGGAGTAAGGACTAGAGGAGGAAGTTAAGAAAGTCTGACGCAACTTCTAGTCCTTGACGGCACTAATCACTGCAGTAAGAATGTCTTCGACTACAGGTCACTGTTAAAAATCAACCGTTATCTGTCTCTAATTTTTACTTCAGGTTTGATCCTATAGGTCAGACTATGAAACCGAAGGGTTCACCGAGTCACCATTTTTTGGACGGACGGGTACCCCCTCTGTACCCAAACTAGGGACCCAGCCCTTCTAGGAGACCTCTTCCCGTACCGTTGGGCGAGGCGATAAGAACGGACCTCTTAAGGTACCTGTCTCCCCGTACCACCGATGTCAGGTACCCCAACGTGTCTCGACCTATACTGACGCACTGATTTGTTGTTCTCAGACTATGAATTGGACTCTTTACCTGTAATAGGAGTCCGACCAATGACACTAAGGTGGGACCAGTGTGATCACCAGAAACGGTTTACTGTAAATAAAAGTTTTACCTATGACAGTATTTGGACACCAGTGGTCCGTATCATAAAACCTTATACAGACTTTATTTCAACCTATTTGTTTACGAGTCCAAAAAGTACGACCTAATAGAGTTCGGTTCTCCCGCTGAAGACAACCGTCGGGTACGGGCCGACTCTGTGCGGTCTTAATTTAACACAGAAGATTCCACCAACGACCGAGTAGTTTATCCCCGATGACTGTGTAAACAAATCAAGAACTGGATACGGTCTCCGAAATGGATGTGTTCCCACAAATTAGGAGTGGTGGTAGGTCATTTCGTCCACCATAATAAAGAGAAAATAGTCTACTATTTTTACCGAGTCTCTCTGGTCACTAGACAGTCACTAGTGTTCAGTCATGGCATCTACCCCTCAACCTACTCTCAGACCTAAATAAACTAAGGATTTGAACACAAATAAGACGACATGGGTACCCCATTTTCCAACTTTTAAGCCAACCGTAAGAGTCGTTAGAGAGAGGTGCTATATACGGGGAGAAACGGACACAGACGTCCTCACTTTCAAAGTCTCAAAAAATCTCTTTACCGTTGTGTGACTAGACGACGACTCCCCTTGTAACAAGACCCACCTTGAGACCCACTGAGACAAGTCCTAAGGAGATCTAGAGTGTTAGTCAAAACGTTTCTCCGGTCCAAGTTTATTTATCTGGTCATTGAAGAGGAGTCTCGAGTTTATGGGTCATACTACTAGGACCTTAGATTGTCGTTGACCTTTCTTAACTTTGACCCTAAAGTTACTGTTCTTACCGGAAACCCCGTCTCTAAAGTCGAGATAAAGACCTATTTCTAAAATGAACGACACAAAAGGACCCGTTCAATGACGAACAGAGACTGCAAGTCTAAGAAACGGATATTTTACCATTATATTTTTTATATGTATACGTTATTTTACCACTAAATTCAATGAAAGAACGTCAATAAAACTACTAAATTACGCTATTAATTGCGTCCACGGACCGTGTAATATCCGACAAGTATTTACCATGGATAATAATTGAACTTCAGTTTTGTTAACCCTAGACTAAGACCAAGAAGAAAAACGAATGAGAATTTGGAAACGAATCAACAAATTATAAATACCCGGATTAGATTACGTTTTGATCCCAAGGGACCACCGAGTCTACCGTTTCTTAGACGGACGTTACGTCCTCTGGACCCAAGCTAGGGACCCAGTCCTTCTACGGGACCTCTTCCCTTACCGTTGGGTGAGGTCTCAGATCGAACCTCTTAGGTTACCTGTCTCCTCGGACTACCCGATGTCAGGTACCCAAACGTTCCTCAACCTGTACTGACTCACTTGTTGAGTCACGTGTGTGGGGTGTTTTCTATTTCGTTGTTTATTTATGTTGACGTATTTTGTTCCCCAAACTTAATCAAGGGTTGTAAAAGTGATGGTTCATAAGGAGGAGAATTAAAGGCAGATGATGAACTTGACGTAATAATTATGAATTAAACAAAAGGATAAGAATTAGTATGTATATATACTCTTCTGTCGTGTCTGTCATCTTAATGGTCACATTTAAAAAAAATTACTCAGACCCAAAAGCAACCATTTACTCCGGAATAGAACACATTTATAAGTTAAGAACATCAATAAAAAAAATTATAGATTTTATTAAGTTTCTGGAAGGGGTGACGAAGGAACCTGGGGACCTCTTAACCCTTGAGGTCCAAAGTATGATGACCGAAACAGATTCCAGGGAAGTCGATTCAATCTAGAAGTTTTGGGATCTGGACAGGAATTTAAAATTTCAACTAAAAGGGGTTTAAAAGATGATAGAAGGGGAGATCAAATACTCTTTGATTAAGTGGTAACGATCGTAAACACATGACTAAGGACTGGGTGGGGGGGGTGGGGGGGTATATTACGTGTGTAGATCCCGTTCCTGTAGTGAGACCTAAGAACAATGAGTTTCGGTCCGGGTACTTGGTCGTCGTAGGCACAACAGTCCGTCGAACAATCTTTCTGACTGAAAGTCTGGGGTGAAGTCTGACTTATTTGGACTTAGATATTGTTCTAGAACCCCTTGTTCTAGGGGTTCACCAAAAATCTAAGCAATTAAAACTCTTTGTGGCCTAATCTTAGGTCTAAGTTTGACTCGAGTCCGTCAAGGGATCATTTAATCTTAAGGACTGGATAACGGAGCGTGGTCGGTAATTCGGAGGCATTTTATTCCTATTTTCACGAACGAGTAGAATGGACCTCCAAAACAACAATCAGAGTTCTTTTATTTGTTGTTTTATAAAATATTCGAGCAATTGATCAGACTTTGAGTCTCACGTACAACAAAGTATTGATATTGTAAGAGGAGATTCTTAGCCTCACTTTTTATATGAGTTTGAGGAAAATAGTAAGTCTTTTGAGTAGTATTGGGGTAGTGATGAGGGAACGTAAAGGGAACTCCCAATACGGATGGAGGGAGAGTCAAGACGCGTCTACGTTAATCTCCATAGACAAATGGGTAGACGGAGGAGAACTCTAAATAATTGAGTAACTTTTGTGACTGTCCCTCCAGTATAAACTGAGTGGAGACGAAAGAGAGGAAGGAAGAGACACGAGGACGTACGGGGCGGGGGTCGGGGATCTTGGCTGGACTGGGAGGTGTGTACGAGCGGCTTGGTTGAGTCTGTGTGCCACGATGAACTGTCGCAGAGAGACTCTTTGTTTTGCGTCGGTCACGTCGGTCATGGTCGTGGTGGACAAATTACCCCAACAATTCTCTGAGTCTATTCGGACCCGTGCGCCGCCGGGAGACACTCGACATTTCGCGATCCATTTTTACTCTCTGGTAATAATCCGTATACACCAGACCGTCCCAGAATGTCTACCGTCAGTGGACAGCAATACTTTTGACAGAGCGCGGTTTCGGCTTGGCCATCACTGAAAGCACCGAGAACTCCCGTCCCTTACTATTCGACAACGAAGGCGAGGTAGGAAGCGGCCTCAAAAGTAAACGGTGGAGACAAAGAGAGGACCCGACACAGACGGCGACGCGGTCCCATCACTCCCGTTGGAACAATTCGACCACACGCGTCGGACGAAAGTCGCCGACACCCGCCGGAAGACCCCACGACTCACACCGACCGTTCCCGACCAAGGACGGAGCACACGTACGGGACAAGTACGCGAGACGACGAAGTAATCCCTCCGACCGAGTCTGACAAGGTGATTTTTGCTCTTTCGGGTGTGACCTCATCTTGTCTCAGTTTCTCTGTAAATAGAAAAAGGTCCCGTTTAGTTACTCAGTAAAAGACCAAACTTACGGTATAAAATGGAAGACAGACCCCTCTACGACAGTTGGTACAGGACACGGTTCCACCGAACTAATTTTTCTAACATTTTTTTTTTTTGAAGTCTAAGAATCTTATATGAAAAAAGAAACAAACTTGTAACGGTCCCTCGTCGACGAAGGGTGTAGAAAAAGACGTCACATCGGGAGACTTCACCCGAGTCTCCACCCGGTGCACGACGGTTCTACGTGAACACGTCCAATCGAAAGAGACCTACGATGCTTCGTCCTTCCGTCTGCCCGAGAAGTCCGGTACTTTAAGTTTCGGTAGAGGGCATGACGTACAGTCTCGTTCCTACCTTTCTACGAAGGAGAACAGTTATTAATTGGAGGACGGGCTTCGTCTCTCCACCTAGCCCCCACAGGTCCCTACTGGTCACGGAACATAACAGTATTTGGCAAATTATCAGGTCAACATAAACCGCTGAAAGTTAGTGACTTAGTGAAGGTTAAAAGTCATAGAATATTTTTTTTTTTTTCAAGTTGAAGATAAGATCGTAGGGTTTCGATTAAGTAAGTGGGTCGGAATAGTCACATGTCTGTTTTTATTCCTTCCGAGTCTCTCCAGTTTACCGACCAAGTTTTAGTGTGTCGAATATGATCGTCTCGACCCTACTGTAGGAAACGACCCTATAATCGGGGTAACAGAAGTCTCTCCTTATCGTTACAAGTACCTCGGACCCTCCTACTGTAATATAATAACTAATTTGGTTTCAAACTACTTTAAACATCGACACCCTGGAACCCCCTCCATGGATCTATAAAAACTTTTGGAGAGTAGATTTAATAAGAGTAGATATTTAACCCTTAAGGAGATAATGAATCTAAATCACACATAATTTACTCTACTACAGGTATTGAGAAATCATGTGAAATCCTTAAACAAGTCATTGTCTTTAAGGTTTATCTGGGAAGGTAAGGACTGTACGATCCTAGATCCCGATAAGTTTATGACTCAACAATAAGTAGTGTAAAATCTTTTATAAGTCCACAATTCTTATTACGCTGAACCTCTGATACTGAGATATTTGAATTTTGACTCTCTCTACCTTTATGGTCTGGTGGACTGGACGGAGAACTCTTTAGACATACGTCCAGTCCTTCGTTGTCAATCTTGACCTGTACCTTGTTGTCTGACCAAGGTTTATCCTTTTCCTCATACAGTTCCGACATATAACAGTGGGACGAATAAATTGAATATACGTCTCATGTAGTACTCTTTGCGGCCTCACCTTCTTTGTGTTCGACCTTAGTTCTAACGGCCCTCTTTATAGTTATTGGAGTCTATACGTCTACTGTGGTGGGAATACCGTCTTTCACTTCTCCTGGATTTTTCGGACAACTACTTTCACTTTCTCCTCTCACTTTTTCAACCGAATTTCGAGTTGTAAGTCTTTTGCTTCTAGTACCGTAGACCAGGGTAGTGAAGTACCCTTTATCTACCCCTTTGTCACCTTTGTCACAGTCTGAAAAAAAAACCCCCCCCCCGAGGTCTTAGTGACGTCTACCACTGACGTCGGTACTTTAATTTTCTGCGAATGAGGAACCTTCTTTTAAATACTGGTTGGATCTATCATATAAGTTTTCGTCTCTGTAATGAAACGGCTGATTGCAGGCAGATCAGTTCCGATACCAAAATGGACACCAGCACATACCTACACTCTCGACCTGACACTTCTTCCGACTCGCTGCTTCTTAACTACGCAAACTTGATACCACAACCTCTTCTGAGAACTCACAGGGAACCTGACGTTCCTCTAGGTTGGTCAGGTAAGACTTCCTCTAGTTGAGACCCTAAAGAAACCTTCCTTACTACGATTTCGACTTCGAGGTCATGAAACCCGTAGAGTACGCTTCTCAACTGAGTAACCTTTTCTGAGACTACGACCCTCCCTAACCCCCGCCTTCCTCTTCCCCTACCAGCTCCTACTCTACCGACCTACCGTAGTGCCTGAGCTACCTACACTCAGACTCACTTGAGGCCCTCTACCACTACCTGTCCCTCCGGACCGTACGACGCTAAGTACCCTAACGTTTCTCAACCCGTGCTGACTCGCTGACCTGACTTGACTTGACTTGAGGAACCTTCCTTTCAATACTAGTTGGATCTGTCGTATAATTTTTCGTCTCTGTAATGAAACGGTTGTTTCCAGACAGATCAGTTCCGATACTAAAACGATCACCAGTACATACCTACACTCTCAACCTGATATTTCTTTCGACTCACGACTTCTTAACTACGGAAACTTGATACCATAACCTCTTCTGAGAACTCTCAGGGAACCTGACGTTCCTCTAGGTTGGTCAGGTAGGACTTCCTCTAGTCAGGACCTACAAGTAACCTTTCTGACTACAACTTCGACTTTGAGGTTATGAAATCGGTGGACTACCCTTCTCGACTGAGTAAACTTTTCTGGGACTACGACCCCTTTCTAACTCCCGTTCTCCTCTTCCCCTACTTTCTCCTACTCTACCAACCTACCGTAGTGTCTGAGTTACCTGTACCCAAACCCACCTGAGACCCTCAACCACTACCTGTGCCTCCAGACCGGACTCGACGCCAAGTACCAGCGTTTCTCAGTCTGTGCTGACTCGTTTACTTGACACTTGACTCTACAGGAATGCAACTTATATCGTTGTATTCCACTAAAATTGTGACTGAAACTTTTGAAACTTCTGACAAAAGTTTCCTTCCAGGTTGCGTCACGTCGTCGGAGGAGATTGACCCATTTGACGTTTATACTCCTGTCCGACGACAACAAAAAAGGGATCCCTGTTTTCTCCTGGAAGTCAACTAAAATACCCTTGGACATGAAATACTGTATAAAGGTAACCATCAGCGACTGGGAACACGTCCTCTTGTGCGACAGGCCCGGCTTGTGGTTCATTCCTTCGCTCAGGCCACAGTACCTTCGGTCACATCATCAGGACGGAAGGACCCGTCGCGCCCCTAAACGATTTTGGTGGCCTAAACGTTCACTAGACTTTAGGCGCGGAAGAGACCGAGAGTCGCTGAGGGAGCCTCGTCAAGCGATCCAACCGACATCTACCGCTACAACGTGGTTCTTGGAGGCGTCTCCGGCGCCGTCCGCCCCTCGCAGGTCGACGCCGGACGACTCCGAGTTGAGACACTTAGGCCAAAATTCAAGGAGACCAACTAGTATTGGGTCGCCAGGGGGCGGACCCGGAGGACGAATGCGTAGTAGGAGGGGGAGATGTTCGGCCCTTCCTCTCGAGACAAAGGGGAGGGAGGAGGGATGCGAGGAAGAGAAATGTCATCAGACACTAATTACCGTCGCGGTCACTTGTCAGCTCTCCCTCTTCCATGGCCGCATTACCTTGTCGTCTATCTAATTTACGTTGGCCCACGGCTTGGAGAAATCGCTCTCGTAGGAACGTTTAAACAAAAGGGAAGGGAGGGTGTCACCGGGGTGGAGGAGCCTCGGGTCCGTCCGTGTCGCTGAAGTAATTAGTGTCGCGAAACGTCCCCGACTACTTAAAATTGTCGTCTAACAGTGAATGTTAGGAAACGGTAGAGTACATAGGGACTCGTGACCAATAAAGTAGTAGTGGTTAATTAGTTCCGTCGGTGTTTTCGGTGGAATCTCAAACAATCGTCCTTTGTCCAACAGAGCACGGGGTCGCTGTTCGAAAAAGACAATGAAGGTTACGCTTCTCATGGAAACGAAATCAGAAAAACCAACTCCCTGTGGGTGCACCGAATAGAAGGATAGAAAGATTCCACCAGTAAATAGTGTAACAGGGGTCTAGAACAATGTAAGGAGCGACATGCCTGACCTCATGGAACTTACCTTCCAACTGTCCTTGTTTGGACCATGTTCTATGAAAAAAATAGAGATTACCAAGGGTTTGGACCGACGTGTAACCCTCTTAAAATCACTCGAAAAGTTCTTGTGGGTACAAGAACCCGGTGTCACTTCCCGTTTAATACTGTCAAAGACCTCGACACTAGACCCGTACCCATAAATTTTAAAAAAAGGAACACATTAAATGTCAGACTGTTGAGAACTTTTTCAAGGAACGAGGGGACCTCACCCATACAAGTAAATCTTTTACTCCCTGAATTTCTAAAAGTGACATTCTGATATTAGGAGAAATTAAAAGTTGTATCTATAAAACTCCTCGACGCGAGTGACTTCGTCATTACACACGTACTTCGAAGTCTCGACGAAATTTCACTCCAACGAATAGGGAAGGAGACAGTGGAAAGGGGTTTTATCTTGGTGAAAACACCAGTCCATAAACGTGGCACGTAAATATAAGATAAGACGACAAATAAGTAAGTAATAAAATTTGTTTATTAATGCAATAACTTACAAACGGAGACTTGGTCTAATTTAGAGACGGTAGCACTTAGAATTTTAAGTTGTGTATATGTTTAACGTAAAACAATGCTAATACTATTCACGATCCTTCCTTTGTCCGTCCCACGAACACTCTCGTAAACTATCTAACTTAGATCGACACTCAGTCTCTTCCGAGGGACCCTCCATCGTAAATGACCCTCTTGACTCTTCGTCCTTAATCAACTATCCTTATTCCCCACCTTACCCCTTTCTCCCTCAATATCCGCTTTCTTACTAAACACGTTTGCCGGTCACCCTTCTTCCAAATACTATCCCCGACTTTTTCCTCCAGATCCCCCTCTTTTACTTCAAACTCTGATTCTCCCTCCCTAAAATTCTTCTCAATTTATGACTCTGTCGAAAATTTCTATGACGAAATCCTCTTCTTAAAGGTCTTACTGTTTCACTCTTGTAGCTTTTGGGTGACGAAATATTTTCTTTATCTCCGTTCTTAACGTTTTTAGTCGAAAAGACTTGAACTTTAATTGGTTTCCAAACGTTTTTAAATTCCTGACAAAACAATTCTTTTTATCAGTTTTAAGTTATACTTGTTACTCAACCACACAAAATCGAACGGAGTAAGGACAGAGGGTGAGGGGTCGAGAGCCTATTGAAACTTTTCACCGTCGGAACATTTGTACCATCGATACTTTAGGTCTTCCGATTATCGGGAACCTCTCCGTACCTCGGAGAGTTTTTCGGAATAGGAGCCTCTCAACAGGGATAAACTGGAAGGACCGTCGAGGGACCTTTTTCGATAAGTGTCCCGAACAATAATAATAATAATAATAAAAAACTAGACTGAGTCACTAGTGAGTCACCCTTTTCGAAGGAAAAAGTCCCGTAGACGACTATTAGTAACTGTAAACAAATTGTGGTGTTGACGCATTCCGTTAA
The DNA here is from genome assembly GCA_006410555.1 of Capra ibex. Taxonomy (NCBI): domain Eukaryota; kingdom Metazoa; phylum Chordata; class Mammalia; order Artiodactyla; family Bovidae; genus Capra; species Capra ibex. The sequence goes on from SJYO01033645.1 coordinate 9,203,071, forward strand.
AACGGTTAACTCCCTTTGTTCTCTGACTGGTTTTTTTCTTATTTCTTTTTTAGACCACATATTGTACAGATACCCCCCGAAACCTTTCGAGACTTTATAAGGACCCCTAAATCCTCCGGTACGTGTACATGTCCCGTCACGTGGGTGGGTTTTTCTGGAGTTTTTCAGGAAAGCGGAGACGACTGGAACTTCTAGACATGTTCGTCCCTCATTTCCGCCTCTGTCTCAGCATTTGAACTCCCCGACTCCTACGTGGGATCATCGTTAGTCTCGGGGTGTCGTTTCTCACTCTCTGACGGACCAAGTTCCGTAAATTTCTTTTAGAGACAGATTAGTAATTGACTGGTGACTCTATTGATTCCTCTCTAAAGTTAGTCATCAGTCTGTATCGTTCCTTATGTCTGAAACGTCTTAAGTTATTTTGAATTAGGTGATTTGTTTGTCATTGTTTTCGTGGTTGTTGTGTTTTTGGGACGTCCCACACCCCTAAGACTAAAAGTCTCAACGGTGTCATATTAATAAATACACGGTTTCATAAAAATTACAGTCCCAAATTTTTATTTTTACAATCTTCTGTCCATTACTTTGTCACACCGGATATGTGTTCCCTTTTTTCGTTATCTTTAACAGGGACTCCCTCAGGTCTATAATCCGAATGATGTTTCGGAAATTGGTCGATAGTATTTATACAAGTTTCTTGGTTTCCTTTTGAAGGTCACCAAATGTTTATCACATTTATATATACACGGATTGTTGTCTCGGGGTCATATACACTTCCACTTCGTTTTTACCTGTTTTAACTTTCCTTTTCGTTATAACAAAACTTTTTTAGTTGGGTCGTTAGGGTGACGACCCGTATGTGTGGCTCCTTTGGTCTTAACTTTCTCTGCGTACATGGGGTTACAAGTAACGTCGTGACAAATATTATCGGTCCTGTACCTTCGTTGGATCTACAGGTAGTCGTCTACTTACCTATTCTTTCGACACCATGTATATGTGTTACCTCATAATCAGTCGGTAATTTTTCTTATGTAAACTTAGTCAAGATTACTCCACCTACTTTGAACTCGGATAATATGTCTCACTTCATTCGGTCTTTCTTTTTGTGGTTATGTCATATGATTGCGTATATATACCTTAAATCTTTCTACCATTACTATTGGGACATACGCTCTGTCGTTTTCTCTGTGTCTACATATCTTGTTAGAAAACCTGAGACACCCTCTCCCTCTCCCACCCTACTAAACCCTCTTACCGTAACTTTGTACATATTATAGTACATTCTTTGCTTAGTGGTCAGATCTAAGTTACGTACTATATCCTACGAACCCCGACCACGTGACCCTACTGGGCCTCCCTACCACATCCCCCCTTCCACCCTCTCCCCAAGTCCTAACCCTTGTGCATATGTGGACACCACCTAAGTACAACTACACACCGTTTTAGTTATGTTATAACATTTCAATTTTTTATTATTATTAAAATTTTTTCCTTTTTTTTTAGTTTCAATTGTTTTGGAATCAATTTGACTTGTACGCTTTTACTTTATTATTTATCCTCTGAATTTATGGTGCGAAAGTTATTACTTGTATTGTTTCATCCGTCTTCTAATTGTTCCTTTACTTTCCAAGTATTTTGTGACATTGGAGTAACATGGATTGTATAAATATCTTCTAAAGTAGGTTGTTGTCGTCTTATATGTAACTATATTTTACAGTTATGTCTATAAGACATAAGAACTATAACTATGTCTTATAGTTCCAGTCACAATGGAACTATAGTTTTGTACTGTTTCTTCTTTTGATGTCTAGTTACAGAGAAAATTTATATCTACGGTTTGAGGAAACTTTCTACTATCTTTTGATTTCGTTCGTTTTATGTATTTTGTTTTAAATATGGTGTTCATTGACCATATAAAAGACCCTTATTTTCCAATCAAATTGTAGACTTTTGATTAATTACATTATGTCATGTATTTACCTTATTATCTATTTTTAGTATACTAATATAGTTATTTACGTTTTATTTGTGAACTTTTTTAAGTACTATATTTCCAGTTATTTACTCCTTTTCTTCCCTTAAAGAAGTTACACTTTTTTCCCATTGATGTTTTATGGTGTCGATCGTAGTATGATTCTTTATTTTCTGACTCGTAAACGAGGGATTTTAGTCTTCGTGGTGTCACTACGTGAGTACACATTAGTAGGAACGTGACCTCTAAGATCAGTCTCGTTAATTGTTCTTTTACTTTATTTTGTGTAGAGTTTCTTTTTCTTTCTTCATTTTGATAGGAACCAGTGTCTACTATACTTCAACGTGTATCTCTAAGGATTCTTTAGGTGTGTTTAGATAATCTTGATTATTTAATCAAGTCTTTCTAACCTTTTATGTCCGAGTTATATATCTTTAATTAATGTTAAAACGTATGATCGATATTTGTATATTTGTTTTAATTAAGGGAAATGTCATCGTAACCTTTCTTATTTATGAAATTTAAAGTAGGTGTGATTTTTTATGTTTTACATATCAGACTTTGGATGTTTCACAACTTTCTTTGATTTCTACTGGATTTAATTTCTGTAAGACACAAGTATCTATTCTTCTTAATCATGACAATTCTACCACATTAGAGGTTTAACTGGATGTCTAAGTCATGTTAAGTATCGTTTTTAGGGTAGACCTGACATACATCTTTACTCACTCAAATAGGATTCTAAGTGTACATTAAAATTCCCTGGATCGTATCGTTTTTTTTTTTTTTTCTTCTTTCTTTTCTTTTTTAGACCTTTTCTTGTTAAACTCCCGAATGTGAAGTGCTGACCTTTTAAAGCTTTTCACTATCTTGAGTTTGTCACACCATGAACATATTTCCACTTGTGCATCTAACCACTTCATCTGAAGTCTCAGGTCTTTATTTAGAAATACCAGTTGACTAAAAACTGTTCCTACGGTTCTGGTACAATATCCCTTTATTTAAACAAAACTTTTGTTTATCAGGTCTTTGGTGACCTATCAGTGTATGTCTTCCTACTTCAACCTAGGGATACAATAAGAGATAAGTTTTTTATAAAATTTTTACCAAATATCTGGATTTATACTCCATTTTTATCTTTTGAGAACCTTCTTTTGTATCCTCATGTAGAAGTCTTGGAAATCATCCGTTCTCAGAGAATTAAGACTGGAGTTTCCGTGTTCAGTGTTCTCTCGTTTACCTGTTTAACCTAAAGTATTTTTTTAAAAATTTTGTCGAATAAATGTAGTTTCCTAACGTGGATCCTTCACTTTTCTGTTAGGTGACTAACCCTCTTTTATAAACTTTTAGTATATAGACTATTCCCTGTGAATAGGTCTTATTACTCTGTCAAATATCGAGTTGGTATTTCTGTTTAGTCGGTGTTTTACCCGGCATTAAACTTGTCTGTAAAGACATTTCTGATATACAACAAATAAGTGAGTCAGTACAGAAAACCTCGGGGTACCTGACCTCGGGTGGTCCGAGGAGACAGGTACCTAAAGGGTCCGTTCTTATGACCTCGCCCAACGGTAAAGGAAGAGGTCCCCAAGAAGGGCTCGGCCCCTACCTTGTACCTGGAGGACGTAACGTCCACCTAAGAAATGGTGACTCGGCGGTGCCCGCACAAGTATCTCTGTGTAACGCCGTCAAGTCCCACTCACAGCTACCCCTGGTCCTGATTTCGTCATCGTCGTTTTCATATACCTTGACCTTCCCACCGTCTAAACTTTTGATAAAACCACTTTATATATTATAGTTCTTATATTGTAAATATCTGTAAATTTTTAAAAGACTGAAACACGATCGAAGAAACACTTGTGGTTAAGTAATAGCAGAGTTGTTGGGAAACACCATCTGAGATAAAAGTAGATGTAAAAGGATTCTCCCTTTGACTATATGTGTCTCTACTTCAGTCAGATGCGACTGAGACCCATTCCTTGCATTATTTTATAACCATCATAGATAATTACCTCCTGTACCAAATCCTTTACAGTCTACTGGGACGAGAGTCAAACCTCCGACGAATCGATCAAGTAGTAAGGTACAACAAGGTGGAACCATGCAATCATGGAAGATTTATCGATTACAGGGAATCTAATACAGAATCGATTACAGAGAATCTAAATACGGGAGGTATTGTTATCGAGTGTCGGACCCTGATTCGGACGAAGGGGTCACCTTTCCCAGATCTCTTTTTAAGGTCTTTGAGTGTTGAGAACTGAAGTGTTATGAGAGTGAGTGGTACGACAGACGAAGATGGACTGGTCGTGACTATGGTAGTACTTGGAATAGGAAAGACAGTCAGTACTGTTCTTCGGACTTTGTCGAACCAAAAAGGGATGTAGGACCAAGAAAAATGAGATTACGAGACGCACAGGAGAAACAAAGAGGATTGAGAGGTGAGAGAGATTTGACGACTTAGAAAAGGTGAGACTGTAGGCCTCAAACACTAGATAGTAACCGTTTTGGAGACAAAGGCTTTAGAGAAGAAACTTGAGAAAAAAAAGCGGTCAGAAGACCGAAACTTATTTTGGAACAAAGAATAGAGAAAAAGGAGAGACGAGAGAAAAAGTACTAAAGTAAGTCCTAATATAGCTAAGATATGAGTGCTGAGAGTTTAAATATATAAGTAGTCCTGGAGAAAAGGTGTCAGATCTGCACACACAAATAGACTGAAACACTCAAGGAGAAAGAGACAAAAAAAGACATAGAGGAGACGAAGGTGATGTGAAACTCAGTAATAGACAGAAGGTTTCATGAGAGTGAAGTAAAAACGAAACAGGGAATGTGAGACAAGTGTACTGACGACTTCTCTAAACAATTTTAGGACTCAGTTTAGAACGGTGAGGGGACGAGTTTTCAGGACGGAACTAAGGGGCAAAGTTGGTTTCATGCTGTAAGTACATTATCGAAAGAGGGGTGAATGATGAGAAGACTGAAGTAACGGAGAAAGAGAAGTCGAACCAGTAAGAGAAGAGACATTCTTGAGTTCTCATATTGAGACTGGGTCCCGTGCATGACGGACCGTGACAGAAGGGAATTTATAGATGTATCGAGTGATTAAGCCAAAGAAATCTAGTAAGGAGTTTACGGTGGAGAGGGACTCCGGATAAAATTCCTTTAACGAATTTTAAGATAGAAAGAACCGGAAGTGTCTGGACCGAAAGGACTAAGAGGGAAAGAACGAGTTGAAAGGGGAAAATTTTTTGTGACTAATAGTAACTTACGTAATCCAAGAAGTTCGTATATAATATGAATCACGAACGAAAGGAGAGATAGACGATCTTCTATTCGAAGAAATCCTTTCTTTCAAGAGAAGTCAAACCAAATAAGACGTCATAGAACGTTCATTATGGATCTTCTCATATACCGTGTCTCATCCACGAATTAGTTGTAAAAAACTTACCTATACTTTTTTGCAAATAACCACTTATATGACTTTCCAAGAACTAGGGAAACCCTTGTATGTTGATTTGGATTAGAGGTGACTAACGTCTATTTTTCCTCCTGTCACAACCTGTAACAAAAAGATTTGTCTGTTCATTGTCGTAGATATTTTGATCGGTCCATATGGGGTCGTATACGACATAGTTTGGTTGAGATGTCCGTATTAAACAAAATAACGTGAAACGAAAGAACACGAAGGGTCTAATGCACCAAAAATGTTTAACTCCTAAGCACTGTTACGGCTTAGTTCGTTCAGGTAGCTATGGCCAAACGCTTGTCGTAAAAGAGTGGAACGCAGAGGCACATAGCAAAACCATTCAAAGTGTCATAAAGTCTGAAACAGGGACAATCAACAATACCACTAGACCCCAGTCACTAGAAAGTGCACGCATAATAACAAAGCCGCGTACCTCTCGGCACGGACGCATTCTACTACTTGCACTGACCATGTGCAAAAACACGAAACTGACGAGGTGGTAGGTCAGTGAGGGGTGGCGGGAGAGGGGTCCGAGAGATAAGTGTCCTGCGTGGCTATATTTTGAATCCGGACAATTATTAGGATATCACCGGAGATTTACGAGTTATTTTCTTTCTCAGTTAGGTACACCCGTTGAAAGTGGTAAGAATAAAAATTCTTTAACGGTGTCGGTAGGTTGAAAACGTTGGTGTTGGGACTAATTGACGTCGGTAGTTGTGACTCCGTTCCGGGAGGCGGTCTGTTTTCTGGGAGGTGGTCGGTTTTCTGGGAGTCACTTCCGAGTCTACTGTAAATCCTCAAAAATCGTTATTTCATAAACATTTAATTCCAAACATACAACAAAAGTCCGTATTGATAGTGTGTGAATTATCTGATATCGTATCACATTCGTATGAAAATATACGTGACCGATCCTTTACTTTGTTGAGAACACTGACGGAAATAACCCTACAAACGAAATAAAACCAATAGACTTTGGTTTGGTGTTATAGAGGCTCCGTATTAATATTAATTGAAAGTTTTTAGAAACGGAAGAAATAATCAAAAATACGAAGTAATTTAATCCGGTGGAATGACCCTTCAAATCAGAATATATTAACGGAAAACTTGTAGAAAAACAAAAGTACACCTTATAGTCCAAAGGAACGATATTAAAAGAAGAAACATAACAGATAAGAGAAATAAAATACCGACGAAATTTATTAGGAAGAGAAGAAAAATTAAAGTATAACTTGAAGTAGACGGGTGACGGATCCAAGAAAGGAGACTACCATAATCCAGAAGTCCTGAGACGGAAAGAGGGACGAGTAGAGTCAAAAGTCAAGTCAAGTCAGTGAGTCAACACAGGGTGAGACACTGGCGTACCTGACGTGTCGTGCGGTCCGGAGGAACAGGTAGTGGTTGAAGACCTCGAACGAGTTTGAGTACAGGTAACTCAGTCACAGGTCTAATTACCTGATCTATGGATACCATATCAATAGAAGACACATAGTTTGAGACAGAATCTAAAATGTCCTGAAAGGTTTATACACTACGTATAAACGATCCGGAAAGAATTAACACGAACGAACGAGTCAACGAAGTCAGTACAGACTGAGAAACAGTGGGATACCTGACATCGGGCGGTCCGGGGAGACAGGTACGCTAAGAGGTCCGTTCTTATGACCTCACCCAACGGTACGGGAGGCGGTCTCCTAGAACGGTTGGGTCCCTAGTTTGGTCACTGAGTACTCGGAGGACGTAACACCTAAGAAATGACGACTCGATGACTCCTTCGGGAAGAATTAACGTTCACTATGGTTTGGGTTTCCTTTGAGCTTATTAGTCAACTAACGTCCCATCACGACCCTGAGTCTTTGTTAATCCCTGAGGTCATGGTAGTCAGGAGAGAAGTAGCGAATGATAAGGACCCTTAAAACGGAGTAAAAGAAAGGGACGACAAAGCGAAATAAGTGTACCATCCTTTGGATCAAAAACTGTTGAGTGTGTAAAATATAATATCAAAATAGTGACTTTTCTCTGATAAGACGACAAGAGACACCGAGTTTATGATATATGTGGACCTTCTTCCCAGAATAGTAGGATCGGTCCCAGACGACAAATGGAGACACTTTTTACACAATCCTACTATAACATGTCTTTAACGACGAAGGTACCTTCGGTTCACCTACCCACGAACGTAAAGAGTATTTTCGGCCGTGACAAATCTACTTAGTTATATAGGAGATGAACTTTGGATATTAGAGTCTCAAATACAATCTTCTTTTTCTGGTTTACCATTAACTCCCTTTATATGTAAATCTCCTTTCAAATATAAGTTAGTTCGACGTACCTTCCCAACGAATTTTTATTACTTCGTTGATACTCGACTACCGTAGTTAGACTTCTCAAACCCCTCCAATCATAATTTCGTCATAGTACATCTCAATTTAAAAACTTTCTATTCCCTGGGTTCTAATAAATGACCTCACAGACTGGGGAATTATTAGGACCTTTACCTCCCTCTCAAAAGACACTTGATAAAGAATTTACATAAAGAGGATAATGTAAAGAACGGGCACCATGTTTTGTTGTCGGTCTTTCAGTTGTGGTTTCGAAATAAATGACTTTGACGATTATATTGCACTTCAACATTTTTTGGTTTTAGAAGGGGATAGGGTAAAAGTAACGAAGGTATAGTGTCTTCCAATATATTAGTATCTCTCTGTGTACCCCTAATAAGGAAAACTGTTTTGTCATAGTATAAAATGTACAATGAAACTTTCAACTAAAAAGAGGGAATTACATGACACCGGTAGGGAATTTCAGTTATTGATATTGGGATTTCGTAATATAAAAGTTCCTCGACGTATTCAAAAGTGTCGTTATTTGATGACATGAAAAATTTCTAATTAACAACGACCTCACATCAACGAAATGTTACTCAGATGACATGTCGTTTCAGTTAGTTTATAGAAACGTGTATATACGGGAGTAAAAAAACCTAAAGGAAGGGTAAATTCAGTAGTGTCTCGTGACTCGTCTCAAGGGACTCGATATGTCATTCAAGAGTAAGTAATAGCTAAAAATAAATTGGGAAGTAAATAACTACAACGAGTCTCATAAAGGTCAAAAAAGAGGAAAAGTTTGTCACTGGGTCATTTTTCAGGGAATCATGAAACTCAACTGTTGAACATGAAAATAAAGTTACACTGTCTCTGGATTCTGACAATAAAGACACAGTTCCCAATATAGATAAAATTAAAATTTCCTATAATGACACGTTAAATATTTCTTCAACATCGTTATATGTATATTCTTATCGGTAAAAAGTACAGAAGTTTCCACATGATCACACAAGGTAAAATTCACACTTTTATATTAAAGTAACAAATGAACGAAACAAGACTACTAAAAAGGTCAACCTATACAATAATACAAATACTTTAAAAAGAAAACACTGGACGTTTATATAGAGGTAGTGAAGTACCGTTTATCTACCCCTTTGTTACCTTTGTCACTGTCAAAAATAAAACCCCCCAAGGTTTTAGTGACGTCTACCACTGACGTCCGTACTTTAATTTTCTACGAAAGAGGAACCTTCTTTTCGATACTGGTTGGATCTTTCGCATAATTTTTCGTCTCTATAATGAAATGGTTGTTTCCAGGCAGATCAGTTTCGATACCAAAAAGGTCATCAGTACATACCTACACTCTCAACCTGATATTTCTTTAAACTCACGACTTCTTAACTACGAAAACTTGATACCACAAACTCTTCTGAGAACTCTCAGGGAACCTGACGTTCCTCTAGGTTGGTCAGGTAGGATTTCCTTTATTCAGGGTTTATAAGTAATTTTCTTGACTACGACTTCGACTTTGACGTTTTGAAACCGGTGGACTACGTTTCTTGACTGAATAATCTTTTCTGGGACTACGACCCTTTCTAAATTCCGTCCTCCTCTTCCCCTGTTATCTCCTACTCTACCAACCTACCGTAATGACTGAGTTACCTGTACTCAAACTCATCCGAGACCCTCAACCACTACCTGTCCCTCCGGACCTCACGACGTCAGGTACCCCAGCGTTTCTCAGACTGTGCTGACTCGCTGACTTGACTTGACTAGTCAACAGGGAACTAAACAAACAGTCAAAAGACTAGTCAAACCTACTCAATGAACATATAACACGTCATTACTAATAAAGACAATGTACACAACGTTTAAAAGAAATCGAATTATATACATTATACTAAAAAAAAGATATGTGTGTTTGTGTGTATAAAACGATAGTATATATATGAAAAGGAAATATTGTAAACTCAAAAACACAAAACCTTTTGGATCGTTCTTCTAGGGTATATCGAGTAATGTTCGAGAGCTCTCATGTTTATATTAAAACTACTTATTTTTAATACTTTACTCTATCGACGAATTATTTACCCCAAAAGAATTATCACAAGTAGAAAGTTTTTGACCTCTAATACCATTGAAGTCGTTTTACAAAGGAGCCGATTTAACAAACCTTCAAAGACCAAATTATGTTGACTGAGTAAAATTCTATTTCGTTTTTTCTGTTTTTATCGCTTTACAGAAAATAGTCAGAGACAACCACTTTTACTCGTTTAAATTACTTAGACACTTCATTTTATAGACTTTTATGTGAATTACTCTTCTTCCAATTTGACCGATGCATATGGAAGGTTGACTGAAAACGGAACGATGTATAAAGAAAGATGATTAAGGACGTACCGAAATATCTTCCTTTTTTTTTGCGATTAAGTCGTTTCAACCACCCCGCCCCCCAATTACGATATGTCCAGAAATTCCCGTGTGAACCCTCAATTCAATGGAATTGGTCTATCTCTGTTGTTTTGATTGAACTGTTGTGGACCTTCTAAAGACCGTTGTCCCCCTGTACTCACAATATCCGTACTTAGTCTTCTTTCCTTCTGTTAAATAAACTTGTCATCTTCATTTTTAGGTTCGGGAATTCTCTGTATCACGAATCGAAATTTCAGTGTATAATTGACGTGTTGTGACGATCGTTTGTCTTATCAAAACTTTGAAATAAGAAAAACTGTAGAAACTGTCTCGTATCGTGGTACTTGTTCAGTTATCCCGGGTGAAAGGAACGGTCGTAGACCATTCAAACTCAGTTCAAAGATTCTCAAAGAATATATGTTCATATTTACATTTTTGTCGAGTCGTACAGGGTCACTTTCCCAGATTCTAAACTCAAGTTATCCTTCGTCTTGAACTTTATTCTAGATTATAGTTCATAGATTCGAGTATAGAATCTATACTAGCATAGATTCTAGTTTATACTCAGGTTGTGATTACTAGTTAAAGTTTTCATTAGACCTCGGACGAGTTTTTAAGTGGACTCAATACTCAATGAAGGGACGCTATTGAAGAGAAGGAACTACACTAGATGCGCTACGTCAGGATATTAACAGTCTCTGAGGTAAAAGTTTTTACCAGGTATCCAAGTTAGAAAAGGTACAACTCCCCGGAAAAATAGAATACGATAAATAATTTGAAAGATACCCACAAAACCGTCTTAGGTTTAGTCTATACTACAACTTCTTCACATTCGACCATTATATTATAAAAGGGTGATCCTAACGTACTACCCGGAGGGTACCCTCTGATCACCATCTCTTAGGTGGATGGTTACGTCCTCTGTGTTCTCTGTATCCAAACTAGGGACCCAACCCTTCTAGGGGACCTTATCCTTTACCGTTGGGTGAGGTCATAAGAACTGACCTTTTGAGGTACCTGTCTCTTCAGACCGTCCGATGTCAGGTACCCCAGGTTTCTCGACCTGTGTCGACTCGTTGACTCGTGTACTCCTGACGCACAGAGAGTCCCAGAAGGGACTCGGAGACGTGATAGAAAAGTCTCGGAGGTTCTTACAGACAAAATCTCGCGGGTAGTAGAGATGGGCACAGTGACGTTATTGGATTCATAAGAGGACTAGAAGACACAGTACGAGGACAATGAAAGAGGTGTGACGTGTTTAGTAACACGTAAAACTAAGACGTTTATAACTCGGTCTAGTTATGAAGATTTTATATTTAGAGTAGTACTAATTTTGTGAAGTTCTTAGAGGGTACGTGTGGAAAATTATGTCAGACTTGTGAAACCCTACTGAAAGATGTTATCTCAGCCCGAGGTCAAAAATCACGACCGTAAAGATTATTCATAATTAGGAGTAGGGAGGGAGAAGAGGAAGACGAATTTAGACCAGTTCGAACATCCTCTCGGACCCACGACGGAGGGAACCAACTGTATTCTAAGTAAGGCACATTCGGCGTTAGGTGTACACTCTTAGGAATGGGTCGGAACGTAGGATTGGTGTCACTTTTGGGGGTGCACTCAAAGGACTGGAACCAGAGAGTTCAGTCAAAACCCGGTCGAACCCTTGGGAAGAGACAGGAGAGAGTCTCCAGAGTAATATAGTAATAATTTGTAAAATTATAGGTGAACCACACACACCGTAGTAGTCACAACTGTAGACTTGGTCTAAAACCAACTCCCAGGTAGAACGAATAGTAACACTGATGTTGTATAAGGTCCGAAAAGAGAGATCACGACCGGGTGATGTAAAAAGATGTAAAGTAGGTCGTTTACGAACAACTCCTGGAGGGAGGACGCACGGCATATGAGACATCCGTAAACCCTTTACTACCTTTTGTTGTATTCGTTCTAAAACATAAGATCGTGTCACTTTGTTCGTTATTCGTTTACTTAGTTATTTACTTAGAGATATCACCATTAATGACATAGTTTTTTCTCCCACTACACTATATTAGACTCGTCTATTCCAATCTAACTCAACAATCTATTTCTAAGTGACTCTTCCACTACCCTGAAAAGTATGATGTTCATTCTTTAAGAGTGACAACGTTTACAAATCCTATTTCAGTAAGGTCCGTTCCTTTTGTTATTTATAATTCAGGGATACCACACTTTCTTTCCTATATAACATAAAAACTTTATCTTATGTCTAATAAACAAGACTTGTATGACTTGCCGCCCCCTCCCTCTCCTTTCCGCGTCTAGTATCGAAGACCATCCAGTACAATTCCTTCTACTTAAAATAAGACTCAAGTCACCTATCGATTACTTCCCAAACTCGTACTAGACTAAACGAAAAATTGGTTATTAGGACCGACGATTCTTCTCTTATTTAATAGGAATTGTTCTGACCCCTGTCTCTCGTTAATCATACGGTTCCTTTTATTAAGTCCAATTCTCTACCACTTCCAGACCTGTTGTCACCAACATAATCCTTTCTCTTCACCTATCCAAAACTTATATAAATCCTTCATTTTATTTCTTCCAAACGATAAAATAACTTTTTCCTTCCCGTTCGTGGGAAAGGGACCTGTATACTTTGTGGTACGTCAAGGGTTTGTGGGGAGACGGTCCTAAACGTGACTACGCGGGACACTTCAAGCGTGTCGAGACGTTTCTCAGGAAAGAACGGACCGGGAGACCACAACCCGAAGTGTGTGTTCGGACACTTACGAAAATAGTGTCGTGAATAGTCCTAGGTAACATTAACAACAAAGGGAGAGAGATTCACCCTCCGACCGGGTCACCACTTGTGTCACGAACTGTGACAACCGTAAACAATTTAGAGACAGTCTACTTACTCACTCTCGCACAGAATACTCCGTGACGCGGCCACCCCATATATATTCCGAGACTCGGAGCGTGGTCGGGACTTCGTAAACTACTCATGACGGGTTCCGGACCCTGGGTAGCCTCCTAAAGAAAATTAATGAAGTCCTTAAGAGTTCTTCTTACTACTCTTGTAGAATTTACCATTACTAGACCTTTTACCTTTCCCCGAATGTTTAACCTTTTACTTTTATCATTGGAGTCTTCGATGTTTTAATCGAATTTTCCGTTTGATTGACCTCCCTCCTTTCGTTCAGTAGGGTTCTCTTTTCTAATTTAAGGGGACTCATGTCCAGTTCAGGATAAAAGATCATGTAATTAGATCGTCTCAAAAAAAAGTAAAGATTTTTAATGAAAAATTTGAGACTAACTACAGGATAATAAAGTTGTACATAAAGTATGATGTTGTCAGGGTACCCCCCTTTTTTTGTATAAAAACTTATCATACCATCACCTTTCAATGTGTTTTGACCATAAAGACTAAGTTCAGTATAAAAATGGAACGAGACAACTTATTCACCTAGAGACCCTGAGTTAGAGGAGTCTGTAATATCTTTTTGTATTTTTATATATTTATCATAAAATGTAAGAAAGGTTGAGATTATGCGGTATCCAAAATCCTTAAGTGAGAAAATCCTACACGGAATAACTGAACCACTACTACACTATCCTTCGTCTCTTGTTTTATGGTGGCTTTTATATATATTTTATAATCACATCCATATCATTTATACCTTCACATTATTAACCTAAAGACCACTCTTGTGTCTGTAATTTTATACACACGACTTATCAGTGACAAGAAACGTAATTACAATGGAACTTAAACACCGATTATGAAAATGTCAAATGTTTCATAAAGGTATAGGTAGTAAACTTATATAATAGTTTTGGTAACCGATACTGTATTTCAACGACGACAGTCAAGGCAAACTCTCTACACATGGGACCCCGATCCTAAAGGGTCCGCCACGATTAACATTTCTAGGGTGGACGGTCACGTCTTCAGTATTCTCTGTGTCCAAGTTAGGGACCCAGTCCTTCTATGGGACCTCTAGAAGACCGTTGGGTGAGGTCTTAAGAACTGACCTCTTAGGAGTACCTGTCTCCTCGGACCGTCCGAGGTCCGGTGCCCCAACGTTTCTCGACCTGTGTTGACTTCACTGACTCGTACGTGTGTGTGACTCAGATTGTTTTCATTATAGTATTTTGATCTATTGACAGTACAACGTATTGGTTCCGAACTTGGGTCTAGAAAACCATAGGTCAGACCTAGAGAACGGGATTGAGATCTTTTAGAGTTACCGATTCTAAAAAGGGACATTATGTAATACTTTAGGATACTACATCCCGAATACAGGTCAGGTCACTTCATCTATAAATGTCAAGGATGGCTGTTTACTCTTTTGGTATTTAGACTCCTAAGTTCATTGACCGGGTACTAGAGTCTCCGTAGTTCATTGACTCAACTCCAGATTGAAATTTCTGACGGGATTTCCTGACAGAAACGTTTACGAACCCTTTATTTACGGTTTGAGAAATTCCTTAAAATTTTTTCTGATTCATCCGAACGGGTCCATCCCTGTCATCACAATTTTTTTGGGGGTCCTCAATATAACATTTCAGTCCTAAAAAGGATCCTACTGAGTCTACTACGGTAAAACCCGTGTGTGATCTGTATTTTAGGGTAGATAAATAGAGGCACACAGACACCTCGTTTCTATAGATTCGGATTAAATCACTATGTATTTTCATTACCGGCACTGTATTCCTAGGTATTATAAAATATAAATCTCTGACGTAGTAAGGAAGATCCTTTTTAGACATCCATACTTACTAATACTTTATACTACTACAAGAGGTCCGTTTACAAAAAAATATAGGATGACGAAGTGACTATTACCGAATAGTATAAGAATACTTCTCAGGTACTTGAGACAGGGGATTGATGCATGCACAACTACAATATGGGTTAAAGAGGGAAAACGACACATAGTTCTATTGGAAAAGTTTAATTAACGATCACTAAACGTTTCAAGTAATTAATTCAAGACTTTTCGAGTCTTAGTAGAGGCGTCCGGTTCACCGAAGATTTAGGAAATGTCAAATCAGAACTGTATATACAAACGAGAAAAAGCCATAATCTTGAAAAAAGAAAACTTCGACACAAAAAGGTTTTACACTCACGGCAACAAGGAAAGGACAACTCTGACACGGAAATTTCTTTTGTCAAATCCTTTGTCAAAAACAGACAATCAGTGGGAGGAAAACCCCCTCACAGTCCCGTTAGGGAATGGAAGTCAAGTCAGTCAAGTCAGCGAGTCAGCACAGAATGAGAAACGCTGGGGTATTTGACGTCGGAGGGACAGGTAGTTGTCGAGGGCCTCAGTGGGTTTGGGTACAGCTAACTCAGCCACTACGGTAGGTTGGTAGAGTAGGAGACAGCAGGGGAAGAAGAGGGCGGGAGTTAGAAAGGGTCGTAGTTCTAGAAAAGGTCACTCAGTCGAGAAGGGTAGTCCACCGGTTTCATAACCTCAAAGTCGAAGTTGTAGTCAGGAAGGTCCGAATAATATGAAATTAAGGAAGAAGTCAGAAAACCTACTACAACATAGAAAAACGACGTAAAGATCTGAAAAACAAGAGCGAAAGTAGAGATTCCCTAAGTTCCATATCTTAGTAAAAGGAACATACGAATGATTAGAGAGAGCAGTATAGAATCTTATAAGATCTTGTTTATTTTCCGTAACGTATCTCCCTTTTTATTAAAGAATGAAAACAAATACCCAATCTAAATATATAAATAAAATATTGACGTCTCTAGTAAATTTATTATTTATTGTAACTAAATTCGTTTATATGTGGGTCTGGAAATCTATTAGTCCTTCTATAAACATCAAAAACAAAGACGAAGGTTCTTTACTTTTAAGGTTTTCCTTTATACTCAGTGGACGTACCTTAAAGTATAAGGAACGGAACGACTTAAACCCCTTTTATTGTCCGAAACCTCAGTCACAACAGACCTAATTTTAGCATTTAACTAGTTTACCATAAAGACATTGGAACTTGTGTAAGGAGACAACGTTGAGTCAAAAGAGGAGGAGCACAACTAGTGTTTCCCAACGTCGCTCTTATTTTACTTTGGACATACACTTTTGCAGTTGATGGTGTCAGACAAACTTTCTGAAAACTACAATAGAAAAGCTGACAAGTCGTAGGTTGGGAACCGGATAATCGACGGACTAGAGGGAAAGAGGATTACACGACGGATTCACCCTTTCCTCTCCACCTGGTATTTCTTCCGACACATGACTTCTTAAACTACGAAAACTTAACACCACGACCTCTTCTGAGAACTCTCAGGGTACCTGACGTACCTCTAGTTTGTTAGATAGGATTTCCTTTAGCTGGGATTTATGAGTAACCTTCCTGGTTATGACTTCGATTTGAGGTCATGAAACCGGTGGACTACGCTTCTCACCTGAGTAACCCTTTCTAGGACTACGACCCTTTTTACCTTCAGTTTTCCTCTTCCCCTGCCACCGTCTCCTACTTTACCAATCTCTCGTAGTGGTTGAGTCACCTGTACTTAAACTCGTTTGAGACCATCTATCACTCCCTGTCCCTTCGGTCCACACGATGTCAGGGACCCCCAGTGTTTTTCGACCTGCCTTGAATCTCTGACTTGTCGTCGTTTCACTCTTCCCGACAGGACCGGGGACAGGGAAGGACTACAGAGTGAGTTTCAGTTATCGCCCTTCGAACTAGAAGGGAGATGTATAAAATAACTCCCTTACTCGTTTCCTGTATTCGAACCGGTTCGTTTGATAACAGATGTCCTGTTATTTGTAACTCAATCACTTGAGTTACGTCTTTTACAAACTTCAAACTCACTGATGTCTTCATCATTACGAGATAGTCAGAGAAAGATACCGTACTACCGTCATCTCACAGAATAAGAAATTTTTATTAGATATAATACCTATAAAGCGTCATCCATCTTCAATTCATAGAAAGTCATCAAACTTAATTTTATAGATCAAATATTCAACGTGTTTCCTGAACATGTCTTTCATTACTAAGACTGTGGCACTGAGGATAAAAGAGAAACTTTCCCCTTTGTTATTATATATAGTATAACTACACCTTAAATTTATTCTTTGTCTTTCTGACACCAGGTATACCCGGCTTGTCTAACACGGTAAAGGCAACGACAAAACAACGATTCAGTGCAGACCGAGAAACGTTGAAGTACCTGATATAAGGCGGTCCAAGGAGACAGGTACCTTAAAGGGTCCATTCTCATGACTTCACATAACGGTAAAAGGAGAGGTCCCCTAGAAGGGATCTCAAATAAAACTACTCCACCTTTACTCCCAGATTCCCAACTTTCCTCACTATCACAGGGACGGTAACATCCTCCGAATAGTTTATACCGTCTCGAAATTTATTCCTAGATTGGACCTTATTATCTTTCCTCATCAAAAGAAAAAAGAAGTACATACTTTTTGTAAACATCTTTCTCATTTTCACATTACTATGTAAAATATCCTGTTTAAACTTATTGTGTACGTTGATTTTCTATTCTATCGAAAACCTAAAACTACTGTGGTTAATTATTGTATATCAATAGTATAAATTAAAGTGATAAAGAGAAAAAGAGGACCTACTTCTTTGGTATGTAGGAGAAAGGTTACGGGTGCGGGATGGGTTCGGGTGACGTCACGAAAGAGGATCATCCTAAAAGAGTGATCGACATATAAACGTGTGACTCATAACGGTACAAGATAAGAAAGAGTAGTCATTTAAACGAATAGTCGTGTAATTCTCCTTCAATCTTTCCTTGTTGTCACTTTCCTAAGGGTGGACCAAAAGAAGGGTCCTTTTTCTTTACTGTGGCTACTCTATAAAAGTTTTCTCATTCTTAATTAACTGTTTTTTTAGACGCGACACAGAGAGACCCGTGTTATAACAATAATCAGGACGCTTCTTATTGTGAGTCAAAACACATCTACCATATCAGACTTTGGTATTGACAACTGTTCAAACCCCTTTAATCTACCAAATACTCGTCTAAAGTGAAACGGTGGGGGTTGACATTCGAGCTACCTTTTACTACTTACTTTAGAAAGTTCCACCGTTTCAACACGTATCTGAGTCCACTCGAATCGTTAAATATGGACAAATCCTTCTCAGTGAAGGTAGAGTTGATAGTCTCGTACACGTTTTTATTTAAATATAAAGTCACCACCAGTTTCCAACATAAGTGTTTATGTCAGATGACGCCACCTACAAGGACTCGTCAGTCGACTTACACATACTCACATGTGTGTGTGTGTGTGTGTGTGTGTGTGTGTGTGTGTGTTTCAGTCCATAACCTTATACACAAAAATACCACTCTTTTACATATGGAAGACAATCTAAGGGTTTACCAACAGTGGGTATATTTCAATTCTTGACAATAAGTAGGTACAAGTAGAGGGTGAATGATTTTATATACTTTTAAGTCCATTTATTATCAACTGTATTACTTACCCTATGGAAACTTGTCTAGACTTTATAAAGTGAGTATACGTCCAAATCGATAAAGATTATTTTCGGAGTCTCAAGTAACAATTGGTGGTGACACATCGATCCAACTCTTAGTGACGGGATCCTTTGATGTGTTTTAGTCTCTTCGGGTCTGAACGGTTCAACTCATAGCGTTAAGTAAATAAGGTTTATTAAAGGTTTTAGTAAAACACGATTTTTTGTATTACGCTGGGGGAAGAGTTCATTTTATACGTTTTTAGAGTTATATGTTTAGGGTGTCTTTTCGTTTGTAGAACCGACTTCAGACACCGGAACCTAACAAGGACAAGTCGGAGGAGATGTGAAGTGTGTCGTGTTGATGTCTTAGAGGGTTTCAAGATAAAGGAAATATTATTCAATAAGAGATATTAGAAGTTGGGTCTATTCGTACTACCACACTAGTGAGTGGATCTCGGTCTGTAGGACCTTACACTTCAGTTCACCCGGAATCCTTCTAGTGATACTTATTTCGATCACCTCCACTACCTTAAGGTCAACTCGATAAAGTTTAGGATTTTCTACTACGAGGCTTTCACTACGTGAGTTATACGGTCGTTTAAACCTTTTGAGTCGTCACCGGTGTCCTGACCTTTTGCAGTCAAAAGTAAGATTAGGGTTTCTTTCCGTTACGGTTTCTAACGAGTTTGATGGCGTGTTAACGTGAGTAGAGTGTGCGATCGTTTCATTATGAGTTTTAGGAGGTTCGGTCCGAAGTCGTTATGTACTTGGTATTTGAAGGTCTACAAGTTCGACCTAAATCTTTTCCGTCTCCTTGGTCTCTAATTTAACGGTTGTAGACAACCTAGTAACTTTTTCGTTCTCTCAAGGTCTTTTTGTAGATGAAGACGAAATAATTGATATGTTTTCGAAAACTGACACACCTAGTGTTGTTTGACACCTTTTAAGACTCTCTCTACCCTTATGGTCTGGTGGACTGGATGGAGGGCTCTTTAGACGTACGTCCAGTTCTTTGTTGTCCATCTTGACCTGTACCTCGTTGTCTGACCAAGGTTTATCCCTTTCCTCATGTAGTTCCGACACATGACAGTGGGACGAATAAATCGAATATACTTCTCATGTAGTACACTTTACGACCCGACTTACTTCATGTTCGACCTTAGTTCTAACGGTCCTCTTTATAGTTATTGGAGTCTATACGTCTACTGTGGTGGGAATACCGTCTTTCACTTCTCCTTGATTTTTCGGAGAACTACTTTCACTTTCTCCTCTTACTTTTTCAACCGAATTTCGAGTTGTAAGTCTTTTGATTCTAGTACTGTAGACCAGGGTAGTGAAGTACCGTTTATCTACCCCTTTGTTACCTTTGTCACAGTCTGAAATAAAAACCCCCGAGGTTTTAGTGACGTCTACCACTGACGTCGGTACTTTAATTTTCTGCGAACGAGGAACCTTCTTTTAGACACTGGTTGGATCTGTCGTATAATTTTTCGTCTCTGTAATGAAATGGTTGGTTCAAGGTACATCAGTTTCGATACCAAAAAGGGTATCAGTACATACCCACACTGTCAACCTGATATTTCTTTCGACTCATGGTTCCTTAACTACGAAAACTTTACACTACAACCTCTTCTGAAAACTCTCTGGGAACCTGACGTTCCTCTAGGTTGGTCAGTTAGGACTTCCTTTAGTCAGGACTTATAAGTAACCTTACTGATTACGACTTCAACTTCGAGGTTTTGAAACGGGTGGACTACACTTTTTGACTTAGTAACTTTTTCTGGGACTACGACCCTTTCTAACTTCAGCCCTCCTCTTCCCCTACTGTCTCCTACTCTACCAACATACGTAGTGACTGAGTTACTTGTACTTAAACTCATCCGAGACCCTCAACCACTATCTGTCCCTTCGGACCGCACGACGTCAGGTACCCCAGTGTTTCTCAGTCTGTACTGAACTCACTGATTTGACTCACTAAAAGATATCATAGACAACATTAACAAAGTCACAAAACAATCACTTGAAAGTTTCACACTTAATACAGTACATCGAAAAATATGCCCTCTCAATCTTTGATTTCTAGAACCAACTGAGGAACACTTCAAAACGAGTACAACTGAACTTACGGGAGTCATAACTAGAGCCTCAGTCCACTTAAAATTTACCTTAGTACCAAGACCCGAAGAGTCCACCGTGATCACCATTCCTTGGGTAGAAGGTTACGTCCTCTGTACTCTAAGTCGAAATTAGGGACCCAGTCCTTCTAGGAGACATTCGTCTGTACCGTTAAGTGAGGTCATGAGAACGGACCTCTTAGAGTACCGGTCTCCTCAGACCGCCCGACGTCAGGACCCCAGTGGTTCTCACCTGTACGGACTCCACTGAATTGAGAGTCCGTGCGTTGCCGAGACGGTAAGTAATCGACACACTAGAATCCGTTTAGGGTGTTGATGAAATACGAAGTCAAAGGAATGGACCCTTAACACTACTTTTAATTTCATTAATACCACTACTACCATTACTACGGTTACCACTAATTTTGTCATTACAACTATTACCATTATGTATGGGTACTCCAACGGTACTTTCTCACGAGTACTATCCAGTAAAAGAATTATTGGATCTAAATAAGGACTACTGGGACAGACGTCGACTTTTGATAATTTATATTTATATCAAAATAATTAAAGTTACCCTTTCAATACTTTGAAAACGAGGGTTAGATTCTACTAAAAGTTTTTATCTTCTTATATAGTTAACGTATTACTTTTTCATTATTTTTCATTATTTTTCATGTACGTTTATTTAATGACACCAAACATCAATTTTAAATTATATTGTATCTAAATCAATGACTTCTTCAGTCCCTTTGAACCTACACATTACCTATCAACATTTCATTCCACGTCTCTCAACAAGAAATGTTCACGTAATATAAACAAATATAACGTCGAAAAAAGTCCATATTAACCGTATGTCATACCATTCTTTAAAGTTCACTTACAACACACTAAACTATATGTGTCTGTAAAACTTTCCTAAGGGAACAGTTCAATTAACAGTTATTGTGTAGGAAGTGGAGTGTACGAATGCAAAAAACCCCATACTCTTGTAAACTGAATGTGAGAGAGTCGTCTAAAGTTAATTGTTATGTCACAATAGTTGACATCAGTACACAAAATGTCGTCGAGAAGTCAGGAACAAAAAGGATATCGACTTTCAAAAGTGGAAAAATAGTTAGAGAGTGATAAAAGGGGTACGGAGTCGGAGACTGTTGGTAAAATGAGACGCAAAAATACTCAAACTGAAAAATGTTTTTCTAAGGTGTACATTTACTATGTTACACTATAAACAGAAAGACAGACCGACTAAAGTGAATCGTATTACGGGTGTTTAAGGTAGGTATAACAACGTTCACCGTCCTAAAGGGAGAAAGAGCACCGACTCAAAATACACATTAACGTATATTTATATATCTATCCCGAAGATACTACCAAGTCACCATTTCTTAGGTGGACGGTTTCGTCCTCTACGTCCAAGCTAGTGACCCAGTCCTTCTAGGGGACCTCTTCCCTTACTGTCGGGTGATATCATAAGAACCTGTTTCCTCGGACCTCCCGACGTCAGGTACCCCAGCGTCTCAGTCTGTACTCAATCGTTGAACAGTAACAAGTCAGTGATTCAACACAGGTTGAGAAACGTTGGGGTACTTGACGTCGTACAGTCTGAGAGAACAGAAAGTGATAGAGGGACTTAAACGAGTTTGAGTACAGGTAACTCACTCACTACGGTAGGTCGGTGGAGTAGGAGACAACGGAGGAAGAGGAGAACGGGAGTTAGAAAAGGTCGTAGCCCCAGGAAAGGTTACTAAATCGTAAGTGTAGTCTACCGGTCTCTTAGCCTCGAAGTCGAAGTCGTAGCCAGGAAGGTTACTTATAAGTCCTGAGTAAAGGAAACTTAACTGACCAAACTAGAGGAACGTCAGGTTCTCTGAGAGTTCTCAGAAGAAGTCGTGGTGTCAAGTTTTCGTAGTTAAGAGGTCGTGTCGACTTGTTGTTATTTCTATCTATCTATGTGTCTATGTATCTATATATCTCTACATATGGAGTGTAGAAGAATAGGTAAGTAGGTAACTATTGTGTACATCCAACAAAGATATTTAACGATAACACTTATTACACCGTCACTTGTCGTCTTAAGTGTATCCCCAAACCGATAGAGAAGTTATAGGACAAGAGTAATATTATGTTGAAGTAAGAAAATTTTGATAAAAGAGGTTGTTTACAAATCGGAAAATCCCTAGATTCACTAAGATGGAAGTTAGATGTAAATTATTCAACTATCGAATCTTTTGTTTGGGAAAATACGGTTTTATTTTCGATGTTGTCACCACGAAACTTTGTGTACTCTTGTGGTAAGTACGTCTCGTCTGACTCCTCAGAATCACAACGGAACAATAGCGTGAACGACTCGTAAATATACGTTTTGTTTGAATAAATTCAAATAAGTTTTATATTGAGTAGTTTAAATAAGAAATACTATAAGAGATTGACCTTCGAAACCAAGTTCATTTAACCACTTATACAGAAATGGACTTCGGTATTACAACTTTATAATGAAAATACCCACCCACCCAATCAGTAGATCAACACAGGCTGAGAAACGCTGGAGTGTTTGACATCGGGTAGTCCGAGGAGATAGGCACCCTAAGAGGTCCGTTCTTATGACCTCACCTAACGGTCAGGGAAGAGGTCTCCTAGAAGGACTCGGTCCCTAGTTTGGGTCCAGAGGAGGTAACGTCCGTCTAAGAAATGGTAGACTCGATGTCCCTTCTAGAGTTAATGAAAATATGACATACATAAATTACACAAAACCCTTCTTTTTTTCAGTAGTAGAACTTTTTTTATCAGTCACAGGTCTGTCGTCTTAGTGAATACTCATCCCGCGAATGCGAAATCGACTTGCCGGTAGTACACACCAGTTCAGACATGAAGTGTGCTAAGGTCCGTGGTCTCCTCCTTCGGTTGTTTAGATTGACAGAGGAAGTCGTGATAAGGGAAAGAGAAGGATATAAGGAAGGTAGAGATTGATGATGGAAATTCTGAAGTCGAAGTGTCTTATTGAGTTTTTCCCGGATGTCAAAGACACTTGACATTTTGGTACAGAGTTTTGGTACGTTTTGTTACAGAGGGAAAGTAGAGTCCTTTTTGAGTTTGACTGAAATTTAGACGTAGGTCCGACACAGAAAAAGGATTCTTATGACTTTGTAAAGTATCCGTGCAGTACAACAAAAAGGTGAAGGGACACTCCATATCACTATTTATCTATGATAAAAAGTCTACTGCTTAGGGTCGTCCCGTTTTACTTGACAGGCCCAAATGTTTTCGACCTAAGGTTGTCACAGTGATGGGTAGACATAACGACACAAACACGAAAAGAGTTTCACGCGTGTAACTGACCTCTGTCGTCTTCAAGTTTGTTCGTATAGAAAGGGGTGTCATAAGAGTCGGCGTCTTCTATTTAATATTAGTGGTCTTCGTAGACGAACTATCAGAGGGTAATCTTTGAGTGTTAAATAACGAGTAAGAGGGAAGCGCAGGATTGTATAAGTGTCCGAGTGTATTCCTTCATAGGGATGGATCTCTAGAGAGTGAAAAGTGTTGAGATGTGTCGATAGAGATCATCACCGAGTGATGACCTTAACACAAGTTACACCACGTTCTTCCTCAGGATTCCCCGAGGTCTTAATATTAAACTTTGTGTAACATTGTCGGTACTCACATACGAAACTTTTGAAGTTGAAGCTCAACAGATTAACTGAGTATTCATGGGGTCGACACGTGAGACTTCGTCTGAACAATGACCGTCTGCACAAAACTATACTACCGATTGAAAAGAGTCTGACATCTTTTGAGATCCTACTAAGGTGGGTTGGAAGAAAGGAAATCCATCGGAAGATAGAGCAACACAACCGAAAGGGGACAGAAATCAACACAGTTTCTTCTTTATCTAGGTCTGAACGTATTCCTCTTTGAATAAGCTTTTCTGACAACGTTATTCCCCTCCCTTCACAACTTTATACCTCTCAAAAGATTGAAACTCTGAATGTCCCAGTCCGTCTTTTCTCGAAAAAAAAAAAAAATTTACGACAACAAATCAGTGATTCAGTACGGGTTGAGAAAACGTTGGGGTACCTGACATCGTGTGGTCCAAGGTTACAGGGACCTTAAAGGGTCCATTCTTATCCCACTTCCCACTTCAGCGAGTCAGTACAGGCTGAGAAACGCTGGGGTACCTTACATCGGATGGTCCGAAGAGGCAGGTCCGTTCTTATGATCTCACCCAATGGTAAAGGAAGAGGTCCCCTAGAAGGGCTGGGTCCCTTACTTGGACCCAGAGGACGTACCCTCCGTCTGCGAAATTGGAGACTTGGTGGTCCCAACGTTAAGGAAAGAGGTCCCGAAGAAGGACTGGGTCCTTACCTTGGGTGTAGAGGACGTAACCGACCGTCTAAGAAATGGTGATTCGGTGGTCTCTTCATTCCAATTACCCACAAAATGGGTGAACCTGTCACCATTGTCAACTCGGTTATTAAGTCCACCGTTTCTTACTCTTAAACGTCAGACACAGACCAAAACAGTATTTATTTTAAAACCGTATCTGACAAGTAGGTGGTCAGAATAGATTCAGTTCCCATATAAAAAACGTCCTTCGGTAAAGAATCTTGTGTTTTCCCCAACCCAAAGAATTGGTAGTGTCAAAAGGTCCTCGTGTCTCGAATCCATTTCAAGTCACGATAGTTAACGAAGAAGAAGTAAAACAGAGTGTCCGAAAAACGGTTTACTTTTTAAGAATGTATAAATTAGGATAAACGACAGACGAAGAACCTCTTGGACAGGAAAAGAATGGAAGGGGTAATCACATTACGAGAAGTATGGTCACCCTGAGTTTAAAATAAAACATCATCTTAACTATACAACCCAAACGATGTTACGTTTAAGGATTTCTGGTCATCTGTTTCTAAGGACCTAGACCCCACCTTGCCACTGAATTTGTAAGTACAATCAATTAACACTTTCCAGAAGTTTGGTGTGAAACTTATTATGACGACTTTAGTTAGTCACGTCACACCCTTTCTGTATAAAATGATTTCGAATTGTCATTAAAAGTACAGAGTATCCTTATACAAACCATGTAAAGGAACTAACTCTGATGAAACCGGAACGACGAGTAGGTACCTCTAAGAAAACCTACGTCTAGATAATCACGATATCTTTATTATGTTGTAATACATTGACCAGAACTCAAACGAGATTAAGTCCCCTTCTCAAAGTAGTCACTTTTTAAAAGAGTTGGACACAATTAGTATTATACTTAATGTGTGTAATAAGGGAAGTGGAGACTCCTATAAAGTCATGTCATGTACTTCCCGATAGGTAAAACATGAGGTCTTTAAGTATAATACTAATCAAATCGAGTACTATCACTTCTTAAATTACCAATATACGGTTTAAATTACTCAAAGACCTCACTTTTTACAAAGAGAAACACTCAATCCATTTAGACAATCTACGGTTAAATTCTTTAGATTCATTAGTCTAATTCTATATTCAGGTTCGTTGTTGTGTATTACTCAGGGTGTAATAATATTTCAACCTTTCTGCAATCTGAGTCTTGGTTTCTGAAATTTAGATCTTCTCAGTCAATGAGGTGTGTGTGTGTGTGTGTGTGTGTGTGTGTGGTTTATTCCTTTTGTTACTAGGGTCAAACGCTCATTCTTATTAATACGAAAAATCGGTAATCATATTAAGACCTTACTGTATTTTACGTCACTGAGAAGCCCCCAAGAGTTTTAAAAACAGGAAGAGTACTACGCTGGATCCTGCGAATATTTTATTCATGTTACGATTCCAGTTTGTTTTAGTTTATATTCGTTTGTAAAAGTACCTTCGTAAATGTATATATCTTTAGACACTTGGACCTAGGAAAAATTTTAATACCTATTTAATGAATTACTACTAAATAAAGAGTAACTAGGATGATAGCTTTAAATGGAGACTATATTAACATTTATAGTTTGTTACGGGTCTTCGTACAACTGTATAAGTCTAGCCAGGTGAACGTTGAGCAATAATATTCCGTCAAGACAGAAAAGAACTAAAGGAGACCGTTGGGCCTTGAAGGGTCTTCACGTCGATCACGACCCGTGGTCACTTCGAGTGACAAATTTTGACCTTATTTCGTTATCCAGACAACAAAGTCTGACCAGTGGAGACTCCAAGACCGACAAGAACCCCCATATGTAGATTTATTTTTCTGAAGGACTGAATCCAGTAATGAAGAAATTACCAACTGGGTAGGATCTTTACGGGTGTTCGGTGACACTATGAAAGTATGGAAAACGGTATTTTGATTTCTCTGATCACACCTAGTTTCAGTAAAGACACACCTTGATCCCTCACCGGAAGGACGGAATCAAAGAGAAGTATAAGAGTCAGTAGTATTTTGATGATTCTTTGGATTATACTTTGAAGTCCGTACTGAGTACATAGAGGTGTAGGGGAAGTTTTGAGAATCCTTTGTCTTATTGACAATAGAATAGGGGTTCTTTAAAATAAAAAAAACCTCTCAGAGAAGACTTTAAACACTGGTAGAATCTACAAGGTCAAAGTGGGAATAAAATGAATATAAGAGTCATAGTAGAACTACAGGAAAGAAGACGTAAGTTTGACGTTCCTGTTTGTTTGTCTTTCTCTACCACCAACTAAGGGTCTCCCTCAGAACGGGAAACATGATATTACTGGAAACTTTAGGAATGAACAGTAACTTCCGTGGTAACCGACGGACCGATTGTAAGTCAGAACTCAACATGGGTCGATTCTCGGAAAGGACTATACCCTGATAGTGGAAATAGTGATGTAAAGGAAAGAAGAATTTTAAGGACTCTTCCTTACAACGAAAAAGAGGAAACTTTAGAACTGAGAGGCTTCTTACGTACGGATAGATACCCTGAGGTATTTACCATCCGTTAACAGTAGACTCATAGAATTCACATGGAGTCAAAATTAAAACATTCTTTCTGTCACCCACTAAAGATGAGGATCCTTGGGAAGAAAATAATCTTAATAGGAGGAACTCTATCGATAAGTAGAGTCCTTTATGGTATGTTGGGTCTCAATCACAAACAAAATAGAACAAAGATGACTATAAGAATTAATGATGCCTTCACAGGGATACTGATTACATTGTAGTAGGGTAAATTTAAAGGAGTCCCGTTACCCTTTATAAAATGAAGGGTTAATCGAACTAGAGGATACTCTGAGAACGAGTAATACCCTCACTGGTGGTCGTGGTCCTGAGGGTGTCCAGTAAGATAAAATTAGGTAAATTTTCTGTCTAACATTCTTTTATATTGGGAAAAGGATAGACTTATTGATTAAACATTTTTACAGTTTTCTTCAAACATTTCACCTTACTAGTGTTGACTCATGATTTAGTTGTAAGATTTCCCGTTTCCTACTTTATAGACTTTCAGTTTAACCTCCCCCTCTCACTTTTGTGTATAAGTTATACTTTTGATCGGGTGTTGAGAAGAGAGAAAGATTAGAACTACCCTAAAAACAGAATCCCTGTAGTAAAGAAAGGGACGCAATCATATACCTGTACAGGTAAGGAGGGAAAGGGGATGGGTGAGGGTATCAAAGTTGTTAAACTTAAATTCACCTCTATCCGACCACAGAGGTAAGTAAAGGTGCATGTGGGACCTGAGGCATGTTCTGAAACTGATAACGAAAGAGACGGACGAAGATTACGACGCAGAAGTCGCAAAGAAGAGAGGGGAAACGGTTTTATTCTAAAGACAAAGTATCTTGTACTAAAATGAAACCTAAATATCGGAGTAGAAAGACCTTTCTTATAATTCTGGTACACCCTGTGATGTCAATACAAGAGGTAACGTGACTCTTTCCTCGGACTCCTGTTTTGGTTGACGTAAATCCTTAAAAGTTGAAAAGGTGAAAATAGTCAAGTACAATATATTTTCTCTTATTTACCGTGAAATTAACACGAGAGTCTACTATGATTAAGCCCTTACAACGTTTTTGTCCTCTCTCTCTTATTACTGTGACGTCCCTGATTTCTCCAAATCGATACACCCACCCATCTTGGTTCTCTCACGTTTGGTAGGGTCTTTTCCAAGGTTCATTAAATTTGGATGGGACACAAGTACACGTACACCCAAATACACCCAAAGATATACGTGGACAAGACAATGTGATAAATTCAAATTTGTACATGTTAAAATACCTCTTTTTCGTTCGATCGTGACCGGTATTATTGTAACCCATGGATGACGAAGGAGAGACGTCACTAAACGGGTACCAGAATCGAACGTAGTTTATTTCTCAAGACAAAAGAATAAATATTGTACTCCCCGAACGTACTTTAAGAACTCAGGACGTCGGAAATTTTCATGTACTTATTTGTAAACTCAGTATCAAAGATACCGTAGATCTAATATCTTGCACCTTGTTAAACCTTTATTTTATAACTGATTTAATAAAGGACTACAAGAATAAGAAGTTCACGGGGAAATACTGAAGAAACGTAGTAGGGTAAAAAGTAGTCTTTAATTGAAACGAGTCCGAGTTCGGTGTGACTACTTAAGACGGTTTTTCGAATGTTTATAAAACTGGAGTACTATGGATACCCTACCTCCCGTAAGAATAAACCTCCATTTTCTCCCGTGGTTTCAGTTATAGGTGTTCAACTAGATTCCTACTAGACAGATTGACATCTTTGACTCGACGTGGGACCCCTTTAAACTAATAATATTTGCATCCTTCATTCTTTATGGTTCTCTGGTTAATGAACTTTGACTACTCGAGGTTCACCAATCTTTATTCGTCTCAAAGATCCTGTCATTCAAGTGACTATGTGACTAAGTGACGGGGTCCTCCTACGGTGGATGCTATGTGAGTTATATATGTAGAGGGAGACTCAGTGACGAACTACTCCAATCCTGTCTAATCTTATCCCTAGTTCTCTGATCTTTCCTCACACCAACCTGACAACACAAACTTTCGTTCCCTCACTCTTCAAGACTATATGGTCTTTTTACTTTAACAAAAGTTTTGTACTGACTCGTCATAAACGTCCACCTTGGAACAGACAACTTTCCATGAATCCAGAAAACCTTTCTTTATCCAACCCAAAACTGGAAAGAGAATGATTGACCAAACATCCTTTTGGATGAGTCTTCCTCGATGGTTGAATTAGATCAGGTCCCCTACTGGTCATTGATAACCATAGAGGATCACCGACTTCCTTGCAACTGTAGTCAGTATATCTCGACCGTCCCCAGAAATCCTGACTTCTGAAACTTCTAGAGATACGGGGTAACACCCGAAGGGTCCACCACGATCACCATTTCTTGGGTGGACGGCTACGTCTTCTGTATTCTCTACGTCCAAGTTAGGGACCCAGCCCTTCTAGGGGACCTCCTCCCGTACCGTTGGGTGAGGCCATAAGAACGGACCTCTTAGGGTACCTGTCTCCTCGGACCGTCCGATGTTAGGTATCCCAGTGTATCCCAGTCTGTACTGACTTCTCGGAATCGTACGTACGTGCGTACGGGGTAACGAGGACCACCGAGTCTACCATTTCTTAGACGGATGTTACGTCCTCTGGGACCAAGGTAGGGACGCAACGTGAAAGTTACACGTTAGTCCTCTTTTCTGTCTCGTGGAGTTAGAGATATCGAAGTCTTTTCCGGAGTCCTACCCGTGACTACCTGGTCTAAACCTAGTACATGGGTTACTCGGTTAGTGATACCGGGTTCACCACATCTTGAAGTCGAATCATCCCGTATCAATGTATGGAGACTTCATGTCTGACCCCTCCTCACGGGACGTACATTTAATGTATAAAAAAAGGGATAATTTCGTCCTGACAAGTATGTCCTTCCCAAATTCCTTCCCTTACGTGTATTCATCAGTATTAAATATGTAAAATCGTAGGAGATGACAGTCCGTCTACCACACTTTAAATCCTAAATCTTTACCCATCCACCGAGTCTGCCATTTCTTAGAGGGATGTTACGTCCTCTAGACCGAAACTAAGGACCCAGTCCTTCTAGGGAACTTCTTCCCTTACTGTTGGGTGAGGTCATAAGAACGGTCCTCTTAAGGTACCTGTCTCCTTGGACCGCCCGATGTCACGTAAATCAGAGTTTCTCAGTCTGTGCTGACTCGCTGATTGTGAAAACGTAGGACGGGTACCGACAAAATGACCAACTTCACTCTATGCACCAGGTCTAGATGTGCGTACTTGATCCCTTTGTGTGAAATGGGTGTCACCCTCCTCCTCTAAGTTACCATACTTATTGGAACTCCATGAAACTTCTTAGATCTCATTTTCATTTTCTCTTTCACTTTCATAAGTCTGGACACGATAAATAACAACAACACTGAACAATCTTTTCGTTTCTCATTTGGACCTTTTGATCTCCAGTGTTCAGTTTACGTCCTTCATAACCATCACCTTAACTCTAGTATATTACCATTTAGATACTTTATTATAATAAAAGATTGTCGGAGACTCTGTACCGACTACACGACGTTCAGCGAAGCCAGTACAGAATGAGACACTTTGAGATACCTGACATTGGGTGGTCCGAGGTGACAGGATCCTCAGAGGTCCGTGATTGTGACCCCACCCAAGCACTGGAGGAGGTCCCCTAGAAGGGTTGGATCCAAAGAATATAGAGGACGTAACCGTCCACCCAGGAAGTGGCGATCACGGTGGACCCTTCGGGGACTTTGCACCGATTATGTATAAATGTATAATGACAGACTGTACCTACACTATGAGTTTTACGAGAAAACACACAACCACCGTCACCCTCCCCCTCTTTATATACTGCGAAACCCTTTCATAAAATTCGATTGTAACTTCCTCTATACCTTGAGACCTCACTTTTTAACGACACTGGTGACTGTCGACCCCTCGATTTACGTTGACAAACAACTCCACACTTCATTATCGATAGTTACAGAAAAATAAGATCGTAGTTAAGTCCTGAGACTCCGAATAATCTATCTAATACAAGATGACCGAAATACGTACTGATTATCAAATTTAAGTAAGATAAGTTTTCAAGAGAGATAAGTACTTTTCGATGTTGGACTGAAAAAAAAAAAAAATTGGCTAAAATAAAAAGATGGGATGGGGTTTCGGTACCTTTCGGTCATTCCCACTAAGACTGTAATAGACACAAGTTCTTTTCCGTTATAACAAGGATATTAACTTTGACGTCTGTGAATAATAATTCTCTTTTTCCCAGTCTTAAAGTCTACCTTAACTTTCACTATTCAACCAAAGTAATAACTCCCACTCTCTACAACTTATGTAAACTAGCAGACAAGTTATTCTTCATTTACAAAGTACATGGTCACATGGATCATACCAATATCCATGAAACCTCCTCTTTTTTTTTTTTTATTTTCCATGTTAAAGATTGGTATCACCTCGTTCTTTTGAGGTTCACAATCAACGAGCCAGTACAAACTGAGAAACGGCTGTGATACTTGACATCGGACGGTCCGAGGAGACAGGTACCTTAGGAGGTACGTTCTTATGACCTCACCCAACGGTGAGGGAAGAGGTCCCCCAGAAGGGTTGAGTCCCTGATTTGGAACCAAAGGACGTAACGTCCGTCAAAGAAATGGTAGACTCGGTGGTCCCTTCTGTGACCACCTCTCTCTTATACGAGTTTTCCTTTCTCTACACGATCCTCAGTCTTTAGGGCTTGAAAAGATCCTTGATCTAAAACCTCAAATTTCCCTAGCATTTCGGAAAGATTGAAAAAATCCTATGATAAAGAAATAGAACTTTTATCCTGTCAAATAGATCTAAATGGGGTCACTGTCGAGACTGAGTTTGTAGTCTCTTGCAATTCCTCAAAAGGACGGATTGACCTTTCCGTATTCTGTATATTTCCGAAATACAAAAGTTATTGACACACAACTGGTGGACGATCGAACACCATCCAAAATAAGACCCATAACCCTTATACCAGTATTTTCTCCTTCAGAGACCCGGACCTCTCGAATTTAAGACCACCTCACTGACAGTCATTTGTTCATTCGTTTATTAATATACTAAATCAAAAGTCCATAATTATTTATGGTATTTTTTGTACATAACTCTCTCATTGGTCCGTCCTCTCAAATAAAGTCCATTAATCCTTTCAGGATAGATTTTTTTTTTTTTTTTCTTTCTTTCAGGATAGACTCTCTATCGTTACCTCTCAACTTAATTTAATAGTCTAATCAAAACGTTAATAAAACACTTTTTAGTAGAAAGATCGTTTACGTCACTCGGACCCCAGTCTGACATAAACCATATAAATTCCTTTTCGTCTTCGTTATGGAATTAATGTGTCGTATTAGATCTACATTGTTCTATTTCGTATTTCAAATAAGGCACCGTACTGTATTTCCACACGACTTAATTAGTCTCCTCCTCCACTCGACTTACTAAGGACACTAGTTCAAAAACAAAGTAAAAACAACAGAGTAACCAGTGGTTCAAGACCCATAAAATTGACGAATTGGAGAACATAAGTGTGGAGTAAAAATAAGGTTATAGACCTGAACTTGAATCGACCTGACAGGGTCTACCGAAACTCAGTATAAGATGGGGTTCATTTGGATTAATATATTAAGATGAAGATTTTTTTCATACATAAAATCTACGTAGGGATAGTCGGAGTCTTTTTATCAGTTAAGTTTGATGAATCGTATTCTACTGAAAATACTAAACAGAGACGACTGAAGAAACGGGAGGAGGTAAAGATTCGAAGGGATGAACGAGATTAAGACACAGGTACGATTTGATCAATTAAATGATTTCTTCGTCTCCATTTCTTCACAATCAGCGAGTCAACACAGGTTAAGAAACACTGGGGTACCTGATATCGGACCATCTAAAGAGACATGTACC
This sequence comes from Capra ibex, assembly GCA_006410555.1. Taxonomy (NCBI): domain Eukaryota; kingdom Metazoa; phylum Chordata; class Mammalia; order Artiodactyla; family Bovidae; genus Capra; species Capra ibex. Next base: position 9,236,708 of record SJYO01033645.1, read on the forward strand.
CTAAGAGAACCGTTCTTATGACCTCACCCAACGGTACGGAAGGAGGTCCCCTAGAAGGGTTGAGTCCCTAGTTTGACCGTAGAAGACGAAACGTCCGTCTAAGAAATGACAGACTTGGTGGTCTTAGGGTTAGATCATTTAGTGATCTTATTTAGACCTAAATGAACACTGTCGAGACTAAAGGTCTTACCGTACGAAGGGGTATACGAATAGATTCCAGAGACAGGCAGGAAAATTGAAGAAAGTGTACGAAATCCTCGGTCAAACCCACACAGAGACAACCTCAGAAAGGGAATTACAATGTCAGACAAAGACATGGTGAATCGTACGAGACCTTCATACATCACCTTAACAGGAGAGTAGTGGAGTAAACGAAGTGATCTGACTCTCAAGGGACTCTCAGACCCTTTATAATAATTAGAGACATAAGGACCGTAGGTCAAGTTGTGGACCGTGGACTAAGTTATTTACAAAGATTTTTATTATTTACACCCTGTATCATGTACTTCATAAATTAAAATTCTCGGTCCGACACAGAAATTTGTTTAGTCAATAAAACGGCGTAAATAAAGAGAAGGAAAGGAGGACGAAAGGTATAGATTTAAGTACAAAAATGTCTTTAGGTTCACTAACAAGGTATTTGACCTAAAAGGTCCGATGTACTCTCTTGGTGTATGGTACACTTTCTCGCCAAAAACAATTCCTGCTTACTAATAAAAAAATAAATTTGTAGGTAGGTAGATGAGTACCTACAAGGCAACCACCTGTAATAATAACGTAATCGTCAGAAAAATCAATAAAGTAAACGAAGGTCCTTGTTGCTTGTGAAACGAAATCAGGAAAGTACACATCAAGTCGAGAATGCTTTACACACGTCCTAATCAAAGGAGTGATTCCATTTACCGGTATCTAATTCAATCTTTGTAGAGTAGTAGAAAAACTAATAATAGTGGTATCATTGAAAAAGTATAACAAAGGGGTACAGGAAATTAGTAACTCATAGCAAAATGGGAAAAGGTTCTTCACTTTCCTTCCCTTGGACTCTCTTCTGACACCCAGAAAGGATGACGAGAAGTGTTGGTCCCTCCATCCACCGAAATACAGGTAAAAGGTCGACTGTGTTTACTTTCAGTTTCAAATCCCGTCGGTCAACCACCTTCTATATCTTTACTTGGATCTGTTAAGAGGAAAATGAGTTAGTACAAGGGAGTAATTTCTTACCGTACTTCGTTTACTAGATATATAAGGGTACATGTCATGGGGTATTTTTATTGTATATGTACATATGTGTTTTTAATTGATGTAAGAGATTTACCGTCTGTATGGAATGACTCTTCCAGACCTTTTAATAATTCTTTTGAAAGACTATAATCGGACTTCCGTTACTAAGTATCTATAGGTGTTAAAGAGACTCGGTTAATACTTGAGTATAAATATTGTCTTTCATTTAAATCTTTATACTACATTCGTTGTAGATGTCGACCTTCTTACTTTAATAACTAAATAAAACTTTGTCGGAAAAGACTAAGTAATAATGATGATTCTTTTTGTGTACCGTTACGAACAAGAACCGAATAAGTGTCACCAGTAACCGTAGTAGTAACAGTTTTAACGGAAGAACTTACACTTCAACAATCGCTTATCAGATTGTAGATTATAAATAGCTAGAGAACGCTATAAGGTCCATCACACAATCTCAAAAATAAAGATAAATAATAGTCATATAAGGAATTCTACCCACGGTAAGAGACTACTTTCTTCAGTCCGAATTTTTATTCATTGAGTAAGTTCGACATGGATGACTTTTTACTGTTCCGTTCTGAACTTAGGTCAAGGAGACCGACCCGTCCGTCTTGAGACTGAAAGACAAGAAACAATCTCAAGATCTCTTACGTGAACTTGACTCGAGTTCACGAAATCAAAGTCTAAACCATGATCGTCTGACACACTTAAGTCCGTTCAGTGAAAGGAAGGAACTCGAACAAGAGAGAAAACCATTCCCCCTACCTACTACTCTTGTTATTAAAGACTACTCAGAACGTTGACTTCTTAATTTGCTAACTTTACGGTCTTTACTTTCGAGTAATTGAGTGTCGTCCTATCTCACTAAAGGGTTCTAGTAGGACCGTATTTATAGTCATGACAATATGGTGTTATGAAAAATTTAATTTTAAATAAAAATGAATTATAAATCCAATAAGAGGATTAATAGTAGAGGATATCTTAAGGAAGTCTCATGAGTAATATAAAACAATTAAGGTTTAATCCTACGTGTTTTATCTGATATCTTTACGTAAATACCTTAGACGTCCTGACGTATAAATGTACTCTTGACAGCAACTCTTCATCCGTAAGAGAAGGTATAAAACGGCCACTTCTTAATGTAGAAACTTTCGAGTTTCCTACTGCACTTTAAAAGTCTGTCTATCAGACTGATGAACGTTGTGACTAAAGGATCCAGACCTGAACGGTACAAGACCCCCATTTATATGAGTAAAATGACTTCGAAGTCAAAATTGTCGTGGAAGGAGACACTTAACCCTCTTTCTACTAATCATAGAACACTACAAAATATTTAGGTTCTTCTTCTTTAAACCGTTACTGGTATTACCGAACCTTCCATGACTATATTCTATTAAAAAAGTTTACGGTTTTCGAGATCTATATCAAGGTCAAAGAACTATCAATAAAAAGGAACAGAGACGTATTTATACAAGTATTACATGACGTAGGTAATGGTTACATTGATAGAAAACGAAGGTTGAATCTGGTTTTAAGTACTCTTTCCTCAAAGACTCCCTCACCTGTGTCTATTATTCCATTACCATTACTTCTAAAGTGGACTAACACAAAGATCTAAATGACTTTATAAGAGTCGTAGGAGTGGGAAGGGGGAAGGGAACGGTAGTAGAATTGTCGTTATACTTTTTCCTAACGAACGTGTTTAGTAACCGAACACGATCAGAAACAACTCAGTGAGATATCTATAATAAATTAATTACGAAGTGACATTAAGATTTTCCTTTTATACCAAAAGTGGTGACGTTTACTCCTTTGACTAATACTCACTCTAAGTTCTCGCTCCCTTATACACACATGGATATCGACTGAACTCTGAAGGGACTACCGAGTCTACCATCTCTTAGACTGACGTTACGTCCTCTGGACCCAAATCATGGATCCAGACCTTCTAGGGGACCTCTTCCCTCACCGATGACTGAGGTCATAAGAACGGACCTCTTAAGGTATCTGTCTTCTCGGACCGACCGATGTTCAGGTACCCCAACGTTTCTCGACCTGTGTTGACTCGCTGATTGTATCGTATTGGACGTGCATCGACTGAGTACAACGACATGTCTTCTTTGTTTGTGTCGTAGTATTTCGTTGAATTGGGTGGGGGTTTTAAATGGATTCTTGTATATCCAGTCAAGTCAAGTCAGCGAGTCAGCACAGGTTGAGAAACGTTGGGGTACTTAGCGTCGTGCGGTCCGGAGGGACAGGTAGTGGTTGAGGACCTCAAGTGAGTCTGAGTACAGGTAGTTCAGTCACTACGGTAGGTCGGTAGAGTAGGAGACAGCAGGGGAAGAAGAGCACGGGGGTTTAGGGAGGGTCGTAGTTTCAGAAAAGGTTACTCTGTTGAGAAGCGTACTCCACCGGTTTCATGACCTCAAACTCGAAATCGTAGTAAGAAAGGTTTCTTTAGGGTCCCAACTAGAGAAAGTCTTACCTGACCAACCTAGAGGAACATCAGGTTCCCTGAGAGTTCTCATAAGAGTTGTGGTGTGAAGTTTGCGTAGTTAAGAAACCGCGAGTCGGAAGAAGTATCAGGTTGAGAGTGTAGGTATGTACTGCTGTCCTTTTTGGTATCGGAACTGATCTGCCTGGAATCAACCGTTTCATTATAGAGACGAAAACTTATACGACAGATCCAACCAGTATTGAAAATAAGGTTCCTCATTCACAGAAAATTAAAGTACCGACGTTAGTGGTAGACGTCACTAAAACCTCGGATCTTTTTATTTCAGACTGTGACAAAGGTGACAAAGGGGTAGATAAAGGGTACTTCACTACCCTGACCTACGGTACTAGAAGCAAAAGACTTACGACTCGAAATTCGGTTGAAAAAACGAGAGGAGAAAGTGAAAGTAGTCTCCGAAAAATCAAGGAGAAGTGAAAGACGGTATTCCAGTGATCGGTAATTTTTCACTAGTTCAAGGAAAACTCAATGTTTGAATCAGAAAGGTACTACGACATAATAGACGTTTGACTTTGTGAGCGTCGTCGTACTATTAGAACGACAGAATCGTTGTAGACAGAAGTATCCTTTGGGGGTCAACGTACAGATATTATATAAAAATACATAAAAATAACTTCATTAATAGATAGATATGTAGAATAGATAGTTGACATTATATATGTTTATGTAGGTGTCGAGTCATTTTAAAATATTTCAGTTTTGTATGTACGATGATTATAAGTATAGTTATACATCCTTGATAGGAGTAGGTTTCAAAACATCTGTCACGAATTAAGAGTTCGTTACCACACATTATTGTAGAGATTCCATACCGGTGGGTTCCCTCGAGAGAGTTCTGAATTACCATATCCCAAAAATAACTCTTACTCAGTCATCCGTACCTGGGTGTACTGACATGAACCAATGAGTTAAAGGTCGGGATGGTCTCCAGTTTGACTATATCACACAACATTTCGGGAGTAGTTCTAGTGTAGTAATCGTATTTGATAGACCGTACTGAGTACCGGGACCCAGATGTCTAGGAAATTAGTCCTTATCATAAGGTTCCTGAGTCTCCAATAGTGGGTCCTCGGTCTGGAAAGAAACCTTACACGTACCAACCTTGTGGATACTTAATTGATAAACAACGATTAAGAAATAACGTATGGTCCAGAGGATTTTTATTTAAAATAATCAGAAACAAATAGACTTTTTAGATGAAATAAAAACTTTCAATAAAGGTGCCCTATATCTTAAGACCCGAATATCACAAAAGGAGAGATATAAGATTTACAGTGAGCAAAGAGAACGTATCAAAACTTACTACTTAGATGATATTAAGAATAGTAGCATGAAGACATGAATTACAAAGAAAAAAGAAACTCTGAAAGTTCTAATTTTTTTTTTATAGAACACCACACTACTAATAGATAGATTTACATACACACACAGACCTATGAGAGTACGTGTACACGGATGTAAACGAGATAAGTAGGACGGACCTTAAAAGATTTTAAGAACTTCATTATTAATTGTATGGGTCGAAGGTGTAGAGAAACTAAAGAGAAATGTAAAAAAGAAACTAAAACAAATAGTCATAAAAATGATACAAGTCAAGTCAAGTCAAGTCAGCGAGTCAGCACAGGTTGAGACGCTGGGGTACTTAGCGTCGTGTGGTCCGGAGGGACAGGTAGTGGTAGAGGACCTCAAGTGAGTCTGAGTGCAGGTAGCTCAGGCACTACGGTGGGTCGGTAGAGTAGGAGCCAGTAGGGGAAGAGAAGGACGGGGGTTAGGGAGGGTCGTAGTCTCAGAAAAGGTTACTCAGTTGAGAAGCGTACTCCATCGGTTTCATGACCTCAAAGTCGAAATCGTAGTAAGGAAGGTTTCTTTAGGGTCCCGACTAGAGGAAGTCTTACCTGACCAACCTAGAGGAACGTCAGGTTTCCTGAGAGTTCTCAGAAGAGGTTGTGGTGTCAAGTTTTCGTAGTTAAGAAGTCGCGAGTCGAAAGAAGTGTCAGGTTGAGAGTATAGGTATGTACTGGTGTCTTTTTGGTATCGGAACTGATCTGTCTGGAAACAACCGTTTGATAACAGAGACGAAAAGTTATACAATAGATCCAACCAGTATTGAAAAGAAAGTTCCTCATTCGTAGATAATTGAAGTACCGACGTTAGTGGTAGACGTCACTAAAACCTCGGGAGTTTTTATTTTCAGACTGTGACAAAGGTGACAAAGGGGTAGATAAAGGGTACTTCACTACCCTGACCTAAGGTACTAGAATCAAAAGACTTACAACTCGAAATTCGGTTGAAAAAGCGAGAGGAGAAAGTGAAAGTAGTTCTCCGAAAAATCGAGGAGAAGTGATACTATACAGACCTATAGAAAACAATACACATATGTGACGAGACCAAGTGTCACACAGAACTCAGACACCAAAATAGTGATAAAACATCGTTAGAGTAGATCGACACGGAACAACAGAAGGATCACAAATAGGTCTGACCCCAAACGACTCGAAGGACTTTGTCATCGAGACTTCAATATATTTTCTCACTTTTGAAACTATGTGACTACTGTTTATAATTAACTGGAAAGGAGGAAAAAGAGAACAGATGAAGAACATGAAAGTATAAGGTCTGGTGGGTGTCCAGTGACTCTGAGTTCAGTAAAAAAAGTAAAAATAAAGAACAGGAAATAAAGTTTATATTGGAGGTAACGGAACAAAAGTTCCAATGACCAGAAAAAAAGATGTCTTAGATTGGACGGTAATTCGAGAAGATTACTTAAAAGTGAAAATACGTAGTACAGAAAATCGAGACGTACAAGAAAACTAATAAAGGGTTTCAAACTTAAAAAGATAAACGATCCCAAGTATAAAAATGAAGCGTAGAAACTACTATAAATGTTATCGTCAAAATTTCGGGAACAGAAGAGGAAGGTAGTAAAGACAAAAGAACCCCAGACTAGAATGAATGACTAAAGAGAAATAAATATTTATTATAAAACACTGATTAAACTATAAATATCATTGTAAACAGACTAAGAAACGTACAGTGATAAAAAACCTTTCTGAACAGTGATACGTATATTATAATTCCCAAACCTATAAAAATCAAAAGGAATAGCTGGCACTCTGTCCGAAGGGACCATTTCTTAGACGGACGGTTCGTCCTCTGTACCCAAGTTTGGGACACAGTCCTTCTATGGGACCTCTTCCTTTACCGTTGGTTGAGGTCATAAGAACGGACCCTTTAGGGTTCCTGTCTCCTCGGACCACCCAATGTCAGGTACCCTAGTGTTTTCTCAGTCTGTACTGAAGAACTGATTTGTCGTTGTTGTTGTTATATCTAACACCCTTAAAACAAAAACTACTCATCGAATTAAATTAACATCAAGTCGAATTATGAAAGTTTACGAGGAAAACCTCGAGAGACTTAAACACATATCTCTTATAGACGGTATAGGATATTCTGCACTAGACCAAATATTGACACAGAAAAGAAGGTATAGGGTGTAAGCAAACTAAAACAAGGTAGACAAAGTCCGTTTAAACAGAAAGACGATAAGAAAAAAACACACCCTAGAATCAACGGGATGGTCCCTAACTTGAACGTCACTGTTACGACTCATGATTCGTGACCTGTTGGCGTCTTTAGGGGAAAAACGATAAGAAAGTCTGAACCAAGAAATAAGAACGAAGAGAGAACAGGTGCTATGAGGACAAGTTGAACAAAAATTACGAACATGGGAGTGAAGTTCTAAACAAAACAACAATAGAGAAGTCTCACATAAAGAGACTGATGGTAAAATTTTTATCTATGGAAAGTAAGAGAGCGGATTAGTGTTATAGGAATGAATGAATAAAAAGGAAGTATCGTTTACAATGATGGGTTATATTATTTAAGTAAATGGATTTCGTGGGACGGATATTGTACGTGAGGACTTAAAACAGAAAAAGTATACGAAGGGTCCACTGATTGTCCTACGGACCGTGTAAGTTTTTTGTAAACAACTTACTCAATTATTTACTAAAGGATCAAAGAATACGTAGTCTATCCTTTTATGGATGGGACCTTTAGAGTACAAATAAAAAGAACTCACTATTTATTTTATAATAGACATAACATGTACAAACAATAAAAAATTATAAGAGAAAGATATAAACCCCTTTATAAACTAAATGGACAGAGCCCCATTTGTTCCTGGATGTATAACGAGAACTTTCGTTTTCTTAGTCTATAAGTAAAGGCGTCGACAGAATCCACCCCGTTGTCGACAAGACCAAAATAACTTTGATTTCTCAAGGGACTAAACGCTCCCAGAATCACGTGTATATGAAGACGTGATAAAACATCTTTAACGTAGCACGACACGAAACAACAGAAGAATCATAAATAGGTCTAACCCCAAACGACTCGAAGAACTTCGTCATCGAGATATTCAAAATCTTTTCTAACTTTTGAAACGATGATGGAACCTTAGACTGACACATCACTCACGACATTTCTTCAGTCACCTCTTAAGTAAGGTCGGTGTCGTCCTTATAGGTCCCAGGTTCACGACACAACGTCCGTCGTCACCAAAGTCCATAAGTCACGGTCACCGTAGTGGCTGAACTACCTTCACTCAAACTCACTTGAGGCCCTCAACCACTACCTGTCCCTCCGGACCGCACGATGTCAAGTTACCCAACGTTTCTCAGTCTGTATTGACTCACTGACTTGACTTGACTTGACTTTGAGTAGAGATGAAAAATATGGTACCCTTACATAAACTGGTCTTCTATTGTTCATATTGTTGATCTTTTATTTCACTAAAAGGATGTGTCGGACTCTCAACGATAGTAGTCTGAGGAATTTCGTGTGTGTTATGGGTAAAGTCGTTTTGAGGATCATAAACGTCAACAAAGGGTGACCGATAGATCTACAAGTTGACTCGAGACAAGACGTGATTATTTTTTACTATTACTTACAAAAATATAAAAAGTTGTTGAACAGAGAACATTTAACAAATTTCTTATATAGTCGGTCCAAAGAACGGATGTTCGTTGTCTGAAGACAAATGATTTAATTGGTCTTTACTTCCAAACTCCTTTTATAAATTATAATCCGTCCATCTACCGAATTAAGTGTCTCTTCTCACACGATATCCCACTCAAACGAGTCTTGTGGTGACCGTGACATTGGTTCCTGAACTGGAAGTCTCAACTGAGTATTCCGCCGACACAGATGGTCCCCACCCACCCTTATCGAGTAGTATTGTAAAGAACATTTGGCCTTCTAGAAGGACAATACGTTAAATTATAACAAGGAGAAACAGTATTTCTCTTCGAACTTCTTGTAAAATCTCCCTTAAACTTTCCAACACAAAAAGTTAAACCCAAACTGTAATTTACTTGTTGGTGTATTCGAGTCACTGTATATTATCTTTCACAAATAATGTGTACTTATACCCGAAAGAACTACCGAGTCTACTATTTCATAGACGGACGTCCCATCCTCTGTACCCAATCTAGGGACCCAACCCTTCTAGGGGACCTCTTCCCTTACCGATAGGTGAGGTCATAAGAACGGACCTCTTAAGGTACCTGTCTCCTCGGACCACCCAATGTCAGGTACCCTAACGTCTCAACCTATGTTGACTCGTTGCTTGTACACAAGTCACACCCGACTTATCCACCGGGATGACTAAAACCGAACAGAGACAATCTTACTGACCCCACTGAGTCAAGACAAGGTACACAAAACTTTGGACTCAAATCTGGACCGTGTACCAGTTAGAGTGGAATAAGAGATTCGAATCCGTTTGGTGGGTCCATTCGAGGTTTTGGTCTCTGTTACGTCCAGTGGGACACATGTCCCTTTTTTTGTAATTTGACAAAGTACCGTTTCCTGGTGGTACCTAGACCCCTACCCAATTCTTGACTCAGTAATGACGTTAGACGTTAGTACACAAAATATGGAAGACTTACATATTTGGTCCGAATACGATCCTTCAATGAATTTACCCACTTCCATTCACAACAGTGTAACGGACTACAAAGGAACCGACATGGTTAATTACCTAGGATGTGTCCAATGGAACTTTAGGAACAGGATTTCAATAGAAGTACCCTTTTGGCCTGTTCGGTCTGACAGTCGAGAACCGGTGGGAGACAGTAGGGAATAAATAAAGAGGAAGGAACGAAAGTAAACACGTATTTTATTTTGAATGGAGTAATTACATTGAAAACACGTTCGGTAGAAAAATCAGGGACCTCTTTCTCCGCATGTTTTCTATTTGCAAGTACAAGAGTATCCGAAATTTAAGATTACTACTTCTATCCGTAAGTATACACTATTTGTGTTAATTTAAAATTAATATTAAGGAAGGTAAAAAAGAGAATAAGTAAGAAGAGATGACAACGGAATGACGTTAGTCATTTGAAAGAGACGTTCCGGAAACATAATATGAATGACGAAGGCAAACCTTATAAGTAGGATGTCTATAGGTATACCCAATGAGGATTCACTGGGTGTATCGAGTCTTACTGGGTCCAACGAGTCACCCATTTCTTAGACGGACGTTACGTCCTTTGTGGCCTCTGTATCCAAGTCAGAGATCCAACCCTTCTAGGGACCCAACCCTTCTAGGGACCCAACTCTTCTAGAGGACTTTCTCCCGTGTCGTTGAGTGAGGTCATAACAACTGATCTCTTAGGGGTACCTGTTTCTTCGGATCACCCGATATCAGGTACCCCAGTGTCTCAACCTGTACTAACTTCGTTGACTCGACTGTGTATGAGGATTTATAGTATCGGAGATGATTTTTTAGTCCCCCCAATAGTACTTACTGTGTACACATTGGTAAGTGAAGGAAGTAAGGACGAAATGTTCAGAGTAATATCTCTGACATACACTCGTAATATAAAATAATATATAATATCTCTGATAATGTAATATAATATAAATACTTTTTATATATATATGTATTATATAATATCTCTGACATACACATACACAGAATTTCTCTACCCTTATGGTCTGGTAGACTGGACGGAAAACTCTTTAGACATACGTCCAGTTCTTCGTTGTCAATCTTGACCTGTACCTTGTTGTCTGACCAAGGTTTAACCCTTTCCTCATACAGTTCCGATAAATAACAGGACGACGAATAAATTGAATATACGTCTCATGTAGTACACTTTACGAGTCGACCTACTTCGTGTTCGACCTTAGTCCTAAAGGTCCTCTTTATAGTTATTGGAGTCTGTGCGTCTACTGTAGTGGGAATACCGTCTTTCACTTCTTCTTGCTTTCTCGGAGGACTGCTTTCACTTTCTCCTCTCTCTTTTCAACCGAATTTCGAGTTATAAGTTTTTTGACTCTAGTACCGTAGACCAGGGTAGTGAAGTACCGTTTATCTACCCCTTTGTTGCCTTTGTCACTGTCTGAAATAAAACCCCCCGAGGTTGTAGTCTACCACTGACGTCGGTACTTTAATTTTCCACGAACGAAGAATTCAATTCGATTCAGTGAAGTCAACACAGACTGAGACACGCTGGGGTATCTGCCGTCGGGTGGTCCCAGGGGGTGGGGACCCTAAGAGGGTCGTTCTTATGACCTCACCCAACGGTAAAGGAAGACCATCTTTTCAATACTGGTTGGATCTGTCGTATAATTTTTCGTCTCTGTAACGACTGTTTCCAGGTAGATAAGTTTCGATATCAAAAAGGTCATCCGTACATACCTACACTCTAAAAATGATATTTCGACTCATGGTTTCTTAACTATGAAAACTTGACACCACAACCTCTTCTGATAACTCTCAGGGAACCTGACGTTCCTCTAGGTTGGTCAGGTAGGATTTCCTTTAGTTAGGACTTATAGTAACCTTCCTGACTACAACTTCGACTGCGAGGTTATAAAACCGGTGGACTACGTTTCTTGACTGAGTAACCTTTTCTGGGACTACACCCCTTTCTAACTTCCGTCCTCCTCTTCCCCTGCTGTTCCCACTCTACCAACTTACCGTAGTGGCTGAGCTACCTGTACTCAAACTCATTTGAGGCCCTCAACCACTACCTGTCCCCCCGGACCTCACGATGTCAGGTACCCCAGCCTTTGTCAACCTGTACTTACTCCTTGACTTAACTTGGCTACACAAGTAATAGAGACAGGTGGTAGGAAAAGTCTATTATTTGAGGTACTTTGGGTCCTGAGTCCAACTAAACACAAGACTAGAAAGCACATGAAAGTTGTCACTCATCGTACATCATCAGAAGTTGTAAAATTCTTACGAAATACGGACATACAGTAGTAATGATTTGAATATTTCGTCACATAAGAATAAGAATGCGAATGAGTTACTAATACCGATGATTTAACCACTCCACTGGTGGTATTACAAGGAAGAAACGACTACAAAATACTCAACTGTTCTTGGTCTATTTTCACCAAAGGGTCGGAACCAACATCCCCAGAACCTGAAAGACCGAGGATATAGGTTGAAATTATTAAATGTATATATTCTTATACGTCTGTATAGTTATAATTTAGAAACTAATCCAATTGTGATCTTTAAATGAGGAGTCTACGTAAAACCTGGTGTAGAGGACCGTCATATTGAGATGGTCTCCGTCATACGATTGGTATTAGAATTGAGATGAGAAATACAGGTCCCTTCCTTTTGGTTCGATAAAAGTGTGTCATTTTCTAGTAACATACACCTTATTTTTAGTACCAAGGAATAATAATATTAATTGGTTAGATGGATGAACTAGTTCCTTTTCATATAAGTCGTTACTTTATCCTGTGAAGTTTGTTTAGACCGTGTTAAACTGTGGTTTCCGTCTCTGTTGTTTCTTTCTTGTTGGACGTAAAGTCCTTTTAATTTTTTGAAAACCCATAGATTTCTGTAATAGTTGTCTCACTTTTCCGTTGCCTCATTCTTTCGTTGAGTGCCTCCCCTCTTTTATAAATATTTAGTACAATAGACTTTTCTAACCAAGTCTTATATGTCTTCTACCATTACTACTGGAATAAACGTTCTGTCGTTTTCTCTGTGTCTACATTTCTTGTCTGACAACCCGAGACACCCTCTTCCGCTCCCACCCTACTAAATTCTCTTATCGTGACTTTGGATATATAATAGTATACACTTTATCTAGAGGTCAGGGTCAAGCTACGTATTCTGTCCCACGAGTTCCGACCACGTGAGCCTACTGGGACTCTCTACCCTACCCCTCCCTCCCCCCTCCCTCCCAGTTCTACCCCTTGTGTACATATGGGTACCGACTAAGTACAGTTACATACCGTTTTTGGTGGTGTTATAACATTTCATTAATCGGAGGTTAATTTTATTATTTTTTTATTACGAAGTCTTCTTAGGTTTTTTTAAGTTTAGTCGTTTTTCTTTTTTTTTAATTTTACTTATTTTCAATTCTTTTATTTTGTGTTGTTGTTAAGACTATAATTTTGACCGTTTTCTGAACTTATCTGTAGAAAGGTTTCTTCTATACGTTTACCGGTTTTTTATGAACTTTTCTACTAACGATTAATAACAACAACAAATCAACGAATTAACACGGGTTAAGAAAACACTGAGGTACACGGGTGGTAGAGAAGATAGGTAACCTAAAGGGTTCGTTCTTATGACCTCACCCAACGGTAAAGGAAGGGGCCCCCCAGAAGGACTGGACCTCTAGATTGGACTCAGAGGAAACGTCCGTCCATGAATTGACTGATCCGGTGGTCCCTTCGGGGTGATTAGTAATTCTTTTACGTAAAAGGACTTAAAAGAGGTATAGGAACGGTTGTGAAAAAAAAAAACATCACAGGTAGAATTACCTATCTCTAAAATAAACGTAAAGTATACTTTTAATTCTAATTCTACTAATGATAATTTTTTTGGTGTTACATATAGAAGACCGTTTCATTTATAGTCTTATAATAATTGTGATTGAAAAAAAAAAAAATTACTTTTCACCAAAACTGTACAGATTTGGTCGTGACCGGTTGTCTCGGAAGATACTATTACCCTTACAAGAGAAGACGAAATAGGTTATACCATCGAGAACCACTGGACACCCATAACTAGTGAACTTTACACCAATCACTCTTGACTCTTCTTTCTTTCTAAAAGTTAAAATATATAAAAGATTAATTCAATTTAAGTTTATCGGTGTTTACTAGTCACCGATGGTGGAACCTATCGTCTAGACATGATATATTCCTGTAGTCTGTACACTCTTAGTCCTTCTATACCTACCTCCTCTCCGACGACAGGGACTAGTGTCACAACTGAAACCATGTACACCTTGTGGACGAGAAAGAAGGCCTATACCGGGACAGTAATTCCTCACGACTTCTGTCACCTTTGTAACTCTTTAATAGGAACTTCGGTCACAAAATTTTCTTCAGAGCCCAATTTAAGACTTTAACGAGAGTCCAGAGTCTTTGGTATGAACGGGGTGTAACCTACATAAGAAGGAAGTGTCTGGGGTTCAGGTCGTCCTAGAATTTCCTTAAAGTAGTGGTAGTAGTAGTAGTGTAATTATTTATTGTTGTCGTACGCATTAATATCGTCAATTGCAACCAAATCACTCTCGGTGCACGGTATTAGAGACATAATAGAAGAAATTATTTTCTTAGGACACTCCAACCACGTTAATAATGATTTCTCTTATCCTTTGTTTCCATACTTTCTTGATTCGGTGAATTGGTTTAAGTGTATCGGTCTTTTTCATTCCCCTGACCCGAGGTAGGAGGAACAGAACGAGGATGTGTGAGGACGAGGACACCGGACTGGGTAATAGTGGTAGTAAGTCAAGTACAGTTCCCCTTGTTAGTTTCGTCTCCCAGTCCCCTATGAGGTAGTTGGAAAGATACATCTGAGTCCGTCTAGAGTCTGAGGACGACACTAAGATAACGGTGAATTGAAAAAAAACGGAATAAGCAAAATAAAGAGACCTGACGTTGACGTATTATAGATTTTGCCCGTTTTGTTAGGGATGGAGTGTCATCTAAACCTTCTTGACTTGTGCCGTGACTCGTCGCAGTGCATTGACTTTCACTAAGCACTTTATATTTCTTTCTACGTACAAAGACGAGAGCGATGATAACAATCCCAATGGGGCGGTGGTCTACGTGTCTAAGTCATGGAAGTGACGGTAACCGTCTGTACTGCACCACCAAAAGGACCAAGCAGAAAGTAAAATTCGACAGGTACCATCTGTGATTTATGTTCCGACTATTAGATCAAACCAAAGGGACCACGAAGTCGGAAGTCCAAAATGGGTTCAGAGACAAGGAACACTTCACAGGTGGAAAACTAAGTACAATGCGAAGTGGTAGAACAATAGTGAACCTCCGTTCTTCACCCGTTCGTCTCCATAGATCTCCACTCTTTTACTTCTTATACGAATGAGTCCCGTCACACTCAGTCGTTGTACCGTTCTTCCCGGACCTACCTCCAGTTTTCAATAGGAACTTCTACTTGTTCCACCTTTCGTACTTTCCGTCCGTCACACCCCCCGTCTCCTTCGGTCTTCTGGGTGTCGTCCTATCGTCCCCCAGGGGCGCTCGTGGTGCCTAGGTCCGACATTACCCACTTCGTTGTCGCTTCCCTGAGTGCTAGGGGAAAAACCACCCACTCCAGACCTCGTTCCTACCTTCCTAACACGAATCTCACCGAAATTTACTTGAAAGGATCCGCACTGACCAAGAACTATCGTCCGATTGTTCTTCGATAAACTTAAAATTCTCTTTTGTTCGGAGTTCCATTTCGTCCTCCCAAAGTCAAGTCGACGTCCTCCTTGTATAGTGAACTCCGGAGAAAAGGATCGGGAGGACTTTAAGGCGACGACCCATCAGACGCCGGGACGGATACACCCACGGTCGAGAATCGTAGTCCCTGAGACCGCAAGACTGATTTGTAGTTCACACGGACTTACGAGTTCGTCTTTTAGCTTTATTGAGACCCAGGTCAAGCTTGGGAAGGACACAAAGTCGACGGAACGAAAACGTCTTTGTTTAAGTCCTAGAATCTCAAACGGGTAGACGAGTCAGTATAAGTCTGATTGCCGGAGACTTGGACTAAAGAGTCCTCGACTCGAGTTAGAGACCTTAGTCGATCTTATCCTCTCGGTTCTCGTAAGGGTTTACGTTTTCCGACGGAGTGAAAATAATGCAAGTAATCTTCAAAGGAGTTTAATCGAAAATTACTACTTGAGGTGATTGGTTTGGATTTTCTCACCCACCTTGACCTTACCTTACTTTGGTGCCCTAGGGACGGACTGTAGAGGTGTGTCAGTTAGTAATCGACCACGAACTTTTACCTTCTCGAGACACACCCTTGTTTTGCCTCTCACCCGCCCATGTATAACGCTCATGTATACGACTTCAATCTTTCCAAACCAAAGGTAGGTGTGAGTGTCAGACACACTGGGACCCGTTCATCAATCGAAACTGAGGTAAAGAAATCCACATGTTACCTTAATATCGTACTTCGTAAAAAAAATTAATTAATATAAATAAAAATTAACTAACTTCTATCGAAATGTCATAACCAAACTAAAGACAAGATGTAGGTGTGCTCAATCGGTAATTCTTGTACTTCGTAAAAACTTTGGTAGTTAACACGACTTACATATATTTCATAAATCGTGAAAAAGACTATGAAGTATACTGTGAATTATGTAACAGACTAATAACAATCAGGACTTAATACAAGAAAACAAGAAAAGTTCAAATGTGATTAAATAGTTAAACTAGGGGAGACGGAAGAGGGGTGGGTAGAGGGGAGGTGTAGATATAGTGTCTACTAGAATAGTTTACGTTGGACCTAGGAATAGGTAGTACTCTTTATGGAGTCCTGACCCCCAGTTTAGTCGTAACCGAATCCTATACTATCTTTAGAATCGATTAAGGAGTCAGACTAATTGTAAGTATACAACCCCACCGTGGAATCCTGACCTTCACACTTGATGCAGACACTTTACACCTAGCACTGAAAGTCGTCACCTTCCTTAAACACGTGTGAAACGGTCCATTGTCCGAAGGGACCACCGAGTCGCCATTTCTTAGACGGGCGGTTACGTCCTCTACGTCCAAGGACTCAGTCCTTCTAGGGGACCTTTTCCTTTACCGTTGGGTGAGGTCATAAGAACGGACCCTTTAGGGTACCTGTCCGCGGAACGTCCGATGTATGTCGGGTACTAAGCGTTTTTCTCAGGTACCCAACGTTTTTTGGGCTGAATCATTGATTTGTTGTTGTTGTTGTACGGACCATATCTGAGGAGAAGTGTGTCATCTCACTAAGTGGAAGAAGAGTCATCTGTACTAGGAGAGACCCTTTAATTCCGAGTGATTTAAAATAAAATTCATATTAAAAAGAGGGAAAAGTCATTGTTGGCAGAAAAGACCAAGAGTAACAAAATCAAGACGAGAAGTCAATCGTACTCTGTTTTGACAGTTTTTTCGACTTCCAGTAAAATTGCAAAAGACTCCAGTGTGTGGTTTCCGGACCTTCTCTCGTCGACAAGTTTTTATAGATGAGAAGGAAAGAAGAGAAACCACTCAGTGACACCCTGAGCACTCCTTCTCTTGACCAGAAATTTCAGTCTCTCTTGATCTACGGACAAAATGATGAGTCTCTAAAACACCGGACTCAATTAACAGGGTAGAAAATATAAGCCTCGAGAGTAGACTTGCACTTTTTACTATTTGACTACAGACGCACAACTCCATTCCCCTCGGACAGCACCTCATTGGGTCAGTGAGAGTGACGAGTACACGAGTTTATAAGCATAAAAGACTTTCGAGAGACCCACCAAGACGACAGACGGGTCCTAACTCTTGAACACTAAATCTACCTTCATTGCAATTAAGGAAAAGGAAATAAAGTTACATCTGACTTTCCTAGGGCATAAAATTGAACGTGACTCCGTATTAAATAAATTTATCTTAGTATAATAAAGTCTTAATATTACACGGAACTTCCAGTGACAAGTTTTAGGAGGAACTAAAATAAAATAAATAAATAAAAAATGTTGAAAGAACTGTTTACCAGTAAGTTGAAAAGAAATTTACGGAAGTCAAAATTTTTTTATAGATGACAAGATAATCCCCGGACCCTGATTGTCTATGTTTGATTATATATATATATATGTATATATATACATATATATTTCTATTCGCTGTTATCGTATGACATATCGTGTCCCCTAATATAAGTAATAGATATCCATTTTTGGTTATTACCTCATATTTGACGTTTTTTGTGACTCACTGACAAGAGATGTGTACTTTACTTGTGTTATAACGTTTAGTTGATATGAAGTGAATTTTTTTCTAACGACAAGATAATCTTAATAAAAAACCTCTTCCTTTACCGTTGGGTGAGGTCACAAGAACGGACCTCTTAGGGTCCCAGCCCCTTCGGACCACCCGACGGCAGATACCCCAGCGTGTCTCAGCCTGTGCTGACTTCGCTGAATCGTCGTCGTCGTCGTCTTAGTAAAAATATAATAAAACAAAAAATTAAATCAAACGCGAGAGAAAAGAAATATCGACGAGTCTTTTTCCACTCAGAGTACAGATGTCCATTTAAAAATTTATAAACTTCTACCGAAATTCCAGGGAAACGAATGAGGAACCTTCTTTTCAATACTGGTTGGATCTATCGTATAACTTTTCGTCTCTGTAATGAAACGGCTGATTCCAGGTAGATCAGTTCCGACACTGAAAAGGACACCAGTACATACCTACACTCTCAACCTGACACTTCTTCCGACTCGGGGCTTCTTAACTACGAAAACTTGACATCACAACCTCTTCTGAGAACTCTCAGGGAACCTGACGTTCCTCTAGGTTGGTCAGGTAAGACTTCCTCTAGTCGGGACCCTAAAGAAACCTTCCTTACTACGATTTCGACTTTGAGGTCATGAAACCGGTGGAGTACGCTTCTCAACTGAGTAACCTTTTCTGAGACTACGACCCTCCCTAACCCCCGTCCTCCTCTTCCCCTGCTGTCTCCTACTCTATCGACCTACCGTAGTAATTGAGTTACCTGCACTCAGACTCACTTGAGGCCCTCAACCGCTACCTGTCCCTCCGGACCGCACGACGCTAAGTGCCCCAGTATTTCTCAGCCTGTGCTGACTCGTTAGCTTGACTTGACTTGACTTGACTTGACTCAGTTAAGAATAAGTACCAATCATTGGTTTTTCACTAAAGGTTTGACAGACTACT
Organism: Capra ibex; assembly: GCA_006410555.1. Taxonomy (NCBI): domain Eukaryota; kingdom Metazoa; phylum Chordata; class Mammalia; order Artiodactyla; family Bovidae; genus Capra; species Capra ibex. The sequence continues at coordinate 9,255,675 of SJYO01033645.1, forward strand.
AGTCTCGAGACTCTTTGAGAATTCTGTATGACAAAAGATTAGGAAACCCCAGTGTTAGTGGTGTCACCTAGGAACCTCAGTTAGTAAAATTGTTCAAGAAGTCCTTAAGACATGTCCTTAGAAGTGAAAGGTCATCAATAGTTGACCCTTATCAAAACATGAAGCCTCCTGTACACCGTTACAGACCTCTGTGAAAACCGACAATATTGACCCCTCCCCCCGGTGAATATAGATCTTTCATCTCTGGTCCCCAAGACGATTCGCAATTTTCCATGTGTCCTCTCGAGGATGTCATTTCTTAATAGGTCAGGTTTTACAATCGTCACGACTTCACTTCTTTAGGACTAAGGTAAGAATATGCTGTATCGAAACTCGGACAAGTGGTAGGACTGACTGAAGAATCGAAGACACATTTACAGAGGATTTACATTACGTATCTTTCCTGACTTATACTATTTCTGGTCTGAAAAAAAAATTTCTTCTTCACTTCTTCGTTACGTAGTGAAATGTCCCACCAAATAATTGTCGTTCTAAAGTCCACAAGTCCCTCGACTCTTAGAAACAACGACAACAAATCAGGGAGTCAGTACAGAGTGAGAAACGCTGGGGTACCCGATATCGAGCGGCCGAGGAGACAGGTACCCTAAAGGGTCCGTTCTTATGACCTTACCCAACGGTAAAAGAAGAGATCCCCTAGACGGACTGGGTCCCTAGCTTGGACGTAGAGAACGAACCGTCCGTCTGAGAAATGGTGACTCGGTGGACCTTTCGGGATTCTTAGAAAATCTACGGGAATTCATAGTATCCTAAAGTCAAGTTGTTTGTATAAGTACTGGGATCCGACGGACACCTTTGACCTTTCAAAGAAACTTGACTGAACTGTGTTTCGAAAGAGAGAAGAAGAAACAGAAAAAATAATAGAAAGGTACTTCTTTTTACGTTTTCCTGAAGAGTGTAACTCAGTACTCCTAAAGGAACTAGACTCATTAAATCCTAGTGTGGACACTTCGTCAGAGAACCTTTAATCTTTAGAGAAAAGACAGAAACGTTTTCGACTATAAGATCTCTGATGACAGAAATCTCATTAAATTTTATGTAAATGTTAAATTAAATTTTTAATTTCAACTCGTTATCGGAGTAACAACGTCGGATAGAGATGGACTTTGGAACTTTGTCTACCATTCTAAACCACCCCCTCCAGGTCTATCAGTAAACGAATTCTCTTCACTTTTGACGTCTTCACATGTGTGACCTATATGTTTGTCTGTAACCGGGCTAGTACACATTTCTGTCTGGAGAATGGGTATCAGACTTCGTTCACAGGGTCCTGTAATTGGGTACTAGACGTCATTGGTCGGATCTTCGGTCGGATGATATTCAGTCTGAATGTCCTTCAGTCTGGTGACAGAGACCGATTTGTTACTGGGGGTTGTCAACCGGAGTTTACCGACCTTAAACTAATTATTGACTGTGGAAATGCTGCGAACAGGGACGAAGGTTGAATCCCTGTTAGTCTTTATCGATTTATATGACAGATTGACTAACAAACCTACAGGGTGAAGATCAGTCGAGGGGAGATCGAACGTGTGAGGTAGTCCGAAGTCTCGAATGGACTTCAGAAGGGGAAAAAAGTAATCTTTCGAAGGGGTGAGGAGCCCGACGGCACCTCAGAGACGGTTTACCTTCACTATCGTCGACTAGGTGAACCATCTTGTTCGAGATTAATTTATCGAAGACGAATAAGAGTAACTAACCAGAAATAAACGTATTCTCAAATCATAAAATTTATGATAAGTAGGGTCATTCATGGTAATACAGTAAATTAGGAGTAGAATTGTAATCTCCTTCTATCGCAGTGGCTGAGTCTGAGTTGCTTGTACTTCAAAACGTCTGAGACCCTCTATCATATCCTGTCTCTTAGAACCGCACGACGTCAGGTACCCCAGAGTCTCAACCTGTGCTGAATCACTGAATTGTTGTTTTGTTATTGTTGTAACTTAAGTCAATTTACCACTTTTTTGTCTCCAAATGTTATCAAAGTCTCAATGGGTTTCGGGTGCTCAGTCAGTCATCGACGCGACCTTAAACTTGGGTTTTACAAAATAGAGGAAGGAGGGGCGTTTATGGACAGAGTGTGTGAACTAAGGGATCGAAGATTAAAGACCTAAACATAGTGTAAATGTCGAGAATGAATAGGGATCCCAAACTTCGAACCGAAACGTACGTACGTACGTACGATTCAGCGAAGTCAACACAGACTGAGACACGTTGGGGTATCTGCCGTCGGGTGGTACGAGGACACAGGGACCCTAAGAGGTCCGTTCTTGTGACCTCACCCAACGGTAAAGGAAGAGGTCTTCGAACCGAAATGAAGGAGAAATTACTAAAACCCAAGAAACGGGGCTGAGTCAAGGGTAGTACAGGTTCAATACGGCCTGGTTCGAACGAAGAATACTGGACCTATTGTCGTCGGACAGGGGATCCTGTCCACCCCGTCTACGAGAAATGTCCAAACGGAAGAGAGGTTCCCCCTCTACCTTGCAACCCTACACACACAAATAAGAAACCAATTACTCCGGTGGAGACCTCTCTCTACCGAGTGAGTCATTTGATAACGGACTTCAAGATCATATTCGATACGACTCGTAAGTAAAGTGCTAAAGTGAAGTTAGTGAAGGGTGGGTGTTGTCAAAACAACTCGAGAAAGAGGACGGTGTAATTTTAAGGATTTACTTTCCACGTCAACCTTTCGAACTATACCCTGTCTCTTCTTCACTTGTCTTCACTAAAAGTCTTTCCTTTCCCACTCTCTGGAACCGTCGGACGTCACTCTCATTTAGTTTACCTTCAGTTTCGACTCTCCACAGGACCTTACAGTTTCTTTGTCCGTTACCCCGGACCCTTCTACCTTTTCTGAAATTATCTTACTGAGGTTCGACACCGAGACCTCTCCTTTAAAGGAAAAGTACGAGATATTACTATACCTTTACCTAGACAAATCACTCCGAGTACGACCCCTTCTTTTTACTTTACCCCTCGAAAACCTTTCTAGTGTTCAGGAAATCGAATAGTAGTCGGACTTTCACGAGGAGTTTGAGTAATGGTACGTCGTTAGAACGGGAAATTCTAAAAAAAAAGTCGTGACTACCGATTTGAACTGGAAAATACATTCGTATACACTTTGACGATCCTGAGACGGAGACAACTGATTTCTTTACTGTCTCTACCCTGACTTTTTTATCTCCATGGAAATTAGTAAAACGTAAAATGTTCGAGTCTGTTATTTTTGCCGGTGGTTAGGAGTCTCTTTCGTGTGGGACCTTTCTCCCTGACGAAATTCCTCATTTATAGTGACCAAAATAATCTGGGGTTGACGACAATGTTGGACCGAGATCTTAGTCAGAATTTCTGGTCTGAAACGTTTCATGGTTCATCAACACAGACGTTCTCTTTCGGTCAGTAAGACCACCTTAAGTCTACGACACCACGAGAGACCCCTGCGAAGAAAGTACAGTTTAGTCGTCTTGACTCTACCTTTCATTGGAATACCATAAATTGTTTCGTGTCGTTAACGGGTTGATAACTTCAAAACGGAAGAGACATAACGGAGAATGGTAAATTACTTACCAAACAGTCTTACATGATGGTATATATTTCCAATACGTCAACTCTAGAGTAAGTCTTCTCGCAAAACTCCGGTTACTCACTAGAATTATGACGTTTACTGTAAGAGTCTTGTTTCTATTTCCTTTTCAGTTGAATCTTTATTATCTCTCAAAAGTACCACAAATCATCATCATCGTCATTAACGACCCGAAGGGTCCACCGTGATCACCATTTCTTAGACAGACAGTTACGTCCTCTGCACCCAAGTTAGGGACCCAGTCCTTCTAGGGACCTTATCGTTCACCGTTGGGTGGGATCATAAGAACGAATCTTTTAAGGTACCTGTCTCCTCGGACCTCCCGATCTCAGGTATCCCAGTGTTTCTCAACCTGTACTGACTCAGTGACTCATGTGTGTGTATGTGTGTTTCTCATTATTGATGGACATAACTTGTGAGTGATATCCAGTCCTAGATCTTGTTTATTGGAGATCAACAGTAAATTAACTACAGAGACACTTAAACACTTTCAGCGAGTCAGCACAGGCTAAGAAACTGGGGTACCTGATATGTCAGGTGCCTTAAGAGGTCCGGTCTTATGACCTTACCCATCGCAACGGGAAGAGGTCCTCTAGAAGGGTTGGGTCCCTAGTTTGGGTCCAGAGGACTTAACACCCGTTTAAGAAATGGTCGACTCGGTGTTCCCTTCGGGTTCAAGAAAACTCCTGAAGGGACCACCGAGTGTACCATTTCTTAGACGGACGGTTATGTCCTTTAGACCCAAACTAAGGACCCAGTCCTTCTAAGAAACCTCTTCCTTTATTGTTGGGTGAGGTCACCCCTTAAGGACCTCTTAAGGACCCAGTCTTTCTAAGAGACCTCTTCCTTTATTGTTGGGTGAGGTCACCTCTTAAGGACCTCTCAAGGACCCGTACGGACCTCTTAAGGTACCTGTCTCCTCGGACCACCCGATGTCAGGTACCCCAGTGTTCCTCAGTCTGTGCTGACTCGTTGATTCGTGTGAGACTTAAATAGATGATTCAACAGTAAATCCTCGTGTATAGATGACGAAACTTTCGAGTCCAGGAGACATCATCACTCGACCGACCATCTGGTTCTTCGACGTAATGGTCTGTATGTCACTTTTCTGATGTTAAACTTTGGACCTCTGAACTCAAGATTTGACAATGTCGAGAAGGTGTCTAACGTAACAAGGAACGAATGGACCAAATGAAATCTCTCCGTTCCTCTTCAAGTATACTTACTCATGCACATTTTTACAGAAGTACTTTCCGATTTCTTTATATTCCCACTATGATTCAAAATTCTATAATTATATTGATTGGACTTATGACTGAATTATAAAGGGAAAAATATAACTAATATGGGTAATATATAGAAATTGATATTGACGCCTAGAAAAATAACTTACAGACGTCACAAATAAGTTACATAAAACTTTAATATATCAATTACGGACGGCTTACTAAGTACTGACGACAGAGGAGTATGAGTAACTCGAATGTAAGATTACAAATACCCATCGGGGTGTGTCCACCGTGGTCCCCATTTCTTGGGCGGACGGTCACATCCTATACATTCTCTGTACCCAAACTAGGGACCCAACCCTTCTAGAAAACGTCCTCCCATACCATTGGGTGAAGTCCTAAGAACTGACCTCTTAGGGTACCTGTCTCCTCAGACCGTCCGATACCAGGTACTCCAGTGTTTCTCAACCTGTACTGATTTCACTGAATCCTACGTGGTGAGTAACAAGGTTAAAACTACAGACAATCCTAGACAACCAGAACAAAACTTCTTTATCTTTCCCCACGATACCACTCATCGTCGGTGTTTAGTTCCGATTTTCCACCGATTGCTTCAGTCTCTTTTGTGAGACTTTCTGGGACAAATCCTTTCGAATCCTATTTTCACGATCTCTTCTAAATTCATAATCTACAACGTCCCATGGTTGTAGTCCTTTGTCTGGTTTACTAAAAGTTGAAGCACGGTGTAACGAATACTAAATTTACGATATCCTCTTCGTAATAACCAGATCGAGTTCATTGTATAGAAGAAGAACCGGTTTTTATTTATTTATTTCCCCAGAAACCAACTGTCAGGGTCTCATGACATAGGTTTCCCTCTTCCTACTTAAGAATTTCTTTTTTTTTTTTTCAGTCAAACGATAATTGTCTTCCTCTTTACTTAGGACTTCTTCGGTTTTAGTTGTCTTAAGACCTTGACGATTTGTATTATACTTCTTTGTATTATATGGACGGGGTTTAATATAAAATAGTACAATTAGTTTATCCTAGAGTTTATACAATCAATGAAACCCGACGACATTGTTTTGTAGTATCGGACCCACCGAATTTGCTGTCTTTAAATAAAAGAGTGTCAAGATCCACAGTCCTTCGGGTTCTAGTTTACCATGGAAGGAAGGATCGAACTTCTCCCGACGGAATCGGAGTGTACCGGAAAGGACTCACACACCCTAATCCCTCCTCCCCCTCTCGTTCTCTCGAGAAGAATATTCTTATGATCAGAATACCTAATGCCGGGTGAGAAATGTTGGAGCACACACACATAAGAGTCGACACAGACTGAGAAAAGTTGGGGTACCTAACATCGGAAGGTCCGAGGAGACAGGTACCCTAAAAGGATCGTTCACCCAACGATAAAGGATGAGGTCCCCTAGAAGGGTTGGATCACTAACTTGATAGAGAAATGCAAAGGACGTAAACGTCCGTCTAACAAATGGTGATCTCCGTGGATCCTTCCGGGAAATGTTGGAACTTTCCCTTTGAATAATCGAGTCGGTACGGGTTAAGAAAAGCTAGGAACCTGACATCGGACGGTCCGAGGAGAGAGGTACCTTGAGAGGTCCGTTCTTATGACCTCACCCAACGGTAAAGGAAGAGGTTCTCTAGAAGGGGTATGTCTCTAACTTGGACCTAAAGGACATAACGTCCGTCTAATAAATGACAAACTCGGTGGTCCCTTCGATGTTGGAATGAATTTGATTTAATGAAGGATTCCTGAGATAATCGAAGGGAACATCGAGTCAACCATTTCTTATACGGACGTTACGTCCTCTAAGTCCAAATTAAGGATCCAACTCTTCTAGGGAACCTCTTCCTTTACCGTTGAGTGAGGTCATAAGAACGGACCTCTTAGGGTACCTGTCTCCCTGGAGTGTCCCATGTCAGGTGCCCCAGTGTACTGAGTCACCGATTTGACGGTTCCTGAGATAAAGGTTTATGGAAGTGTAACGTCCCTAGTTCCCGAAGTAGTACACTTAAACTAACCCCTTCCCATGTCACCTCGTACATTTAAAATCTAACACCTCCCTTTTTCTCATCCGTCGATATGATTTGTTCCTACAATGGTTCTAAAAGGTACTTATAGACAAAAGTAAAATTTCGTAAGTAACATAACAACCAAACGTATATTCGGCATCCATGAGACTATCTAAGTTTCCCCCCTCTAAGATGAAACGATGAGTAGGGAAACTCTCTCTCACAATAACTGGAGAGAAACTTAGACACGACTAGAATTATCGATCGAATTTATTTTTCGTACCTACCTCCCTGTAGAACCTTAAACATTCTACTTCGAAGATAGTCAGAAAACCTAAAAGACACTTTCTTTAGGTAGATACAACTCCGATAGGACGAAACTCTTTAGATTGGGTCTCTTGTCCAAGACTTCCGACTCAGCGACACACCTCATTCCGCTACACATTCCGTGATTTGACAATCTACATACGTACTTCTCCGGGAGAACCCTCAGCTAGGATGTGAAAACCTACGGAGGTCGTCACCGCATGCCGTGTGTCTGTTCGGTCGGTCGGTTCGGGTAGGGTCTTAAGAATGGGCGTTTAAACACTCACCTTTTGATAACAAAAAATTCGATGATTCAAAATCTCTATTAAAACGTGATTTCTGAATTCGTTTTTTGTAAACACACTCTTTTTTTTTCAATTATAGATTAAAGATTTGTAAAAAAGGGGGATCTTTTTACCAAAATTCAGATCTTCTCGAGAATTTTACAACCGCTTTCCAATTTTAGAGTAAACTCTTTATAACATGGAAGTACTAAAGATTCCAAGAGATACTACTGTTATTTTTATCCCCCTTTAAAGGGGTCCTATATGTTGTCGTTTCCTTACTTCTTGGTTATCAGATACCAACTACTCTATTAACGGAGTTCCCTTTCTAAAATAAAGGTGTACTCATCTTCTTGTCGTCTTTCTTTGACTTCCTTTTTGGACATTGTAAAGATATCAGAAAACTAATTTCGAATAAAGGAGAAAAGATTATTACTTAAAGAAGTCTCTCCACTTTGTATTTACTACGGAGAATCTTTAGCAATTACCTTTGAGATGGACCGAAAGTCTACCTCTTTCTGAGAAGATACCTGGATATCGATGGGTAAGTAAATGTAAACCGTACTGTTGTTTCAATTTTCAAAGTAAAATAATTTTTCATTCATCCTTAATGGCGATGGAAGGTTTATCCTATTTTTGTTTGTGTAAACGAAGTTTGACGTCTTTTATCCCCCCGATATTTACAAGAGAAATAATCCGGAAAGTTTACCTTATAAAACTTCTTTTGTTTGTTGTTAACATTCTAATATTTCTCTTTAATCGTAAAACGAACTCTCTTTACCGTTAATTGTTACTACTGTTGCACTAAATATGATTAACTCTAATTCAGTCTGTTTTACCGTTGTAATCATTAGTAAACTTCACGACATAATGAGTAATGTGACACGAAACATTTGTAGAGAGAACTTTAATTTTTCATTAATCATCGTAAAATCAGTAAATTAAGTCAGATTAATCCTAAAAGTTTTTAGATGGCTGGACGACAACTTTCGGAAAGGGTAAAACTTAACTCTTTTGTGTAAGAAATTTTTTTTTTTTTGTCGAAGTTCACGATTGAGGAAAAAAGAACTAGAAATCAGAAGATCATTAGTATTTTTTTTTTCTCTCTCTCCTTTTACCATATTAATCTTCGTTCTCCATCCTTAAATGAATTTAACCCGATTTAATCTTTTTCGGTTTGGTAGCATTAAGTACCTTCCACGGTAAAATTAGATTTAAGAAAACTCACCTTTCGTGCGTACAAAACAGTCAACGATTTTCTTCCTTTATCAAAAGAAAAAGTGAGTAAATCAGATCGAAGGAAAAGTCTTGTACATAGATCTCTCTCCCCCTTTTTGTTTCGAAATCAGTCTCAACAATAAACCTACCGTCAACCTTATATCTTTTAATTCAAATAGCGATTCTGAAATACTGACCACTATTGTAAACAAAATACATGAACTACTTTCGTCCCTGATTTTAGAGTGGGAAACCCCGTATACATTTAACTTACTGTCTTGTTCGTTTCTATCGGAAAGAGAGACAGTTTAAGACACCATCCCGTAAAAGTCCGACCTAAACGAAAACATGAACTACCATCACGATTAATACTTCCATGACCAATCTTTACTACCATCCGAATAATCAAAGAATAACGGTAACATTACTTAATGACGATTTAGCCACTGAAGTTTGTCGTGTTTAAATAATAAAATGTATACATTTTTAACCTTCAGACTTTATGTAGAGTGACTCGATTTTAGTTCTATACTCGTCTTGACACAAGGAGGACCTCTGCGATCCCCTCTTATGTAAAAGAACAGAAAAGACCAAACGTCTCCAGTGAACTTCAGAAACCGAATACTGGAGAAAAAAGTTTCGACCGTTAACGTAGTGAGACTTGAGTTCGCGACAATGGTAAGAGAGAGAGACTGAGGAAAGGAGAAAGTGAATATTTCCTGAGAACACTATTGTACCTCGGCTGGATCTATAAAGTCTTGTGAGAGAGGACTGAGTTCAATTGACTCAGAACTCAGGGAGACGTCGGATTTACAGGAGAACGCACACTGTCGTGGGAGTGTCCAAAGTCTCCAACCCCACACCTGTGGACAAGACGGATGGTGTCATCTCTTACTGGCCTATCGTAACCTCCGATCTCTTTCGTCCTTAAGGATCTAGGACGGGTCTAGTTGAGATCCGGACAGATAGAGTCTGAAAAGGTTCCTACGATGTGTGTAGGAAAAATTTGTTACCGTCTACCCTTCGTTTCCTGGTAAGACTATCTACATGCACCTGGGGTTGGTAGTCACGACGTTATTTCTTCCTACTCGTTATACCCTTGTAAAGAAAAGAAACCACTTGATCAGGTTTTATCGAGACTAGTTTCGTAAGGAAACAAAGAGATTAATGGAGGGTGGACTAGACACAGATTTAGACGTAGACCATAATGGTGTGGTTACGTAAGTAAGTAAGTAAGACAAAGGTTTATGAGTAATTCGTACACAATATACAGTCCGTGATCAGATCCAAGACCTCTATATCGTCACTTACTTTGTCTGGTGCTTTTAGAACAGGAGTTTTCGAGTGTAAGTTCACACACATTTCCTACCGTCTTCGATGTGTTTTAAACTTACGTTTGTGTTTTAAACTTTTCATTCATTTCGTCTCTGCCTCTATGTCCTTCTCTTGTAAATATAAATAAAGTTACTACACAGGACCTTTCTAGAGTGGTTCTTCCACTTAAGACACACTACTAGTATTCCTTCACTCAACCAGTGCACCTAGACATCCTGTTCTCGTTAGACCGTCTCTTCTCGTTTTACCGTTGGGTGAGGATATAAGAACGGACCTCTTAAGCTATCTGTCTCCTCGGACTACTCGATGTCGGGAAATACCGCATTCCGATTAAAATAAGTGAGGGAACATTCGTACTTGCGAATGTACAATTTAATGGAATATGATCGTTTCGAACTTTTTTCTTTTCCTTTTAAATTCCGAATAACCCACAAGTATTTCTTGTGTAATCTTTACGAAATTTCGTAAAACGTATGTAATTGAGAATTAGCAATGCTGTCGGGATACTCCATTCAGGATAATAAATTGGGTGAAATGTTTACTCGGGTGACTTCTATTTATTGAAGGTACTCCAGACTATGGAGCGATTATCCCCATGACCCCAAACTTCGGTCCATTACAAGTCTCAGACGGGTGAATTGTTTAACTTACATACCAAAGAGTTCATCTCGATCTTTACACCCTTACTAAAAATTCTCGACAGCTAACTCAATATCAGGACACGTACGGGAGACGTACACTCAATCTCAGTGACATACCTCAGAACCAAAGGTTTAGGAAATTTAACCCTGACACTAACGGACGTGGAGACTAGAGTACCCAAAACCACTCCTAGTTTACTCTGTTGAGTACCCTGTCGACAGACTTCAAACATCTTGATATTCCACCACGATGGGAATAGAGAGGCTAACCTCTTGGACCTGTGTCTTGAACCCAGAAACTTTATTAGATTTCGTCTTAATAGGAAGGACGAAAGACTAATTATTTGGAACAGAACAACTTTTGGGTCCTCGAGTGTGAGAGAAAATCAAAGAAACATGGTCTCTCCCGAAAATATTGTACGGGAGGACCTACATCCCTCCTCACCACACAGAGGAGACTGAGGACGCGAATCTCAGAGACACAGATTCGAGACTGACACGAAAATTGTGTTTCGTTTTCTAGTAAGTTGTGGACACACACACACGTACGATTCAGAGAAGTCAGCACAGGTTGAGAAACGTTGGAGCACCCGCTATCGGTCGGTCCGAGGAGACAGGTACCCTTAAGAGGTCCGTTCTTGTGACCTCACCCAACGACACGGGAAGAGGTCCCCTAAAAGGGTTGGGTCTCTAGTTTGGGTTCAAAGAAATGTAGATGGGTATAACCGTCTGTCCAAGAAATGGTGATCGCACTGGACCCTTCGGGTAAATTGTTAATCTAACATTCTTTCTATTGGCTCGTAGTGTCTGGACGAACGTCGTCGCCAAGACTAAAAAGAGTTGTCAAGAACTTCGAACAGAGTGTGTAAGACGAAGTAAGAAGGTATAGAGAGGGAGAACGGGCTACAGTAGAAGTGTCCTCAGGAGGGAAACATAAAACTATGATTGTTCTGGACCGAAGAAGTTAAATTAGGATTCACAAGAAGTCAGAACCATATAAGATCCTGACGTTCAGACAAATTTTGTAAGTCACTTCGAGGTCCGGAGAAAGGACAGAGAACCACAGACTGTGACTGGGGGAGCACACCCCGGTGACTCGGGATCGGAACCATTGGTCATAAAGGACATCCTCTTACGTAGTGTGCCCATTACGTTAGAAGTGACGAAAGAAATAACAAAATCAAAATTATTCTGTTACGAACAATCAACATTAATCTACAGTTAAAATAATTGAAGTCACAACATTGTCCTATCGTTTTTTTACTTATGTACGATATTTACGATTGAAGATACCACACAATAAATCTCAGGGGTTTATTTAATTTCCATTATGTAACTGAAGTCAATCCCTCATCATCTTTACTCTCCTCCCTGACTCACACTCTCTCTTAATTTCCCTGAACGAGAATGTCTCCTCGCCTCCTTAGCTTTCCGTTAAGTTGGGTTAATTTGACCTAAAATTTCTGGTATTCCTCTGTCTGACCCCGGAATCCCTCCCTTCCTTGCGTCAGTAATGCTGTCACTTCCTGTACCTGTGAGGTCTACGTCTTCCTTTCCCGAACCTCCACGGCACCGTTTCCCCACTATATTAAACTTACCATTTGTGTCCCGTGGGTTTATCTCGCAACATCACGAACTCCTTTTCTACCCCTCTAAAGATTCCTTTAGAGAGATTTGACACAGACATATACACGAGAGATTCAGGGGGACTGACAGAGTCTGGTACTCTATTACCTAAAGTCTTTGATCCCTCATTTCGTCCAAAAAAGGAAAGAAAAAAAAAAAATTGGAACCGTGACAACTGTAAAACTCGGTCTATTAAGAACACCCTGGTGGGACATGTAACACCTACAAATCGTCGTAAAGACCAGAGGTGGGTGAGACACGGTCGTAATTCGTGGGAGGGTTTACACCGTTGGTTTTTTCAGAGGATCAAAAGGGATCCCCTGCTTTAATGGGGACCAACTCTTGGTGACCCTACTTCCTTATTTATAACAATTGTAATAACCATGAAACCCACGGATGAAACACGGTCAGTGACTCGGTCCACGAAGAGAATACAAAATAAATTAAAAGTTTACCTTGTATTCCATAATAACACGGGTACAACCTTTATTCTTTTATATTAAACTCTTTAATTCGTTCAATGTCGTATATACTACAAAATTAACTGTAGATAAATTTATCGATCCCCCTCGGACCACCCGACGGCAGATACCCCCAGTGTGTCTCAGCCTGTGCTGACTTCACTGAATCGTCGTCGTCGTCGTCTTCTACCAAACCCAGGATAAAAGAGAACGGTTTGAGTTAATATGACAACTGTAAGATAATGATTCTAAAAAGAAAAAAGGATGAAAAAGAAAGGAAGGAAGGGGTATGACAAGTGTATCTTATGTCACCGGCGACCATCACGTGAATTATAATTTTATAATTAGTTACACTTAGTCCTTCTCCCTGAGTTAAACTTCGTAGTCACTAGAATGGTATTTACTTAGAGATCCAATATACTGACTCCATCACTGACGAACACCAAGTTCTGAAAAGTCTAATGACCCCGTTGTACTTTATATGTCTTTTTTCAAGACTAGTCAAATTAAGTCACTTTGCTCGTTTTCGACTCAAATGACACATAGTCCGTTTATACAGTGTCAATTAATACAATCAATTGTAAATTAGGATTTCTTGACCCTTGTTGTTTACTCAGCCCTTCAAACCCATGAAAATGATGTGGTAGACGAGTTAAGGTACAATTAAATTATGAAAATATCATGAACGAAACTTTGTTCAAGTCCGTGACAAAGACTAAGTGAGAATTTAACGTGTTTACATTACTCTCTGCTGTGATAGTGATACTAGAATTTTTTCTCTGAACTCCAGTGTTTCCAATCTTCGGTAAGGACCCAGTTGTATTTAAGAAATCAGCACTACCGATTGTGGTATGACTCTAGCCAGAGGTCCTGTTATAAATACCAGTCCAAAATTACTTACAAGATTACAACTCACCGTGACATTTCATTTTGATTTTATTATATAACATTTCTTTATCCACTTTAGAATGGTATTAGAGTGAAAGTTTCACATTACGATTAGGATTTAAAGGTATCTCTATAATTCATAAATAAATCTAGGTAATAAAGTTTATAAAAGTACAATAAGAGAAGAGATTAAACGAGTGTAACGAGAAACTAAAGAAAATATAGAAAGTAACTAAGATCTTTTGTTAAAAGATTATTTTTTAAACTTTTTTTTTTTTTTGAGAACTTTTTTGTCTTTCTCACGACGACAGGTTAGTTACGGGGTTTCCATTGTAAAACCAAATATAGAAAGGTTTACAAAAAAATATAATACACATGTGTGGGTCATGTGTATGACTATGTATGAATACATACACACATATACAGAAAAGTTTTTACCCTAACATGAAAAAGAAGACGTACGAATAAAGTATAAAAGTATATGATGGTGAGTTGTAATCTTTTATGATTTTACAATGAGTTGTAATTTTGAACTGGAAAATAAAGACGTGGTAAAGATTGTTCATCATTACATGTGATTTCTTTAAAGATCGAAAAAAGATGAACATATGTATTCATTATACATGAACAAAATTATTCATTAAAAAAAGAGTTAAGTATAGACAAACACATCTACATAGAAATCCTATCTAATGATCTTTACTTCTACGACACACTTTCCTTTGTTTGGGTACATTTTAAACTTTGACCTTTTAATAATGGAACCTTTGATAAAATGATTAAATACATGATTAAATACATACTTATTTATGATTAGATAAGTATAAATATACTTATGGAAAAAGGGATGTTAGAGCAGTTGGGAGAAGTTTTTACCATGGAGTAATAACCAAATTAAATGTATCTCAAACAAATACTTACTACAGTTTCTAGAACATAAATACAGTATGAAGTATAAGACGTTGGGATAAGATGGAGAGAAACAAAGTAAAAGAAGAATCATAAAAAAAAAAGACCACAGATAAAAAATTTAAATAAAAAATTAACCTCCTTGGATCTCGGACATTCATCTCTTCCGTTACCGTGGGGTGACGTCATGAGAACGGACCTTTTAGGGTACCCGCCTCCTCGGACCATCCGACGTCAGGTACCCCAGCACTTCTCAGCCTGTGCTGACTTCGCTGAATCGTCGTCGTCGTCGTCCCGGATATTCTGTCTCACTTCATTCAGTCTTTTTCTTTTTGTTTATAGAATATAATTGTGTGTATATACTTTACATCTGTTTACCGTGACTACTTGGATAAACGTCCCGTCCTTACCTCTGTGTCTGTGTCTTGTCTGAGAAGAACCCAAAAATATGTAAAAGAACAATAGAATATTCGGACCTAATGGAGATTGTTAAGAAAGAAAAAATAAAATGTAAATTTAATGAAAAAAAAAGTACATTTTTTAAATATATGACACTACCGGCACCCACAAAAATAAAAGACATTATTGTAATTTTAAAAAGAGGTATATCAGGGATCTGAATTACAGTATGATTTTAATTGGTGTGGGTAAGACTCTACTACTTTATTAACAGATTTTAAAAGAAAATCTTAAAAAACTCCGAAATAAAAAAATAAAAATTTAGAACGTAGAAATCTCTAAATAGAAACCATATCCGACATTTCATTTATAGACTCATTAAAAGTAAAGGTTTACATTAGTTATAATTAGGGTAAACAATAAATAAGTAGGGTAATACAAAATAAAGGTTTTAAAATTTAAATGAGATGAACTTATCAAATGAAAGTTATGATCACCTCTACCATGATTAAGTAAAACAAAGAAAAAGTTATAACACAAAGGTTTTTAATAAACACTACATCTATACTCTTCCGTCCAAATTACTCCGTATATCTTAGTCTTCGGATTTCAATTTTCAAATGATAGAAGTTTACTGAGAAGATTAATATGTATATCCTATACAAGTCGACATTTGTAAAATGAATGAAGGTAAACTATGAACACCATACTAAACTCAGTGTCCTAATCCCCTATAAGGACATCATATAAAGTAACACCTCATGAATTGACACACAGTGTCTCGCTTCTCCGGTCATACTTGATCGTTAAGTCGGGGACCAGACTTACAACTGAATGTCACCAACTTCTAATTTCTAGTCCGGGTTACCTAGTACACTATATTTATATTAGTTTCCTAATTTTAAGTCTCAGTTCTCAAGGTCCCTAGTTTGGGTCCAGAGGATGTAACGTTCGTCTGAGAAATGGTAGACTCGGTGGTCCCTTCGGATCTCAGTTTCGTCGTCCGACCTTACTTCTCTCCTTCACATCGCTTCCAAACCAGTGATCCTATCGAAATCACGCTAAGAAATGTAAGCTAATCACCTGTGTCAATTCTCAAGTTCGGGCTCGATACAGTTGTCAAATCTTCTCTTTTGAAATCTAAGTTCTCATCACGTGTAATCCAATTAAAGACTATATTACGATTTGACTTTATCCTAAGTAACACTTTCTGATCCCAGTATAAACGTATAAAAGTCCTAAATAAACGAATTAAACCTGACAGAATTTCCTTGTCGGTCCACCGCGATTACCATTTCTTGGACGGACGGTTTCGTCCTCTACGATCTCTACACTCAAGATAGGGACCGAGTCCTTCTAGGGGACCTCATCCTTTACCGTGGGAAGAGGTCATAAGAACGGACCTCTTAAGGTACCCGTCTCCTAGGACCGTACGATGTCAGGTACCCCGACATTTCCCAGTCTGTACTGACTCACTCGTGACTTTGTCGAACAAAATACCTTCCATTTGAGTGGTATATTCTGACGTTCTTATGCCTCGTCTTTTGTCCCTTAAAGTATAGTTTGGTCCGGAGTAGGAACAAATCAGACTTTTAACTGGACGACCAAAAAGAATGACTGACCATTAAAATGTGTACTAAGACTCAGAGACTGGGTCATAGACAGAGGAGAAGAGAAGTCCTCTGACTGGAGATTCATCAAATATAGAGTTTCGTGGGAAACGTAGTTAGAGTCACGAAAAATACGGGGACTACCTTGGTCACCCAAATCTAACGACATCCGAGATTTCTTAGTTACTGACATACACGTTACTGACGAAGTAGAGTCGAAAACAACCTACTAAGAACAAACACGAAGTTCAAAACGTTTGATGAAGCTCTAGGGAGACCCGACTTTTTCCGTTCTCATTATATTCTATAGTGACCGTCACCATTATTGGAAAATAAATAGTTTGTGGAACGAAGGTCCCTCGAGTCTCACGGAATACCTACAATAGAGTACTTAGGAGGACTGTAGGGATACTCCGGTCCTTGTTTATGACAAGGTAAGACTCAGTGTTCTCTCTTTTGTCATTCCTCCCTTCCATCTTTTGTGTCTTTAGAAACTTCTTCTTACTCCCATTGAGGATCATCCCGGTACTATGTCACATAAAACTATCCTTTACCTTTTAGAGAGAAGGGTCTTTACAGTAAAGATCGTTACAACTGTTGATTATAACTGACTTACGAATGATATACAGTGTATAAAGAAAATTCGTGTGACGAAAATAATTGTTTACCTTAGAAGAGTTGTCACGTTATTCTAATAATACTAGTAATATGGGTAAAATGTCTATCTCTTTCACACATGTCTCCTCGATTCACTGAACGAGTCTTAATCCTTCAAACTCAGTTATTAGTTTTGTTTTATTAGTTCAGTTTAAATCGATATTTAGAGTTTGAGAATTGACGAGTGATGTGACACCTTAATTACGATGCAATTCCAGACTTCATTTATGTCAATCACCATGTAAGAAAACAGAGTACATACGAAAATGGACTTTCAGAAAGTTTTACGTCCATCAGACGCTACTACCCTAAAAGTCAGTTATGACTGTAATAAGGAGGACTTTATGAGTTCATCTTTTCACTCATCCATACTAAAACTTGTTATGAGGTGTAGTTCACTATCCTGAACGTCTTCTAAAAGTTCCGTCCGTTCCTGTCTTCTCCCTTGAGTTTACCCAAAACACGAATTATATGAGATACGTGTCACGATCGATCCGTGGTGTCCATATAAGAGAGTAAAGTACAAAGGTTGTTCAGAAGAAATTCATTCATCATCGAAGGACCAAAACTAGTACTTCTTTACCACTTAATTCAGTATCTCCTCATTCATCGTCTCTGGTCTAGTTCCGAGTCCTGAGGGTTGAAGATTTTCAAGATGAAAATGGTTGATGACAGAGTGTACCCTCTCCACATCTCTCTTCTGTCGGGTCCAACCCTGGAACCCGGTTGATCCGTGAGACACGTACTCTTCCTTTGTCTTCACCCCGACTTTCCCTTCGACAACCATTCCTTTCTTAAGGTAGAACCTTCATCAGTTACTACTACTTACTCTTCAGTTCTTCCGATTTCCGATTCGTCACAGGAAAACCGTTTGTCCATCAGTGATCCTAGAATTTGCTCCGTCGTCTTACTACCCCGTTTTAGTCCAAAGTCACCCACAATATCTCTTGACCTTATTTCTTTTGTCTAGCTCTCTAAGTTCTATTTTGAATTTTACTTAATTTGTTAAAATACCTAACGAGAAGAACTATACGTAGTAGAGACGAAAATCGTTACTAGGAAACTCCAAGATAATAATGACGATGTAAAGACTACTCTTTTGGCTCACGGTTTTTAAACCTTTATCAGGCTCTATCATATCAATGGTACCTCGTTTCGGTCTTCCGTTTAGATCCAGAGTGTATAGGATTCGTCTTAGTAAAAAAGTAGAAGAGGGAGATCCTCCGTATCTGACAAGGAACCCCTTCGGACGAACATGATTTGAGAAAATAACTAGTGATTATAAATGATGGGGAGGAAAATTCTCCTAATTTGAAGGGACGTGACGACTACCGTCCGGACGCGTACATTAAACAAAACCTGTTAACTACACTTTCATTGTACACACTGAAGACCCGTCGAGCGAAATAGTCGACTGAGTATGTAGTGACACAAGAAAGAGGTACTGCGTTCTGGTCGTGACAACGTCCACTTCCGACGAATCAGTTGAACCTAAGGTCCCACTTCTATTACCCTTCGTCATATCGGTCGGACACTACCGCACTCTTTATTCGATAACCATATTTCATGACTATAAGACCCCAACAATGACGACGCATTCATAGACAGGACTCACTGAATGACAGACACTGACCCTTCTCCCCTTCTCACCTCCCGTCTCCACTTCCGTTAGTATTGTGTCTCCCCCATATGGAACAGTGGACCATCAACAAGTCAGTGAGTCAACACAGGTTGAGCAAACTGGGGTACCTGACGTCGTGCGGTCCGGAGGGACAGGTAGTGGTTGAGGACCTCGAACGAGTTTGAATACAGATAACTCAGCCACCACGGTAGGTAGGTAGAGTAGGAGACAGCAGGGGAAGAGGAGAACGGACGTTAGAAAGGGTCGTAGTCCTAGAAGAGGTTATTCAACCGAGAAACCTAGTCCACCGGTTTCATGACCTCGAAGTCGAAGTCGTAGTCAGGAAGGTCACTTATAAGTCCTGACTAAAGGAAATCCTACCTGACCAACCTAGAGGAACGTCAGGTACCCTTAGAGTTCTCAGAAGAGGTTGTAGTGTCAAGTTATCGTAGTAAAAAAGTCACGAGTCGGAAGAAATACCCGGTTGAGAGTGTAAGTATGTACTGATGACGTTTTTGGTATCGCAACTAATCTACCTGGAAACAACCGTTTCATTACAGAGACGAAAAATTATACGAAAAATCGTAGACAGTGGATTAGTAATAGTTCAGTTGATCCGTCTTATAGTATTCGAGTTTGAGTCGTAGAGTTCTTTTTTTTTAGTGGTCTAACTATTTCATAGGTTATTCTTTTCTTATAGTGACTCTTACGGGGGTCCTATTAAGGTCTGAAAACTTTTTTAATAATGGGACTACTCGTCCTGTCTATGAGAGTAGAGTATAATTTATACGACAACTTTCACTAAATAAGACTTTTTATATATCAGGGATTCGTTAGACTCTTTGAGTTGTCGTTTACGTATAAATTACACTGGTAAAAATTTTGGAACCGTCTCTCCCGTGGACGGAGGGTCTGGAACCTCCGACCCCTATCCCTCTTTCGTGAAATAGTACTAATATATATTTTTTTCTTTTTTTTAATTTGGTATTGGATGTATGTACACACGTACACACACATACTCTCTCTCTTCTCTACTCTAAACACTCTACAATTGAACTTGTAATATAAGGAAGGGGGTCCTGTAAAAATACTTTTACTTATGGTAGTTATCTTTTCCAGTGATTAATGAAACCACTTTAAGTTAAGAGACCTCTAGAGTTGTTCAGTTCTAAGAGAAGTTTACCTTTGGTTCGGTGGAGAAATGTCCTGACACGTTTAAGGTGATAAAAAATAATAGAAAAACGACAGGAGAACCCTAATCGCTTTGTCATTAACACTAGGATTGCCGAAGACACATAACTCGTGAGGAGTACACGGTTGAGGAAGGAGTCCCAAGCAAGTGTAAGAGTCGACTGAGGGCACTCTAGGACTCACCGTCGGGTCTCTCGAGACGTCTCAACACCGGGACTGCCAGCAAACTACGGTGCGAGAGAGTGTGAGTAATATGACAGTGAAAAAAAGTAGACGGACTTTAAAGAAACGCCCAAGTTGCGTAAACGGGTATAATAAAGGATACGAATCTTACAAAAGAGATGTAAGCCTCAAGCGAAAGTTAAAGGAAGTGGTCCGTACAGAAAGGAGTGGGCAGACACATTACGTCCATGAGGGGAGGGGGGCCGGGACTATGGAAATAAAGTCGGGGAAAGGACCTACGAAGTGTCACGAAAAGTGTTAACAAATAAACAGGTAAATGAACATAGGATAGACAGAAGGGTCACTCTTGAATTCAAGTTACTCATATACTCAATAAAGATTGAAAAATGGTGACTTAGGGATCGGGATGTGTGTCGTGATTTTTACATCCCTATAAGTTAATAATAAACAACACATTTATCTAACAACAATAAATGAGAAATACCTACTTCTTTGACTCCGAGTCTCTTCACTCAACAGGTCCCTCTGAATCGATTAATCACCGTTTCTTTCTACGGTTGAGTCTAGATAGGTTAAGCTTTAACGAGCGAAACTACTACCTGGTACGTAAGTAACCAAAGAAGTAGGTCGGTGAATAATTTATAAACAAGTGACGGTCTGTGCCGACAACCCGTAATTCTTATACCACCAGTCGTGTTTATTTACTGGTTTGTCTATTTGTTTCAAGGCTGGAAGTCTTACTAATATAAGATCCCCCCGTCTGTCTGTAATTAGTGACTTACTTCCTTTATTTGAAATTTTTATGTCGACATAATTTACGACAGGCTCTCTTCTAATACCATTCCGTCAATCTAAACTGGATCAAACCCCCCTTTCTCCTTTCATTTGACAGAGGACTCTTTACTGTCGATTCATTTCTAAACCTCCTCTTCATCCATAAATTCTATGTTCTCCTTCGTTCTCGGGAGTCCCATTTTCCCTCTTTTAACTCACTTCGGGGTATTACTCTTCGTCGGACGTCAGTTTCTTAATTTTACTCCGTCACAATGACCTTGGTTCTTTCACTCCACTTCAACCCCTCCATTCATCCCCGGTCAATGTGGGTTGGAACATTCTGAACAATTCTTACTTCCGACCACCAAATCTCTAACTCTTAAACAGACGGTTACATCCCCTGTAGTTAAGCTAGGGACCTGACCCTTCTCGGTGTAGACCCCTCGTTGGTTCGGTCAGTCAGGTCAGCGAGTCAGCACAGACTGACACTGGGGTACCTGCCGTCGTGTGGTCCGAAGGGACAGGTAGTGGTTGAGGGCCTCGAACGAGTCTGAGTACAGGTAACTCAACCACTATGGTAGGTTGGACATGTGGTTTCGATTCGGATATGTGGTGTCGATGACTCGAGTACGAGATCCCGGGTTCTCGGCGTTGATGCCAGGAGGAGGTCGGACCTCGGGCACGAGGCGCCGTTCTCTTCCGTGGTGTTGTTCTTCGGGCGTGCGGCGTCACGTCTCGTCGGGGGTAAACGGCGTCGGTCTCTTTCGGAAGTGTGTCGTTCCTTCTGGGTCGTGTCGGTTTTAGTTAGTTAAGTAGTTAGAAATATTTTTTTCTATCTTACTTCCAGTAGAAGGCTTTCCAAAATTCTTCTCTCCCATTGTACTAGTCTAAAAGATTTTCTTTTCTTACAAGAACCTCAATACACCCCTTTACTTAACTCTCCTCCGTTCCACCTCGACGACCAAGGGGTCCCACCACCTGTAACCGTCAAACTTGTCCCTTACCCAGAGAGAGAGAGATAAAAAGGTAGTTTTGACCGTTCGACAAAAAGACGGAAAACATGAAATCAACATATTTATCCATACGGAAACGACGGTGGTAGTAGCACTGAGGCATGTGTCCTTGAAATCCATCGTCCTCGAAGTACATAATGTCTTACACTGGGAAAGTGACGCTTTCCTTTCTCAAGATTAGAGATGGCGTATCGTTGATTTCCTCACCCAGAGTCTGACACCGGGTCCTTAGGGACCTCAGAGATGCTATAGTAACAACACATAGTCTCCCCTTGGTGTTCTAGTTTTTCTAAAAGGATTATTATAACTTTGTAACAGAAAAACAAAAGTAAGAGAGTGTTCATATTTTTCCTCAAAAAGTCTCCGTCATACGAAATAACGTCGTTTAACTTACTCCCTCGTCCTTTCTTTTATATTAACCAAAGATAATTAGATCCGAACTTTCTCAATACGTTTTGATTTTTTTTTACGATGAAAAGTATTATTGATATTAATGAAGAAACAAAACCTTGTACGTAAGAAGTATTTATTTAGTAAATACGACTGTATCTTACTCAAACATTAATAGTATTCATTTAAACATTTATAAAATTTTTTAAGGTCCAAATTGAAAATTATAGTATTAATATCTAACTATACAGTGTGTTTACTTTCAAACGTTTCCCCAGGAGTTATTAAAAATTCTTATACTCATAGGACTCCGGTTTTCTAACTTTTGACATCTGTACTTTTTAATGATGTAACTGTACTCTCTGAAACATATTATAAATTGCACTACCTCCTTGAAATAATTGTCGATCCTCACCAATTATAAATTAGAAGATAGTGATTCTCCATCAGTTCCCATAAACTAAGTTGCTTCTGGACAAAGAACGGTCTCACTTAAAAACGACTTCGTTTATTATATACGATCACTGGTTTATTCATATAAATAAACATAAGACAGAATGACGGGGTTTCTACACAACCTCTAAGACTTACATGAAAATCACGTACTTTAACATGTGGTACCATCACGGATTTAAGTATTGAATATATATTTTACAAGAGTTCTGTATAAAGAACTTACTTATTATTTTGGAGTACTTATGACACTTTCTACACCAAATCTATAACCCAATCAGACTCCCTCATATACTTCGTATTACAATTCTCTGAAAAATTTAAATGGTTTCACTATAGGCTAGGAGGACAGAGAAGTATCACATTTATTCTTGACTAAGGTTGTTTTGAGTCAGAAGGTTTGGTTTTATATATACAATAAGGATTATGAATGTTAGTTCCCCTTCCCAAAAGAACTGAAATTAAGGAACCATCAAAAATGTCTTTTTATTTTATTATAAGTATAAAAATATGTTTACATATACGTTTGTATGGGAGAAGTCTTAATAAAAAAAGGAGACCCGAAGACTTTAATAACTCTATGACAATATAAACTAAAATTGAGTGTCAAATCCCCAATTGATCCTAAAGAACTATCCTCAAAGGTATACAAAATTCGGTTTCTCCTTAATAAAACTTACTGTTAATTACCATCCCCATACTCCCCTTAACTACAAATTTCTAGTTTCTTTTCAAGAGACTTCAAGTCTTCGTCGTAGTGTCATAATTCTATTTTACGATTGTATCAGAATTTCCTTAACACACAATATTAAGTAGTACATAGGAATATAAACAACAACAAAGTCAACGATTCAACACAAGTTGAGAAACGTTGGGGTACATAAATTATTTGACATACCTGACTTGTACCTGACATGGGACGGTCCAAGGAGACAGGTACCTTAAAGGGTCCGTTCTCAGGACCTCACCCAACGACAAAGGAGGAGGTCCCCTAACAGGGGTGGGTGCCTAGCTTCAGCGCAGAGGAGGTGACCTCTGTCTAAGAAATGGTCACTCGGTGGACCCTTCGGACATAGGAACGTATCGGAGGGACTTCAAGACTACAAAAGTATATACTAGAAGCACGGAGAGAAATGTGAGAAGGGAGGACGGTGATTCAAAGTAGTGAGTGATCGTATTGGGCGACAATATAATAGATACGACCCTTCCGTAGAAATAAAAATTTAGAGGTTAAAGAAGGTCCATCTTAACTGGTGAACAAGGAATCCTAAAGACGACAAGGGACAGTTCCTGAACAAATGCACAAGGAACGAAGGTAATAAGAAAATAAGACAATGTACACACACGTAATGTTGTATACCGAATTCATACAACTAAAATTACGATGGAAAAGAGGAAGGTGACTTCTTTAACGTAATCTTATATTTAACCACATTCGTTACTTTAAAATCCAGACTCGACATAGAGGTCAAGACTTCGTAATTGTTCTTGAATTATCCACCAGTCAACACCAAATAATTTATGTACCTACGTACCGACGTAAGGCCTCTACAAACGACGTTAGGACCGAGAAATAATTATGAATCGACGATATGCCGTTGAGATTCGAGTAGGATTCCACTTTAAATGGGAGACATAAAGTCAAAGATGTGGTATTGTACCTACCTTATAGAAAGAAGGATAGATGGAGAGTCCTGACAAAAGTTTAAATTATAGGGACTTCCGGGAAAAATTTATGATCGGATGTTACACTAACATTCTGAAAAAAAAAAAAAATTCCGAAGGAAAGAGGAATAAAAGTATATTTGTCACTTATTGGTTCACGAAGAGAACCTTCTCAACTAATGACGAAGTGGGATTCCTGAAAAAGTGGGATTCCTGAGACAACTCTGTTGACTAAGAGCCTCGATGGACTCCCGTATACCTTTATCGATGTAATGGGTCTTTGAAAAATATTATTTTCTCGAAATAGACATTATATTACATCAAGAAGAAAGAGGTTTCTTCAGTCACGGACTCTAATTTGTAGAAGACGACGACTCAGTCACCGGTTCTCTCTGAAATAACTCAGGGGTGACCGGAACATGACCTCCTGGTCCTGTACTAACTTCCACCACTAAAGGTAGTTGACGAAGTTCCTTTCAAAATTCTGTGTCTGACCATTCTCTATAAGGTCCTAAGAAAGAAGAAAAGAACAATAACACTAATTTTGTTTGTCCTTGTCTGGGACCCGTGTCGAAGATATTCATTCCTTGTGAGTTCGGACTATTATTGAACTTCACATGTATCACGGTAGGTTATTCTCTTTACGATCCCCGTTTATCCCCCCTTTAGTGTAGATGACAACAAAATACCCTTCGTCCAAGGAGAGAGAAAGGAAGGAAAAGAGAGTAAAGGAACTTTAATGGTCCGAAACATTCAAGGACTAATTGATCGTGAAGTATTTGAAAGAGTAATGGGTACTTGTGTATGTCCTGTGTTTCACTCAAGTGAACGAGGAAGAACGACCTTAATTAGTAAAGAATAAGAAACACGGTGCACCAGTTTAACACAAAAAGGACATAAATAGGATACGTAAAACACAAACGAAAACGGAAAAGACTCTGTAAAGAACGTATCTAAGAGAGAGTATGAAGGAACATATTGGTAAAGTTACCGAACCAACCCTTACGAAAGGGAACTCTACATAGAACTCAAATATTAAAGTCCTTTACTACGTCAGTCAGGAGCTAGTTCGTCTAATTACGTATGTCTTACCTACGCCACCGATGGTTCTAGGATTTCAGTACTGTGCAAACAATCTTTAGTGTCAACATTCTCTACCTCTGTGTTGACTTTGACGTAATCCATAATTTCCCCTAAATAACCGAGTGTATAGATCTTTCGGATAACCGTGTATTCGAAGTCGGTTCTGACCTAGGTCCCTGAATTTACTATAATAGTCCCGTGAAAGAAAGGGAGGTAGAAAGCATATTCGAGAGAGTGTTTATCCATTCTGTCGAGGTCTACGTAGTCTGAGTGTAGAATCATCCAATCATTGAGTGACCTTTTCCTGGCAGAAAGAATCATTTATGACGTCTCTTGACATTATTTCTGACAAAACATATCTAACCTTTTTTTATATATACATACATGAACAACACTGACGAGTCAGAGAGTCAGTACAGGCTGAGAAACACTGTGGTACCCGACATTGGTCGGAGGAGACAGGTACCTTAAAAGGTCCGTTCTTATGACCTCACCCAACGGTAAAGGATGAGGTTCCCTAAAAGGACTGGGTCACTAGTTTGGGTGCAGAGCTCTCAGAGGACGTAACCGTCCTCCTAAGAAATGGGGGCACGGTGGAACCTTTAATATTGATAGATATGTATGTATATTCGGATAATTCTTATACCCTATAAGATTAACTGGTTCAGACCTCAAACACGAGTGAGGATACCTCAAGTGGATGAGTTTATAATCTCTTACTTAGGGAGTGCCCTGCGTCTCTCTTGTTTTTTGTCCTACTTACGTCTTAGTCAATTTTTATTGTCCACAGGAATTGTATACCAGTTTCGTTTTATACCACATTTGGATACACCATTAATATGGGTTATAAATTTTGGTGTAAATATCCAGAAATCAATCTGTATAAGGTCTTTTACAGTATCACAGTCTTTTTTTATTAAATCCTTATGTCTTGTAGTTTTCTTAAATAACACTTTTCATGCCGTGTCCTCATATAGACATTTTCTCAGAAAAGGACTCAATCCACTCTAATGGAAAGGTATACACTCTTACCCTACACTTATCCCGTCTTTAAGGCAGGGACAATGCGACAACGAGAGGGCGAGTGTAGAGAAAAGAACTACAACAGTGGAAACGGCAGGAATGAGGGACCGCGATAATCGATGTCGATGTACTAAAGAAGGCAAGAATAGGAAGATTTTTCTGGCAATCGTCTCCTTTACTGACTAGATCCTACCAAACCGACTCAATTGAAAGAACACGAGATGCACGGACAGTAAGAGGTCGTTCGGACGGATCCGTCTCTACATTCTCTCTCCCACCCTGCCACGCTGGGGCGAATTTCAGTCTTGACGGCGTAGAAGTGAAACAACAACAAATCGACGATTTAGTAGAGACTGAGAACGTTGGAGGACCTGACATCGGGTGATCTAAGGAGACAGGTACCCTAAAGTACAGAATAACAGGTTTCGTTCGGTGTTCGGGTTGGGTATATAAACTCTCCGTTTCTTTCGATTAGTTTAAATAATACCCTTCTTCAAGTTCCAGAATAACTTTACCAGTACCATGTTTCTCCCTCTCTTTATCGATGTTCAAGGGAGTTTACCAACGTAAGGGGTACATCAAAGAAGTACTATTAAAGACGATTATTTGATCAAAAATAAAACATTAATTTTTACATAATAATCTCCCTGAAGACGAAAGTCCAAGACACATATTCAACGGGGTAGACAGGATTGTTCTTCAATTTTCGTCTTGTCTAAATTTTTACTTAAGGAGGGGAACCTAGGTATTCTCTCTCTTTCTGTGTCCCTCGACCAACGAAGACTCTAACCTTTCTACTTGTTTACGTCCCTTAATGTTGAATTGTCTTATGTCTGAGTTTTCGTCTCTGACGGTGTCGTTAGTGATGTCCTAGATCACAACCCTATTCTTTTGGTCTTGATACTAACTGTTAAACGGCCTCCGAGCCACACCTGTTGAGAACCTCAATTTTTGAGGTCCCCCTGTGTTAGTATTCTCCGGGGGGTCTTATAACGTAGTAAATGGAGATCATCGACTTGGTCCCCTTTTCCGTTACCGTGGGGTGAGGTCATGAGAACGGACCTTTTAGGGTACCTACCTCCTCGGACCACCCAACGTCAGGTACCCCAGGGATCCTCAGCCTGTGCTGACTCGCTGAAAGTGAAAGTACGTAACCTCTTCCTTTACCGTTGGGTGAGGTCATAAGAACGGACCTCTTAGGGTCCCTACCTCCTTGGACCACCCGATGGCAGATACCCCAGCGTGTCTCAGCCTGTGCTGATTTCGCTGAATCGTCGTCGTCGTCGTCGTCGTCGTCGTCGTCGTCGTCGTCGTCGTCGTCGTCGTCGACTTGGTCTCAGGGTGTACTTTATAGACTGTTTTTAGGGGAGTACGAAGGTCACCATCCTCCCCTTTCCTTAGTAAAACATTATCCGATCTCGTACAGAATTATGTAGGACAGAGGTACCTTTGATCAATCGGTCTCGGATTTGACGGATCCATAATAATCTCGGATTAACTGATACCCTTCCTGTATGTATAGTCGTCCGACTATCCTTGTCGGACGAGATTGATAGGAAATGGTGAATTCCCCCCGTCCGTCTTTTTTTTTTGTTTTTGTTTTTGACTCTTTACGTACACCTCAAGTGTCAAGACCCCGTATTTAGGTGATTTTTGACTTTGGATTAACATCCTGTATCTTGTGAGGGGGACTAGGGTTTAGAATGATGGTGTAATGATTGACGTATAAATGTTAGTAAGGCAAATGAATTCCTCGAGGGATCACCGAGTCTACCATTTCTTAGACGGACGTTACGTCCTCTGGGCCCAAGTTAGGGACCTACCCCTTTCAGGGGACCTTTTGCGTTACCGATGGGTGAGATCATTAGAATGGACCTCTTAAGGTACCTGTCTCCTCGGACCACCCGATGTCAGATACCCCAACGTTTTTCAACCTACAGAAAATGAGTTATGTAGTACAGACTGATAGTCCTTTTTTTAATGTCCTGTATGGTTTTCGTTTTTTGAGGATGTATTAGACTTTTCTATCTCGTTCGTAGTCTTTCTTTGTCTGTTCCGTCCCTACAACCTACAACCTTAATAGTCTGTCCCTTAAATTTTGTTTAGATTAGTTATACGATTCTCGAGATTGCCTATTATAGTCACTTCACTTCAGTGAGTCAACACAGGCTGAGAACCACTTGGATACCTGACATCGGATGGTCCGAGGAGACAGATACTCTAAAAGGTCCGTTCCCATGACCTCACCCAACAGTAAAGGAAGAGGTCCCCTAGAAGGGTTGGGTCCCTAGCTTGGGTCCGGAGGGCGTAACATCAGTCTGCGAAATGGCAGACTCGGTGGTCCCTTCAATTTGCCTACTATATCCATCATACGTTTTAGTCTACCCGTACTTCGTAAGTGGTCTTGACTGGTGTAAACCTTGGTATCCTACGTAGAATTGTTTAAATTTATTTTTCTTTAATGTATTACAGACGAAAGTCCGGTGTCATCTTAATTTGAACTTTAATTATTGTGCTTCGATTGACCTTTTAGGGTCATATGTACCTCTAATTTGTTATACGAAAATCTATTGTGTACCTTATTTGTACTTTAGAGTTCTCTTTAAATATTTATAAAACTCACTTTATTTTTGTATAGAATAGTTTTGAACACCCTACGTCGTTTGTTTCTCGGATCTCCCATTAAATATCGTAACTTACCTCAATAATCTTTTCTTCTTTCTAGATTTTAGTCATGAGATTTAAAAGTGGAACCCTTTGATCTTTGTCTTCTTGTTTGATTTAGATTTCATTCTTCCTCCATGTATCGATATTCTCAATCCCCCTTTTATTATCTTAACTTTTATCCTTTAGCTATTTTAGTCACTCGGGTTTTCGATCAAGTAACATTTCTACTTGTTTCAACTATGTAAAGAAAGATAAATAGATCTTTTTTTCTTTATCTTGTGTTTAATGATTGTGGTCTTGTTTTTCTCCTCCGTAATAATATCTAGGATACTTGAAATTTTCTAGAATTTCCTTATCATATTATAGATACAGGTGTTTAAATTATTGGATCTCCTTTACCTGGTTACGGAACCTTCTGTGTTCCGAAGTTTTGAGTGTGTTCTTCTATATCTCTTAGACTGATCTGGACATAGATAATTTCTTTAACTTAACTATTAATTACCGGAAGGTTTTGTCTCCAGTGGTCCGGATTTTTGCAAGTGGTCATTTAAAACGGTTTGTAAATTCCTTCTTTAATATAGTTAAGAGATGGTAGACAAAGTCTTCGATCGTCGTCTCTTTTATGAAGGATTGAGTAAGATACTTCAGTCGTAATGGTTTAAATAATACCCTTCTTCAAGTTCCAGAATAACTTTACCAGTACCATGTTTCTCCCTATCTTTATCGATGTTCAAGGGAGTTTACCAACGTAAGGGGTACATCAAAGAAGTACTATTAAAGACGATTATTTGATCAAAAATAAAACATTAATTTTTACATAATAATCTCCCTGAAGACCAAAGTCCAAGACGCATATTCTAACCGTACACGGTTAGAGGCAGCACACTTATGTGGACGACACCAGATAAAGTCCCATAGACACTAAACAGTAACTTTCCCTTCAACTCTTCTCTACGAGTCCTCGTTCGTAATAAATCATAAAGGTGGTTTGTTGATGGTGTCTGTATTGGAGATCAAATATATTCAACTAAAAAATTATTACCGACACGAACTGTTTGGTCGAACGTTTCAGGGGGATTTGAATCGTCAGTCGAAAGTTCACGACTACACTCAAAAGAAGTCCTTTGATGAATTACAAAGAGAGAAGAACTTGGAGGGGAAGGGTAGGGGGTTGTAAAAAACACACAAGATCAGGTCAATGGATTTATATGATATGAATTAAAAAGATGGTCGAATTGAGAATTTCTCCAGATGAAGAAAAGGGGTCCGTTATTAAAATGACCCTTGACAAGGAAATTTTTATCATATTACAAACAAAAAAAGAACTATTATACCGATTATTTATAGGTGAGATCTTTTAAACCCTTATACTTCTCCTTGTATCTTTAGTGGTGATTAAAATAGTCAAGAGACATTAAAGATTTCATATGACCTTAAAATAAGATACGGATCAGAATCGATGTCTCTCGATTTATTATTGAAACTAAAATCTAGTAAAGAGGAAATCGGATTTTGTGAATAAAAGGGGGTATAAAGAAGGTTTTCAGGACTCTAATTAAAACGTCGGCGTTGAACGGATAGAGATCACAACCCTATGAATCAGCTTTGTTCAATATACTGTTAAGACAAGAGGTAAAATGGTCAGAGGACACACTCACCCCTCAAAGGAACCACGGAGTCTACCATTTCTTAGGTGGACGTTATGTCCTCTGGGTCCAAGTTAGGGACCCATCCTTTTTAGGGGACCTTCTCCCGTTCCGATGGGTGAGGTTGTAAGAACGGACCTCTTAGGGGTACCTGTCTCCTCGGACCATCCGATATTAGGTACCCCAGCGTTTCTCAGTCTGTACTGACTGAAAGTGAAAACACTAACCCTTACCGGTTCACTGGTTGTAGTCCGGTTACTTAGTTTACCCATCCCTACCTCTACAATAAGACCCTCTCGAAAATTAAAAGGACTATTTTCGATCGACTACACATCGTATTTACATTAAAGAGGTAAAAGGACAGAATTTGTACACAGACCTCGATGGGGTCCATGGATCTTATCTACCCCACCGTCTGTGGTTCCGGCCTAAAGTCTTTACGGTTGGAACTGTTGAGACTCGACGACTTTCCTTCGGTCTTCGAAGAATGGAAGGTCTTAAGAAAAATTCTCTCCTCTTTTCTGAACATACGAATTAGGTGAGAATTATTCCATAAGGAGGGGTTATACGGAGAGACAGAACAACGAACGAACGGGAAAATGTCGGATTTGAGGTCAGTCCGACTCAATGTGGGAAACTACGAAGGTTCGAAACGAGTCACTGGGGAGAACTGACATACGAAAAAGAGGAACTAATGAACCGAAAGTCTTATTCTATTCCATCGTAAAAGGTGTGTTGACAAATCTGAGAAGTAACTAGTGGACAGGGACATCCAAACTTTTCAAGAGAAAACTAGAAATAACATGGAACATATAAGGAGATGGTGTACCAAATAACGTAGGTGTGAACAGATTTAGACGTAGAGAAGTTTAAAGGGAACCGTGTCTCAAAGAGTTGGAAAAAACTTTTAATAACGGAGAGATTCTTAAGAAAGACCTGTCTAAGGGGGGTCGACAGGGAAAGAGGGGTACTTCAACATTACGGTTGTCATATGAGGTACAAATAAACAATTTCATCTTGTTCTAAAAAGGTGACGGTCTTCTTGACTAAAAATAGGGAAAACTCTCTTATTACAAGGACAATTCTCATATACGACATCGTGTTTTGGATTAAGAGAAGACGTAAAACATCCGTAAACAACTTGACGGATGTCCCCTCTACGGATCGTCCGATATCAGGTACCCCAGCGTTTCTCTGTGCCGAATCGTTGACTTGTCGTTATTTTAAAAGTCTCCGTGACCACATCTTGTTATGTTTACTTCTAATAAAGTCCACCCAACACAATTCCCGACTTAACATAAGGGGGATGGGGTATTAGGTATACACTTTCAGGATTGGGGGTCATGAAGTCTTATACTGTTAAACCTCTAACCCGGAAATTTCTACAATAATTCCATTTTGTTTCGGTCCACTTACCTGGGATTAGAATATACTGAGTATCCTTCTTCTCTAATCCTGAGTTTGTGTGTGTCTCCTTTCTGGGTCACTTCTGTGTCCCTCTTCAGTCAGCAGATATTCAGTTCCTTTTTCCGGAATCCTTTTTTTTAGTTGGGACGGTTTTAGGACAAGAACCTGAAGACCGAAAATCCTGACACTTTTCGTTTTATCACAATGAATTCGGTGAGTCGGGCACTGGGAAACAATGCCGCCGGGACCATCTGATTATGTCCGACTCACAGGTCTTTCCCTCCGCAGAACGAGAGACTGTCGTCTTAATTAAAACGAATCACAGACACTTTACTTCTCTGCAATTGTCACCAAGTCTCTTCGAGAATCGATTCCTTCCAAGAACATGACCCTATACAAGAGTCAAAACCGAGATTCCATGCGAGTGACGTTTCTATTTAACTGTAAACACCGGAAAAGACTCCACTTAAAAATACCATTTAAAACTGTGGAGTTAGGTGAATTTAACCCAGGGAATTTACGACGGCCTCACCACTAACAAAAACCAGTCGAAAAGAAAATGTCAGGGGGTTCCCAGTTTGGGCCACGAAACCTCTCATCCCTATTGTTCGTCCAAATTCCCGTTCCGGTTATCAGGTTACCGACTTTCCCTACTTTCCTAAGAGAAAAGGAATTTTGGGTCTCGTCTCTGTCTTGTATGTCGTAGAAGGTTTTACGACCTTTAACAGGAAATACCCTCAATACACACAAATTAACTTTAGACGGAAGTATTCCAAGAAAAAACTTACACCCAAAAGAGGTCTCTCACAGAGACCACCAATTTCCGGAAACCGTATTCTGTCCGGAACCAAATAATGGAGTAAACCGTGATCAGCCAACACACTCGTCAATTCTTCAACAAATTTGAAATATAAGAAAAAAATAATAAAGATTTTAACACTAGGACTATTCTGTGTAGAATGTCTCAAAACATTCCTGATTAATACCATTACGAGTGTTTCGTAGGTCGGACTATGATCCAAATATACTTCCGGAGATACCACGAAGACACGACCCGATTATAATTTACCATTAATTATTTTCATCGTATTTTATAGTCTCTGGTAAAACTAGTATCTTCACTTTCTTCCACTGAAAAAAATGAATCGTTCGTGACAAGTTCTTAGTGAAGTACCCTTTATCTACCCCTTTGTCACAGTCTGAAAAATAAAACCCCCCGAGGTTTTAGTGACGTATACCACTGACGTCGGTACTTTAATTTTCTGTGAATGAGGAACCTTCTTTTCAATACTGGTTAGATCTATCGTATAACTTTTCGTCTCTGTAAAGAAACGGTTGTTTCAAGGCAGATCAGTTCCGATACCGAAAAAATCACCAGTACATACTTACACTCTCAACCTGATATTTCTTTCGACTCGCGGTTTCTTAACTACGAAAACTTGACACTACAACCTCTTCTGAGAACTCTCAGGGAACCTGACGTTCCTCTAGGTCGGCCAGGTAAGATTTCCTCTAGTCGTCGGGACCCACAAGAAACCTTCCTTACTACGACTTCAACTTTGAGGTCATGAGACCGGTGGAGCACGTTTCTCAACTGAGTAACCTTTTCTGAGACTACGACCCTCCCTAACCTCCGTCCTCTTCCCCTACTGTCTCCTACTCTATGTACCTACCGTAGTGGATGAGCTGTCTACACTCAGACTCACTTGAGACCCTCAACCACTACCTGTCCCTCCGGACCACACGACGCTAAGTACCCCAGCGTCTCTCAACCTGTGCTGACTCGCTGACTTGACTTGACAAGTTCTGCCTACGTGTCTTTTCCGTACATAAATGTCGGTCGTCATACAGTTTGAGAGGATTCATATTCTGTCAGTCGAGAATAATATAGTTTCTGTCTTAGTTTACTAAGATTTTATCTGGCTACGAACTGTATAGAAACCAACCAGACCTAAAGAAACAGGAGAAATGATCGTCGACTAATACAAAAAGGAATTGTGTTCAAAGAATTAAAACAAGGGACAATAAGTCTTCCCTAAGGGAGACCCGAGAGACTGGACGGAATGACGGGTGAAGTCCGAGAAAACACCACCTCAGACCACCACTTCCAAAGTCGGAAAGCAAGTCGGTCAAAAGTCCTGACCTCGTTGAAGAACGTATGAACAGTCGGTAAAAGACAAAAAATTTCGAGTGTCCCTTTAAGTTGAATCAAAGTAACGAAAAACCAGAACTTATTTTTAGTTTCATTCTATGTTTTAATTGAGAGCATTGACATAAAATTCATTCGTTTTGAAACGTCCGTTATATTTTCTAATAAATTAACCTGTCTAAACAGATTATAAAAAGTAACAGTAATCATAAAATACAGTTGATAAAGTGTAACAAAGAATACATAATTAAAATACATTGTTAAAACTTCTTTATCTAGTATACTGTACGATATTCACATACTTCTCTATATAAACACAAAGAATTTATAATACTTCCATATGTAGACACATATACACATATATTTAGATAAGAACGTATATACAGACGTGTACATGAATCACATGTTACAGCTAAATTTTTGGTCAGTGCTGGACTTTCAACTGTCAATACAATATAAACCCCTTATAAATCCTGAAGTTTTGACCCTCTGTCGTAGAGTTCACTGGGACTCTATTGACCAGACTCCTCCAGTCCCCGCCTCAGTCCAATATATCTTAAAACGTTGTTTCCTGTACATCAGACTTGTAGTTTTCATAAACACTTAAGTTCCTTTGGTCCGTAGGGTTCAATTCCCTAAATCACGAAAAGACACATACCCTTAAGACACATAGATAAAGATCACGTGTAAAGACACATACCCCCTAAGATACATAGATAAAGATGACGTGTAAAGACACATACCCCCTAAGATGCATAGATAAAGATGACGTGTAAAGACACATACCCCCTAAGATACATAGACAAAGATAACGTGTAAAGACACATACCTCCTAAGATACATAGATAAAGATAACGTGTAAAGACACATACCCCCTAAGATACATAGATAAAGATAACGTGTAAAGACACATACCCCCTAAGACACATAGACAAAAGATACACACCCGAAGAGACTACCGAGTCGTCCATTTCTTAGGTGGACATTACGTCCTCTGTGTTCTCTTCACCCAAACTAGGAACCCAACCCTTCTATGAGACCTCTTCCTTTACTGTCGGACGAGGTCGTAAGAACGGACCTTTTGGGGTACTTACCTCAGACTCCCCGTTGTCAGGTTTCACTGTATTACTCAACCTTTGTCGATACGTACGTCCGTGTCGTATATATCCTTCTACGTTCTCAGACCCGAGTGATTTTAATAAGGAAAGTATCTGGGGAGTCGATAGACCCCGGTCACCCGACACAAAAAGTGTAAGACTCAAGGAACCCCGAGTGGTCCCCGTCACCGACGTCGGAGCACCGACGGTCCAACGAGTCCATTAGAAGAAGTAGGACTCACGGGAACCCCGAGTCCTTAAGTGTCCACCTTCCGACCCTATCGACTAACACTTTAAGAAGAAATGATTATACCGTGCTTTATGAGGTAAAGAACGTTCATGTGTCTTTCATGTGTTACGTAGAAATGATTTGTTCCATAGTTAACTCCATGTATAGTGACGAAACACCAAGTATCGATTAACCACGTCTTATCTTTATTTAGATTGGTTCTTTTCACACTATAATTTCTCATCTCTCTGTCTACCCGGTCTCACCTTTGTTATCACTCAAACTTCAGTAATCACGAACCTCCAGATTACTGACCTAATTTTTTATTCAAAGCTAAACTTTTTATTCAAATCATACAAAAAATACTCAGTAAACTTGTAAGTTACACTTTTATTTTCCACCCTCTAATAAGTGTATACTAGATAACAGACAGTGACGACTATTTTTCGAACAATTTATACCCTACTATACAAGATGTTCTCCCTGTGACTTCATCCTTCATCTTCTTTCAATGAGGGTTTATCGAAGAGAGAGAGAGAGAGAGATATATATATATATGTGTGTGTGTGTGATAGATATATATGTGTGATATATATATATATGTGACACCTTTTAAGACTTTCTCTACCCTTATGGTCTGGTGGACTGAACGGAGAACTCTTTGGATATACGTCCAGTCCTTCGTTATCAATCTTGACCTGTACCTTGTTGTCTGACCAAGGTTTATCCTTTTCCTCATGCAGTTCCGACATATAACAGTGGGACGTATAAATTGAAGATACGTCTCATATAGTACTCGTCACGACCCGACCTTCTTCGTGTTCGACCTTAGTTCTAACGACCCTCTTTATAGTTATTGAAGTCTATACGTCTACTATGGTGGGAATACCGTCTTTCACTTCTCCTTGATTTTTCGGAGAACTACTTTCACTTTCTCCTCTCACTTTTTCAACCGAATTTCGAGTTGTAAGTCTTTTGCTTCTAGTACCGTAGACCAGGGTAGTGAAGTACCCTTTATCTACCCCTTTGTCACCTTTGTCACAGTCTGAAACAAAAAACCCCCGAGGTTTTAGTGACATCTACCACTGACTTCGGTACTTTAAATTTTCTGTGAATGAGGAACCTTCATTTGAGGCCCTCTACCACTACCTGTTCCTCCGGACCGTACGACACTAAGTACCCCAACGTTTCTCGACCCGTGTTGACTCACTGACTTGACTTGACTTGATTATATATATACTCAAATGTTATGTAGATAAGAAAAAGGTAAACAGTCAGGAGGGTAGATATATTTTGTTCATACCCCTTATTTCCCAAAAGATCCAGTATATATTCCTGTAAAGAGAAGATCACAAGTTTCCAAGATAGAAACCAAACATCATGTACATAACCACACGTCACTGTCCAGCACACTGACCCTCTAAAATTTTCCTACCTCCTCTACTTCCCCTGGAGTCTTAGTCCCCATATGTGACCACACCAATATGTCTTTCGTATATCCAGGATCTTAAATCTGATAAATCCTAGATTAGGTTCGATACGTACAATACCCCTGAGTGAACTAAAGAGGTCTGAGTGAAAAGAATAGATATTAAACTGATAAAGGACACTGTACTAAGGGTAGAGTAAGGTTTAAGTCGTGAGTACCGTAGGGAATTGTCAACTCTATTGTCCCATTATACTATTTTTCTTTAGTTTGTCCGAGTGTCTACGTAATAAATATGAATAACCAGTAAAATGTAGAAAAAAAAAGGGGGTGTAGGGTGTTAAAATGACGGGACACATTGTGTCGTAGTACTAACTCTCACTCCCGAGAGGTCGGTAAGGCGGAGTTAAACTTAAAGTCGAAGTAGTGAATGCTCGTATACTACACTGACCTGTAAAGTGAATTCATTAGAAACGGAGTAAAGAGAGTACAAATTTCATCGATACTAATATCATGGTGGAGGGTCCTAACATTACTCCTCATTTACTCAATTTCGTACTTCTCGAACCTTACTTCGGACCATGTAGTATTCACGAATTATTTATGATCGATAATAATACAGGAAAAGATTTAGGTAAGATATGGGTCCGAAACAGAACTCGATCCTGTGTCACTAAAGTGCGGGGAAGACGCACAGAGGAATTAGAGAGGATCCTTAAAACTACATCCATTCCTGTCTCTTCCCTTTTCGTGATACCCTATCTCTATCTCTCACTCGGTACCTATTTTCTAATTCTACTTATCAGAGATTTTAACGGACCTCCTTTTACTTTTTATTTCCTTAGTATGACGGGTGTATCAATTAAATATAACAAACCATTAAGGTAACATAAAGACCGTTAGTGATTAAAAGGACTGTGTCTATTCCCCATCCTGAACTAGGAGGGTAGTAAGAAAGAGAACTACGATATTAAGAAAGTAAATAATGTGGTAGAAAACACGATACGTGTACATTTCTGTACAATTTGCTGTAATAAATAAGAATAACAGGTCTTCCAGTCTACACATAGAGTAGGTAGAGTGTACGTATCCTTAGGGGTCGTATGACTGTATACACATTTATACCAGTACGAACGTACGACTCAGTGAGCCAGCACAGACTGAGAAACACTGGGATACGTGACAACGGACAGTTCGAGGAGACAGGAACCCTAAGAGGTCCGTTCTTATAACCCCACCCAACGGAAGGGGAAGAGGTCCCTAAGAAGGGTAGGGTCCCTAGCATACGTTCGGAGGTCGCCGAGACCGTAACGTCGGTATAAGAAAGGGTGACTCGGTGGTCCCTTCGGGGTATTTCTATGAGTCATGTCTAAATAACTGATCACCGAGTACAAGTCAGCGACTCAGCTCAGGCTGAGAACGCTGGGGTACTCGATATCGGGTCGTCCGAGGAGACAGAGTCCTTAATAGGGTCGTTCTTATGACCTCACCCAACGGTAAAGGAGGAGGTCCCCTAAAAAGACTGGGTCCCTAGTTTGGACGCAGAGGGAGTAAAGGACGTGACCGTCTTTATACGAAATGACGACTCGGCGGATCCTTCGGGAATAACTGATTATGTAACCAATTTTTAATAAGTTTCCAGAGTACTTTGAGGTGTATTCGTATACAAAATTTAGTGTAATTCATATCTAATAAAGGGTAAAAATAATAAAGGTGTCACAGTTTGGAAGTCTTTAGATAAGAAATTCACTTAAAAAAAGAAAACGTCGGTGTATTGTCTGTATTATCAAGGGGACGAAGACAAAAGATGTATCTTTAAAAGTTTCGCAAGATTATTATTTAGGACGCTTTCCAAAACTGGTATTACCGAAAAGTTTCGAAGGTGTGTTTCTTTGAGTCAATTCTGGTCCGGTATTTATTCTGGAGTCACGACTTCGTGTTCTTCCGGGACATATAGATTTGGGTAATTTACTTAGTAAATAAAACGATGAGTAGACAGTACAAAA
This sequence comes from Capra ibex, assembly GCA_006410555.1. Classification (NCBI taxonomy): domain Eukaryota; kingdom Metazoa; phylum Chordata; class Mammalia; order Artiodactyla; family Bovidae; genus Capra; species Capra ibex. The sequence goes on from SJYO01033645.1 coordinate 9,294,938, forward strand.
CTTCCAGTGTATTGTTACGAATAAAGAATACCGGGTAACCGTTCGACATCTTAGTCTCCGACTTGGTTCAGGAACTCAGTTTATGAACACTACCAATTAACATAAAGGTCCCGGTTATGGATGTCAATACGAGTGACCCATTTTAGTTTAGAGTACGGGACCCTCCCGTGTCGTGCGGACGTTCTCGTGATTTTCCTAAAGAGGTGTAACAAAGAGTAGAGACTTATCAATACAATGTAACTTTATAAAAACCTTGCACCAGTCGGAAAAACAGAGGAGTCTATGTGCAGATCCTCTAAAAATGTACAACCGTATTTATCCACCGAGTTCACCATTCTTGGGTGGACGATTACGTCCTCGGCGTCCTTTGATTCCAAGTTAGGGACCCAGTCCTTCTAAGGGACCTCCTCCTGTACCGTAGGGTGAGGTCATAAGAACGAACCTTTTAGAGTACCTACCTCCTCGGACCACCCGATGTCAGGCACCCCAACGTCTCAGCCTGTACTGACTCGCACGTGTGTGAGTCACCCTTACTTTTCTACACGGATACTTCGTCTACCTTGACCTAAACTTTGAGGCAAACGGGTAAGGTAAACGGGGTAGTAGTCTGTTCAACGAACTGGAGAGACTGGGAGGAAAAGGAATGGATATTTAACGGACTAAGATAGACAGAACGTTCCAACGAACCTTCTAAATTACTAAACCTTATCTATTTTACTATAGGTACTACGGACTGTGTATCATCTAAGAGAGTCGAAAACAATTGTGGGTGGTGAGGTCCAAGGAAAAACGTAGACCTCGGTGAAAACAATCTTAGGAAGGGTCTCGACACGTCCCCCCGCGACCGTTGGGGTCGTACCAACAAGAAGTGTAACGAGATACAAGATGAATAAGAGAATGTAGAAACAAGTTTAAATAATTAAATGTATTTCACGTGTTCGGAATACATATACTGAACCATCTAAAATTGTAATATGTGCGTGGGTACATTTATGGCGGAGTTTGTTCTATGTCTTTCAAAGGTCGTACACCCTCCAAGGGGACACGGAAACAAATCAGCTAATGTGCACCCAACGTAGTAAAGGTCGAGTGTCAGGTTTTACTTGTGGATCCAGGGGAACAAGTTCTTGCAATTCTTAAAGTTGTACCACTCTCGTCTCGTAATCTCATTCGTTTCCTGGAAGATTTACACCTCGGAATACTACGAACGTGGGCACTTCCGACGGGGTTAGTGTACGGGACAGTTGACTCGATTGACAATAAGGTTGAAACTAACGATGGGTTTATAAATTATACAATACAAGTATGTGAAATATATTTTCCTTAATTTGTCATGTATGAGTAAAAGTAGCAAGGAAATAGGGAGTTATATAGATACTCTTATAGGTACTCCAATGTGTAAAATCATCAAAATTTTTAAAAAGAACGACACATATAAAGTAACGTACTATCATTTGGGGTGAAACAAATAGATGAGAAGACAACTATCTACGAACCTAACACAGGTCAAACCCCGAGAATACTTATTTCGACGAATATACACAGAAACCCCCGAAGGGTTCACCGTGATCACCGTTTCTTGGTCGGACGGTTACGTCCCCTGTATTCTCTACGACCGAGCTAGGGACAAACCCTTCTAGGGACCACCTCCCGTATCACTGGGTAAGATCATAAGAATGGACTACTTAAGAGTACCTGTCCCTCGGACCACCCGATATATCAGGCATCCCAGTATGTCTCAACCTGTACTGCCTTTACTGAAAACAAACCTGTATACATGAATGAAGAGAACGTACATATGAATCCTCACTTTGACTACTCAATATCCGTCTTGGGTACTATCCGTACAGTACATTTTACTAGTATGTAGTCTCTTTACTTTTAAATTGGTTATGTCATATAAATGCGTATATACACCTTAAGTCCGAAGTCGTCATACACTTAGCACTTGAAAGTCTACAAGTTCGACCAAAATCTTTTCCCCCTCCTTGGTCTCTAGTTTAACGGTTGTAGATGACCTAGTAGCTTTTTCGTTCTCGTAAGGTCTTTTTGTAGATAAAGACGAAATAACTGAAACTGATACACCTAGTGTTATTTGACACCTTTTAAGACTTTCTCGACCCTTATGGTCTGGTGGACTGGACGGAGAACTCTTTGGATATACGTCCAGTCCTTCGTCGTCAATCTTGACCTGTACTTTGTTGTCTGACCAAGGTTTATCCTTTTTCTCATGTAGTTCCGACATATAACAACGGGACCAATAAATTGAAGATACGTCTCATGTAGTACTCTTTACGACCCGCCCTTCGTCTTGTTCGACCTTAGTTCTAACGACCCTCTTTATAGTTATTGGAGTCTATACGTCTACTGTGGTGGGAATACTGTCTTTCACTTCTTCTTGATTTCTCGGAGAACTACTTTCACTTTCTACTCCCACTTTTTCAACCGAATTTAGAGTTGCAAGTCTTTTGTTTCTAGTACCGTAGGCCAGGGTAGTGAAGTACCCTTTATCTACCCCTTTGTCACCTTTGTCACAGTCTGAAATAAAACCCCCCGAGGTTTTAGTGACATCTACCACTGACGTCGGTACTTTAATTTTCTGTAAATGAGGAACCTTCCTTTCAATACTGGTTGGATCTATCATAAAACTTTTCGTCTCTGTAATGAAACGGCTGATTCCAGGCAGATCAGTTCCGATACCAAAAAGGACACCAGTACATACCTACACTCTCAACCTGACACATCTTCCGACTCGTGACTTCTTAACTACGAAAACTTGACACCATAACCTCTTCTGAGAACTCTTAGGGAACCTGAAGTTCCTCTAGGTTGGTCAGGTAAGATTTCCTCTAGTCAGGACCCACAAGTAACCTTCCTGACTACGACTTCGACTTTGAGGTCATGAAACCGGTGGAGTACACTTCTCAACTGAGTAACCTTTTCTGGGACTACGACCCTCCCTAACCTCCGTCCTCCTCTTCCCCTAATGTCTCCTACTCTACCGACCTACCGTAGTGGCTGAACTACCTGTACTCAAACTCACTTGAGGTCCTCAACCACTACTTGTCCCTCCGGACCGCACGAAGTCAAGTACCCCAGTGTTTTTCAACCTGTACTGACTCGTTGACTTGACTTGACTTTACTTGACTACCTTAAATCTTTCTACCATTACTACTGGAATATATACTCTGTCACTTTCTCTGTGTCTACATTTCTTGTCTGACAACTTGAGACACCCTCTTCCACTTCCACCCTACTGAACTCTCTTATTGTAATTTTGTACATACAATGGTATACACTTTGTCTAGCGGTCAGGTCCAAGTTACGTACTCTGTCCCACGAGTCCCGACCACGTGACCCTACTGGGACTCCCTACCCTACGCCTCCGTCCACCCTCCCCCCCAAGTCCTACCCCTTGTGTACATGTGAGTACCGACTAAGTACAGTTACATACCGTTTTGGTGATGTTATAATATTTCATTAATCGGAGATTAATTTTATTTAGTTAATTAAATTTTTTTTCTTTTAAATTATGGTGTCACTCCAGAGTCTTTTTCGAGTGGTCTTACCGATTAATTCTTCTGACCTGTCGGGTACAGTACAACTCTTACATCTTCTTAATCTTAAAAGGACGGGCGACCTCTCTCATATGGAAACAAGGTAGTGGAACCTTTTGAAGATCCGTCACAAACGGATTCAACGGACATATGGACTGAATAGTAGGTCACCGAGATGAGGACGTATATAAATAAAAGATGGAAGAGATCAGTGAAACTCCTTTGTAGATTTTTTTAAAGTTGGACTAAGAAGTAAATAATTATACGACGTCACCGGGAAACGACCCCTTCGGTTTATCAGTATGGATCCAAAGATCAGTACTGTTGCTCCACCAAAAATGTACGGTCGAAATCTCACGGAAGACGTAATGAAGTCAAGAGTGTAAACATCCGTTCTCTACCCAGGTCCCTTTCTTCCGGACTACCCTATAGTCATCCTACAGTAATTCTCGATAGAATATAAAGGGTAAAAATTTTTGTCGAATAATCACCTACTTCCGTCTTTATTCTGTGTATCCGTTGCCCGTAAAACACTTTACTTACAATCAACCGGAGTCTATATAAGGGAAACTCTAGACTGACGTTCGACTGTATATCTCACATAAGTCCTCCCAGGAGGTAGTAGTTCCACTGTAAAGTCACATCGTCCAGGTCAAAGTAGGTGAAGGAATCGAGTGACCAAAGATTTTTGATCAAGTGTCTTAGACTTGACACAGGACTCTTTTAAAATCCTTTCAGTATAAGGTCGCCGTACTGGGGAACCTCTAAGTCTACTGGACCTGATCCTGGGTCTTAGACGTAAAAAAGGCTTCGAGAAGACTACCAAAACGACGGTTGGGATCCGTTACGTCTCGTACAGTCTTGTTGACTGTCTTGGTGACGGACAAGTGGACCTCGTATTCATGAGGGGGCTCAAAAAGGTTGAAGGAAGGGTCTACAGACCTGGTAAAAGAATAAGAGACACTTTCGGTTTTTAATTTCAGGATTCTTATCTAACTACAGTGGTAAGTGGATTGTTCTCATATTAGGTAGAAGAAACCGTCCTGGGTGAATGACCCTGTCTAGGGAGAACTTATTATTCAGGGATTTGAGAATTCGATTAGTGGAACGGGAACCGGGAGAGTCCACAGAGACAGTCTCGGTTGGAGACGTCCACTCGGTCCATTATTACTGGTGGTAGATAACATGTAACCTGTCGTTCCGTTAGTTTGGTGAGTTAGGATTTCCTTTACTTGAGACTTGTAAGTAACCTTCCTGACTACGACTTCGACTTCGAGGTTATGAAACCGGTGATCTACACTTCTCGGCTGAGTAACCTTTTCTGGGACTACGACCCTTTCTAACTTCCGTCTTCTCTTCCCTCACCGTTCTTACTCTACCAATCTATCGTAGTGGTCGAGTTACCCGTACTTAGACTCGTTTGAGTCCCTCTATCACTTCCTATCCCTTCGGACCGTATGACGTCAGGTACCCCACCGTTTCTCAACCTGCACTGAATCACCGACTTGTTGTTTTAACATGTAAATGATACCGACTTAGAGAGACGTGTAGATAATAGATTAAATTAGGTATTTTGTTGAAACCGTTCGAACTATGATAGTATTACGAATAAAGGATTCTCTTTTGTTTCCGGATCTTGGGAATCTATTGAACGGATTAATCGTAGGATTATTTCTTACCCTCTCGACATTGCAACGTTTTGAGAGTGGGAAACCCCACCCACATACACCTCAATGATTCCTGTTTGGTCCTACACCTGTGTTGGAAAGACTAAAAACTCTAGGACCGGAGGAAACGGGGGAACGACTTTGTGTAACAAATCCATTATTGTACATAACGTAATCTTGGATCTAAAATAAACTGTATAATATAATACACTCAACGTCAAGACCCCGTGGTTCCTATCCCCAGAAGTGTGAGACAACGTCTCGACTAGACAAAGGGTGGTCCGTACACTCCGTGTCCCTAGTCCCCAGTAAAGTATTACTTCGGGACAAGGTCCACTATGTATTTAGCTTAACGAGAAGAATCAATACAAAAGGACTACGGGTGTCGTCAAACTGGATTTACTTATCTATTAATAAGTCCGACAATATTTGTAAGGCTAGGTAAACCACTAGGGAAATAATTTACTTTGTTCAGGAAAATAAGGAAAAGACTATGACGGACAATTATCTTATTAGAGTTTCGATAATCGTAAATTTCTCCTTAATCTGTTTCTACCGGACTTAACAGGGAAGAAGACCGAGAACCACGAGTACCCTGGGAACGAAATCGATTAATCGGACTTTACTTATAATTCACGTAACTAGAGATAGTTCGAGTAGGACCTTCCTTTCGAAAACACTTTCAGTAAAGTCAACGTCTGAATCCAACGGATATGCATTCGTAGGTCGGGTTTTGTTATCGTGACCCTTACAAGGTCTTAAGTTTGTTTTGTTTTATTTTACACATTTTCTATTATACCCTTTCCGAGACTCTAAAGAACTTTACGGGAAGGAATTCGGGGTTTGAGTGTACTAAATAAAGGTACTGTTCGTTGTCTTTTTCAAATTTTAGGGAAAGGAAAGAGAGAACAGAGGGTCCTCGAGTATTCTTGACACGGAACTCCGTGTCGTATCCCTTATTCACAAGATGAGACTTTTGTCTGTCTGGACCTAAATCTAGGATTGTGTCTGGAGATATTTGACATCCTGGGACCCGTTTATCAGAGGATGACGTCTACCACTGACGTCGGTACTTTAATTTTCTGCGAATGAGGAACCATCTTTTCGATACTGGTTGGATCTATCATATAAGTTTTCGACTCTGTAATGAAACGACTGATTCCAGGTAGATCAGTTCCGATACCAAAAAGGACACCAGTACATACCTACACTCACAACCTGACACTTNGGATTGTGTCTGGAGATATTTGACATCCTGGGACCCGTTTATCAGAGGATGACGTCTACCACTGACGTCGGTACTTTAATTTTCTGCGAATGAGGAACCATCTTTTCGATACTGGTTGGATCTATCATATAAGTTTTCGACTCTGTAATGAAACGGCTGATTCCAGGTAGATCAGTTCCGATACCAAAAAGGATACCAGTACATACCTACACTCACAACCTGACACTTCTTCCGACTCACGACTTCTTGACTACGAAAACTTGACACCACAACCTCTTCTGAGAACTCTCAGGGAACCTGACGTTCCTCTAGGTTGGTCAGGTAAGACTTCCTCTAGTCGGGACCCTAAAGAAACCTTCCTTACTACGATTTCGACTTTGAGGTCATGAAACCGGTGGAGTACGTCTCTCAACTGAGTAACCTTTTCTGAGACTACGACCCTCCCTAACCCCCGTTCTCCTCTTCCCCTACTGGCTCCTACTCTACCGACCTACCGTAGTGCCTGAACTACCTGCACTTAGACTCACTTGAGGTCCTCAACCGCTACCTGTCCCTCCGGACCGCACGACGCTAAGTACCCCAACATTTCTCAACCTGTGCTGACTCGTTGACTTGACTTGACTTGACTTGACTTGACTTGACTTGACTTCGGATGTAGACGCATAGAGATTTTCTTAGTTTAAGAATTTTGTACAAGGAATACGATATCACAACACTTACCTGTATCATTTTAGTAAGTTGTTTATGATCAATGATAATTATTATTTCTAACCCTATTCGTAAGACCCTGTTCCGAAGTTTATAATCGTTCTAAGAACGAGAACGGTAAATTTACAGTTTAAATGGTCTTCACTCTACTCTTGTAAAAGAAGGTAGGTGTAACACAGAGACTAAATCCCGTGAAACGAATGTGAGAAACTTCAGGTCACAGAAATAGACATTCTACCTCTACAACGTAAATGGAGGTTCACGACGTAACAGACCTAAAGTACTCTTTCACAAATAGTTTGCGGATCGTGTGATTAATGCGAGTCAATACAACACCAAGACAAAAGGAAAGGGAAAGGACCGGCCCACACTTATACAAAGGGTAACTGTCTCGACTCTCTCCTTTACCTTCACGTTACCTCTTCCAATCAGCCGTGTGGACCCACGTTCTCCCCTGACCGACGTCCTTTGGTCGGTCGTCAGTCTACGTTTTCCTTCCAGTGCAAGTTAAAATGTTTAGGTCAAAGAGAATGAGGAGGTTTCGTGGGGTCGTCGGTCGACCTTACGATTGAGGGGTATGAACTCTTTGGTCTTTGACAAAAAGTTCGTTTTGGTGAGGGGTGTGTGTGTGCTTGAGTTTTGGTACGAGCGAAAACGCCTCAGTAAAAGGGTAAAGAACGGTGGAGTGAAACTAAGTATCTCTTTCTGCCACGTTTAAGACAAGACGGGAGATCCAGTGAGGATCGAAAGAGACGTCTTCCTTCTCAACCATTCTTTCACGTCCGTTACAATCTTGTTGCATACACGGAAATACTCCGACCCTTCCGTGAAAAAGATTAGTTGTCACTGTTCAGACCTCGGACGTGGAGGTCTGTACAGAGGACTTCGAAGGTGGGTCCCTTTCGGTGCACCCCACTCACCTCCACCCCCGGAGGGACGTCTCCTGGACTGAACCTAAGGACATCAAGGAGTCGGAAGAGTTAGGAGATTGGTGACGAGGCTCGTGGTGTCAGAGGTCCCGGGAGGACGACCTCGGCGCCCCGCTGACGGCTAGGACAAAGTAAGGGGAGTAGTAAACTCAGTGTGTACAGAGTCAGTGTTATTCTGTGGACGTGGTCGTCACGGGAACAGTGGTACTGTTGGTCGTGTCCGACCCGTAATCCGTCCGTAGTGTCTCCCTCTAGATAGGGACGAGAGGACGCCCACCACGACGAGTGTATGTCAGGACGGATGTTGGAGACCCTACGACAGGGTCACCGGCAACCGAAGGTGAAATACCCATCTACCACCCCCATCCCGACTTTCGACTTAAGGTCTCCGGTGAGTCCACAACCTTTCGTTTCAAGGGTCGGTGATCCCTTCGTCGTCCGGTGGAAAGAAAAAGAAAGAAAGAAAAAAAAAAAAAAAATGACAGTCGAGACAGACTCGACGTAAGAAAAAATTGTGTACTCCACGAAAGGAGTACTCGTCCTTCTCCTTTTTTTCTTTAAGGTAGTTAATAAGTAACTCCGAAGGACTACGAATTGTTCGGTGAGTAGAGTGTCCGGAGGTGGAGGTCGGTGGTGGAAGTTTACCTGACCAGAGTCGTTATTCCGTTTCACTTTTTATGTATTAGAAACCTTAGTCTCTAAATCTAGGGTCGAGATGTGGAGAGTTAGATGTACTTAAAGCAGTTGAGGACTGGAGGGCCTCCAAGAGTTTAGTCCACGACTAACGACTAATCGTTTAGATAGAAACTAAGAAAGACTCCCACTTTTCTACCACTATTTACAGCACACGGGTCGTGTAGATACCGGATCTATCTACTTGACACCGACAATGATATAATGGTCCTTGTGTCTCCATTATTCAAGTCTAATTCTAAAACTCGACGAAAAAAAATCTTTATCACCTTTACCTGTCTTTTGTAAGAGGGCCCTCTGGTCAGGGCCCTTCGTCGATCAGGGCCTCAGTGTCAGTAAGAGAGTCACACGTGGACCCCGAATCTCACACTCCGCAGTGGACCCCCGAACGACTCCTACGTCTGAGACACGGGAAAGTAGTGACCCCACACAGAAAGAGAAACGCTGGGTACCCGACATCAGGTGTCCGAGGAGACAGAAATCGTAAGAGTCGTGGTGGGATGACTGGATGGCTTAGTCTTGAGACCGCCACCCCCAGTCGTGAGACACAAAATTTCTCGGGGATAAATTCTCTCTCTCTCAGTTGACGAGATTGTCTTCATCTCTTGTAGGTCGAGTCTCGAAGTACTCTTCGTTCTCCCGTAGAATGAAAAAAAACGCAAAGGCCCCGAATCGTCTTGTTGGCTGTACAACGGAAACGAGACGTTTGACCCACTCGCCAGGAGGACGATGGGCCGACGGCAGCGAGCCAGCGACTCAGAGACAAAGGAAACAAGGAGTAAGGGGCACTTTGGTTTTCGGCCGTCTCTTTGAACGGGGGAGGGGAGCGGGGAAGGTCAGGGATTTGACAGAACTATAAAGGTAAGATCTCAGTTTCTGTGAACTCACTCACTTCAGCGAGTCAGCACAGGCTGAGACGCTGGGACACCTGACATCGGGTGGTCCGAGGAGGCAGGTACCCTAAGAGGTCCGTTCTTATGACCTCACCCAACGGTAAAGGAAGAGGTTCCTAGAAGGGCCGGGTCCCTAGTTTGTTCCCAGAGGGCGTAACGTCCGCCTGCGAAATGGCAGACTCGGTGATCCCTTCAGAATTCTGTGAACTTCCCTGATAATTTATCTCAATTTGTCCTTAATTTACGTTAGGTTGTCCTTTGAAATGGAGACTGGACTGGAGAGTCTCGGAAAGTAAAAGTTAAACCCAGACGTGATACCTAGCCTCTTCCGTCACCGTGGGGTGAGGTCATGAGAACGGACCTTTTAGGATACCTCCCTCCTCGGACCTTCTGACGTCAGGCAACCCAGGGATCCTCAACCTGTACCGAATCGCTGAAGGGAAAGTGAAAAGTGAAAGTACGTAACCTCTTCCTTTACCGTTGGGTGGGGTCACAAGAACGGACCTCTTAGGGTCCCTGCCCCCTCGGACCACCCGACGTGTCTCAGATACCCCAGACACCCCAGTGTGTCTCAGCCTGTGTTGACTTCGCTGAATCGTCGTCGTCGTCGTGATACCTACGTCCAAGTCCGAGTCCGTATTGCGACGGAAGTTGTGAGGAATCGGGACACTGGAACCCGTTTGATTGTGGAGAGTCGGACAAAAAATTTTTAGTAATAAATTTATAAAAATATAAGTTTTGTAATATACGAAACCACATGTCTATTGTGTTTGACTCATTTTTCTAGGATTGTTATTTGTAAGTTTGTACCTAAGATAATAAATAATAATAAATTCCGTTTCCAACTGTCTTCCCTTAATTCCGAAAAATAAAAACTTTTTATACGGGTTCAATGAAAACTCACCACATTAGTGACTCTATCAATACTCTTACCTTCAGGGAGGAACTAGAAAATAAAAAGGTATCTCTTCACAATACTCCGTCACAAACCCTTTGTCCATCCAGACTAATATCTCCTCCGAGAGTTATTCATACTCGAGAACAATAAAAGTAATCATATACCTGTTACTGTAAAAACTTTTAGAATCAAAAGGAACGAGAGGTTCCCTGAGAGTTCTCAGAAGAGGTCGTGGTGCCCTTCTCACACAAGTCATTTACACCAGCTTACTTATGTCCTGACAATCTTCATGTGTCCACTCTGTCGAGGAAACGTCATAGTACACTCGGAAGGTTCTTCTGTGTCGTGAACTATGATAAAGTAGGGCTGTGGGTCTCACTAAGAAATCGTATATTAAGTCTGTCGAGACAGGAGATGAGGTTCGAGAAATAACCTAGGAGCAAAAGAGTCTCACTTTTGGTCTTAGGATTGTCATTGGAGTACTGAAGGGACCGCCGAAGGGAACCCAAAGGGACCACCGAATCAACCATTTATTAGACGGACGTTACACCCTTTGGACCCAAGTTAGGGACCCAACCTTACTATCGGACCTCCTCCCGTACCGGTGGGTGAGGTCATAAGAACGGACCTCTTAGGGGTACCTGTCCCCTCGGACCACCCGATGTCAGGTACCCCAGTGTTTCTGAGTCTGTACTGATTCGGGTCGTGTCGTAGATTGGAGTTCTGTGAGGACCGATCAGACTGGAGTGCAGGACGATGGAAGGAAGAGGAAGTAAGACGAAGTCTGTACGGTCGACAAAACGACAAGAGTCTAGTCAGTACGAAAACAGAATTCCGGAACCGTAACCAACAGAGGAGACCGACTTATAAGAAGACGGTTTATGGACATGAAGATTACATGATATATACACAAAAAACAAATAATATACAAAAACGAATAAAAATTTTAAAAGACAGAGGAAGACCTGACCTACGAAGTGTTTCCGTCCCGAACGAAAACGAACAATAATAACAACCCAAAAAAAATTACAAAAGTTAAGTGACCTGATCATGGACCGAACATCATCTGTGAGTCATTTATATGGAACTTACTTACCTACTTACTTTCTACCTAGTTTATTGGTGAGTCACTGAGAGTGAGAAAACTTTACCCCCATCATTAAAAAAGTATGTCCAAACATGTATAAAAAAATTTTTTACTTAAGTCTCCCATCTATAAAACTGGATGAGAGTGCTTTCTTTTCTACTCTGAAAGAAGTACCTTTTTTTAAAAGACAAATTGTCGGAAGTATGAACCGATCTCCTTTAAGACTAAGACTCAAGAGTAAGTGAAGACTTTCTATATCGTTTGAGGGTAACCCTAAACTCCTTTCTAAATGGATATTTTTGTTAAATTCTTTCTTTAAAGGGTTACTTTCCGAGTGACCTCTGGTTACAGAAGTTCTAGAGTAATTTAACAATGTACATGTTATACGAAGAATTGACGGACCCAGTGAAACGACAGTCCCTTGTAGTGCTTCCCTTCTACTATTTAGAGAAACCAAAAAGAGGACAGAGTGGGGTGCAGAGTTCAATCTTTCTAGCAGGAGGTGGGTTGTGACTAGATCCACCCGACTCTCCGTTGTTACCTATAAGTTTTCTTTGTTGTCTCCGAGAAGAGTGTACCTCAGAAAGACTCTACACTTGTGACTCCTGGCACGCAGGAACCCTACGGAAACAACGATTTCTTTGAGATAAGGAAAGTTCACACCGATATAGTTTTTTTTTCCTTGTTACAACCCTTCGGTAACAATACAAGAGGGTCTCGTTTACACGTGTCAAAAGTTCAATTTTGACCTATAAACTTTTAGGTTTTCGTGAGAGATACGCGAAAACATAATGTTTGAGGAGGAACATTATGTATCTGGTCGCCCTAGGAAACCTTGGATACAGGTAGCACTGGTGTACTTTATCCGGTCTGGGGTGACCCTTATTTTTTTTTTATCATTTGACGAGTAAGTAAACCACCTTGACCCACCCTGACCCTCCTCTTCTAATTGAGAAAGTCCTTTTATTCGTGTCTACATCTGTATTCATATATTCGATGATAAACCCCTTATCTTCTTTCTAACAAATATTAATGACACAGTCGATATACCTGTAAAATGAAGGTGTCTTTTTAGTTACATGAATTACATTAAAAGTCACAGAAAGAAGTTTATATATATACCTGAATTAAAACATTTTCGTAAAGACAACGTTGTCTGAAGCTATAGGGTTTTAAGTTTCGTGGACTTTCTCTCACCCTTTTTTTAACGTAAGTGTTTTTATATAACAAAACTACCTCAGGTTTTCCTTTATTGAAACAGGCTATCTTGACACTGTCCGAAGGGAAACAAAAAATGAAAGATAAATCTGTAAAACCGTAATTCTTCTGAAAGACCTACCATGAAAACCTGGATTTTAACCAACGACGGTTTGTACTTTTTACTTTCTTTGGTTTTGATAATAAAGAACTGGTAAATACTATCCGATCTTTGAAAAGATTCTCTATCTCTGAAGTAAAGTGACTGAGAGGTACCGATCACCACCACAACAAGTCGACGATTCGGTACAGAACTAAGAAACACTGTGGTACCTGACGTCGTGTGGTCCGAGAAGACAGGAAGTGACAGAGGACCTCAAACGAGTTTAAGTACAGGCAACTCAGGTACTACGATAGATTGGTAGAGTAGGAGACGACGGGAGAAGAGGAAAATGAAAGCTAGAAAGTGTCGTAACCCCAGAAAAGGTCACTCAGTCGAGAACCGTAGTCCACCGGTTTCATAACCTCGAAGTCCAAATCGTGGTCAGGAAGGTCACCCAAAAACCCCAACTAAAGGAAAGGAACGTCAGGTCCCCTGAGAGTTGTTGGAAGAGATCGTGGTGTTAAACTTTCATAGTCAAGAAACTGTGACTCGGAAGAAATACCTCTTCCGTTACCGTGGGGTGAGGTCATGAGAACGGACCTTTTAGGGTACCTTCCTCCTCGGACCATCCGGTGTCAGGTACCCCAGCACTTCTCAGTCTGTGCTGACTCGTTGAAGTGAAAGTGAAAAGTGAAAGTACGTAACCTCTTCCTTTACCGTTGGGTGAGGTCACAAGAACGGACCTCTTAGGGTCCCTACCCCCTCGGGACACCCGACGGCAGATACCCCAGCGTGTCTCAGTCTGTGTTGATTTCACTGAATCGTCGTCGTCGTCTCGGAAGAAATACCAGGTTGAGAGAGACATGTACTAAGGACCTTTTTGTTATTGAAAATGATCTACCTGTAAACAGTCGTTCCACTACAGAGACGAAAAATTATGAGACAGATCCAAACGGTATCGAAAAGAAGGTTCCTCGTTACAGAAAATTAAAGTACTGACGTCAGTGGTAGGTACCACTAAAACCTCAGCTTCTTTTGTTTTAGACAATGACGAAGGTAAAAAAGGGGAAGAGAAGCGGTACTTCACTACCCCGTCCTACGGTACTAGAATCCAAAAAAAGTTAGAGGTACCGATATTCTTTATTAATAGAGGTTGAATGTATTTTCATTTGACTGTGAGTATCTTACAGTTAATAAAAAGGTCCAAGAGTGTCAAAGACTCCCTTCCCTGTCGGTGTTTAAGTTGACAAGATGACTGAAGATTTGGATACGAGAAATTGTAAATGTATGTATGAGAGATGTCACTCTTTTATTAAAATAAAGGACGATTATCTTAGACCGATATAAAAAGGGTAAAATGAACTCTTTTATTGTTATAATTTTAATTTGTCTTTTAATTTTTAGTAAGGACTACGGTTGTCAAATTATTTCCTATAATACAAATATATTTTTACATCCGTTTATATAGAAATGTCCTAAAATTAGTCATACTTGTATCTTAAAATATGAAACGGAAAAATTAAAATACAGTGTATTCGAAATGTATTACAATGTTTAAAATTTTTCTAGAATTTTATAGACATTGTAAGGTTACTCACCCGTGTTGTATTACGATCTGTAAAATTAATAAAGATTAAACCCCCATAATATCTATTATAACGTCAGTTTTAGGATTAACTTTCCTTATTTTCCTTTTTCGAATTCATTTACAAAAGAGGTCTTACTAAAGATTCTTACCCTAATGACTTTATAGACATAAAGACATCTTTATGTGACTATATAACGAAAACTTTTACTATCCGAGTGTAACGTTAGTGTAGGGTTTAACAAACTCGAATCTTGAAATGGTAGAAGTGATAGTGACCGTTAACACTAAAATTTTCTTTAGTAAACACGTCATCGTTACTTTACATTGGAGTAACAAAATTAAACGTAATTACACTAATAAACGTTCTGACTTGTAAGGGGGTGTATAAGTAAATTTTCAAAGAAAAAGAGAAAAATCTGAAGGGACCACCGAGTCTGCCATTTCACAGACGAATGTTACGCCCTCTGGTCCCAAGCTAGGGACCCAGTCCTTCTAGGGGACCTCTTCCTTTACCGTTGGGCGAGGTCAAGAGAACGGACCTTTTAGGGTACCTACCTCCTCGGACCATCTGATGTCAGGTACCCCAGCGTTTCTCAACCTGTGGTGACTCACTGAAG
This sequence comes from Capra ibex, assembly GCA_006410555.1. Lineage (NCBI taxonomy): Eukaryota > Metazoa > Chordata > Mammalia > Artiodactyla > Bovidae > Capra > Capra ibex. The sequence goes on from SJYO01033645.1 coordinate 9,310,103, forward strand.
TGAAAGTGAAAAAGAGAAAAATAGTGTGTTTAGTCACCGTAGTGAACTTAAGTAAAATAGTAAAGATCATAACGAAACACTTATGATCTGCTTTCTAAGATCATGTATACAGATACACATAATATAATATACATCTGTATATAGAGTTAGATTAATTAATACATACACATCCACACACACACACAAGCAAAGAGTCAGTACAGGTTGAGAAGTCCTGGGGCACCTGGTATCGGACGGTTGGAGGAGACAAGTACCTCAACAGGTCCGTTCTTATGACCTCTCCCATCGGTAAGCGTCCCTTAGAAGTACCGGGTCCCTTATGTGTGTGTTTATAGACATCTATATATTTATCCGTGCATATAAACTGAAAGTTCAATCTATTTTAGTAACGTCCTGTGCATGTACGGTTTACTAAGAAAAGAGACTCTCCGATATTGCTTCAGATTAATAATAGAAATAGCACATAATGACACTCACATTTAATCAATGAAGTTAGACATAAATTAGGTGTAAGGGAAGGGAACTAAGAATGTGAAGGTCATTAAGTTACTTTATCAGTGGGTCAGAGTAATTCCTCAGCAGTAATCTTAGAAAAGCGAACGTCTGACCACTGTGGAGATCTATACTTCCCATATAAGGTCCCTTCGTCCACTATCTACGTTCGTCTATCTATCACAGGAACACGGTACACAACCGGGGACTCTCGCCCCAGATCCTAAGTCCGAAACTAGACTCACGACCGACAGCCGTATCGCGTGGCATGTTTCTTATACAAGACTCACAGTAAGTGTCGTCACTGGTGGATCTCAGGGTGATAAATCAATATTGGTAAATAAACCGAAGTATTTAAGGGTACTTTAGTACCGATACCTAAATTTGATATTTTGAATAGAAACTTCATTTTTGTTATCTGAGACAGAATAACAAACTTCAGAAAGTCGGTTCTTAGTTCAACTTACTGAGGTCTCTCCCATCTCAAGATAGACGTGGTTCTGTCTACCTTGAACAAAGAGGATCAAAAGTCATTCGTGTTGTCGTACAATCTAGTACAAAGTTTCAGAGGAACTGGTCTTTTACCCGACATTTTCCAGTATTACAAACCCCTTTTCATTACTCTAGTGTACCGAGAGTAAGAAAGAAAAAGGAAGTACCAATTCTGGTAGAACCTATAATTAGTCGTTGTCCCGTTGATGAGTAGGTCTCCGTAGGGGCTCTCCAATCTACTAGACTATTACTGACTGTAGTAAGTAAAAATTTTTAGTCGAGTAAAGGGAATAGTAAGTAAGTGACTAGTCCCTTCCCGTGTGTTGAACGATGATACCTTTTAAATTTGAAACCAAAAATTCAGGATTCAAGAGACGGTGTAAAAATTGACCACAGGGACCCCATCTTTCTATCGTATAACCTTTCGAAATCAATGAGTCAACACAGATTGAGAAACGTTGGTGCACCTGACATCGGGTGGTCCGAGGAGACAGGTCCGTTCTTATGATCTCACCCATCCGTAAGGGAACAGTTCCCATAGAAGGGATGGATCCCCAACTTGAACCCAAAAGACTCAAAGTCCACCTAAGGAATGACAACCTCGGTAATTTCTCGGAGAACTACTTTCACTTTCTCCTCTCACTTTTTCAACCGCATTTCGAGTCGTAAGTCTTTTGATCCTAGTACCGTAGACCAGGGTAGTGAAGTACCGTTTATCAACCCCTTTGTCACCTTTGTCACTGTCTGAAATAATAATAATAATAATAACCGAGGTTTTAGTGACACCTACCACTAACATCGATAGTTTAATTTTCTATGAATGAGGAACCTTCTTTTCAATACTGGTTGGATCTGTCGTGTAACTTTTCGTCTCTGTAATGAAACGGTTGTTTCCAGGCAGATCAGTTCCGATACCAAAAAGGTCATCAGTACATACCTACACTCTCGACCTGATATTTCTTTCGACTCGCGTTTTCTTAACTACGAAAACTTAACATCACATGCTTTTCTGAGAACTTTCAGGGAACCTGGCGTTCCTCTAGGTTTGTCAGGTAGGAGTTTCTTTAGTTAGGACTTATAAGTAACCTTCCTGACTACAACTTCGACTTTGAGGTTATGAAACCGATGGACTACACTTCTTGACTGAGTAACCTTTTCTGGGACTACGACCCTTTCTGACTTCCGTCCCTCTATTCCCCTGTTGTCTCCTATTCCACAAAACTACCATAGTGGCTGAGTTACCTGTACTCAAGCTCATTTGACACCCTCAATTACTACCTGTCCCTGCGGACCGTACGATGTCAGGTACCCCAATGTTTGTCGACCTGTACTGACTCGCTGACTTGACTTCTAAAAATAAATACTTTATTCTCTGACTTGGTCTAATGATGTCAAACACTAAGAAATCATTGGATGTAATTCATGGATGAAGACCTCACGGTTTCGGAAACTGACACACCTAGTGTTATTTGACACCTTTTAAGACTTTCTCTACCCCTATGGTCTGGTGGATTGGACGGAGAACTCTTTAGACATACGTCCAGTCCTTCGTTGTCAATCTTGACCTGTACCTTGTTGTCTGACCAAGGTTTATCCTTTTCCTCATACAGTTCCGACGTATAACAGTGGGACGAATAAATTGAATATACGTCTCATGTAGTACTCTTTACGACCTGACCTTCTTTGTGTTCGACCTTAGTTCTAACGGCCCTCTTTATAGTTATTGGAGTCTATACGTCTACTGTGGTGGGAATACCGTCTTTCACTTCTCCTTGATTTTTCGGAGGACTACTTTCACTTTCTCCTCTCACTTTTTCAACCGAATTTCGAGTTGTAAGTCTTTTGCTTCTAGTACCGTAGACCAGGGTAGTGAAGTACCCTTTATCTACCCCTTTGTCACCTTTGTCACAGTCTGATAAAGAAACCGGAGGTTTTAGTGGTGTCTACCACTGACGTCGGTACTTTAATTTTCTGCGAATGAGGAACCTTCTTTTCAATACTGGTTGGATCTGTCGTATAAGTTTTCGTCTCTGTAGTGAAACGGCTGATTCCAGGCAGATCAGTTCCGATAACAAAAAGGACACCAGTACATACCTACACTCTCAACCTGACACTTCTTTCGACTCGTGACTTATTAACTACGAAAACTTGACACCACAACCTCTTCTAAGAACTCTCAGGGAACCTGACGTTCCTCTAGGTTGGTCAGGTAAGACTTCCTCTAGTTGGGACCCTAAAGAAACCTTCCTTACTACGATTTCGACTTCGAGGTCATGAAACCGGTGGAGTACACTTCTCAACTGAGTAACCTTTTCTGAGACTACGAACCTCCCTAACCCCCGTCCTCCTCTTCCCCTGCTGGTTCCTACTCTACCGACCTACCGTAGTGCCTGAGCTACCTGCACTCAGACTCACTTGAGGCCCTCTACCACTACCTGTCCCTCCGGACGGTACGACGCTAAGTACCCCAACGTTTCTCAGCCTGTGTTGACTCGCTGACTTGACTTGACTTGAGTTGAGACCTCGTAATGGTAAGACCGAATCCTTTTATACTTTCTTTACAGTCTATATAAAGGATGAGACACCCTTGAGAGTAAGGTGTGTGGGTGACTTCTCCACTATGTTTTCATTACGGATTCCTACAGAACTACTACCTATTCTGTGATGCCACATACCTCCAACCTCTTTCTTGCATTATCAGAACTTAGACTTCTGGATACAGGGGTTTAGGACGATGTCGTGGACGAGACACACGACGAACCAAATTTACTAGTCTGAAGATCCTAAATCAGACGAACAGAGAACCTACCCTTTCATTATTAAGGGAACTCATCAAATAACAAGATTCTCAATCTTTACCACACAGACCACAGTGAACAAGGTACTACACAACATCTCTAATTTTCTTTTCTTCACATCTGTTCTATCCCTCTTCTGCATTCTTCTCTTCTCTACACCCGTCGGATTTTTCTGGAAGCAAGACCGACAATCTCTCAAAAACAAAACAAAAAAAAGAAAGAAAGAAAAAAAAAAAAAAAAAAAAAAAACGTGAATGCCTTCTCATCTCCTTAAACTTTTAGAACCGAATGTATATATAGTAAATGTAATACCTCGAACTACAAGATCACCCTTATTTTGTTTGTTTTTTTCCTTTACTTTCACAGTAATGACGCTACTTACAAAAATCCACGTCACATGTGACTCTTGAATATAGTTCTACTGGACTAAATTAGACTACACAATCTCTCACTAAGAGATTCCTTCACTGGAGACATGACTTTAGACCTTCTACGAAGTGTCCTCGACTAATTAACTTCCCCTGATGTGTGTATTTCGGGACCCTACCCTTCACCGTGTAGACTCGGTGACCTTCCAATTATCTTGACCTCGTTCTATGCGTCGTTCTTACCACGGTCTCCCGGGTCACCTACCTTTCAATGATTTATAGTCCCCCTCCTTTTCTAAGAACGAATTCTTCAAATTATCCTAAGAACGACTTCTGTCAAGTCTGACTGGTCTACAGTCGACCCCCTACCACTTCCTACTCCTTAAACTAGACTATAGTTCCATCCCTACCGTACCCCGTCTAAGAGTGATTTGTCTGAATCGTTCTAAGAACGACATTACTTGTAGTTCTAGGTCCGAATCTCCCGAATCTCCTCGGGCTAATCTCAGATCTTTTCCTATCGTAGACACAGTCCATACTGATGTTAGACAAAAGTTAATTGTAGAATAGACTAATCTGATCTTTATTGCCTTACTGAAAAAATTTTTCATATATAACAATATGAAAGAGTACATTTCGGTATTATAGAAGATTTTACTATAAAAAGATAATAAGTGTATGATACGATTCAAGTCTTATTAGTTGTAAATATTTATTCGAAGGAATTTCTCATCCAGGAAACATACGTACGATTTGGAAACTCTTATTACCACAGTGGTGGAAATGTCCCGAACGTGAACTTTGTCCATGAACCGTTTACACAAGAAAGGAAACTTTCCCCAACCAATACACAGTAGGAAAGTTGTTTATGTATATTATTCGGTCGTAATACGTAATACCTCGAACTCTATCTCAGTACTTCTTTTCTTTATAGAGAAACATGAAATTACCTCGAGAAAGAAAAAAGGAAGTTTAGTGATGACTTTCGGAAATCAAGACTAACATTACAGGACCTAGATAGAACCGTCTGAGATTTTAAACATAAATATAAAAACGTAAGTATGCACTAGAAGTACTGTTAAAAGACACTTTTATCTTCGTCATCTCCCATTTCTAATTTTTGTACCCAAAACATCAGTCTTGTCAACCTCAAGTTTAGGGTCGAAACGATAAATAATCGAGAAAAAGACCATTCACGGAATGTACACAGTAAAATTTGAGTTTTTATGAAGATACACTCTTCACGGTAACAAAAGTAAACATCTCCTGTTTAACTTCGAGTCTCTTCACTTCAACAAACGGGTTCCAGTGTACGGATCGAGATTCTATATTCTGTTGTCACTAATGGATTCCAATCGTTGGAAGAGAAGATATTATTAATTTTTATAAAGAATAAAAGGACTGAACCTTTAAGGTATTTGGAGAACTCTATCTGAGCAGAGATCCGGAGATTTACGAAACTGAATAATTTTTGGTTGTCTCAGAGGACAACTTTCGTAACGGACCGGTCCCTTTTACAAAAAAGAACAAAGAATTATCTTTTAGTTCGGACGACTAATTTTATCTCATTATCAAAGTTTTCGGACGAGAACTGTCTCGTAAACGAAAGAGTAAAGGATTACTTAATGAGGGGTTTCTTTGAGTAATATAAAGTTCCGTGTCCCGAGGGACCTCTGAAAGGGTGGAGGTGGTAAGAGAATGATTTTACAAGTAGTAAATCCTTGGGTATTCGAAACGGTCTATGTGACTCAGGAAACTTAGGAGACAAATAGTTATCGAGAAACAAGATACAATACTAGTTTTCCTCGAAACAGGAGTCTATTTGTTCTTTCCTTCGGAAGAGAATGAATGTCTATCCTTGTAAAACGACTACTTTTCTATATTACTACTTATAGTAATGTAATAACAAAACAATAATAATAATGTAAGTATCAAATCAATCCCTCAGAACCAAGTAACACCTCATTTGCATTTTGTCGAAAAACAAAGGCAATTATTGAGGGTGGGTACGAGGCAGACTGGGACAGAGAGGGTGTCCCCTCGTTCACGGAGAGTACTATAGATTAAAGTATCGTAAAATCAGAGAAAGTCAATAAGTTTACCAAAATAAAATCAAGAATTCAAAGTATTGAAAATTTTGAAATTTAAGTATAACCTTGCTTTCAAGAGAGAAAGGAGAGGAGGAGACCCCGACTCCATACCTTCGGTCGAGAAGCATCGTCTGTGTAGAGAGGGAGTGACACCATTGAGGAACCCACCTCTCCACTATCCTTTTTCACCCTTTTTACACGTTCCACCGAAAAGAGGGGTCCTTCGAACTTGATGAAAGATCCTGTATCTAATAGTCACGATACACCTGACGACGACCAAAACTCTGAAACACGACTGCCTCCCGAGGGGTCTACGTCACCAATTCTTAGACGCACGTTACGTTCTCTGTGTCCTCGACGACCAAGCTAGGGTCCCAGTCCTTCAAGAGGACCTCATCTTCCAAGTTCGGGGTCGTCAGGGTGGTCTGGGACCCCGAGGACCACTGGAGTCGGGGACTCAGTACGACCGTCACAGGACGGTAGAAACGACACGGACAGAGGAGCGGGGAGTGAGACCTCAGGACTAGAGTGGAGGGGTGACACGGGAGAGGAGACAATGGACATCCATGATGATCTTTGGTAGAAGACACGGACAGGTAAGGTGGTGTGGTAAGAGTGATTTCCGAGAAGGGGAACGAGACCCCCGTGACCGGTCTACTCAGGTCGACTACTGGAAGGGCTGTAGACGGTGAGAGGGGAACATAACCAAAGGATCTCCATGGCACTGTCTTCTGGTCCGAATTTCATTGTTTTTCCATAAGAAAGTGTCTAGACTTTGGACGTTCAGGTTTCAGTTCCGCGACCGTCCCGGTGCGGGGGAGACTCTGAGTCGTAGGAAGGGACAGAATAGACTCGAAGACTACCGCCGGGTCCATAAAGGGCCGCCCGTAACGAGGTCGGAGACGGAGACATAGTGTACTGTAAGAGGGACGCCCAGAGGCGTTTCAGAAGATACTTGAGGTTAAGTCCCGGATGGATGACGTCCTCCTGGAGGAGACTGAATCGATTAATGTAGCTGTTGAGTAGGGTGTAGTCTAATGTAGGACTCCATGACTCAGTCTTGAAATTGTACATATGACAGTACATTCTAAACTTAGCGGTCAGGTACAGACTACATCCCACGTCGTACGAACCCCGACCACGTACCCCTACTGGNGTCCATAAAGGGCCGCCCGTAACGAGGTCGGAGACGGAGACATAGTGTACTGTAAGAGGGACGCCCAGAGGCGTTTCAGAAGATACTTGAGGTTAAGTCCCGGATGGATGACGTCCTCCTGGATGAGACTGAATCGATTAATGTAACTGTTGAGTAGGGTGTAGTCTAATGTAGGACTCCATGACTCAGTCTTGAAATTGTGTAGAAAACTACCCCCGTCCCACGGTGGGTACTATGGGGAGAATAGTCCGTGAGGGCTCAAACTGTTCACTCAGAGAACCCAAACTCCTCACCTTGATCAGTGTCCAAGGGTAGGAAGGGGTTGGCCTTTGTACTTCTCTTCTCCGTTTTAAAAAGTACTTATTCCGGAGTAAGTTTTGACTATTCGAAAGGGCACGAGGGTCAGAAAAATTTTCGTAGCTCCATTCACCTCCACTATCGATCCAGACACTTTACGACGAAGAAACCTTCTACACTCCGTTTCACCCACCGGGTTCTTGGTCGTCCAGACACGAGTCACAACCTCTGTAGTGAAAACAGAAGTGACTACCGTAAACAACAGTTCGCTCCGTGTGTCTTTTTAAGAAACATCAAAGAGTGTGGTAGGAAGATATAATTATTATGACTATTATACTACTACTATTGACACAAGTGAAAAACACACATTAATACGGTCCGTGAGTACAATTACGAAATATATGTGACAGTATGAATTTTAAAAACTAGTTTCATAATCGAAAAAATAAATATTTTAAAAACTAAAATCCGACTAAAATCGGATCAATTTCAGGGAGATCAGTTTCGATACCAAAAAAGTCATCAGTTTATTCTCAACCTGGTATTTCTTTCGACTCACGGTTTCTTAACTATGAAACCTTTACACCACGACCTCTTCTGAGAACTCTCAGGGGACCTGACGTTGTTCTAGTTTGGTCAGATAGGATTTCCTTTAGTCAGGACTTATAAGTAACCTCTCTCACTACGACTTCGACTTTGAGGTCATGAAACCGGTGGACTGTACTTCTTGACTAAGTAATCTTTTCTGGGACTACGACCCTTTCTGACTTCCGACCTCCTCTTCCCCCACTGTCTCCTACTCTACCAACCTACCGTAGTGACTGAGTTACCTGTACTCAAACTCATTTGAGACCCTCAACCGTTACCTGTCCCTCCGGACCGTACGACGTCAGGTACCCCAGCGTTTCTCTGTTTGTGATGACTTACTGACTCGACTTGACGTAAAATCGGAATGTCTTTGTGTGTGTGTGTTTGTGTCTTAAAGGTAGGCAGAGAGTAAGGTGAAGGGAATTATATTTACGTAAGTATTAAAATCATATTAATAGTTGTGGTTCTTTAATTGGAACATGTTACGACACTTGATTTGATATGTTCTATAAACGTAAAGTGGTCGAAAGGTGACTACAGGAAAAGATGACATCTCAGGATAAGTCCCAGGGTTTCACGTAGATTAAAAATAAAGAAACATTAGTGGACGTGAGATTATCAGAAGTCAGAAAGGAACGAAAAATACTGGAATTGTAAACTCATTATAACCGGTCGAAAAAAAAAATAGTTTACAGGAAGTTGAAACCAAGTAGACTACAAAAGAACACTAACATATCTGACGTCCATACGTAAAACCCGTTTTTATGACGTCTTTACTACGATATAGGAGTCATGTAGGATAGCTCCCTAAGTAATACAACTATACATAAAAATGACTACTATAACTGGAATCAGTGAACCACTTCCACCAAAACCGTCCAAAGAGGTAACGTTTCAATCACAGAAAGGGAAATATCATTATTTATAGTACTCCCTCTATGAAACTCTGGTACGATTAGGGTAAAGAGTCGTTTGAAAACGGATGATTGAAATTATAGATAGATTGAAATTATAGATAGTCCCTAGAACAGGTACTGTTAATATGACACCACAAATACACTACTAATAAAGGATGAAAAGAGACAAGAAGATTTAAATAATTAACTTTTAGTTGATATTTTTCACGACGGAAAGAGGAGGTAAATGAGTAACTTAATAAATAATTTAGTCCTACCTGAGTCCCTACCAATAAAGATTAAATACTCTATCTTAAGTTATAATAGTAATCAATACAAGTGAAGCCACGTCCAAACTGTATCTACGTACACATACATATTACATTGGAACTCTCTTATTCCACAACTCTGATAGGTCTGATTCCTATATCAACTTAGATCAAGTCTAGAGATTGAAAATTTCTACGACCGTCCACCCCCTTCTCTAGATTAACAGAACGTCTATGAGTTCTGTTCGGACCATGAATTCAAGGAAACAAATAATTTGGACGGAGGACGGTTAGACCTCACCAGTACGACGGGAACGGGAAAAGGATCCCGTTCAGTCAAAGTCCAAAATGTGCTCTTCAAGGACTTCAACATTAGGTTGTAGTTGTTCCCTAGAAAAATGACAAAAGTCAGAAAAAGTCTTACAGTATATTGACCTAAATGTTTTATACATCGGAAATGTTTGACCGAAGAAAGTCAAGTCAAGTCAAGTCAAGTCAAGTCAGCGAGTCAACACAGACTGAGAAACACTGGGGTACTTAACGTCGTACGGTCCGGAGGGACAGGTAGTGGTTGAGGGTCTCAACTGGGTTTGAGTACAGGTAGCTCAGCCACTACAGTAGGTCGGTAGAGTAGGAGACAGTAGGGGAAGAGGAGGACGGGGGTTAGAGAGGGTCGTAGTCTCAGAAAAGGTTACTCAGTTGAGAAGCGTACTCCACCGGTTTCATAATCTCAAAGTCGAAATCGTAGTAAGGAAGGTTTCTTGTGGGTCTTGACTAGAGGAAATCTTACCTGACCAACCTAGAGGAACGTCAGGTTCCCTGAGAGTTCTCAGAAGAGGTTGTGGTGTCAAGTTTGCGTAGTTAAGAAGCCGTGAGTCGAAAGAAGTGTCAGGTCGAGAGTGTAGGTATGTACTGGTGACCTTTTTGGTATCGGAACTGATCTGCCTGGAAACAACCGTTTTACCACAGAGACGAAAACTTATACGATAGATCCAACCAGTATTGAAAGGAAGGTTCCTCATTCGCAGAAAATTAAAGTACCNAAGGTTCCTCATTCACAGAAAATTAAAGTACCGACGTTAGTGGTAGACGTCACTAAAACCTCGGGGGGGTTTTATTTCAGATTGTGACAAAGATGACAAAGGGGTACATAAAGGGTACTTCACTACCCTGACACGTAAATTCCAATAAGTCACAGAAAACATCGAACACTGAAGAAAACAAAAATAGTTCCTTAGTATAATGTAACATCCCAATGTAGTTGAAGAATTGAGTAAGTGGATAATTTTCTGTTGAACCACCAAAGGTCAAACCCGTTAATACTTATTTGAATGATAGTTGTAAGTGTACATCCAAAAACACACCTGTATTCAAAATTTTATTCAACCCACTTATGGATCCTCACTCTACCGACCTACTATTCTGACGTAAATCAGAACATTAATCATCGGTTTAACAAAAAGATTGACCGACACGGTAAAATGTAAAAGTGGTCGTCACTTCCTCTTAAGGAAGTGACCATAGAAGACGTCTTAAACATAACAGTCAAAAGACCTAGAATCGGTAAACTTATCCATATATAGTTATCCTCCATATATAGTTATCCGAAGGGACCACCGAGTCTGCCATTTCTTAGGTAGACGTTGCGCCTTCTGGACCGAAACTAGGGACCCAACCCTTCTAGGGGAGCTCCTCACGTACTTTTGGGTGAGGTCGTAAGAACGGACCTCTTAGGGGTACCTGTCATCTCGGATCACCCGATGTCAAGTACTCCAGCGTTTCTCAAAGTGTGTTGACTCACTGATTCGTGTCGTGTATGTCGGATAGTTAAAATAGATTAATAACAAAATTAAACGTCAAGAGGTTACTGTTTACTAACACTCGTAGATAACTATACGAATGAACGCTAGACACATAGAAACCACTTAGTAGACAAGTCTATAAACGACCACAGAAAAAGTTGTCTGAAATTAAAAATCTCATCAAAATCAAATATATAACATCTTAACTAGTCTTTCATATTTCCTAAGGAGATTTACAGGGGAGGAGGGTCCGTCAAGGGGGGAAAAAAGTCCACAGTAATCACACCACGTAAACAATAATCATCTTATGTTTGGCTATGACTATGTAACAATAATTGATTTCAGGTATCAAAGATAATCGTGAGTGGGAAACACATTATGTCAAGATACTCAAAACTATTTGCATATTATGGAACATAGGTAGTAATATTATAGTACGTCTTATCAAAGTGACGGGGGTTTAACGGCAATGGATCAATAAGGGGGAAGTGGGGGTGGAACTTGAAGTCCGTTGGTGACTATAAAAATTGCAGAGACATTAAAACGGAGGAGGTCTGAAAGTGTTTCAACCTCAGTGTAGTAAACAAATCGGAAAAGTTTAACCGAAGAAAGTGGACACACACACACGCGAGTCAGCGAGTGAACACTGGTTGAGAAACGGTGGGGTATGAATCGTCATACGTGAATTCCGAGAAGAGATACAAACACTAAACTATTCACACAAACAAAAATAACGACATATTATAAGGTAAAATACCTTATATTCTCATATAATAGGTAAGTAGATGACCTAACGTAGAACTCGTGAAGGTTTAAAACCGTCGATACTTATTTTGGTTATATTTATAAGAACAATTTCGAAAACTCACGAGTTAAGGAACCCCATTTATGGATCCTCGAGTTACCGATTTGACATACCATTCAGATACAAATCAAAACCTTCTTTGATGGTTTAACAGAAGACTCCACATAATAAAATGTAAGGATGGCAGTTACTTACTCTGAGGGACTACCAGGTGTAGGAACGGTTTATATGACTCAACCCCAGTCGTATAAAGACTAAGTTTCAAACTAGTTTGTAAAACTTTATACACAACTTAGTAAAAACTCATATCGTAAGATCAAAGAGTTCAAGTTCCAATGAAAAACTCCTCCTTCCCTCTGTAAAGTGTTTGACTTTACGAAATTAAGTAGAAAAGACAAAAATAACGACATTAAGACATGTTTATACAAGTATAAATAGAGAGACAAAGAGAGAGAGAGAGAAAAAAAGAAACGACAAAGATAAGTAAAACCTTTATAACAAGAATCAAGACAACGTTCTTCCGTCTAGGGAAGGTCCCGGGTTTTGACCCGAGAACAGATTGTGAGCCTTTACTTAACAGGCTCCTCTGTGTCCACGACTGTTTCGTTCTCTAAAATGACCCTTTCCCGCGGGACCGCCTCTCGTCCTCCCATTCCCTTGGGTCCTCTTGACGAGACGGCGCACCGAGCGTCAGAGCCCAAAATACCACTACCCTAATCAAAGGTCGACCAGAAACCGGTTAGTGAGATTAAGTCTCAGAAAGGACCACCACGTGCGTAGCGAGTCGGTTCTAGATCGCTCTCCCTAAGACCTTTCACCTGCCTGTACGCCACGGAGGAAAACTGGAAAGGACTTGAGAAGACCAACCGCCGTCGAATAATCAAGGCATAAGGAATAGTCCTAGAGGACAGTATTTTGTTGAGTGCGTCTTCCAATGATACCACGGACCGGTCCCGCCCACCAAAGTTAGTCACACGAAGGGGATTGTCGAGTTCCTAAGAGGGACGAGACGAAACACAGGAGGAGGCACGTCAGAGAAAATCCCTACCCCCACTATCACTCCCACCCCTTTCGTTCCCGGTACACGGAATAGAAAGAAAACAAACACACTCGAAATTAAAGACGGGAAACAAGAAATAGAGGAAAGTGACGGACTAACGATTCTCCGGGGTAGGTAGGGGATGCATGGGTTAATAGGAGTTTTTTGTTGTGAAGGTACACCAACGGTGACGGAGGGTCCGAGGAGACGACATCGGTCATGACGTCTGGTGGTTCAATAGTGAACACAAGTGATATAACCGTAAATTATGACCTAAAGTGAAAGGGTCCACTAAACCAGACACGAAAAAAAGACAGAGAAGAAGTAATTCAGGGAATTCGGAGAAGACAGGGTAAGAGGAATAAAATATTCGGACGTTACTGTGTACCCTCGGGATGACTTTAAAAATTTGAATGAATGTTAATTCAATTTCGAACGGGACGAACGAATGGAAGATCATTATCATTTCGGGATATAATACAAGTAACTACAATACTAAAAACACCCCTCCTACAACCCTTTTAAACTTTAACCCGTCAATGGTGACATAAGTGGTTGATCGAAACTAAATTTTTGTTTTTTAGGTCTTGAAATGTTTGTTATACCGGATCTACGTCAAAATATTCTTCCATTACAGGACTCGAAGGAATATTAGTCCCACATTCGGGACATAAAGTTATGTCGTATACCTTTTCATTTACGAACTTTACTTCTATCTACAAATTTACTTATCTAACCACTTGTCTTTACATACACACCTACCTATCTATCTGTCTGTCTAAGTAACAATTCTACATATAATCTCCGTCTTTCTATTACCCCTTGAAAAGGACGAAACACTTCCTGATCGACAAGAATATATAACTGATTTGTCCTCTAAATTTTCCTCCCTCAAAGGATGGTCTCACTCTGATTGAACACCACAGAGAGGTAGATGTCCAAGGTCACTTCAATTTAATCTAGTCGTTGATAACGTTTCTTTCTCCACCTTTGTTAATCGGTTTTCAGTTTCTTCAATAAAAGAATCTATTTCGTTTTTAAAACTTCGTTAATAGGGAGACCTACCCACCATACGTCACTCATTCCCTTGTCTCACAGTCTAAACTGTACGTAGGGTCGAGTGTCTTGAAAGGTCTTCAAAGTCTCGATTTAACCATCAGAAACGACCATAACGGTCACTCATCGTTACACAGGTACGGGGGTACTCTCTCTGTGTCTCTCTGTCTCTACCTCTGTCCGGACCTCATCCGACGAAGGGGTGATGAACCGTTCTTGTGTACTCAAAAGAGGTCCACCTCTTCTAACGGACTTTCCACCGTCTCGAATTCCGGGACGTACTCAGGGTGTTTACTCGTTGGTATGGACTCATTCCTTTAAATCCGTCTTTCGCTTCATCTGGGAGACACTGTACCTCTCTGTCTCCGTAGTAAAGAAAGATCAGTGGTTACAACCCCTAGATGAGTTTATTGTTGAAGGTACTTGTAAGTTAATTATACACAGGGATTACTGAGAACCTCTTCCTTCACCGTGGGGTGAGGTCACGAGAACGGACCTCTTAGGGTCCCTGCCCCCTCGGACCACCCGACGGCAGATACCCCAGCGTGTCTCAGTCTGTGCTGACTTCACTGAATCGTCGTCGTCGTCGTTACTGAGATCAAAAAACAAACAAGCAAACAAACAAACAAAAATCGGTCCGTGAATGTCGGTCGATTACGATCTACTCTTTGACCTTCGCCTCTCCTATCTCTTCGTCTATTGTTCGAACGGTTAATTAGACCTATCAATCGGAGTTCGCATCAGGAACGGAAAGTATCCTTCTCCCTATTCATAAATCCTGACAAGAGAGGTAAACGACAAAGTTGTGTGTGTGTGTGTGTGTGTGTGTGTGTGTGTGAAGACAACCATCCAAAAGGTCTTCAAGACCATCACTTGTTAACCTCACATGTTCTATTGTCGTCATAGACACTCACACACAATCAACGAGTCAACACAGACGGAAAAACACTGGGACACCTGACGGTCCGAGGAGACAGGTACCCTAAGAGGTCCGTTCTTATGATCTCACTCATCGGAAAGGAAAAGGGTCCCGTAGAAGGACCGGGTCTCTAACTTAGGTCCAGAGAACGTAACGTCCGTTTAAGAAATGGTAGACTCGGTGGTCCCTTCGGAGTTGTCGTTATGGATCTCGACTGGTTCATAGATGGGTTTCACTCTGGTGTCTCCTAATTTATGAACGAACAATGTATCGACATTTAACATCGCCATTATTCTTAAATTTGAGTCCTTCAGATCAAAGTCTGGTCCGAGAATTAATAATTTGACCATTGAAAATATCAGATGGGAGGACAAAATCACGTCTCTGTAAACATTTAGTAGGATAAATCGACTATTAGACTAATGAAACTTTTACTTTTAAACAAAGATAAGAATAAATAAATGTGTGTGTGTGTGTGTGTGTGTGTGTGTGTGTGCGTAACGGTCGAACGGTTGAAGAAAATTAAACCTCTTTCTCCTGATCCAAAAGAAATCAGGACACGAATTAGGAAGACACGAGTACTCAATACACAGACAAAATGGAGACTCAAATAAAATAGAATTTTTTTTTACTATGTTGAATTTCTAAGACTAACGGTAGGTAACTCTCACGACTTTATTCTTAATAAGATAGGTTCCGATGGTAAATAATTGAGACACACAGGAACCAGAACACATTTGTAAAACTCAAAGTTAAAGGAAAAGGAATTCTTTTTCATTAAGATGGGTGGAGTGTCCACCACACTTCTAACATATTCTACGACCCATATTTGAGATTTCTGGAAACATTTATCTACTACGATGACTATTGATTAAACAGAAGATAAAAGACATAGTAGAGAATAGAGAAGAACTTTTTAATCTAAAGGGAACCAGATGGTAGGGGATGGTTATGAGATTTCAAATTCATCTATTGGGTTCAAAGAGTGTATTATTGAAGTAGTCTCTTCATTCTTTATACATAAGCTTTCACCTCTTTTTACTCCCGTTTCTCAGTGTGTACCATTAACCTTGGGCTTCGTCATGATTGAGTGTCAGACTTAGGTAAAAGAAATCTAATGTCACAAGTGAAAAAGAGGGGACAAGAAAAAGAGAGTAAAGTAGTGTGTCATAAAGATAGAGAGAAGTCTCGATTCCTTCCTTTTTTACTTTTGTTTTTTATTAAGTCTACAGTTAAGTCGTCGGAGAAAAGTAGTTAAAAGTCGAAGGATCAAGATACACACACACACACATATCTCTCTATTATATTTAACTATTCTTAAATTTAAAGATGTCCTGATATAACAATACACAGTAACAATGTACAAAATGTTGCGGGTAAAAGTGATAAGTTATATAAAGGATAACTATCAAACAAAATTCTATACAGTTTATCACATTAGTAAGGATAAAATGTAATTTCTTAGCCTTTGAGTTCCTTTAACCTGTCCTTTTTGACGACTGGTTCCTCAGTGTCAACCAATTTCCTTCTCCCACTTTCGTTCTTTCTAGAAACTTTTAATTTAGTCTTACGTTGAGAGAACAGTGGAGTTTACAATGATAAATGACGAACTACTCTTCATAAGTTGATTCCTACAGGTTTGAAGTCAGTCTCCTACAAATTGTCTATTTGCGTTGTCGAACAAATAACGTGACCTTAAGTACCGTCAGTTTACAGGTAGTAAAGATTGGGACCGTTCCTGAAATTTTCGGTTAAACTCTATCATAACATCAGTCATTCACCATCCACACCGGGGACATAGGTGACCTTTATAGGACCCCTCTTAAGACATTTTTCCTTCACTAAAAATTGTACACTACCTATCAGTAGTACGAGTGTCTGTAAACCTGTAAATGTATATAATAAACATTACTCGTATAGACTAACGAAAGGATGTAATCCTTAATCGAACGGATAAACGAGACGTAGAGACGAATCACGGTAATAGTTTACACACCTTAGGTGACCAGGGACGTCTGGACACGGATAACGTACCCAGAAGGAATAGAGGGTTTCGTGAACGGTGTACTTGTTCTACTAAAGTCCTAATAGAGACTGGACACTTTAAGATCTTCTCTCTCGAGTAAGATAAAACCAATAAAGACCTCTCTAATATTTAGTGTTACTATTATCACGTACCATTATCTTTTATTCCTCGAAGGGTCAAACGAGTCACCATTTCTTAGGTGGACGGTTACGTCCTCTATGTCCAAACTAGGGGTCCAACCCTTCTAGGGGACCTCATCCTTTTTTACCGTTGGGTCAGGTCATAAGAATAGACCTCTTAGGGTACCTGTCTCCTCGGACCACTCGATGTCAGGTACCCCAACGTTTCTCAACCTTTACGGACTCGTGGACTTGTGTTATCTTTTATTAATCTCAAATATCAATTCTTAATGTATTGCAATCATAATGTATTTAGGATTTTTAGTAGTAAAAAGTACCAACGTCTGACGGTAGTACGTGAGAAAACGACCATATATGTTTGACATGAGATCGGGGTTTACGAACATTCGGTGTTTTATTCTACGAACACCATCACCAGTCCCAGTCAGTATTTTTCGACGTACCCCCACTACCTAAAATATATTCAGACTATCTTTCTTTTACATCTTTAACTCTACAATCGCAGAAAGGGCCCGTTCAACGGGTACCCGGAAGTTATTTAAATTATCCGTACGTAATGGAATCTTCAGCTTTAGAACACTTTATCTTCAGAAAGGTTCACACTACCAATTAAATATACCGTTGAACTGACCGGTACCCCAAGGGTCTCTCGACCAATTTGTAATAAAGGGCCACACCGACATTCCCACAAAGACTTTCTCGAATCGTAAACTTAACCACCCGACTCATTTCCTCCACCGGGAGAGGTCCGACCCACCAATGTGTCGACCATCCTAGGTACAGGAACCAGGAATCAGGAGTAAATAAGTAAGACTTTTAACGGTAGACATCGTTTCACATGGCACCAACGTCACCGGAGACCTCTCTTGTTAAATAAAAAAGAGAGAGGAAGACCCCAAACTTTACAATGGTCTCAGGACTCTACATTATCTCCTAAAATTATATGTAAATCCACATACTAAGAAAGATAGTAGTAAGACTAATAATAATAGTAATAAGTGTAGGATAATCGAAAAGTGGAACTCGATTACACTGTAAAGTCACGATACCTTTTAGTTACTCCGTTTTTAAAGAATACGATGGTGTTTGTTAACGACAACTAAATTATGTTTCTGATTTATGGTGTATCTGTTATGCCTATTTCTCTAATTTTACGTGTGTACGTGTATGGTAGGTAAGAACTCTTAGAAAATTCACCAAAAGTTTTAATCACAAAAGACGACCCTTCTGTTCTACGGAAATAACTTACTGGTATTGGACTTGTCTTTGAGCGAAAGTCGTATTAATCGATACAGGAGTGAAAACTATTACCATGGTTTGAAACCTAAATTAATCTGAGATTAACGACAAAATTTAACAGAGGACGGAGTCTCAAACATAAGATACGGCAGAGTAAGACAAAACAAAACTAAAAAAAAAGTAAAAGATATACACAAGGACACGACTCTAGTGTTATGGATTGTTCGATCAGTGTCTTAAATTGTTTGATCTATCGGGATTACTCTTGTAGACTATAAAAGGTTTGTAGAAGAGATGACTACTGAAACACACTGTCTCTTACCGATAAACAATTCGTGTAAAGGTCAAAGATGGGTCTTCCTTGACAGAGTTCAAAGGAACTTCAATCATACCGGCCGGTCTACTGGTTAAAGACCGATTGTCTTACACTTATCTTCACTAGGTCCGGGTCTTTGGGAAAGTGACCGGGGGGGGGGGGGAGTAAGACAAAGAAGGAGACAGACGACCGACCTACGACCATAGGTCCACTGGAACCTACAGTGGCTAAAGGTTTGGAAACGAGACGACCCGGAGAAGAGGGTAGGGGTAAACAATCTACAAGACACACTTACTCTTTGTTAAATTACTCAATTCGACATCTTTAAGTACCAGGTTCACGAAATCACCGATCGTAATGGAACAGACTTTAAAAACCGTCACAGAGGGGACCCGGTAACCGATTACAAAATGATAGGAAGACTTAACCGTCTCAAAAGGTCTCTTTGTCTAGGTATCCTATATGAATCATCCTATATATTATATAATTCTATATACGTAAATATATAATATATGATCATATACATATAGATTTTTATCTAAATTTACTCATATTTCCCTAAATAAAATTTCTTAACTGAATCTGTCAATACTCCCGCCTGTTCTAAATTTCGATATCCCGTCAGGACACCCGACCTTTGAGAACAAGACTCCGTCTTAAAGAAGAAGGAAACTTTTAGACGAAACGAAAATTCCGGAAACGTGACTAATCTACTCCAAAAGGATGTATTAGCTCCGTTAGAAACATAACTTTCACATGACTAACGTCTACAATTGGTGTAGATGTTCTATGAAAGGGTCGTTACGGACATAATCATAAATATAGAGACCGGTCCCATAGTTTGGTACCACTTTTTTCTGGAGAAATGAATTTACGTCTTCAACTTTGAGTCTTTTATACATTCTTGTTGAGTAATTACGGTACAGATTAATTTTTCGAAATACCTTTCACGTAAAAAAAAAATTTAATCTTTTTAGTACGTACATGGTCCTCAGTGATTTATTTTAGACGTCATAGATCAGTCTATGTTATTACTCTATTCACACACCTATTTCAACTCAGATTGTTCTTCTTATCACCTCGGACACCTTTGACCCTATCCAACAGGTTAAGTTTTCCAAACGTTGTAAAAACCCTTTTCGTTTTGACAGACATCGTCCCCGATGTAGATGAAACCTTGGACATTTATCTTTATATAGAAAAAAGGGGGGATTTTTATAACCTTGATAATCTTAGTCTACTAAGGTGACTCTAACCACCGAGTCCTCTAGGAGTCGACAGAAGGACCTTTGTACCTTTTATACTTCTTTATCCTCTATCCGTCTCCGATAAGAGGTATGTTTTCGACATTACTCCCAGTCCAATTTTTCCGTCGTAGTCGGCCACCATACACCCTTGTACATACCCTAAAGATACTAGAGTCAGAATGTCAAATATCTTCCGTCACTAAAGTTCAGTACATCTTTTCGTTGTTTGTGACCCACAGGTCTGTCAGTGTCTCACTCACACTCTGTTATGTCAGAAATGGTCCGACGGATTAGAGAATTGACCGAAACACTGGAACTTGGTTGGTGTCTTGTAAGACTCGGAGCCAAAGGAATGGACAGTTAATTCCGCTATCCTAAGTAGGTGAGAGGTTTTACAGAGAGTCGAGATGGTAAACAATTAATATGATACATACAGTAGACTCTTCTCCACACAAAAGGATGAGTGAAGGGCCACCACCTCCACTACCGCAAATAAACGATTCAGTACAGACTGAGACACTGCGGTACTTGACATCGGGTGGTCAGAGGACACAGGTACCCTAAAGGGTCCGTTCACATGACCTCACCCAACGGTAAAGGAAGAGGTTTCCTTAAAGGACTGGGTCCCTTAGTTTGGGTGTAGAGGACGTTACCGTTCACTTAAGTAATGGCGACTCGGTGGTCCTTTTGGAGTAAATCTTGAACCGGTGGGAGATGTACAGTCCTTAACATTATGTGAATCATTACAAAATGGTTCTGGTTTATTCACAAACCGTGAAACATGCATTATTGTACATCAGTAGTGTTGTAACGTTATTCCACATCTTCTAAATATAATTAAAAACTCGAGTATGTCCATTTTACGTCGTCACGTTCGCAGGTATAGGTCCGAAGTGTGGTCCTGATAATTGGTGATACGACACGGGAGGGTCCATCGGGAGTCGGAAGTGGGTAGAGGTACGGTCCTACAGACACTTCGAAAGTACGGACGTAAGGAGAGACGAGTAGAGTCGAGAGAGAAGTTCTTCGTAACAGATCTGTGTGACCGAAGAATAACACAGATGAGAGAGGATACAGGGAGAGATCTGGGACACGTACAGGGAGGACGGAAATGGTGGTCAACTGTCACTGTCGGTCCTACGAAGGGTGAACGTTTAACGAAACGTGAAGTCGGTAAAAGGTCGACCGATTACACTTCAAACATTTTCGTACTTTCCCCGTCGTCTCCCCACCTTCGGACTCATATTCTGCCGTAGACCATGCCGTAGAGCAGAGGGGGGACGGGTCCTGGACAATGTGTTAAATCTCTTTTTCTCTTTTTAACTTTGCTTTGTGTCATTGCATCTTTTGATCTCTCTAACGAAGACTTCCCACCAATTTAACGGACCCAGTCACAGGGGATACTTTTTCGATTACCGGAGAAGGGACTCTTTCCGAGAAAGGACAGAACGTTTTTCTTTTCAAGAAGTCCTGGTATTTGTTGGGAGAAGACGAGTTGGTCCGAGTGGGAAGGAACTGAGTAGGAGTAGTCTACGGGGAGTGATCCCCTAGTATGTCGACACGACGACACGACTACCTTACTACGGAGGAAGGAAAAGGAAAATAGGAAATTTACTTACCTGAATATTTACCTGAGAAGTCCGACCAACGAACAGTAACGATTCTAAAGATGGGACCTTGAGGTTCACGAACAACTTATCGTTTGAGAATAAGCTCTCTAAACCATACTTAAAGTCGACACTTCGTAATGATTATTTTGGGTCTATAGACCTAACACCCGGAGGGTCCACCGAGTCACCCATTTCTTAGGTGTACGTTACGTCCTCTACACCCGAGTTACGGACCTAACCCTGTCAGGGGACTTCGTCCCGCACCAATAGATGAGATGATGAACATGGACCTTTTAGGGTACCTGTCTCCTCGGACCGTCCGACGTCAGGTGTCCGGTGTTTCTCAACCTGTCCTAATTTCACCGATTCGTTTGTGCGTCCGTAGATCTCAAGTGTTTAAACTCCTCACTAAGTAGAGAGAGGCTAAGTATTAGCAGATTTGGACATACAGTTGACTGCCACTCCGTACTCAATAGAAATGGTCCAAAGGAAGAAGTTCATACAGGACCGTAAGACCTCTCACAGATTTATAACGTTTTTAGACACGACTCACAGTGGCAGGTGGAGCTGGTACGATCCTGAACACGCAATGACCTAGGTGTCAGATCTTACACCCGGGAAGAATAGAAACGTACACATAATCAAAAGAAAACGAAGACGTCTTTCGAAGTGTCGTATCCTCTCGTGTATAACCAAAAACAAAAACAAACAAGGAACAACAATAAAACAAACAAACGAAAAAATGTTAGGCTTATCCCGTACACTGAAAATTTTTTACCAATTCATAAATAAACCGTCGTGACCCAGAATCAACGTCGTACGTCCCAGAAACTCGAAGTCACTTCGTACACCTTAGAAATCAACACCGTACGTTTGAGAATTAAAACCGTACACCCCAGAGTAAGGGACTGGTCCCTACCCTGGGTCCGGGGGACAAAACCCTCTTACCTCAGAATCGGTGACCTGGTGGTGGTCCCGTGTGCTAAACACCAGAATGTCAACATATTCAGTCTTCAGTTGATACTTACAAAGCCTTAATTTTAGTTCACCAGTTGTCCCGACGTAAGAAAGACTGTGTGACAATACGGAAGGAGAAGGTGTAAATCTGAGTTACTAATCTACCCAGGCGTGTCTAGTAGATCCTATTAGAGGGGTACAGTCTCAGGAATAGGCACTTCCTCTGCACACGTTTAAGGGAAAACGGTACAATTTCTTGTATAAGTATCTAAGGTCTTTACTCCTACACCAGTAGAAACAACCCCGGTAACAAGACGGAAAAGAATAATAAATATGTACTCGAGTTTGTAATGGGATAGTCTCGTTAGAAGGAACTAGTATCTTTTATAATAAAAGTATCATTATTAATAATGAACGTTCATGAAACGAATGTATAACGAAGACATAATAAAAAGAATAACTAAAAGATATAGAGGTTGATCTCACTTTTGAGGGTTTCGTCTCCAAAACACGTTACCACCACCAAATCAACGATTCAGCACAGACTGAGTAACACTGGGGTACTCGACATCGGGTGGTCCGAGGAGACAGGTAACTCAAAAAGTCCGTTCTTATGACCTCACTTAACGGTAAAGGAAGAGGTTCCCTAGTAGAGTTTTGTTCCTAGTTTTGGAACAGAGGACGTAACGTCCACCTAAGAAATGGTGACTCGGTGGTCCCTTGGACTTCACTAATTATGTATTATCGATAAGTTATTTACAAAAACCTCACCTGGTTTTGTACTTATGTGCCTTTACTAAAATTTGGATAGAACATATCTCCTAAAGTTAAAACTCAGAAATGTGAGAGGACTTTATAAGGAGTACAGGTACTACCACCGGTCTTACAAGTGACAGAAATAGTTTTGTCGAAGGGAATGAGTTTCTTGTACGGTAACCGGTCCGGTAGACCTACCACATAAGGTTCATGTCCTGTAAAGGGTTTCAGACTTAAAACTTCAGGTCTTTTTTATTGTACACCTTCGGAAGTCACCTTTTACCTCTAACCCGAAGTCGGAAGGGATGGTCTAAAGACTTATAGTACGACACTTGTGAAGGACGGTACGACACGAAGACTCGCGAAGGACGGTAGTGGTATAGCGATACGGTCAGAGGTTCACCCATACGATCAGAGGTCGATCGAGTACGTATAGAGAGTTCTTAATTGTAAAAAAACTCTCTTCTGTCAAATTGAGTATAAATCCTTTCTCCGTATAAGAAAGTCAGGACTTTTTTTCCCTTATATAACACACCATATCAAATCGATAGGGGATAGGGTTTGAAGAAAGGAAAACGAAACAATAATGTAGTTGTTTGATTGTTCACTTTATAAACAAAAATATTTTCTCTTTCTTTAGGACGGGGTTTCAACTTTAGTTCTAAAAACAGATATTTTGTCGTCCTCTTTATGAAGACCGATATTTTATCTTCAGGTCAGGATTTCTGTATGTGTGTGTGTGTGTGTGTCAGAAGGTCGGTCTTAAGGTTTTCGAACCTGGGTAAGTGTAGTATCGTACAGAAATGTTGTTGTAAATACCTCATAGTTTGTATTTCGTTTCGGACACGATCCCCTGGGAGATATATTGACAGTAAATTATTAAAAAACTAGAAGATCCATCTATCTCAATAGAGACCCAATTTGTACTCCTATAAAAGAACATCAATAAACACTAAGGTTTGGTCCGAGGAATTAAGGTTTTAGTCGCGAGAAAAGTACGAAGACGAGACGAGATTTAGACAGTAGTGAAGACGAAGGAAAATCCATTGAAAATGAGAGAAGAAGTATAAATACGTGTATAATGGGAATACGACGGGTACCTTCGTAGAAAAAATCCAGACGTAAATATCCCCTTATAAGATTGTAAGTCCTTTTTTTTTTCGAAGAAAAGGAACAAGGGTTTGTGACAAAGGAAGTTCTCGAACATAGAGGTTTATTAAAGACACTATTTATGGTTGATATACGTGACACCGTATTACCCTTTCTTTATCTTGAACTTAAACTCAACACTTAGACGTCTAAGTCATCATTCCAGAACCAGATCCCTACGACATCATTCCGGGACCCCTTTACTGTTGTAGAAGGATTCTGATTGTGAGTAGTTTGGAGATGAAATATTTCGAGACCTGACCCAGATTGTGTGACAAAGTAGGTAGCAGAGTAAAACAATATAATTGTAAGAGACTTGGAGTCTAAGAAATCGAGGTTTTATCACAACTCTTGTTTTCTTGGAAAGAACTCATTTACTTACACCTCGTCCCGTCAGAGGTCACGTCTTACCTTATCTCCGCAATATTACAGTAGTCTCACGGACCAAGAATAACAGAAGAGTTAGAAGATAGGAGTCATAACTGAAGGAGACTCCAACAAACAGAAATTCTACAAATTTATGAAACGTCTTTCATAAACACTGGTTTTACTAAGGAAAAACGGGAGTTGTTCCGACGTTCTCTTTCACAGTGTGGTTCTTAATACACACAGGTAAAGGGAAATCAAACTAACCCGGTCAATACAGAGTTTTGGTAACGAGTAACTCCTTCTCAATAGGATTCTTATAGTAAGTGGCTATTTGAGTCCTATTGATTTCTACCGCAGTGAAGGAGATCAGAGTAACTTTATTTCCCTTGTAAACGTGTTTAAACCTCGACACAAACCTTCTTATGTACCTTAAAGATCTAGCCGTCGTTTGTTTATGTGAGAGTACTCCTTTGAGACGGGGGTAAAGATATAAATAAGGTACAAAGGAGGGGAGTTTCCTTCTGATCGACGACTACGTTAACTGATCTCGGGTACTATAAACGGTGAAGGAAAACGATTACACCGAAGAGACCACCGAGTCACCGTTTGTCAGACGGACATCACGTCCTCTACATCCAAGGTAGGGACCCAGTCCTTCTAGGAGACCTCTTCCTTTACCGTTGGGTGAGGTCACAAGAACGATCCTTTAGTTTACCTACCTCCTCGGACCGTCCGATGGTAGGTATGTCAGTGTCTCAGTCTGAACTGACCCGCTGAGTCGCGTGCGCGTGTGTGCGTGAGGAACGATTCCGTAACGAAATACGTTTGGAAAAGTCTGCATCTAGCCCTCCTCCAGAACTCTTATCTAGTCTATCAGTGTCACTAAAGAAGGATGTCATGTTACACGGAAAAAATGAGAAAGTGACTTCTCTATCTTAAATAAAGAGATAGAGTACTTAGACCTGAACGGAACCTTCACCGAATTCGGGTACATAACATTATCTATACTTTGAAAAGTCGGATTCAGAGTCTTCCGTAATATTGCAGACAAAAACGAACGATGGGATCTTCACGATACATTTTTGCGAACTCGATTTGAGCTACTCAGTTGTGTACTTTTCTGTCTAGTTCGGTTGTTGGTTCTACTTGTTTATATACTGACGATAAAGTTAGGTAACATAAACCCCACCAAATAATGTACCTTTATCTATTGATAATATGTTAGGTATCTAGACCGATAAATTCTTTTTCTCCAATAATTATACATATGGAGAAAACTTCATATTTTTGATCTAATATAATATTACATACGAACATAAAAGTTTTCCTATTTGGTATTATGTAAAATTTTACAAATAAACAACCTTTATTTCCCTTATCTTAATTCTCCCTTCCATAATTTAGATCTGAAAGAACAACAAAACTTAAACTTTAGAACTTTTATAATATGTATTAATATGTTGTTTTATTTTTAAAATTTTCGTTATGATTTTTAGTTTAGTTTTGTTTTCACATTAATTATTACAAGATAGAACACTATCTTGATAAGTTTTATTGAATTTTTGTGTTACTAAACTGATATGTAGGGACCTCCTCTTTTCATTAACGTTTTTGTGGGGGTTTTGTTTTTGGTCTGTTATCGTTTTCGTGTTTCTGTTACTTGTTTTTCGTGGAATTTGGAACCTTAAGGTCCTTTTAAAGGAGGGATAAATGATGAATTCAAATGATATGGAAAAAGTCAAAAGTATTAAAATTCAATAAAATGTTTGTTTTCTCAAATTACTCGGGTATACTATTAACTTCCCCTTTTACTCTAAATAAGATAAAGAAATTTCATTTTAAAAAGAAAAAAACATAAAAGACCATCTAATAAGATTCTTTGACAATTAACTTAAGAATCTACTCGTTTATTTTTATATTCAGAAATAAGGAGGTAAATTACTGATAAAAGAGGTAAGAAATATTATTTGATATAAAATGGTTCCACCCTTAACCATTTCCCTCTTTAGTCTATTCCTACAATATCCTAGGTTTATAGGTAGTTTATTAAAAAAGAATCTGATACGTAAACGGAAATTTAGTTTTATCAAACAATCCTTCGTTAAGTTTGGAATTTATAATTTACAAGACAAACTTTATAAGGTTGATCAACGGAAACTTTTTTTATACTGGAAGTGGGAATACTTCTTCCATTTAATCCGACTCAAAGGATAGGAAAATAAATTCGTGACTTCGTCATGTCAGTATGTAAATCGTCACTGTCTGAGTCGATACATCCTGATTAATCCCTTTGGTTAACAAATAAAAAGAAGTAATTTTTAGTATTTATACATATATACACTTATGGGAGGGACTTCTGACCTCTAAAAGATCCTAAAAAAAAAAAAAACCTTACTCTTCTTTATCTCAAATTAAAGAATCTCGTCGATAAGGTCTAACCAAAATGTAAATTACCTTACTCGACTAACTCACGGTTATCTCTTCATTTTTTAGAGATCGGGTTCTCAGTTATACCTGTATAATCTCCTCTCTAGAACAATCTATAGTTCGATTTTCGTTTGAATTTAAGATTAAGGTGAGTTGTGTCTTCCATGTGAGTACAAACCAGTCCGTTACTGCGTCTCTTTTAGTATTTTCTTTTTAGAGGAAGGTATTCTCTACTGAAGGTTCACTCCTCTTACTGTAAACATCTTTCTTTTAACTGTACTACACTGTTACTAACTACATATGTGACTTAAGATACCATAAGATTCACAACTTACTCAGTCGAACTTGATCCGTTTATCTCGAACTAAAGTCTTTTCTCAACTATAAACACGATCCTGAATTTCATATTATTCCTCAACCGTTGGTAAAACTGGTCCCCGGTCGGAACGGATGGTCTGGGGACTTCATCAATCGGACAGTGTTGTCTTCCTGGGCACGTCGGGGTCCTCCTCCGTGGGGACCTCGTGTATCGTTACTCTCCGTTCACACGATGACCTTGTGTGTCCTGAGAGGATGTTCTCTGATTAAAAGGTTGCAGTCCTTTAGATCAGTTGGATGATCTGTGTATCTTTATATTCGCCGTCTAATCCGTTTTCCTTCTTTGACTCCTTCTGTCAGTTCTCCTTCTTGTTCTATTCTGGACTTTTCTTGATTCACCTCACCTCTATCGGTTAGGTGGTTATCTCTCAAGATTCATTACAACTATTAGTTTCTAGAGTTCTCTTCTAACCTACTGGTCTCACTCTTCAATCTTGAAGAATTGTCTCAATCTTTCACACTTCTGGTTTTGTTTCTACTCCTTATGTTATATTTCTACATTTCCTTTTTCTTTTTTTCTCTTTACTCCTGTCAGATTCTCCAGAGATTCTGTCGAAGTTCGTATGATTGTAAACGTAACGTCCCCAGGGTCTTCCTCTTTTCTCTTTTCCCGTCTCTTGAATAAACTTCTGTTTCATCGATTTTTGCAAGAATTGGAACCTTTCCTTTGTCTGAAGGTCTAAGTCCTTCGTGTCTCTCAGAATTACGTTTCCCCTGATGTAGTTCTGTGTAACATTAATTATACCGTTTTTAATTTCTATTTTTCTTATAATTTTCATTGTTCCCTGTTCGTTTTTCAATGCATACTCCCTTGAGACCATTCCGACTGTCGACTGAAAGTCGTCTTTGAGACGTCCGGTCTACTCTCACCGTGATAAATTGATAATATGGGACAGACACAATAAGTGACAGCCCAAAGATCTCGGGTCGATCAACGGACTGTGAATTGATGGGATACAGGTAAAAAACAAATAACCGATGTTTAAAACTAAGAATGTCCTTAGTAGGTTCTATTTATAATAATCAGGGTAAAACAACTACTCTTCTTTCTTCAAGTCTCTTCGTTTTCTTGACTGGACATTATATATCAGTCTTACAGTTTTTCTTTGTTTATTGTGTGTTTTTTCATTCAATTTAACTCTTTTTAAATCATCTTCCCGATAAATGTCTCCGTACTTATCTCTCAAGTCAATGGACCCTAAATATTGTGTCTTGTCCTTAAGAACAGTTCCTTTCCTTCGATGGGATAAGGATATGCGTAAAAAATCCCATAAACATGAATTCTTCCAACAAAAAGTACTGACTTCTTATAAAAGGAATTACGCACGTTCAAATCAGAGAGTCAGTACAGGTTGAGTAACGTTGGGGTACTTGATATCGGACGGTCCGAGGAAAGACGTACCATAAGAGGTCCGTTGTTATGACCTCACCTATTGGTAAGGGAAGAGGTCCCCAAGAAGGGACGGACCCCTAGTTTGGACCCAGAGGACTTAACGTCCGTCTAAGAAATGCTAGACTCGATAGTTCCTTCGGGTAACAGGTACTATTGTACTAAGATACAACTCAGAATACTTTCTTCTACCTTCAACGACATTTTAACGTCTCTCGTATTTCCCTCTCTATGTTAAGACTGTAATAAATGAAGGAAAAACTAACAGTTAAAATAAAGTATTTTACTTACACCTATACTTTATCCAAAGTCGGTTCCTTTTCTCGAACCATTATATTCGTGTGTGTCTTAAAGGTTCAAAGACCTTCTGTTACACCCCTCACATCATTTCTCTCGAGACCCAAACTCTAAGACCGACATCTAAGGTGAAACTCTCTACACTGTGGGACGAGGTCCATGAATTTGAGAGTTACCAAGGTAGAAGAGTAGATAGTTTTATAGTGTTCATACGGTCTGGGTAGATGGAGTCTCCCATCCTATGATATTGTTGGTGTATTATTGAAAAAAAAAAATTGGATATCGTGTGACTTCCTATGTCTCGAGAGACACATATTCCTAAGAAGAAAAGTTGTTTACGTTTATAAGACGTCGGAGGATCTTTTTAGTTGGTTGACACACCGAAACAAAGAAACCTGTTTAAGTCAATAAGAACTACCGGAGGGAGGACTTGAGACAGAAATTTACGACCCGAAACACCCTTTTCCGGTACTCGACCAGGGTCTCTCGGAACTGGAACGTAGCGTCAGGAGACACGACCGACAGGATCTTTCGTTTCCCGAAGTGGTTCCCATCGGGAGTCCCTAGGTTCTCGTTCTCTACAAACTAAGTAACTCAAGGGACGAACTTATTTCTCTCCCCTCGTCGACTTCGGACCGGACCTAATGTTCTAAATACTTTATGTTTTAAGTGGTTACCGGAGACAGAGGAGAAAGGAAAAGTCACTATCCAATTCTCGTGTGCAATCTCTTTTACCTTTCTCTTCTCTCGTCATCCGTTCAATCCGTCACTAAGTAGTACGAAGACCGGACTCAGGTCCACCGATAAGCATGTGTCAAGTCGCAATCGTCCCGCTTCTCTCGGTATACCCTTATCCCTCTTGACACTCGTCTCCCGGTCGGTTACACCACGTCTGAATGTTCCTCCTCCCGAGGTTTTCCGTCGGATATCCCTTCTTTCACTGAAACAAAAGGAACAGATGAGGGAGAATATGATAAGTCTATTTCCCTATCTCCACGTTAACGGGGGTCATAGCAATGTGATCCAGGTTCCTCTTTGTAAGTAAACCGAGTCACAGTCCACATAATTCCCCTGAAAAATAGAACAAAAATAAAATCTGTTTACTTGATGGACTTGAATCATGTGTCGGGGTTTGTTCGGTCACTCTACTCAGTATTACGAATAAATAGAAGGTCTGAATGTGGGGTAGGAAAGACAATAAAGGATTAATAGACAAAAAAAAAAAGAAGACTATAGAACAGGGTAGGGTCAAGGTTAAAAATCGTGTTATGTCAACATCTATACATCGATATCCCCGAAGACAGGACGACGACGACGACGACGACGATTCAGTGAAGTCGGAACAGACTGAAGACACGCTGGGGTATCTACCGTCGGATAGTCCGAGGAGACAGGGACCCTAAGAGGTCCGTTCTTAGGACCTCAGTCCCCAGTCTACTATTTCTTAAAACGGACCTTACGTTTTAACCGAAGCTAGGGACCCAACCTTTCTATGGGACCTATTCCCTTACTGATGGGTAAGATCATAGGAACAGACCTCTTTAGGTACCTGTCTCCTCGGACCTCCCGATGTCAGAAACCCCAAAGTTTCTCAGTCTGTACTGACTCACTGATTCTACTTATACCGATGTGTACATCGACAACTATGTCTATGTATACACACACACACACACATACCCCCACACACACACACACGCGTGCGCGACACAACCGTCTCCAAAGGACAACAAGTCTCCGACCGAAGGAGTATCCTCGTGTCACAATAGAGTAGAAAGGTGAAAACCGAAGGACTCTTCAGAGTCTCATCCACCACCTACGGTCAGACCTAGTTTCGACTAAGTTACTGGACTGTGTTAAGACCGAGGTGAATCCGTTCTCCTGATACTGTCTAAGTGGAAGACTTTGAGACTACTGAAAACACACCTACCGAAAGTAAATAAACAGAATCCACTCTTTTATTATGTCTCGTGTGTATGGTAGTGAAAGTACTCTTTTTTTACAACGACAAGTTATGAACGAACCCTATAACGAATTGTATCAAGGTTATTTATCTGAAACAACGATAAATTGAATGTGAAGTATCTAGAATCGAAACCTTCTACGAACACCAAAGAAGTCATTTACCTAATTTTATTGATACATATAAATACAAAAATTATATTAAGAAAGTTTCTGATTGAGTCTCTGTGAATAAATCTTATATCGTTTTTAACTATATTTATCTCTAGTTAGTATATATCACTTCACTTTCAGTGAGTCAGCACAGACTGAGAAACGTTGGGGTACCTGATATCTCAGGTACCTTAAGAGGTCCGGTCTTATGACCTCACCCATCGGAAAGGGAAGAGGTCCCCTAGAAGGGTTGGTCTCTCCTTTGGGTCCAGAGGACGTAACGTCCGCCTAAGAAATGGTCGGTTCGGTGGTCCATTCGGGCACATGTCAAACAGACGTGTTAATTTCCGTTTCCGTCCTGAATATTTGTAAAGTTGAGATTCACATGTCCCATACAGGCATTGATGTTACCACTGGTCGTCTATTCGGTCCGGAAAGTAGTTAAGGAAGTAGTACTTAAAACAAGAGAGGAAACCAGTTGGAATCTATAGTCTCCTCGGTTCAACAGTTCTTCTGAAGTCAGAGAAAAACTTTGTTATCAAAGTTTAGTTGACTCACAACTAAATTCCATTCAGGTGACCGATTTCTTCCGCGTCACCTGGTAAAGAGTAAGTCTTACCTCACCAAGAATATATAATCAATCAATTTTCTATAAACAACTAACAGTCGATTTACAGTCATAATAAGTTCAAGTTATCCTTTTCTGTAAGTCCTTTTTTCGAAGAAAACTTCCTATACATCCTTTTTACAAACCCTGATTCCAAGTTAGAGTCAATTCACGGTCATTACAGCTTCTTAACTACGAAAGTTTAATACCACGATTTCCTCTGAGAACTCTCAAGGTACCTGTCGTTCCTCTAGTTTGGTCGGTTAGGATTTCCTTTAGTTGGGGTTTATAAGTAGTCTTCCTGACTACGACTTCGACATTATGAAACCGGTGGGCTACACTTCTTGACTGAGTAACCTTTTCGGGGACTACGACCCTTTCTAACTCCCGTCCTCCTCTTCCCCTGTTGTCTCGCACTTTACCAACTACCGTAGTGGTTGAGTTACCTGTACAGAATCGTTTGAGGTCCTCTACCACTTCCTATCCCTTCACCCCACCGTTGTTCAACCTGTACTGACTCGTCGACTTTAGTTGTTACAGATTGAAGGATTTTCATCGAAAAACAGGATCGGTGATTGTATCTTATAGTCGTAAAAACGAAAGTATTTTCATTCTTTTAGGATAATAGACTACTGGTTGAACATGGGTTTAAACCAAGACTCTTTATTATTTCTCTCTCTCTCTCTCTCTCTTCTTTTTTTAATTCCTTATTTCTTTTTAAAATGTAATGAAGGATGTAAATTTCAGTTAGTAAAAAGTTTACTCAGGTATAGGGGAATTTGTGAGTGATTTAACAGTGACACCTCGACACCAAATTGTCTTACGAGAACCGACGAGAAAACCAAGAAGTACTTTTTCAGTATATATGTTTCAAATGTTAAAAAATATTTGGTAAGGGACATATTTTCAGATATACTTTTTATTTAAAATTTTAAAACATCAACATTAAAAGAAAAGGACAGGTTCTTCAACCGTTTTTAATATGAAACAATAAAAAGAATAATCCTTTAAGTCTATACCCGTCACTACGATGTGAGGAGAAGTCAAAACGATACAAATAAAAGAATAAGAGGGATCCTAAAACAAAAATATAAGGAAATAAAGTAAAAAAGTTTGGAATATAAAAGATACGATAGTCGATCAAGACCAATAAAAAATGTCTACTCCCATCTACTACTACTTCTGTCTATCATCTATCTATTTACTACCTATCGATAGACTGATATCAGTAGTCATTAGGTAAGGACTTTTAGTCCGTAAGACGTAAGTTCGTCGTTGACCCTCGGTTAAAGGGGAATGAGATTCACCATTTTTAATATTACACAATGTGTAGTAGAGTTTTAGGTGTCGGCGAAAAGATTTTACATTGATTTTGTTTGATGGACATATTCCGAGTCTGATACAACAACCATCCTATATTTCACGAATTTTGTAGTGAAAGACTAGTAGTGACATCGTCGACACAACTTAACGAGAAATACGTCATCGTAGAAGAGGAAATAACATTAACAAAAAGGGAAAACTGAGAAAGAGATAAGAAATCGTTTTACGATTGAAGAACCCCCTCAGTAACTTGTCGTAATCCGTTTTTGTTCACGATGTTGTACTTTCTATGATACCTTTAGATGAGTCCTGTTTCAGTGTTACAGTTCTTCTTTCGAGTGCAACTTATACTGGGACACAACGGAGAGCCGAGGTTGTGAATTCGAAGTATAGGGGTATCAGTCACGAGTCTTACGAAAAGTTTTCCAGGTAGGTATTACAATTAGGAGAACACTGACCTTCACATTGAGTATCGACAATAACGGGTAACAGAAAAGTTGCGAGTAACATTTACGACGGAAATCTTAACTCTTCCATCTATATTAAAAAAGGATCCGTATAACCGACTTTTTATACAACATAGATCTCTATTCACGTAAGGTATTTCAATCCATAATTTTTGATTGTTCCCAAGATCTTCCTTTTCTTTAAGTCACCCCTCTCAAAGCGTCTGATATGGAAATGTCACATTATATCAAAAGTCTAGACACAATTTCTACTAAAATTACCGTACGAGGTGTCACCCCTACCGTCTTCATTTACTTACAACTTAAAATCAAAACTCGTTCAGTCGACTTCGTTTTGTCTTCTCCCCTCTTTCCGTCGTTGACTACGGTCTTCGTTTTTCTTTTCAGAAAAATCTTAGTGGAGTATAGTAATCTCCTATCGACAGTAGCGGGAAATCGACACACTCTCTAGTCAAAATAATGACATGTGTAAAAAACTAATAGGACATAAATATCGTTCACGACCCCCCAATGTAAATAATGTTATCACTGAAAAGGAAAATTTATACAGATAAACTTAACCCGCTTGATTAGATTCACCGTACACTGACATTGTTTTAGTATTTCTATAATACACTACTGGATTTCAGACTATCGTCAATCTTAATAGAAGGTGATTACCGAACGCCCCGAAGGGACCATGGAGTCTACTTTCTTGGGTAGACCATGTCCTCTCAGGACAAGCTAAGGACCCAGTCCTTCTAGGGGACCTCTTCTATCCAATGAGTGAGGACATAAGACCCCGAAGGGACCACCGAGTCTACCATTTTTTAGACGGACGTTACGCCCTCTGGACTCAAGTTAAGGACCCAACCCTACTTGGGAACACCCCTCCCGCACCGTTGGGTGAGGTCATAAGAACGGACCTCTTAGGGGTACCTGTCTCCCCGGACCACCCGATGTCCGGTACTCCAGTGTTTCTCTGTCTGTACTGACTCACCAATTCGCGTCGTGTCACCAACTCTTCTAGGGGACCTCTTCCCTTTCCGATGGGTGAGGTCATAAGACCGGACCTCTTAAGGTACCTGATATACCAGGTACCCTAACGTTTGTTAACCCATGTTGACTCGTTGAAAGTGAAAGTGTTACCGAACACTAGAACCAGTCCAATAAATTATGAAAACTCAGAATAAAAGGATGGGTATTTTATACCTATTAATGTGAGTGGAACACTATCAAAAATTTATTCATATAATTAACTCAAGAGAGGTTTTCGTCTGGTACTGTATCCTGAACTTACGCTAGTAACCCTTATGTTCACTCGAACGTCAACTCAACCCCTTGTTTTTTACCCTTCTCATATCTAATGTGAAACCCGTAGACCCCGTGTTGACGGGACCTCTGGGACTTCCTTGGTGTACTTTGCATGAAGCTTTTCCGGGGTTGTCTCTTACCTTCCAACCTTGTATACGAGAAGAAGGACCTTTTAAATTGAGAGGGAGGTGAACCTCAACCCAGGAAGTACCTAAGTTCGCAGCTACACTACGGAAACTTTTACGAGTCCGCGTTTACATCTCTCTACGTGAGTGAACTCTGTCCTGTGTCAGTAGTCAAATCTTTAGTAAATAGTGTCTCCGTTCCTTTGGTCTCCACCCCATCCTCCTACCCCGTCACGTAGTTGTCACAGACTATGACTAAGAACACTGTCAGTCCAGAAGACCACGGGGTACAGTTCAGGTGAGAAAGCGACTTCAAAGTTACCCCATCGGTTTGTGTTTCAGATTTTTACTAACATTCATATCTATCTGCACTATTTTGATGTGAGGTGTATTACCGCTGACCAGGGTTTCGACAACGAGTATAAGTAGTCTGGAGAGGTAATGATGCGCAAGAACTAAGAGGAGTGGATACGGGTCACGAAGGTGAACCAGACTG
Organism: Capra ibex; assembly: GCA_006410555.1. NCBI lineage: Eukaryota > Metazoa > Chordata > Mammalia > Artiodactyla > Bovidae > Capra > Capra ibex. Next base: position 9,345,894 of record SJYO01033645.1, read on the forward strand.
GACGAAAGGACCACCCACGGGATTTGGAAAAAAAAAAAAAAAAACAGTCTTGACGAATGTTACAAAAATAACCCAAGGCACGTACGTACGAATTTGTCAAGTCAGCACAGGTTGAGAAACACTGGGACACCTGATATCGGGTGGTCCAGGGGGTCAGGTACCCCAAGAGGTCCGTTCTTACGACCTCACCCAACGGGATGGGGGAAGGTCCCCAGAAGGGTTAGGTCCCTGACTTGGGTACAGAGAATGTAGAGGACGTAACTGTTCGCACAAGAAATGGTGATCACGGTGGACCCTTCGGGAGAATACCCCAATACTAACGATATAAGGGTAAATGTTGAGCCTCGTGACTACTGTAGGGGACTTAAGGTGAGTATCAGAAGGTCCGGGAGTAATTTGTTGTCAATGAACTAAAAGGTATTATTTTTTACAGACGAATAGAAAACGTTCACATCACTCAAAGAAGAGGAGGTCACTGGACTCTTCAGACTTTGTTGGTTCTCCGCCATCATTGAAAACCAAGTGGTTTGAGAATTAGATAGAGAACTGTATTCACTGGGAATGGACCCACTTATTGATTATGTCGTCTGTGGTGGTAACACCCACATAATTACAACATCACGACACATTGTTTCATAACGTGTGACTTACTGAACTTTTGTTGTTCTTAAGTAAGAGAGTATCAAGACCTCCGACATTCAGACTTTAGTTCAACATCGATCCTCTCCCAGAACTTCCTAGATCCCTTCTTAGACAAAGTGGGGAAAGAGGATCGAAAACCACAGTGACTGTTCAGTTCGTAAAGAACTGAACGTCACCATATTGAGGTTGGAAAGGGAAGAAAAGTGTACCGTAACAGGAGAATGCACTCACAGAAGGGGAGGATCTTTCTGTGATCAATAAACCTAACCTCCGGTTGGGTTACTGGAGTATAATTGAGCTAATGTAGATATTTCTGAGATAAATTTAGAATAACGTCAATGTCTAGGTATAGAAAAATCATCTGTGTTAAGTTGGTTATTGTCACTCCTTCCCTCCGTTGTATAAAGGCCCAACCAGTGACCCTTACTTTATCGGTCATGACGAAGATGGAGAATTATCAAGAACCAAGTTTCATAGACGGTATAGGAACACAAGGTCAGATAAGAGATATCCTTCCTCGACTGGTTTAGGTGGAGGTACAAGACGAATGACCCTCTCAAAAGGAGTGGTCTCGAGGAGTCACCACCATATCTCCCTTCCGTCAGGTAAAACGAGTGTAGTCATAGAACTCGATCAGATAGGTACTTCGTTCGGAATAAAAGAAAGAAAATACAGTGGACCACGACCCCCTGAGGTATGACACTTGACCCAGGGGGTTCTGGACGACTGTTCAGGGATTATACTTGATTCCCATTCCCGAACCGTATCTATCACATCCATACACAGTAAACTTACATCTCATAGACCATACATAAAATGGAAGACCTGGACGAGTTAACATCATGGTTTAAAAGATAATAGTATACTACCTAATCAAGACGGAGGAAAATTGAATTACTTGACTCCTTAGACTGTTAAGGGTCACGTACCATCCCATTGATGTAAAAGTATCGATAAAATAAAGGGTACCACATCGTAAATCAAAGATGATCCCGGGTCATCACAAAGTCTTCGTCCAAAAGTCTATTACTCATTGTGAACGACTTCTTCCGTACCGAAACGAGTTCTTGTGATTCCTTGCGGTGAGACTAAAAGAACAATGTGAACGATGTCTTCGGTGCACGGTAGGAATTGACGGTGTTTGAGAGATCGTAATCACTCAGACAGTACTGTACTCGACTTCCCGTCCAACATGAGATTGGATATAGATTACGTTTTAGAAGAAAACAAAACCTTTATGAGAGACGAAGGTTTTAGGTTTCTCTGAGTGGTTCGTGATACGTAAAGAGAAGGACGACTTCTACGTTTCATTTTATTAAAAACATACTGAAATCTTCGTTACAAGGTCGGAAAAATAGAATCTGTGAAAACGAGGATTTTCAAGTGTTTTCACAGTCAGGGAGTGTAGAGACATTCTAAATATAAGACACCAGAGCGTACGTACACTGAACTTCCCCGTAAGTTTTAGACACGGGTAACAAGAAGGAACCCAAGTTTATTACACTGCAAAGTTCAACGAAAGAGTTCCTTCCTCTAGCTTGTGGACTGCAACCCTCCGTCCTCCAAATACTCCCTCACGAGAACGCTCGTTGTGTCATCTCTCATTTACTTCTTCCTACTAACCAGTCTTCCATTACTTGATACTACGTCAAAGTCATCTCTGTGACTTCGACCTTATTTGGAAAAGGAATTCTTAAAAAGGGTCCATGTCTCTCAGTTAGACCAGAAGTATGGGGTTATGACTAGACCTCTGTCTAGTAAGGTTCTGCTCCCGTGTTTGGTCCGATTCCACCGAGAAAGGTCGTCCCCGTCAGGGGTCCCCTTGAGTCTTGACTCCAGACATGTCCTTGACCTTCAAGAAGGGAAGACGGACTTACCTATAAACGTGGTAAAAAAAAAATGTAATAGGAGAAGGGATAATTATGTCTCTTACGTCCTACTGTAAGAAGTCTGATGATTCCTTTCGAATCAGGGAAACCTGTACTGGTACTCACTTTCGACCTTTCAATTGTATTCACCTAAATACGGTTCACCTACTTTCCACGAAAACTCAGAGAAAGGTCAACCTCTGACTTTTCCTGAGCAAACAGTCTAGGTACTGGGGTGTGGATGACGGTTCGGATACAACTAGACAAGAAAATTTCTATACGAGTCGTCTCATCTGTACTAACCATGATAGTAAGTTAACACGAATTTACCACTATGGCAATTAGACGGTACTAAGTAAACAGAGAACGTCTCCGGTAGGGTCACTTAGTGTACCCCTATACAACCGATGGGGCCAGGGACAAGTTTACAAAATTCTATCGCGACTAGAGACGTTCAGGTGGACCCCACGGGTGACGAAGACTATACAAGTGAACCGGTCACCTTGTCAAAGTCACCGAAAGTAAACCGAAAAGGGTGGTCAGATACATAAATCTGGTTTTGTGCCCTGTGGAGATACCAGGGCAACACTATACCTGGACTAGGTCCCAAAAAAAACAATGGACCTTAGATGTGTGAGGCCAAGATTGTCCCTAAGTACCATCATAAAGTCTAGAGTACTAGTTGCAGTACTGTTTTTATAAAGGAAATGGGTTCATATGTAAATGCGACTTCTTACTGACGTTCTGGGAAACTCTTTCCAAACTCTCCTATAAATTATACGTACGAAGATAGTGACATTCTAGGAGGGAGTCCTTTTGAGTCAGAGAGGAAGTTATCTACCCAAAGTCTTACCGTGTTTAAACCTTTGGTCCACTCTCCAGTACTAAAGGGTGCCGACACTACCTTAAGTGGTCTAAGACTATGCAACTCTTCAAGAAACAACCGACAGGATAAAGTAGAGATCCTTATGGAACCTAATAATCGATGACGTTGTTAAGGTCGTCACAGTTCCGGAAGGAAAAAGGTCAGGCCGGAATAACGGATACTATCAGTAGGTAGGTGGGACGGACTAATACCCCACGGTGGTAGGACGGAGACGAGAGGAGCTCAGGATGATTGGGTGACTATGATTACTTGGGTCTAGGCGTCGTCGTAGAAGATAATAATTAGAGTAGATGTCTCCTGTTAACCCGAAAAGTTCATGATCACCAATTCTTGGACGGACGGTCCGTCCTCTGTACTCTCTGATCCCAATCTAGGGACCCAACCCTTCTAGGGGACCTCCTTCCGAACCGTTGGGTGAGGTGAGAAGAACGGACCTCTTAGGGTACCTGTCTCCTCAGACAATCCGACGTCAGGTATCCTAACGTGTCTCAACCTGTTTTGACTTCGTTGAATCGGACATGTGTGCGTATCTCCTGTCAGTGATGATGTAAAGAGTCACTTCAGGAACGGAGAGAGGAGTGATCACATAAAAATAACGAAATTATCTACCTCGATAGAGACTCGAAGGGTCCTTCATGAGACGACCACCAATAGACTAAGGTATATTATTTAGATAAAGTCACGAGTGGAGAGACAAAGGAAGGATTTAAAATGTAGTTTCCTAAAGACCATGAATTTGGAGTAAAGGACATCTGGTGATGATAAATTTGATACCCTCGGTATGGTAAAACTATAAACTTAGACTAGGATTATAAGAACGGTTCTATAAGTTAAAACCAGTATCCACTCTTGAGGGTATAGTTATTTGAGGAGGTAGGGCGGAGTTTAAAGTGTGAAGAACCATGTGGTAGAACTTCTAGGTGAGGGTAAAAACAGAGTCATCCGTAAGACCATGTGTACTTGTTTTAGGACAGTAAGGACCCATTTATTCTTTCAGAGACGGTTTCATTCTGACGTGAATGAGACACACTCCGCATCTGACTAAGATCAACAATCAGATCTCCGTTACTCCCCTTCGTCCTTATCTATGACTTCTTCAGTTCGTAGTAAAACACTCTGCACTTGGAGTAGACTCCGATAATGCACAGGGACTATTCCGAAAAGTGAAATTGTATTCTGTCGGTGACCAAATACTTCAGGAATTTCCAGATGATGGGAATACTAGTTTATGAACTGGACTGTGAGGTCGATGTCCCTTCCCCTAAGAGAAATTTAAAATTGTACCTACGGAGGACAAAAAGTGTTTTATGAACTTCACTTATCGTCTAATTGAATGTGAGGAAGTTCCGACGATCTTACCAATTGTTTTCGGTCCCAAGGGTTATAGTAAGTTCTTGACGTCGACAACGGATTCGACTATATAAGGAAAGACGTAGGGCGAGAAACCCTGGAATGCCTGACATCTGGTGGGTAGAGGAGACAGGTACCCTAAGAGGGCCGTTCTTATGACCTCACCCAACGGAACGGGAGGAGGTCCCCCAGAAAGGGTACGTCCTTAGTTTGGGAACAGAGAAGAAGAGGACGTGACCATCGACCCAAGAAATGGAGATCGCGGTGGACCCTTCGGGATACAAAGGAAGATGAACATAGATTAAGAATTATTTCGTTTTCACTCTCAAAATCAGTAATACCTTAGTGCCAGAAGGTCTACAGTAGTGGGAGTATCGTGGTATTTACCCGAGACGACTGTCACTCACTACGTTAGGATCCTAGGGTAAACTTCATACAAGAAAAGTTATGTTCTCAGTTTCAAACTCGAGGGGATTCTCGTTTAGGGGTTCATTTCTCTATCCGTACACCTCAAATAAAGACTCTACTAGGATACTTCGTATGTACACTCTCACTCCTTTCACCTACTCTCTTTCTTGAGTCCGGTTACTTTAGACATAATCATAAGTCCGTGTAATCGACCGATGACGACATACTGTATAATCGGGTTATAATTCACTGAATTTTGTTGTTATTTATAAATAGTACAGGGTATCCAATACAATTAGTCTTTAAACTCCCACCGAATCTACCGACCAAGACGGAGTCTCCGAGAATGCCCAAAGTCAGTTCCACAACTAGTCTCTACGTCAATGACTTCCTAGACGAAGATTCTACTGAATGAGCGTACCGATCATACAATTACGTTCGACAACCCTCACTTAGAGTCAAGGAGTACTGGATACCCCGAAGTATCCACCGTGACCACCATCTCTAGGTGGACGGTTACGTCCTCTGTATTCTCTATACCCAAACTAGGGACTAGTCCTTTTAGGGGACGTCCTCACGAATCGTCGGGTGAGGTCATAAGAACGGATCTCTTAGGGGTACCTGTCTCCTCGGACCGACCGACGTCAGGTATCCTAACGTATCTGATCCTGTGTCGACTTCGTTCAATCGTGGGCGTGTATGTATTAGATATGGAAAGGTATTCCGTTGAACTTTTAAAAGTTGTGTACCGTCGGGACAAGGGGGTCTGTTTCACTAGATTCTGTCCTGTTTCGACTTGGGTATTATAAAAAGCACTGAATAGGAGTTTTCAGTGTGTCATAGTGAAGTAACTCTAGTACGACTAACGTACCTAGTCGGGGTCAGTTATACCCGTCCCTTATATCTCTCGTCCACATAGTCTCGTGTCTCTAGTGACCCCCGGGGAAATCTCTGACCAGTGACACCAACCATATAGGGATGTCCTTTACCAAAGAGTTAAGACGACCTCTTAAGACTCTACGTGACATTAAGTCTTAGTAGGATGTCCTAGCGACCTTACGACCCTATAAATAGATGGTAGAGGTCAAAGAATAGCCAATCAACGGGGACCCCGAAAGTAGACCAGTGTAAAGACTTATCGTGAGTCCGCATCGTCTTTCTGGAGCATCGACCTTCGTCTCTGTATATACAAGAACTCAGTCTGTCACTAGTCGTATGTCTGTTGACAAACGGGGTCGAAGTCCGTTTACATCGTTACTCGACTCCCATAGACTCTATCCGTCGTTAACGAACGATGTCTTATTTACACTTTATGGACCTTGAGTTCTTTCTTATGTAATAATAAAAAACAATAATGATAATAATGAAATAAAATAATCATTTTAACTAAGAGTAAATACGATCAATATAAGATATTTCAACGGTACTTGTGACTCAATCGTTTATGACTTGGCAAGGAGGATCCCCTTTATGTCCAAATCTTAGGACGGTCGGAATCGAATGTTATAAAAACAGTTGGTCAGTTATATATTGGAACAAAATACTCACAGAGACAACTTTCTGTGGAACAACTCATAATGTAACTATGTAATCGTGACCTACTTCGGATTTACTTCAAATAAATTGTGTGTATCAAAGACGTATTCCGTATAGTGTCGGAAGAATATGAACCTTGAGATCTGTTATGCATTTGTGAAGTAAACCTCCGGTAAAATTTATGTTTTTAATGGTTTCTTTCATGTTTTTATATTTACACTTGAGTCATCTGGTGTCTTTCCTGTGAACGAAAATCATGTTCTCGACTTTACTCTCCTATATAATAGTAGTGGAACGACCTGGAGTTGACCCCGAGACATGCCACCCGAGGTGACACGGAAACGTGCGGAAACACGTACAGAAGCTTACTGACGTTTTCGTGGTACTCATACCGAAACGTCCAATGGTCATTTAAAATCGTTCGTCCACTTCAAAGTTTATACTTTTGACTCTGATTACATTTTGTCGGTGTAATAATCTAAGAAATGGTACAACTAATATAAATCTTCCGGGACTGATATTTTTACTTATTGTTGATTAAATACTTAACGAATGAGATTCGACCTTAGGCCAGATTAAGGAAATCGACATAAAATAAGAATTTTGTGGAAATATCAACATCCATGAAGTAAAGGTCTACATCATTGACTCCTTCTCCAGTCAAGTTGTTAAACCTGACAGGTGTGTCTGTCGTTTACCTTTATACATTTTAAAAAGTTCGTAGTGTAACCACAACACTTACGACAATATCAGTCGGACACGACCTTGAGTGTCCGGTGTCGAGTCACCGAGGGAAGATTCTTCACGACACGTATTTTATTTTGATAGAACGGGTTTCAATATATGAGAGAACAACGTACGTAGGGTACCGACGAGTTTCACCCCTTATGTTTCCCGACCGAGGGAATGGAGGTAGCTCCTGAGAAGAATTCTGAGGTCTCGGAGGGTACCCGAGTCGTTTAGGAGACGCTGTTGGTGAGGGCTCAAGTTGAAGAGGGAGTCGGGTTAAGAAGGGAGTGAAGGAACATCCACACCAAGGACTTTTGTGGGGGATTCTTTACTAAACGCGTGTCACTAGAGGTATAGTCCCAGACAAAGGACCTTTTGGTTAGATACTCTTAAGTTTACCTTTGGTGATAAGAAAAGGTAAACGGAGTGATTACCCGTCCCACGTATACACGATTCAGTGAAGTCCGTACCGACTGCAAAACACTGGGACACCTGACATCGGGAGGTCCGAGGAGACAGGTACCCTAAGAGGTTCGTTCTTATGACCTCACCCAACGACACAAGAGAACGTCCCGCACAAGGGTTGGGTCCCTAGTTTGTGTACAGAGAATACTAAGGACGTACTGTTCACCCAAGAAATAGTGATCATGGTGAACCCTTCGGTGTGATTACCCATCTAATAAACGATTAAATACTTTTATTACAAATGTTGTTGGGACCTTCATTTGTATAGGAAAAATCGGGTTTGTATAAGTTTCCCAAAATATTTAGACACCTCGTATTTGTTACGAGAGTCCTACTAAGTCTGTAGGGTCGGTGACAACGACCCTGAACCAACATACATGGTTCAGAGGGTCCGGGTCTTACAATAGTTACGGGTTCAGTGTGTAAATTTCGAACTGGTTACCTTCCGTTACAACAAATCGACCAGTCAGAGAACTCACTAACCATGTTTCAGGAAAGATATAAAAGAAATAGAACGGTTCTCCGTCAGTCAAAGACGTCAAATTGGACAAAGACCAATAAGTCGTTTAGACACAGAAACCAAGTTCTTGAACGTATGGAAGAGAACCATCTCTAAAGAAGTCACCTGAAGAGGTTTGTCGAAACCGTTACGTTTTTGTTTGAGTTGTAGGGTTCCTTTTAAAAGAAACTTACTTTTTCAAAGGGGATAAGACGATGACTAGTCTTCATTGGGTGGAGTGTTTGGCAAACCAGTTCCCGAACCTTTTAATGGATCTACTGATATGGGTGGGGGGTTTTTTTTTCTCTCTCTCTCTCTCTTTCTTTCTTTTAACGATAGGGTCTCTGCAGGTGTTTATGATCTCAGGAGTGAACATATTGACGATCGTCTATTATAGGTTCTTAGACAAAATAAGATTCTTATTATAGGTACTTAGATTAGATAAGACTTCTTAGATAAGAAGTACACTTCCCGACTATACACCTACCAAAGGCTAGAGGAGTCGACGGGAGGAGTCTTCGAATCTGAATAGATAGTCGTATATTGACTACTTCTGTTGGAATAAATAGGGGTGGCTTCTTACTCCCAATAAGAACAAAACTCTACTGAACTTCGAAGTTTTACACCTGGCGACGTCGTTCTTCTAAGGAGGAAAGATGGAGGAAGGGAAAACCCGGTAATGTCTCGTCAACGAGAAAAATCGTTTAGAAAGGTAAAGTCTGTGGGATTACATGGAAATAATCAAATTCGTTCACGACAAAAATAATAAGGTTCAAAATACTGTGTTCGTAAAGAAAAATTATTAGATCGGGGCATTCATCGATGACGAAATTCCTTCGAGAGACAAGTTATATCCATCGATAGAAATCTCTCTGAGAAGGAATCGACATACTCTTTAAAGATTGAACTTAGAGATGAAGTAAAATCATGAAGAGAATTGGAAAACACGAAGTAACAAGACCCTATTATAGGTCTGGGTGACTTTCCTTTCGTTTAGTCCTGCTCAATATAAAAGTACGGTGGGTACACGAACGGTTTGTAACATCCTTTATTATTAACGTTTTGGTTACCCCTTTAACGACCATATAAGTATAATTAAAAATTGTTCTCATATTTTAAACCTAGTTCATACAGAGAAATCCTATAGTTCGTTGTTTACTTGATTCACCCGGTTCTTATTCTTTGGTAACTACCCAAACTACAAAATAAATAAACAAAAGATAAACATACATACACACACAACACAAGAGTGAAAAACCTAAAATATAAACTGGCAAGTCATCAACTAATTTGGGATATAAGTCTACTTAAGATTTATCGGGTACTACTAAAAATAACTTTGTACGTTTCTACGACTCAATTCTCAGAATCTTAGAACCTACACTTACTCTAAAATATTTAAGTGGAAACGTAAAATTTTCCCATGTTTTGACTCAAAGTCTCTTAAATAAGTTACATATTTTACAGTGTGTCACTGTTTCGATCCTGACTTTTGTACAAAAATTAAAAGTTAGCTCTTAAATAGGACGATAAAGTGGTAAAACTAACTACATTTTAGGCTAGAGAAGGTAATATACTGAAGAGACTTTGAGTGTGTCCTTCCTCTGCTAAGATCGTCTTCTATAAGATTGAATTGACACTCAATAGAGTTTGAGTTCAAGGACTTTATACCATGACCAGAGTGAGTCCCAAAAGTGTCCTCCGAACAGACTCTATCACTTTTAATAAAAATGTACTAATACTGATGTGAATAGAAGGACTATACATGTCATATAATTAACTGGGGTTCGGATCACCCTAGACATAATTTCACCATTGTGTCTTATGGAAGAGAGATAAAAAGTTCCTATTAGAACTCGATAGACAGTAGGTGATGAATTGTTTTTAATTTGACTCCCGGTGTCATATTATTACGCATATGAGAGGTAGGTAAGGAGGCATCAAGTAGGGACGTATTTCATCGACGTATAGACCTGTGGTACAAAAGGAGAAATAGAACCGTAAGACTTTAATTAATTATCTAAAATAAATCGTCATAAATGACTCATCAGAGATATCGAGACAGGACACGATCCACAACATTTATAGGTAGTCTCTCAATTCACATCAGGGATATTAACAGTTCGAAAATCCCTCTCTCACTCTAAGGTGACTTTATTACCGTATTTATTTAAACATAGGATATGTATTTGACCGTTAATATTTAGAGTACTTCCTTTACTTGTTACATGTTACAATCACTCGAAGGATCAACGGTCGTCACCATTTCTTGGACGGACGGTTACGTCCACTCCACATTCTTGACGTCCAAACCAGGGACCCAGTCCAGGACCTACTTACGTGTCGTCAGGTGAGGTCATAAGAATGGACCTCTTAGGGTACCTGTGACCTCGGACCACCAGATGTCAGGTGTCCCAGTGTTTCTAAGCTTGTGCTGACTTCACTGAATCGTGGGTGTGTACATGTTACAATCGTACTTTTTCCCATCAAACTGGATCAGAATGTACAGTCACCTTAGAGAGGACCCTTTTATCGAAAACGAACCTCTTGATTTCACCATTCTTTCTTAACTACTTTTTATAATACTCTCGACTATAAGTTTTTAGCCCAGTGTACACATTTCGGGACACCACTCTTTCGTACGAAACAAACTTCTAATTTTTCTTCCGGTCACAGTGATTTCGAAACTTTCGACTCCAACAGTATCATACTTTGCTCTGATTTCGTCATAAATCCCGGGTCCGGTACGACTCGGTATACTTGATAAAATTAAAGTATGGTTCTCGTTTATAACGACCCGTTTTATAGTTATTGGAGTCTATACGTCTACTGTGGTGGGAATACCGTCTTTCACTTCTCCTTGATTTTTCGGAGAACTACTTTCACTTTCTCTTCTCATTTTTTCGAGTGAATTTTGAGTTGTGAGTTTTTTGATTCTGGTACCGTAGACCAGGGTAGTGAAGTACCGTATATTTACCCCTTTGTTATCTTTGTCTCTTTCTGAAATAAAAGGACCCGAGGGTTTAGTACCGTCTACCATTAACATCGGTACGTTAATTTTCTACGAACGAGGAACCTTCTTTTAGATAGTGGTTGGGTCTGTCGTATAATTTTTCGTCTCTGTAATGAAAGGGTTGTTTCCAGACAGATCAGTTTCGATACCAAAAAGGTCATCAGTACATACCTACACTTTCAACCTGGTATTTCTTCCGACTCGCGACTTCTTAACTACGAAACTTGACACCTCAACCTCTCCTGAGAACTCTCAGGGAACCTGACATTCCTCTAGTTTGGTTAGTTAGGATTTCCTTTAGTCAGGACCCACAAGCAACCTTCCTGACTACGACTTGGAAGTTATGAAACCGACGGACTACGTTTCTTGACTGAGTAACATTTTCCGGGACTACGACCCTTTCTGTCTTTTATCCTCCTCTTGCCCTCCTATCTCCTACTCTACCAATCTACTGTAGTGGCTGAGCTACCCGTATTCGGACTCGTTCGAGACCCTCCACTATATCCTGTCCCTTTGGATCACACGATGTCAGGTACCACGATGTTTCACAGCCCTGTGCCTGACTCACTGACTTCTGGTTGGTTCTCGTTTCTCGTTTTTATTAAGTAACTTCCTAAAACGTGTCTACACTACGGAGTGGTCTAAACATGAATCCTCGATGGTGAGACTAACGTCCGTTCTATTGACTAATTTGTCCCAGTTCACCCTTAAATTTTTGACTTTCTCCCTTCCCTCACAATACTACCAGGTCTTCCTACACTCCCAGAAACCAGGTCCCCCCACCACCATTACCTTTATCTTCACCTATATAAGCTCCACGTAAATCCTCTACACCACAAAACCTATAGAATTACTTCCATCCTTTTCTCTCCTAACCGGTTTCTACTGAGGGTCCGTGAACTGTAAGACTTTTCCTAATTGTCACCATAGTAAGTGACTCTCTCCCCCTTTATATTTTTCTCGAATCTCACAACTTATAGGTCACAAATCTCGAAACCTACACAAGTCACGTTCGACTAACAACACACAATCCTCTCACCAACTTCTACTACACATGACTTCGAGTCCTCCCTTAATCGTCAGTAGTTGTCTACCTCTACCTTATAGACCCATATTTACTCTTAAAAATTACAAAAGTGACATAAAAGTCTACTTGTGTGAATTCACCTTAATGTACGATAACTCTTTTCAAGTCATAACCTCACTCTGTCTATTGTCTCCTCTTCTTGTGTAACTAAAGGAGACTCTAGTCTATTCTTCTGATTTCATATCCACTCGATCTACGTCCTATTATACATGAAGAAGTCAACATTGCTCTCTCCACTTCCCTGAGTCCCTTCCTTCTTTCATCAGAAGGTCCCGACTATCTCTCTACTGTCTCCTAAGGACACTTTACCGAATCTAAAGAGAAACAAAATTCGTTCCTCTCAACCCACTCGTAGACCTCTCAGTCTCAAGACACCCCTCGTGTTTTCAAATTTTACTAACAACATCTTTCACCTGTTCTAAACACTTGGTCTCTCTTCAGACTAAATTCCGTTCGTAATTCCGGGGAATTAAACGTCTAGTATTTTGAGTATCGTAGTCAAACGAGAAAACACACTAAAAGAGTTCGACATAGGTCAACGAACCTACTGTCATCTTCCTTTCCCTGATACACTAAAGCAAGGTCCAACCATAGAAAGTTTTACCCAAATTACTTATTATCTCTCCTTGTCAAACCGTTCTTATAAAAACTTTACCACTAGTTTCTTTTATTTGACCTTCTTATTCACTTTCTTAATCTCCCAATAACCTAACCCGTTTTCCTTTCCCTTAATCAGGTTGATGTAGTACATACCTACACTCTCAACCTGACACTTCTTCCGACTCACGGCTTCTTAACTACGAAAACTTGACACCACAGCCTCTTCTGAGAACTCTCAGGGAACCTGACGTTCCTCTAGGTTGGTCAGGTAAGACTTCCTCTAGTCGGGACCCTAAAGAAACCTCCCTTACTACGACTTCGACTTTGAGGTCATGAAACCGGTGGAGTACGCTTCTCAACTGAGTAACCTTTTCTGAGACTACGACCCTCCCTAACCCCCGTCCTCCTCTTCCCCTGTTGTCTCCTGCTCTACCGACTTACCGTAGTGACTGAGCTACCTGCGCTCAGACTCACTTGACACCCTCTACCACTACCTGTCCCTCCGGACCGTACGACGTTAAGTACCCCAACGTTTCTCAGCCTGTGCTGACTCTCTGACTTGACTAGACTTGCTTCCCCAGTCAACAGATTCTGTCAACCTCATTATCCCTAACCACTCGTGTTTCACCTAATTTTCCCAAGTATCACCTAATATTTACGTGAAAACACCATTCTACCGTTAGGTGAGGTCATAAGAACGGACCTCTTAGTGTACCTGCGTCTTCAGATCATCCAATGTCAGGTGCCCCAGCGTCTCAACCTGTGCTGACTCGTTGAAGTGGAATGAGTGGAATGAACACCATTCTTTCTACTACAACAAACCTGGTGTTTATACTCAACCCACACCCGTATCTCTCTTCCCCCTAAGCAGAGAACCCTTATCTCGACAAAGTCCACTACTATTTAAGATCCTACACTTAGACTCATCCACCAATTCCGTCGTACAACCTCTCTTAGTAGTCTCAATTCCTTTAGTTCTTTCGACTCCTGACATCAGACTTACTTAATTGGTACACTTACTGTTATTTCCATTTTTCCTTCTAAAAAGTTTATGGTTCTAAAACTCCGTCCTCTCTCTTCTTATATTGGTGACTTTTACTACCAAGACCCCCTCTCCTTTTGCCACCTCCACTTACTGTCGAGAGTTCCTCGGTGCAAAACATTCTCTCACCCCTTCTCAAAGTCCCAGATTGGTCGGGGTAAAGAAGAAGAACCAGTGTAGTCTTCTGTCGTCAATAGTCGGAGGGAACATCAACAAACCCCGGTCCGTAGACTCAAGACCGGTAACCATACTTTTTCTTCGCTACAGCAGTTACAAAATTGTTCTACTACTTTATTGGTCACGTAGAGGGAACACTACGGAAGGGAGGTAGACGGAGACGACCTATAAAAGTCTTAATTGAATTTTGTCATTCTACATTCCTGGTTTTTTACCTTTATCTGGCTAAAAACTCAGTGAAGAGACTTCTTTTTACAAGTTTAACGAAAATAATCGGTCCCGTCACTACACTAAATCTTGTTTTTCAAAAGGTTTCTCCCCTCAGGTTCCAGGTGTCTCTGGTTGTCTTCTCTCTACAGAGGGTCTATTGATCTTACTATTTGGGGGTCGTCCTCCTAAAGTGACACAGACGGTCGTTACGACTTCTTAATAAACCTGGTCACTTTAAAAATAAGAAGTGAAAAGATTTACCTTTATAAATCCCACTATAGGACAGGGATAAAGTGTTGATATACACCACACACGTACACACTCCCACCCTTCTTCTTTGGTAGTAGTAAAATCAGGTCTCAAAGACCCTAGTCCTATTTGGTATAGGCTTCTACTCCCTCTTCCGACCCTGAGTAGGAAACAAAGTCTTTAAATCACTCTTCCTTACTAACGTACCTCTGAATCCAAAACAATACTCACTCTTAAAACACACATATATCCGTCCATAAGCAACTGGTCTTCAGACTTGAGGTCGTCTTTAACGAACTTAGAGTAGTTAACATACTGAAAAGGGACCCTCATCTCTTCTGATCTGAAGAGATGATCAGATTAAGGTTTCCTTAACCATCCTCAGTATACCTGACTCCTCAAACCACCCGATATCAGGTACCCCAGAGTTTCTCAGTCTGCACTCACTCGTTGATTGTGAAAGTGTACTAATCAATACGAGTTCATTTACTTGTCTTTACTACATTCGATAAAGATCCGAATTTAAGAGTTTAGTTAACTTTTGAGGACCAGGTAATAGAGAGAAGGTTTAAAACACCCATCCTTTTCTTAAAACTATATTGTCTCTGTACACTATCTTCTATTGTCCCAGATCCTCACTGGGGAATCTCCTTCCGACGGTCCTTTAGAATTGAAAGTGTCGACTTCTACCGTACTCACTCTTAATCGAAAATAATGTAATTCAGTGACTTAAACGTATGGATAAGTTATCGACTATCCAAACTAGAACTCGTCTTCACTTAACTGTCGTATCCTCTAAAAGTGTTCAGATACTGTGACCGAATAATTATCCTTTCGTTCGTCCCACCTGTACGACACCTTCGAACGTTTTTCCGTTGAGTACAAAACAACCCCCGTTTTGTAAACCTTCTCACAGGGAGGACCATTGTGAAACCTCTGTCTACTAAACGGATTGAGTCGACCGTACAAATCACCTTCTCCAAAATTTTCTTAGTATATTAATGACACTTAACCGACAATAACCGACGTGAACCGTTTCACAAAATTCCTTCCCGAATGTGTTACTGTTCAATAGACTAAATGGTCGTCTTTACTTTCCCTTATATACCTTAGGTTTTCTAAGCCCGGTACAGCTCAGTCTTTTCGTAGTAGAGTCTGAGGTCTATCATTCTTTCCTTAATTTTTTAAACCCCTCACCGTGTTAGGTCAAGTTGAAAGAGAGAATGGTTTTACCAAGGCCAACCTCTACTTTATCTCACACACCGAATACGAGTATAAATAAAGTCCTCCCGTAGTTCTATTGTCAGTAATTTGTATCTCTTTCAGTGTCGAGTTGTCAATGTAGATCTTTCTTGAGACCCACACCAACAACTTGGTACCTAAATATCTTTTTCTCTTTTTAGGTACGGATCATTCAAAACTTTTTATTTTTATATATAACGGTCCTTTTGGAGTTCTGGTCTAATTTTTTAGAGACTACGACCGATCGTCGTTTTTGTTGAGAGTCGAAGGGTGTTGAAGGGATCACTAGGCGTTAGTTCTCTGTCAGAAGTTCCGACGGAACGGAGTTCCTCCAGTGTGATCGATTAGGAATAAATGTTGTACCGGTACATCCCACCGTCCTACCTCTTGCGAATGACTCTCTTCTTGTACTCCAGTGCCTCTCGCTCCTGGTTTTCCCTAAGAAGGTTTCTTTTCTTGGTCAAACACCTCAGAGCTGACGGAGGTCTCCTCCTATTGAGGGTCAAGGACCGGGGGGCTTAAAGTTGTGACGACACTCGGACTGTGTCGGTGCACAGAAGGCAATAGAGGGATAGGGAAAGAAAACCTCACTTTTATAGACTACGCCTATAGAAGAGGTATGAGGTTGTAACAGGTGACTTCACTCTGTATACAAAATAGAGACGTTTTTTCTCGGTGTACACCTCAACCATACATCCTAACCCTTAGTGGACCCCCTGGACTAAAACTCGGTCTATGTCACTGGTCAACCATTGAACCGGATGGAGACAATCTTCATTTCTCACATGATATACTCAACCTCTTTCCTGTTTTTACCGATAACCAACTGGTTTTATGACTCAACGACATCTATGGGTGTCAGAATAAAGGAGAAGGATCCTCGGGATCTTCAGATACAAAGTTTTGGTGATAAAAACAATCGAACCACGGCGTAACGGACTAAGTATCGACTACTCTACATTTGTTTTCACTGTACAGTGACAGACCGACTCCACTTCGAGTGTGTCACACATAAGAAGAGTTATAAAAGGGGAAGGACAACCGACTTACTATGGTTGTACTGGAATGACAGTTTTCTACTAGCCTTGTTGGCGTTTTCGCGTCAGACAAACTCCCTTCAGTCAACTGGAAGAGAAGTCTGACAAAAACCTCACTCTTTGAAGACACAGTGCGAAACTTTAAAGTCTACAGATGCAATGACACCGAATAAAAATTGGATAAAACTTGTTGTGCCCCCTAATTATGAGACTTATAGTTCCTGGTCATGTTTTGTTTGTCTGTTTGTTTTGGATTGAAAGAGGAGTTTGAATATTCTATACACGAACGTCTCTTCCGTCTTGGTAGAACCCTTCGATATAGAGATCCTCTTTCATTACAAAAGTAATTTTGTTCCTTCATTTCTTTTTCGATTCCCTTTTCTACTTTCTATTTTCACTAAAACACATAATATCTTGTCTCAAAGTTCTTCCCTCTCACTTAGCAAACTTTTACATTTGTCTCCTATACCGATCAGTCTTGGTCCCTTGGTGTCTCGTAGCACTACTGTCGGCGAGGTTCCTGATCTCCCAGTCCCACTCCCCAATCTGAAAGTACTGTCCCAGTTTTCGAGACTAGCGGGTCAAGACAACAGTCAAATTAAATTGTTTCACCGGTCCCCCATATTAACGGTATCCTTAACACAATGAGGTAGACCCCGTCTACTAACGGTCGGGAAAAAAAGAGTCACAGGGACTTCGGGTCTCACCACCGTCAGGGACCTCGCGAGTACGAACCTACCGGTAACTACTGTCGTTCTTACTAGAACTAGGAACATAAAACCAAAGGAGGTTTCCATGACCTAACGGACGGGGACTAGGAGGAGACCTTCGCGAAGTTTCCAGTCACACAGTGACTCTACCAACGAACAAAGAACTTCGCAGAAGTCCGGTTACCAGTTACAGAATAACGACGGTAATCTCTAAGGACCAACACTGTGAAGAAAGGACTTCCATGACAAAAGCTATAAGACTTCGACCTCTTGTCAAAAGTTTCCTCTGTACTGAAGAAAGTCCGAATAAAACGAGACTTCGAGAATCTAAAGTAAAGGTAGGTCGAAATATGTAGAAGAGAAAGGGATCCTTCAAACTCTTACTGTAACAAATCGTGTGCCTTGTCACGTGTGTAAATCCTTCCGGACAACATCTCTACTATGGAATCATAGTCATTTTTCACGAGAAGGACTCTCTGTGCTATCAAATAAGACGGAATCTATTACACTTAGCGCAACACAGATGGGTGCCAAAACCATCGATCTTTCGAAAGTACCCGTGGACACTAAGTGGGGAACACACTTTTCATAAACCCCTGATTTGGATGGAACCCAAGTGGAAAAGACAGAAAGAAAAATAAAAAATTTGAGAATGAAGGGGTAACAAATCCAAAGAATTGAAATAAAACAAAATTTACACCTCACCTATATAGTTCCTCTTGAATTACCACCGAAAAATATCACCGAGACCACAATGTTTCTTACTTTCTCCACTTTTCTTTCTGTCTTGATCGCAGTCTTCCTTTCTCATGAAAGACAGTCGAAGAAAGGTACAAGACAGTCTGAGACGATAAAATCACCCCGGACCGACTCAAGATTGACGAACACAGACATAGATACGACTCCAGAAAAAGACCTTTATGGTTTCCGACACTCCGTGTACACAAACTTCCCGATCCGATCTTCACGGTCCCTAATCGGTAGGGACACTTTTTCTCTACCCATTAGGCACTGAGGGTCCAACGATGTATTTATGGGGTGAAGGGAGTGGGGAACCAACTCTAATAATACGTAACAAAACACGGTAAAGAGTCATACGGGTGCCCTAACTCGCGATCCGTGAATGGTACTCGACAGAAAAGAAGGTCCATAACAAAGAGACGGGAGGGCAGAGACTGCGGAAGGAAAGAGTTTCTGTAGGAACACAAGTTGAAGAACACAGTCCAGACCCTCTGAGTCGATTGTCTCTCTTTCTATTTCCCACACTCCGTCCCTACCTTCCTCCCTCCCCTCCTCCCTGTCTGTCTGTCTCTGTCTCTCCCTTCTCTCTCCTCCCTCTTTCTTTGTCTCTTTTCAGACGTAATATACTTATTATACACAAGTTAAACGATGGACTTCCTAGGAGTGAGTAGAATCCACTTCACAAAAATATCGATATGCATACGTCAAAAGAGACAACTACTTCCTTATTTGGTTTTGTTAAACTTAGTGAAATAATCACTATATACTGTCACTTTTTATAAATGTGTTTACCAAAGAGATCAAATAATTAACTACATGTTGAAATTTTGGAATAGACTAAGACTTTCGACTAAAAAAACAAAAATAAAATGAGAGAAAAAGTCTTGGAATTACTCTTGATTGAAGTATGGATTGGGTAGAGAAAACACGAGACGATTTGCAACCCGGTCCAAACCGGTAAGTGTGAGTAAGTACGAATCGAGCCAGAACCCATGTCCATATTGATCTTGGCATAAGGAAACGGTAAGCTGTTTAAGATCTATTATGTTTTCAAAATTACTGAATATACTGTATATGAAAGTTCCGATTCTTTTTTTTCAGTATAATTAGGTCCCAAAAATTCGTAAATAAAACTTGTTTCACAACTATGGATTCCTATGGGTTCAGGTATCACACATCTGTTGAATTTTTAGATAAAATTTTAATTTCTATATGGTGAATATAAATAAATTAAAAATTTTTTATCGTGACTTAACCTATGACACTGCCTGTCGTTGTTTTTTACTACGTCTGTGTGACATATGGGTTGTCTTTACAGAATTGTATACACTTCTTTACATAATGTTTACATAATGTACGGACTTCTGACTGGGTCCGTTCGCCGTGAATAAATATTATGGAGTATTGACCTTCGGTCGGGAAGACGTCTTCTTACACATTTGTGTTTCCCTATGTGAGTGCGTCACTTTGTGCCATGTCATTACTCAGATACATTTGATATTCATGTCCTTCGTTGCACGAGTATTTTCATTTGGTCTCAGTCTCTGCAGTCTATGTTTTATCACACAAGTAAACTAGGGTCAATATACTTTAAACGTTATTCCGAGACAACAATTGTTTAGTTCTGACACCTAGAGGTACCCCCGTCCCCATCACTGACTTTCCCTCGTACTCCACCGAAGACCATAAAACGAGTAAAGAAATAAAAAGTTAGACCCGTAATGAATATAACTATACGGTCGAAACAAATAAATAGGTCCATATGTAAACACTGAATACATGAAAAGATATAGATATTACCATATACATAGATAGATATCTATGTGTGTGTGTGTGTGTGTATATATTTCTATTTAGTCTGTAAAACGAAACTCAAGTGTAGAGGATCCTCTATACACCATATATTTGTGTATGGAAATTAAAATACAATTTTCATAATTCTTGGTATTTACAATATTTTTTTGTTTAAAGAATCTTAATTTCTATTTAATCTTTAAAAGAAGGTGGAACCTACTTAGACTTTACGAATTACCTTCATTACTTATGTAAAACTCTAACGGGACCTTCCTATTCATCCCTAACGACTAGTCTTCCGAGATCCACCTCCTTGTCATTCTTCTTTACACGACCGTACAAGATGTTTGTTCAAAGGACACACCAGACCTGTAATCCTCGACAGTTTACATTCGGTCTACTCTTCAACCACGACCGACTACCTTCCGAAAGTTGTCATCTAACTCCTTAAAATCCTGGAAGACAACTCACGGTCACAAAAGGTCGTATCAGTCGTACTGGTCCCGGTATGGATCTTTCTTTCCCTTTAGTGATTCGTTATGTTTTCCAACCACATTCCCTTAAGACCTACTCCCTCTGTCTTTCCTGTAGACCTTTACTAGGTCGAGGGACCTGAATTGTCGAACAAATCCCGTGTTGTACCCGGGTTTTAACTTGGATATAAAAATACCAACTAATTGATCCCAAACCTCTCCTCTGATACTCTGAGGTAAACTCCGTCTAACTCAAACTCACCAGTCGTTCAATAAATCTCCAACCCGTTCATGAAACATTTGTGTTCTGACCTCAAGTACTCGTTCCGACTCTAAACTTAAACACTCAGCAGATACATTCACACTAAGTTCACTAGCTCCTGGTTTCACTTTTGTTTCTTTGTTTGTTGTTTTTTTAGTTGGGGATACGACGTAGAAACATTGAAGTGTAGGTTACGACATCTCGCAATTTCAGGTTACCCGTCTTTACGTTGATTATTATGTGTTGTTACCCGAAGGGACCACCGAGTCGACCATTCCTTAGGTGGACGTTACACCGTCTGGTCCCAAGTCAGGGACCCAACCCCTCTAGGGAACCTCTTCCCTTTCCGATGGGTGAGGTCATAAGACCGGACCTCTTAAGGTATCTCACATATATCAGGTACCCCAGTGTTTCTCAGCCTGTACTGACTCGCTGACAGTGAAGTGAAGATTATGCGTTGTTGTAGTTGTTGTCACCGGGACACATTGAAAGAACTCCCACTCCTTACACAAAACAATTGGTAGTAATAGAAGGCAGGAAAGTGTCGAGGACCGTGTATTGTCCGTAAACTATTTGCGTAAAAAATTCACCTACGCAATTAAAATAAACGTGTCATGAAATGGTACAAACAAAGGAATACGGAGTTTTGAAATAGTAAACATGGTACTTTCGCGATACGTTGTCAATATCAAAATATGAATATTTATTACATAAAAAAGTATGTGTGATTTTTCCTTATTATAAAAGTAGTGTATTAGAGGATATCAATTACTCATCGGAGCAAGGTAAATAGCACCGAGAACATACAGTCTATGTAAAGTGTCACCAGTAGTGTTCCCTTTGAGACCCTCTCCTCCTCTTTCTCTCAAGTATCGACCGAAGTGAAGTGTCTCATACACAAAACAGTGTGTCGTCTGGTTCTAGACAATTTTTAATCACGTCAAAACGATACGTCAACGTCGTACCACAATGGCACGATATTAATATACTTGAAATGTTCCTATAAGATTCCCCAGTCACCTCATCTAACATTTACGTTTCTCCTTTGGGAACTCGTGGATCCCCTCCACTAAGTCTACAATCATTGACGTCATTTTGAAGGTTCTAATAGGTCCCATTTAGGGGATCCCCTCGTTTTATTACAAGGGACGTTGGGTCCCTGCATCAGAATTAACTTGGTAATGAGATCACCATTTTCAGGGGCTGGGAGGAACGTAAACCTTATGTCTTCAACAGGTAACAATTTGGACGAGGAACAATAGTGGACTACTATCTATACTAAAGACGTGTCCTCAGACAAGTAGAGAATTTACGATTTGGATGTTGTACTCACAATTATCTTACGTAGAGACAGATCAGTTCCGATGCCAAAAAGGTCACCAGTATATACCTACACTCTCGACCTGACACTCTTAACTACGAAACCTTGACACCACAACCTCTTCTGAGGACTCTCAGGGAACCTGACGTTCCTCTAGGCTGGTCAGGTAAGATCTCCTCTAGTCGGGACCCACAAGAAACCTTCCTTACTACGATTTCGACTTCGAGGTCATGAAACCGGTGGACTACGCTTCTCAACTGAGTAACCTTTTCTAAGACTACGACCTTCCCTAATCCCCGTCCTCCTCTTCCCCTGCTGCCTCCTACTCTACCGACCTACCGTAGTGACTGAACTGCCTACACTCAAACTCACTTGAGGCCCTCTACCACTACCTGTCCCTCCGGACCGCATGACGTTAAGTACCCCAGCGTTTCTCAGCCTGTGCTGACTCACTGACTTGACTTGACTTGACTTGACTTACTGTTTTTATAGGTATTAATTGTGATCAGTATAAGATGAGGGAATCTTTGTCTCATTGTTGAAACATGGTGAGTTAAAAAATTCGGTAATTTACCCAAAATTTATGAATCGGAATGTTAGAAAAACGTAATGTACAGTTGTTCTCATTTATGATGTCTTGGGATAAGATTAAAGGTGTAAGTAGATCTGTTTGATCTTACTATTATTTCTGTGGTAAAACCACAATACCTAATAAGAGTATAAAGGACAAGTAGGGAAAATATAAGAAAACTGTTAGTCACCTCAAGAGAAACGAAACGAAGACCGAAAGGTAAATAAGAAGAGAAATAGGATTGGTTATTTCTATCTACCTATACACTAATCCTCTGTGAATATTTATATAAGTAATTTATATACGTATTTATACTTATATACACTATTTATTATGTCCAATATTTATTTATAAATATTTATAGACAAATATAACTATAATTATAAATATTTGTAAAATAATTATAAATATTAGTAATTAAAATTTTGTGTGTTTATAACTAAATATATAATATTGTTATTATATTATAATTAAAATATTGTAAATATTTAATTATAAATATTATAAATAATTATAAATATTTGTCTAATATTTACAAACACAAGTAGCAAAAATTGAATGTTTTATTCTTGTACATCTTGTAATAATAATCCAGATAAAATACATTGTTTTAGTTAACGTTCTACTCCTGTTAAATATTAAAGGAAATACTAAGACTTATAAATATCCTGTATATATAATAATTGTAAATTGTTCACTTTTAAACTTGAATGTCCACGATTCACTGAACGATTTCCAGTCCGTTAGTCATTAGTTGTTTATCCAGAACATAGTGAATCTCATGAAAGCGTCTCCCATTTTATTTGGACGGCGACAACGATTCAGTTAAGTCAGTACGGACTGAGACACTCTGGGGTACCTGCCGTCGGGTGGTCCGAGGAGGTAGGTACCCTAAAAGGTCCGGATTTCCCCTTTTCATTCAAACAGTCTGAGTCTCCACGAATGGTTTTAGTCTTTTCCACTACTTGACTTGAGTATGTCGTCGATGTTTCAGAGACATAGTAGAGTTCTCGTAACGACCTCGTTTAATAAGAGTTGACAAAATTGAGACGAAACAAACAGAGGGTTCTAGTCTAGGATACCTCCTCTGGGACCAACCAGAACAAACCCTTTACGTAGACGAAAAAGATGTCTCCACACCAACTGTGGAACTATGTGGAATCCACGTTCCGAAGTTCGCAGGGGTGTTGGATAAAGGATCAGAATTATTCTACGTCCCCTGTATACATATGGATACCGACTAATACAACTACAAACCGTCTTTAGTTGTTGTAAGACATTTCGTTAATAGAAAGCTAGTTTTTATTTATGTAATTTCTTTTGAAAAAATAAAACATAACCTCATATCGGTCAATTACAACACTATCAAAGTCCACTTGTCGTTTCCCTAAGTCGGTATGTAAGTGTACAAAGATAGGAGAGGGTAGGTCTGACGGTGTATTGTAACTCGTCTCAAGGGACACGAGGTGTTCACCAGGAACAACCGTTAGGTAGAATTCGTTTCGTCACAGATGTACAGTTAGGGTTTGAGGGATTGATAGGGAAGGAGAGTAAGAAGGTGAGACTGTTAGTTTTCAGGTAGGAGAATTCAGACACTCAGACAAAGACAAAACAAGTAAACATAGTAAAGAAAAATCTAAGGTGTATTTTCGCTACAGTATACTATGAAGAAGAAGAGACAGACTGAATGAATGAAGTCATACTATCGGAGATGTAGGTGGGTGTAACGGCGTTTACCATTATAAAGTAAGAAAAATTACTGACTCACTATAAGGTAACACATAAACAAGGTACAGGAGAAATAGGTAAGGAGACAGATAACTCCAACGAAGGTACAGAACCCATAACATTTACTTGTAACCCCACGTACGTATGAAACCTGGTACAAAAGTAAAGGATCCGAAAGACAAGGGTTAAGAATATGGAAAAGACACTATGTTCATCTAAAAATGAGGAACATTAGTCGTCGAGATTGTCGATGTCTGGATGACCGTCAGTCAATTTGTTAAACTCTGTACCCGATCTCTCCATATTGAAGAAACCTTAGTACAACTCTACGTACACGGGACGAAGGTAGTCATTGGAGTGGTGGTTGAGGACTGATGACCAAGTACAAACACTCCTGGTTAGTCTCACGAAACCCACCAGGGTAAGATCTGTCTTACTTCGTTTTCTATTAACCATTTTCATTTTTACGGTGACAGTGTCCATTCCTATTCAATGCATATTTACTATTTGATACAACATTGTTCCATTATACAGGAGGTCTAAATTAATCGAACGTTACACGCAATATTTAAGAAACACTTCCTCCCCTAATTAATTTAAGAGACGTCCTCCCCTTTTTCGTCAGACTTTTTAAAGTTGTGTTTATCTATTATAAAAAAGTATAATTAATTCCGGTCAAGAGTAATAAATTTGGAATCCCGGTACTAACGATGACAGATAAAAAGGTTCACCTCTTGTTCCGTTTACCTTTCCCCTTTGTTCAATCTTCTTTGTTCTTTTTATATTCCTTTATGTCTTTTTAGTTAGTTGAAATTGAAAGACCATCACTATAAATGTCAGGTAATGAATAAGGTAGTATTCACGGTTACACCCACTCCTTTTTATTAAAAGACAGATGGGAAATCCAAAGAACCGACTCTTTGGAGTACATTATTTTCCGTCTAATTAACCTCTTTTTGTTTGTATAAATTATTGTACATGTGGAGGGTATATGTACCTTGTCCGGGTCTTTTTGACTTATTGAAAGGTTTTATCGGGTTCGGTGGTGGAATTTATTGTATAAATCGATTTCCGTTTTCCTCTACGACTCCAACTCCCTAGGTCAATAATACTTCCTGACAATCCTTTTCGTGTCAATTGTTCCCACACCAACAGGACGATGAAATTGGACAGAAGAGGTAACTATTCAAAGGTCTTTAGACCAGTAGGAGAAGACCATATCTCTTCTTCTGTGGGAAAGTTTACCTCCAAAGAGAATATTTGTATCTATAGAGAATGTTTTCCAATTGAAAATGACCAAAAGGCTCGACCAAGATTCACACGTTAAAGAATTTTTATTGATCGAACTTATTAGTTATACGGTTTCTTCGTGGAAACCCCACCGTTAAAGACAAGGGAAGCGGTTAGTCGTTCAAAAGGACTCTCGACTCTGTCTCTTTACCATTTAGATATTGAGACTTTGATAGACGTAGTAAAATGAATAACTCAAGTAACTTGTTGTCCAAATAAACAAGGGTCCTAACCACTAGTCTTATTTATGTTATTTAAATAAATGATTCCTGCATGGACAAACGGGTCCGGGTATCTTCAATAGTACCTTATCATTTTGTCGTACTGAAACTTCGTTGTACAGACTCTATAAACGAGAGACTATAAATGTATTCGAACCCTTTGAAACAATTGGAGACTCGGAATTACTTTACTAGTCATTTTGTCACTATTATTAAGGATATCCAAATGACCTTTTGTTTATGTCGTGTACTTTAAAGATTATATCTGACCCATTAACGTTTGTAAACAAGTCTAAACGAGTACCACGGTATTCCTTACGTTTCTATAAATTCTGGTGTTGTCATTAAATTCCCGAAGAGTCCACCGTGATCACCATTTCTTGAGGGGACGGTTACGTCCATCTGTCTTCTGTACACCCAAGCTAGGGGCCCAACCCTTCAAACGGACCTTTTCCAGTACCGTTGGGTGAGGTCATAAGAACGGACCTCTTAGGGTACCCATCTCCTCGGACCACCCAATGTCAGGTACCCCAGTGTTTCTCAGTCTGTACTGACTTCACTGAATCGTACGTACGTGTCATTAAATTTAAGATTGATTTTTCACTTTATTATATTACTTAGTCAGTTTGGTCTGTGTGTTTGGTCTTTAGAATAGATTATATTTTTAAATGTTTATTAAAGTCCCTGTCTTCCGTAGTCTTACGTCCTTTTGGGTCGTTTAGGGATGTTGGTATCAAAAGGTCCAAGAATAGACAGTAGAGTCTCCGTGTGAGTGGGTATAATTGTACTTTAAGACTTTGTTATACACACCAACCGTAGTGACTGAGTCTTCTCTCACAGAGTCTGTACTTTGTAAAGGTATAATCCGAGTCGGTTCATTGAAAATGTGCTACAAAAGGTCCTTTCTTCTCAACTATTCAATTTTAAGTAATCCTAATTTTAGAAGACGAAACGGTTTCTGTGTCGACTTTCTTACTTTTCCGTACGGTGTCGGACCCTCTTTCATAAAAGTTTTGTATATAAACTATATTCTGAACGTAGATTTTATATGTTTCTTCGGAATTTTGAATTGTGAAGTGTTTTCTTCTATACGTCTCCATAGATACGTATAGTTTTCTACAAGTTGTCGTATATAATAATCCGTTAACGTTTAATTTTGTAAATTCTCTATGGTGATATACAGTTAATATCATAGATTTTCGGTTTTGGAATCTTGTGGTTTACGACTAGTCCTACACCTAGTCACCTTTGAGACAATAACGACCACCCTCACGTCTTACTATATCGATGTGACTTTTTATAGAACTCTCAATATTGGATTTATATTGGATTTACACGTACGTACGACGTACGAGTTAGTGTAGACTGAGAAACACTGGGGTTCCAGACATCGAATGATCCGAGGAGACAGGTACCTTAAAAGGACTGTTCTTATGACATCGTCCAACGGTAAAGGATCCATAAGAAGGGTTGGGTCCCTGACTTGGACACAGAGGACATGGAGGACGTGACCGTCCGTCTAAGAAATGTTGACAACTCAAGGAACCTGACGTTCCTCTAGTTTGGTCAGTTAGGATTTCCTTTAGTTAGGACTTATAAGTAACCTTCTGACTACGACTTTGAGGTTATAAACCGGTGGACTATACTTCTCTACTGAGTAACCTTTTCTGGGATTAGACGACCCTTTCTAACTTCCGTATTTTCCCCCGTCGTCTCCTACTCTACCATCCTACCGTAGTGACTGAGTTACCTGTACTTAAATTCGTTTGAGGTCCTCTATTACTTCCTGTCACCTTGGACCGTACGACGTCAGGTACCCCAGTATTTCTCAGTATGTGTTGAATCGTTGACTTGTTCACGGTGGACCCTTTGGGGGTAGATGGATTTATATATGGAATATTTGGATATATACAAGAATAATATACCCTATCCTCGACACGAGGATCCACAAAAGTGGTTGAAATTTTACATAAAAATTTTTTGAAGTACACTTGTAAAAATCGTCGGAGAATATATTAACGATTTTAGACTTATATTGGTTCTACGAGAAGTCATCAATTACTGAATTGGTTGAAACCTTATAGGTAAGTCACCTTACAATAAGTTATTAGTCTTCACTCGATAGTTCGGATTTTATGTACATCCTCTAATTCGTGTGTAAAGATGTTCTTCCTTCGGTCAGACTTTTCCTACGTACAACATACTGAAGACCTTTTCTATTTTCATACCTCTTTTATTTTTCTAGTTGTCAAAGGTTCAAGTTCCGTTCCTACTGATCCACTTTGTGTCCCTCAAAAATACTAAGACTTTGAGAAGTAGTATATACATTATATAGTATATAGTGTTATACATAAAACTTTTACATATCTTGAAATATTACAGTTATTACACGGTAATACATACGTTTAAAATTTCTTTTCGTAAATCTTGGAGTTCCATAGTATCCGTTCTTACATCCGAGGGTTCTTACAGGTAGACATAATGTTTACTTACTCTGTTGGGGTGACTTCTCACACTTCTCCACTTTTACGACTGCATGCATTGAAACCCTTCGTCACTTGATACATTATGATTACCGGTTTCGTTTGTTTTGTCTTTACGTGTCTGAGTGACACGACCTCAACTCTTCCAACAAAGGGAACTCCCATCCCCAACTGGGAAGACTGGCAAGATATGTACATACGACCTTAACTTGTTAATTCGTTTATCTACCACCTACCGATCTCAGTTCGAAGTGACAACCCCACCCTCAAACACCTATTCATTCTCCTCCTTCGATTTTATTCGGTTCTCCATTACCGAATCTCGACCTCTGTAGACATTCTTGGCCAAATTGAATAATATCTATGGATACCAATGTAGATCGTTATAAATATTTATACACATATATGTACTCAATCAATGTACACATAAAGAAAAGAGGTAGACGACTCTCCCGGACTTTCTTTATCGAGACGACATCGTTTTTCGTATGGATGGTGGGTCTAAAAATAAAAATATGATAAATGATTTTAAGAAGTTCTCTACCCTTATGGTCCGGTAGAATAGACGGAGGACTCTTTAGACATACGTTCAGTTCTTCGTTGTCAATCTTGTCCTGTACCTTGTTGTCTGACCAAGGTTTAACCCTTTCCTCATGCAGTTCCAACATATGACAGTGGGACAAATAAATTGAATGCACAGCCCATGTAGTACGTTTTACGCCCGACTTTTTTACTTCGTATTCGATCTTAGTTCTAACGGACTTCTTTATAGTTATTGGAGTCTATACGTCTACTGTGGTGGGAATACCGTCTTTCACTTCTTCTTGATTTCTTTAGACCTACTTTCACTTTCTCCTCTCACTTCTTCAACCGAATTTCGAGTCGTAAGTCTTTTACTTCTAGTACCGTAGACCAGGGTAGTGAAGTACCGTTTATCTACCCCTTTGTCATCGACTGAAATAAAACTCTCCGAGGTTCTAGTGACGTCTACCACTGACGTCGGTACTTTAATTTTCTGCGAATAAGGAACCTTCCTTTCAATACTGGTTGGATCTGTCGTATAATTTTTCGTCTCTGTAATGAAACGGTTGTTTCTAGGTAGATCAGTTCCGATACCAAAAAGGTCATGAGTACATACCCACACTCTCAACCTGATATTTCTTTCGACTCGTGGTTTCTTAACTACGAAAACTAGACACCACAACCTCTTCTGAGAACCCTCAGGGAACCTGACGTTCCTCTAGATTAGTCAGTTAGGATTACCTTTAGTCAGGACTTATAAGTAACCTTCCTGACTACGACTTCGACTTTGAGGTCATGAAACCGATAGACTACACTTCTCGAATGAGTAACCTTTTCTGGGACTACGACCTTTTCCAACTTCCGTCCTCCTCTTCCCCTACTGTCTCCTACTCTACCAACCTACCGTAGTGGTTGAGATACCTGTACTCAAACTCGTTCGAGGCCCTCAACCACTACCTGTCCCTTCGGACCGTACGACGTCAGGTGCCCCAGTAATTCTCTACTTGTGTTGACTCGTTGACTTGACTTGACTTAGTAAACGATCTCTTTTCTTGGTCCCCAGGGACCTTTTGGTTGACTAACATCCGGTCTATACTCTACTAGGATCTCGTGGATTATCACGGTCTTTTATAAACTGTTATAAACAACTCGTTCACGAGTTTGTTTGATGTGACTACGCCACACAGGTCCCCCGTATCCTCGGTTTACTTTCTTAGGGATTACCTGCTTTGAACTCTCTGTTCTTGTTCACTTCAGTACAACCTAATATTAGGTTTCATATTTACTTATAGGTACTTAGGTATATCTACATTTGATCATTCACCACCTCTTCTCCGCGTAAAAGAGACGTCTTCTTAAGATTCATTTAATACATCTACGAGACAGGAGTTTTTCTCCCCCGTATTTAGAGGTCAGAAATTTACATCCGACACACGTCACTGAAGGAAGGTTTCTGGTGTTATACCTTTTCCCCTTTGATCTCACTAAAATATCACGTCTTTGGACTGTTTACGATGAAGTCGGTCTACCAGTTCCAGTTGTACTCACCAGTGTTTTGTGCAACTATCATACATGACAATATATTATCCTAAGATACCTACTTTTGTATGTGTCAAAAACTCAGAAAATATCATGACCTCTCGGTCTTTTAAGCGGAAGTAGACACATGGTATTTTAAGAAAATTGTATTCTTTTTTTGAAAGAGTGAAACCTAATTCACTAAAAAGTGACAAAGTAAAATCAATGCAGAATTGTGATATGGTTTCTTCAGGTCATAAAAAGACGAAAAATATTCGCACGTACACTTTTCATATTTCACGTTTACCAGTAAAAACTTCTCAGAAGTCTTCGTGTTAAGATTATTGACAGAAATATACGGTATTTCTTTTAGAAGGAATGGAAGGAGAAACAAAAGGAAAATTGATCTTTTTAGTAGAAAAGTCTAATTCTCCCAGTAAAGGAAGAGTAATGATCCTTGCTCAAAGATAGTCCCTTAATTAAAGACAAGAAAAAACAACGACGTCAAAAGGGTAGTAGATTTCTCCATAGACTTTTCTCTTCTACGAGGTATTTATAACTTATTTAGTCACATAGTAATGCAACAGACGTGAACGGGAAACTTATGAAGGGAGACGGACTCCTTATGACTGAGTCCAATTCCTTAACCGACCCTAAGAATACAATTTTATCTAAGAACCGTATAGAGTAAATTAAAGCACAATTTACTCCTTCTTTATCGTTGTTTTATCCGCCTCTATCTTACTGGCTTTACCTCCTCTTGAGTCTACTACGTCACAACGCCGTAGATCCCCTCCGGTTGTAAAGTTTTTACTCCAGGAGTCATTACTTATACGGTTTCTTATTATTTCTCGTTCGACGATCTAAACAACTACACCTTCAGTCTCTACTTATAACTCTCTTGTGTACTTACTACCCTTATTTAGTGGGTCTAAAGTTCTTAATCATTCATCCTCGCTAATCTTTAACTACCCAACTCATTTCTTAAAAGAAAAATGAAGTACTAACACGTATATACACATTCCACTATGTATGACACGAAGTTCATAAAGAATCGTGTTTATTTAAATTCGAATTTTCACTACTGCACATGTAACATATAACAAGGTCAACAGAAACAATAGAAAGTGTCGGAATTCGTCACAACTTACACGTTGCGTGAAAATATGTACACTAAATAAAGTGAGTAATATAATTAATAAGACATAAGGTCAAGGGAAAAGGAACGGTAGGTATCATCAGGATAAAGACAACTTTTTATTACCAATTTAATATGAATTTTAAATATCCTTATTGTTCAACTATTGAGTTAAATCATTTGTCTTTTTTTCAGTGTCTATTAAACTCTTACCATATGTCATTAGTTTTTGATTAAACACTTAGGAATATATTAAACATCTCGTGGAATTGAAAGTAACAAAATTGTTTAAAGTATCGTTGGAGGACTCCTTCGTTCCATATTATAAGGACTAAAAGTCTCTTCCATTTATAATTATTTCAAAAGTTAAAGGGAACTTAAATCTATTGAAGGTAACAAAAAGTGATAAACATACTGGAATCAGTAAAGTGAATTGATAAAGATCAAAAAAGTGGACATTTTATTAATACAGATGGAGGATCTGAATGACTCTACCAATTTACTTAATTAGTTTACGATTTTTTAGACTGGAAAAGTATAAAAAAGGAAACGGTACGATACGCATTCGTCTATATCGGTATTTGGTTAAGACTTAACCAAATTTCCTTTATACCTTTGTTTATCTTATACACCAACCACTTATATCATCGACTCTAATTTACATGAGGAAACCGACGTGTTTTCAAAAAGAACACGGAAGCTAGTGTGGTTGTAAACCTTCACGATTGTAAGCCATATAGGACATAAATAATGCATAACGTGAACTAAAAATCCAAGGATTTAAATAAGTTCTTATAAAATTATTAGTAAGACGACTTTTGGATTACGTTTCAAATTCAGAGAAATTTCCACCTAAAGATGAGAGAATTATTATCGTATCGTTTTAATGAGTCTTCGAGGAAAATAAGGTGTTATAGAGTCTTTAACTCTCGCCTATTACTCTTACATAAGTGTCAGAATTACATCATTAGGGGTCACCTCTAAAAGTGTAAAAATTTAATAAATTGCTACAGTAAATTTATAATAGACAGGTGATACTTATAAAGTACAAGTAGTTTTTAAGGGACATTTTCATTTTTATTGGACATGTAAACAATTTCTTCTGTCATAGTTACCATCGTAGGTTTACCGTAAAGTGACGGAAACCGTATTCCTTATCTAAAATTAGGTTACCAAGGTTAGTTAGTAGAGTTCAAAAAGATTCGCATGTGTCTGACTCCCGTACAATTGTTTTCCTTAGAACCTTTATCCCGAACTTATTACTTTATCCTGACTTTTATTCGAGACAGAGTTCTGACCTATAAGAAGTTCTTGTACATCTTCTTAAGGATGTTCAGTCTCGACTTGGTAGAGGTAACGGTACTGTCACACTTGTCGTACCCCATACCTGACTTAATACGAGTGGGGTTTAAGTATACAACTTCGGGATTGGGGGTTGTACTCATATAAACCTTCTTTCTGTACTTGAAACTTCTCCATTAATTCATATTTTCTCTTACTCCATGATTAAGTTAAATTGAACGTACGAAATTTTTTTTTTACTCTCTTCCTCGAAGTTCTCCCTCCCTTGTATACAGACGGACACCAACTAAGGACAACTATATACCCTCTTTGGTTGTGTTATAACACTTCGTTAATAGGAGGTTAATTTTTATTCATTTCTTTTTGTTTCTTTTCTTTTCTTTGGGTTCTCTGGGGTCCCTACACATATGAGTCTCTTTCCCGGTACACTCCTGCGTCGTCTTTCCACCAGTGAACGTTCGGTTCTTCTTTTCGGCGCCTTCTGTGGCCGGGATAAGCGTGAAACTAGAACCTGAAAGTCCGAGGTCTCAACACTCTTTTGTATAATTACAACAAATTCAAAAGGTCAGACACCATAAAATAATGCCGTAGGGATCGTTCGATTACCCGAGGAGGATGCAGCGAGTCACCCTTTCTTAGGTGAACAGTTACGTCCTCTCCGCCCAAGTCAGGGGCTCAGTCCTTCTAAGGGACCTCTTCCTTTACCGTTGGGTGAGGTCACAGGAACTCTCTTCGGACCGCCCGATGTCTGGTACCCCAGTGTTGAATCGTCGATTTCTTGTCGTTGTTTCGTGTGATTATGGACAAGGGTACTCCTCCGTAGTACTAGAAACCTTATAATTTTCGTCTTCACATTTCAATCTGTCACTACTCACGATACGAATCAACGAGTCAGTACAGACTCAGAAACGTTAGGGTACCTGACATCAGGTAGTCCGTGGAGACAAGTACCCTAAGAGGTCCTTTCCTATGACCTCACCCAACGGTACGGGAGGAGGTCCCCTAGTAGGGTTGGGTCCCTAACTTGGGTCCAGAGGACGTAACGTCCACCTAAGAAATGGTCGATTCGATGGTCCCTTGTTGTGGACCATACTTTTCAAACTACCATACTCAATTGCATATATCTTGAAGATCACACACAACTCATCGACTCTGTGTATGGAAAATACAGGTTTAGTGTGGAAATTACAACCGTAATAATCAGAGTCCTACTTCTACACTTTTCACAATCTCCTTAATTTATTGAAGGAGTTTGGTCTCTCTACTTTTCATTGACTGTCCTCTAATCTTGAACCATAAAAAGTTGAATTTCACTACTGGAACGGTAACACAGTATTAAAGTGACAGACTTAAAAAGACACTGAGGTCGAAACCGAAATAGAAGAATATGAAACGCGTCAGAGAGAGAGAAAGAGGTAGGGAGGGCGGAAGGTAGAAAGAGAGAGGAACAGAAAGAAGAGAGACGCCGAAGACGAATACGCAACAGATCCGAATCCTCTCTATTCTCAGGATGTGATTTATAAAGGAAGGTCAAATGTCTCACTCTCCGGTTCGTCATCTCTTATCTCAATCCTTCCTGAAACACCACGGAGAAACTAATAAGTGACTCCTGTTGAACCGTAGTCGGGTTGGATCTTGGATAAAACGGACGAAGATTGGTAAAACAAAAGTTACTGACAAAATGGAACCGTGGCTTCAGTCTTTGAATTTTACGTAATCAGAGTAACAATTAAATTAATTGTATGTCGAAGAGTAATGTAGTCTTTTATTAGTTGACGGAGAGGTGAGAGCCTCGTTGATTCTTTGTTCAACCTTTCGTAACTTTTCCCTCGATACCCCTCTCAAAAACTTCTGGTAGACCTTTCCATTCCACGACCCTTTGAGACGAAAACCTTACCTTTCGTTTTGTTAATTAGGTATCACCCACGTGACCGGAAGTACAAATAACACAACAGAAGGAACTAAAAAGAAAGAAAGAAGATGGGAGGAGGTAGAGGAGGAGGAGCGGGTATTTCATAGGAAAGAGACGTTTGAACAAAAGAAACAAAGATTTCTCGAAGAGTACTTACGTACTTTAGTTGGTTAGTGTCGACATGGTAGAATCGTCAAAAAGGTCGTAGAATATAACAAAACTGGATCTCTTTAAAACTACACTTAGCAAGTCCTCCGAAGGTGAGTAACTCACAAATTTAAATAATAGACAAAGTGATAAACATTGTTGTGGTTTCTTAACAACATACCTAATAAGGACAAACAATATCCATCTTTTACACAGTACTTCTATGTAATTAAATGGACTGTCTCTGGTGTATCGGAATTTCCATTTGAAATCATCGGATTTAGATACTTAATGAGCAGTAACGGAAAAATATCATGTACAAATCACAGACATATAATACGTTAAACATTATGGTAAAGTCTTTTACCCTTTCATATATTATAGGAAGAATTTATCCGTTATTCATTAAATAAAAATATACAATTCGATAATTTTTACCTTAAATAGACAAACGAAGAATTTAAAACATAAGGATTGACGAATCTATATCTACTTACTGAAAGAATGATGTAGACCTATACACTCTTTTGTATACTCATCATCTGATACTCTATATTCCCCGAAGGGACCACCGAGTCTCCCATTTCGCAGACGGCCGTTGCACGTTCTGGACCCAAGCTAGGGGTCCTGTCCTTCGATTTGCCGTTGGGTCAGGTCATGAGAACGGACCTTTTAAGGTGCCTGACTCCTCGGACCATCGAAGATTTGTTCTTTTATACTATTTGAATGAGGAGAATAAACACAAACTGGGTATAAAATAACAGTCCATACATCCACGTATACACGTCGAAGAAAACTCTCAACCCTCTCCCTCTCTAACATCAACTACCAATTTTCGTATTCGAGACCCTATTTTCATAGACTCAACAGTCACCATTTGTAACATGGAACCTGTCTGATATGTAAATCCAGAGTTCAAGAATTAAACTTTTACCCCACTTTATATCATGAACACTATAACTTAAGAATACTTTACTTTACTATCCTATGTACATTTTATGAAATATGAACAGTGGAGAATTAATGAGCACTTATCGACTTAGAAAAGGAAGGTATCGTGAAATTACGACCCAATAGATAAGACCCGTTTCCCACCTATTGTTCGATTCAAGAATCCCGTCATTTTCTAACAGTACGAATCTCATGCACACAGTAAAGGTCCGTGATTTCCATTACAATCATCACAGAAGACTAACAATCGTTAAGCAACGGTTTTACTTGTCAAGAAACGTTTCCCGTAAAGATTGGAACTTATAGTTATCCACTTTCTATTATTTAACCCCAACAAACAAGAACTCAATCTTTCTTTTGATGCATTGACAATGTACGTCGTAAAGTTTCACCGAAGACGATTCCTTCCACTATTTATGAGGTCGACTCCTAAGTATTATGTAGTAGATAGGTTCGGAAAGAAGATCTACAGAGGACTGGACAATGGGGAAAGATTCGTGTGTATGTATATAGGTCTCATACACCTCTACAGTTATAATTTCCGTATAAAAGAGATAGACCGATTTATTGTGAATGGAAAAGACTAATACTTTCAAGTGATCGAGGGATCTGATATACATTATATGTCTTTTTTGTGTTTCTTCTTTTTAATAGGTAATTGGATGATAAGTTTTAAAAGACAATACCTTTTTTCTCTGGTGAATTTACTCTTGTTTGTAGTCTTGAACAATATCGTTCCTTTTGTCAGTAACAGTGAACACAATTATCTCTGAGTTTCTGTCTGTCTCCCACCTTTTCGAATTATCAATTGGTACCTCTTCCGAAGTTCATACGGCACTTCCCCCTGAAACCCGTACCTCTTTGATAGAGTCTGACTCACCTTCATCCCACGAAATCCCTAACCGAAAAGGGACCAAGCAGGATTCAACCTTCGCCCCCGTTTTTAATCCCTGGGACAGTCAATAATCAGGGTAGAATCGGTAAAAATTTCGGTTAATACTAACAATGTCCCCAATAACGAACCGAAGGACCAAACAAAAACAAAAAAAAAAAAAAAAAAAACGATCTCTATTAGACTGGAATGTTTAGACTGAACATCTATTCCTCAGACTAAAGGACCGTACCAACGACTAACACCCGGTCTCAAAGTCAAAATATTTACCAGACCCGCAATAACTAAAATATGAGTCAGATAGTGGTATAAATTGTATCACACAAGGTCGGGAGGAGTAGGGCGATGTTCTGTATACAAAATAACATCTCACTGATTGTTTACAATATCCATCTTTTACACATAATTACTTAGTATAGGTTCAAAGGTTCCTTAATACAGACACCAAAGTAAGGAGTGTATGCGTCTTGTAGATAATAAATCGTCCAAGACTACCCGGGTTATTCAATTACTTCCGTTTCAAAGAATGAAGTCTCTTGGCTCCTAAAACGTCATCTGTACTTTACCCAGATCTATAGGAGAAACAAATTGGTAAAAGGTACTCACTGAAGTCAGTTCGTGAATACCAACTTCACGTATATGACTAAATGTCAGAAACTGGGTGTTTTAATATCTCCAAGTAGTGTGTTTACCTCTTTATAGGTTCAAAGTTCACGCATCACGAGTTTCAATTTATTCACAAATTTTTACTTTCGTTAAGACATAAAGTTTGACTTTATTAATCGAGAGACTTTTCAGACATTAATCATATAGTAAACTTAAATCTTAATTATAACGTCTATCGTTTAATGACGAATAAAGTCTACCTAAAATCAACGATTTAGTTTAAATTAACTTACGTAAACCTACAAGAGTTATATGATATAACATAAATAATTACTTTTAATTAAATTTGAACCTAACGTATTAAACGGACATATTTGTTCAATTTAAATATTAACGATAATTTACGGTTAAGTTCTCTGTAAACTTACGTTTTAAATTTATTTAAAGTAAGTATATTGGGGGTTGATTTTAAGGATGAATACAATTTATACATGTTTATAAAGATCGTAAATACTAGAAATATACCTCTAGTAAGTATAAATAAAACCTACTAACTACTGTAATCAAGGGACTTTTAACTAATAAGATCATATTTTCACAAATCTAATTTTTTAGTCACTTAGGACTTAATTGCAGAAACGAAAAACTCAATACATTACAACTTCGCTCAAAAATAGGGTATTCAATAAGAACTTTGATTTTGTATGCACACATACACACACGTGTGAGTGTGTTTACCACAAAATATATATATACACACACACACACATATATATATATATATATATATCAAATATAAAGTACGACCATACTAGAAAATAGTGACTCTTCTATTGCAAATATTTGAGAAACCTTCGGTAAGACCTTTCGTTCTAAAACTGATCTTTAAAACAACCCAAAAGATGGGAATTGTTTAAATTCACTAAAAAAAAAAGATATAACCGAGAGAACTTTCATATATATATATTAAACAATTCTTCTTAGATTTAGACATCTTACTTTTGAGTTGAGTAAGTTATAAAACTAATATTTATGTAAAAATGAAGGAAGTTGATAATAATTGTTTGATTAAGTCTATCTTGGTGTCTCACTGGAATTAACGGACATATCGTCAGTAATGGGTAGTTTTACGTGAAAGGATCTCACACCTGAGACTATGGAACGGACCTAAGTTGAGGACAGAGAGGGTAATGACATAACCTCTGCACCCGTCTAATAATATACAGGAGATACAAAGTCAACATTGTAAACACTTGACCCTTGAAATATTATAGAAAGAGTATACCGACAACATTTCTAACATTTACTAATATAAGTATATTAGATGTCATCATGGTTCGTGTACCATTAGTAAAGTTATTTACGACGACAATCTGTAGTGTCACTTCTTCCTCCTCCTCTCCTCCTCCCTTCCCCTCTCTCCTCCTTCTCCCTCCCTCATTCTTCCTCTTCCTCTTTTACTACTACTGGTAGCGGTAGTAGGGTCGTGGGTAATCTTACTACGGGCCGACCCGCGAGGACGGACGAGGAGTACTTGTCATCCTAGATATTTATGAATTTTTGAGAAAGAGATTATAGACCCACTTTCGTCTCCCTTCAAGTGATACGGTTGGGGAATGTGTCCTTGTCGTGACGTCAAAGAAATGAGTGAAGTAACACGACGCTTTGACCGGTGACCGGTATTCAGAAACCGACTGAATAAAAACAAGTTGTTAGACCTTCGATCGAAACTTAGACTTAGGGGGTAGACCAAGTATTGTCGAAGAAAAGGTCCCTGAGTATAGAACTAATGTCGGTGGGAGTGTTTTTAGTAACATAAAACTTTTAAGGCTAAGAATAAATTATGGCGTACAACGACGAATTTTGGGGTCACACCGTGAGACGTCTTGTAGGTCTAAGATGAATTTTGTTCTGAGAGAACTTATCAAGAGGTCTGACTTACACCGAAATATGATATATACAGGATGACAAACGTTATAAACTGAAATTGTGTCTACACACAGCCGTATACGGCCTACCTGGTTGGAACACCAGTGTCAATTAAAAAGAGACGGGAATAAATCAGGAAACTCGTGTTCTAGTCGTAGTAATCGTTTCTGAGATCGAACATTATCTTAACCGTGAATAAGAAATAGACTTATCTAAAAGGATATAAGATTATATATTACATAACATACGTAATATTTATATACAACGTGATAATATCTATTAAATGTGTATATACATATTAAAGTATGTGGACTTACGAACTCGATAAACCAACCACGTTTGTATTAACGTCATAGTGTGTCACTTAAAATTTAGTAATATTGATTCGACTTTGTGTAGAAATAATTAGTTTTATCCCTAGTAATGTTTGTTGTGTAAAAACGGTTACTCTTTACAAA
Source organism: Capra ibex (assembly GCA_006410555.1). Lineage (NCBI taxonomy): Eukaryota > Metazoa > Chordata > Mammalia > Artiodactyla > Bovidae > Capra > Capra ibex. The sequence goes on from SJYO01033645.1 coordinate 9,385,903, forward strand.
CACATAAGGACATCGTATTTTTAGGTAGAAACCCTAAGTCACTTGAGACTCTTCCGTAAAAGACGGAGGACGACCAACATCTTCGTAAAAGGGAGGTTTGTAAACAGTTCCATGAAATTCTTCACCATCAACCAACCACTCTCCAGTCTACTTATTCCACCTACCCCGTTTTGAAGTATCAGGTTAAATGAGTTGAAAACTGTGTAACCAACATGTCAGTCCGTAACGGTACCTCTTCTTAACCCAGGGAAGACAACTGGTTATGGTCGACATCCACAACCTCAAAAACACGTAGAGCAGACAAACTACTCGTATGAAGAGTCTACATTACCAAAGTGGCTCTAAGTCTTTTGACATCACCTAGTGCGACCGTCGTCCGGCGGTTTGTCACTGGTACTGGAAAAACCGACGTTCAAACCGAGACCCTTCACGAAACCTCGAAGAAAAACCAGGTCGGTGACTCGACCGGCAACGGTCAACAGTATATTTCAGGTGTAGTTTTAGACTAACTTTTTACCAAGGAATAACAGTGTATCTTATTCTCTTCGACTGTGAAGTTTTGTTTTTAAAAAAACTCAAAACTAGTGGAGTACTCCGTAGGTGACTAGCTAGGAAGAGTCGAAAGATTAAACGAAGTTTACAGTCTTCTACCATCTTACCAGTTGTGACTCAAGAAACCGTTGAAGAGTACATCTACATACCTCTTCCGTTACCGTGGGGTGAGGTCATGAGAACGGACCTTTTAGGGCACCTACCTCCTCGGACCGTTCGACGTCAGGTACCCCAGCGATTCTCAGTCTGTGTCGACTCGCTGAAGTGAAACTGAAAAGTGAAAGTACATAACCTCTTCCTTTACCGTTGGGTGAGGTCATAAGAACGGACCTTTTAGGATACCTACCCCCTCGGACCACCCGACACCAGATACCCCAACGTGTCTCAGTCTGTGCTGACCTCACTGGATGGTCGTCTTCGTCGTACATCAACACTCTCCTAGTCGAAGTTACTACGAGAGTCAGCCAGCGAAAATTGAAGGTTACCGCCCGGTGACGTGAGGAGTAGAAGTTCCAAGAGAAGGGGAAATGTTTTGAAGAATTTGACGGTGACGTAACACACAAGTAATCGTCAAGGACCCGGTTTACGGAACAACTACAACGTTCAACAGAGGTGACGAAATACTGGGTAAAACTTGTGCTTATTCTTTTAGTAAGCTTGAACGAAAAACAGATTGTATTAAAGGTATCAGATTCTATTTATATTTTATGTGTCGTTTATTATTATGAATCTTTTTTTATCTCACTCTTTACGTGTAATTTTAGTACATATTGTATCGGTGTAAATAAATTCTTATATAAGGTTATCGTTTACCATTTAAAGTTGTTACGTTTTGACGTTAATGTAAATATGGTTGGAACCCGAAATAGTATTTCCAACCCGTATACTATACCCGAAGCGTCCAGTACGATCACCATTTCTTGGACTGACGGTTACGTCCTATGCATTCTCTGCTTCTAAACTAGGGACCCAGCCCTTCGGGGACCTCTTCCTCTTATGACCTCTTTGGTGAAGTCATAAAAACGAACCTCTTAGGGTACCTGTCTCCTCGGACCACCCGATGTCAGGTACCACAACGCCTTTCAGCCTCTACTGCCTCCGTTGAATCGTGTTATAGTATTTCGACATAGATTCTACCGTCACTTTTAATATTTCGATGATAATAAAGAGTGTAAAAACAACATGGACTAGTAGAGAGAAAAGAGACGTAACGAAGTCAGGAGACCCCCTTTAAACTTACATCAATCCTTCAATTTATAGAGTCCTCAATTTTGTCACGGAACGGAACACTGACTGATAATTATCGTACGAATGAGGAGGAGTTGTTTCGACAATTACGAGAAACGGAACCCCAATCAAGAGGTTTTCGTCTAGCGCTCTACTCCTAAATACTTGACAACTAAATAATTTCTACACGTGGGTCCTTTTCGGAAATTCTATCACCCCCGTCGACCTGTCTTTTCTTCTAGAGTTTAGGACTGGAGTCCACATAGGAATTCACACTTAATATGAATTCTTATAGAAGGTTGAAGTTCTCTTAGTCGCCTCGAAAGTATCCGAATCTGAGTAATCAGTAATTGAATCCCAGTTGGGTATTGTATCGCACTTGAGGGTTGGTGAAAACCGTTTACTGGAATTATCGTGTTCTCGTCTGAGAACAACGTCTTACAGTGTCTCCCATCTGGTCATCAACGTTTCGTGTGTGTCTGCGACCCCTTCCCTTTAGGTACCCGTCTTTTTCTCCCGACTCTCTTAGAGACACCCGAATATACACAAAGAGACGAACAAGTGAACCTTGGTCCCTCATCCCTTGTCCTAGACTCTTCCGGGACTACACTGTCATCTGTTCTCAAATTGTTATCCTTCCTAAGACCTGAGACCCAAGAAAGTAGTGCTCCACCGTAACGGTAGTCAACCAACTCGTCGTAACTCTTTGCATTACAGTCCTTTCTTCTTGTAAGGAGACAGAGTCATCAGCCATTTTTCCATGAAAGTGAACTGTTAGAAGGACGTTTTTACTGAGAATTTAGTCAAGGTCTAACATTAAGTGGACGAAATACATCAAACGTGTCCAGAGTAAGAAACATTATTTACTTGTTAAATCCAGACGGACGGGTACACTTGTGACTGACAAGAGGTCCCCTTAACCGATTTCTCCTTTTCATGTGAATCCTCTTGTCGAGAGGGATGAGAGGGAGATTCCAAGAGCAATAGAGAAGTAATTCGTTTGTGGGTGACGACGCGTAATCACGGTCCTGGTCACGAAGTCCGTCATTTACGACACTGCTCCCTCGAATAACCTCCTGTGTCTATAAAGCTGGTTCTCGATGTCGTCTCAAAGGAGTGGACATTACACCCAACGTAATTAACATAAAAATTTGATAATCAATAGACAAAGACGTATTGTCTAACGTAATTTTGAGAGAGGGTCAAAGACACCTAGCTCTTAATTCCGTCTCGTGTCGTACCAATGAACAGAAGGGAGGTCCCAAAATCCTGGAGTCGACCTTCTGAGTCTCCGAGTATAGTGGAGTTCCGGACAAACATGTGTACGGACCGCCGTTACGGCCAACGAACGACACCTGAATAGGCCTTAACAACCGATCTTATAAGTACACACTGTAACGTACACCGGACCTGAAGGAGTGTTGTACCACGGACCCAAGGTTCTTGTTCGTAGGGTTCACTTTCTCTTGATAGAGAATCACGATGCACGGTGCACGATTTAGCAAAATCAGTACAGGTTGAGAAGTACTGGGACATCTGGCATCGGGTGGTCCGAGGAGATAGGGACCCTAAGAGGCCCCTTCTTATGACCTCACCAAACAGTAAAGGAAGAGGTCCTTTTAAAAGGGTTGGGTCCCTAGCTTGGGTACAAAGAATAGAGTGGACGTAACCGTCCGTCCAAGAAATAGGGATCGTGGTGGACTTGGTATCACGATGTCACTCCTAATTTAGTTAATTGACTATATTTTACGATTCTAGAAATAGATTTAGAGTCACGAAAATCGATAATAATCATAACTATCGTTATAATAATAATAATTGTCATCGATACTTATATTTCCTACAACCAATATCATAAAATGCAAGTTACATTAAGTAAAGATTACGTAGCTCCACCCACCCCCACGTAATTAGTGGAAAGATCAATGAGAAGTTTTTCTAATTAACAAATAAACCTCCAACACGGGGATAAAGAATGATGACCAAGTACCTTAAAATAGACTATAATTTTTCTCGACTCGTTACATTTCTCTAAAATCGACTATAACTTTCTTGTACGAGAGGAGATCCCGTAGAAGGACTGGCTCCCTAGTTTGGGTGTAGAGGATGTTTATCGTGGTGGACCCTTCGGGGACATAAATCGACTATAACTTTCTTGACAGGTTCTCCTAATCCTGTTCAAAACTCAAGGTTACTTTCTTTCGACGTACTTCTTACTAGTTCTCATGACAACCCGACCACTTTTTCATTGACGTCAAAGCCTGGTACTTAAAATTTAGTAATATTGATCCGAGTTTGTGTTGAAATAATTATTTTTATCCTCGGTAATGTTAGTTGTATAAAAACGGTTGCTCTGTATTCAAACAAATAAGGACATAGCATTTTTAGACACGAAGTCCTGAACTGTTTAAGAACCTTTCGTAAAAAACGGAGGACGTAAAAGGGACGTTTTTCAACAGTACTACGAACTTCTTGACCATCAGCCAACCGTTCTCCAGTCCACTTATACCACTTACTCTGTTTGGAATCATCGGTTTAAGTGAGTCGAAAGTTTCAAACCAACACACGTCACACCAGTCCGTGTGAACCTCTTCTTAACCCGGGTAAGACAACTGGTTACAGCCGACACCAGTAACGTCAAAAGACACGTAGAGTTGTTGAACGACTCGTATGCTGAGTCTACATTACTAAAGTGGTCCTAAGGATTTTGACATCACCTAGTCCGGTCGTCGTCTGGTGGTTTGTCACTGGAACCGGCGGAAAATCACGTTCAAATTGAACCAAAACCCTCCACGAAACCTCGTAGAGTCGGGTTGGTGACTCGACCAGCAGAGACCAACAGTATATTTTGGGTTAAATGTAACGTGTAGTACTAGACTAACTCTTTACTACATATTATGATTTACTAATTCTACTACATATTATATTGACGTAAATACATTCTTACATAAGGTCCCATACATACGTACGATACAACGAAGTCAACACAGGTCGAGAAACGCCGGGATACTTGACATCGGACGGTTTGAGGAGGCAGGTACCCTAAGAGGTCCATTCTTGGGACCTTACCCGACTGTACCGGAGGAGTTCCCGTAGAAGGACTGGGTCCCTAGTTTGGGTGTAGAGGATGTTTATCGTGGTGGACCCTTCGGGGACATAAGATTATGGTATATTTTTTAGGTTGTTATGTTTTGGTGTTAATGAAGTCGTGGTTGGATTATGGTAAACCTCTTCCCGTACCGTTGGGTGAGGTCGTAAGAACTGACCTCTTAGAGTACCTGTCTTCTCGGACCCGATACAAGGTATCCCAGTGTTTCTCAGTCCGTGCTGACTTCGTTGAATCGTAAATCGTTTACGTTATGGTAGTAGTCTCTTTATTCTATTAAACCCACGGGAATCTTGACACAGAGGTTCAGAGTTACACCACTAACTCAATATCGGCATGTGAGTACGGAAGTGAACAATCGTTAAAGTAAAAGTAAACATTACTAGTGAAGTAAGTCAAAACTTTACTTTAAAAAAGGTCATACACTCCTATACATTTGTTACTAAGAGAAGTCAATCTTCAACACTCATATCATCATTTCTTCTTATACCTCTACCCTTGTCTTGTAATCTTTCCTGTGACTGTACATTGTATTCAATGAAAGTAAATTATTTGAGTTCACGAATAATCCTGACTTGAACTCACCGGCTGGGGAAGGGTCTCTTGGGAATCCCACCGTCGGATAATGAAAGATTCTTTCTACACATTTGACATCACTACGATAAACTCAACTAACTATCATTAGTTGAAAAGACTAAGAAGACGTTTATGAGATTTCGGTGGTCCCAACAGAAGAACCACAAACCAGTCACTCAATCCGAAAAGAAGTAGAGTCACTGACAAAAGAAAGTCGGATGCCTAATCGGGTTTGAGGAAAATTTTACAACAAGGGAAGTAGGAGGTGATAAAGAGTGGTGGGGATGAACAGGGAATATGAGTTCGGCATAGACTGAAGAACGTCGGGGATTTATTCAGTACGTCAAATTGTGAAGAGATAAAATAAGAAAAGATGAAAAATAGTCCTCCAGAATAACAAAATAAAAGGTGAAAGGTCTTACGTCAGTGGAAAAACAAAACTTTTAAAGAAGGAAAGGAACAGAGATAAGTCTCAAACACTAAAGGAGAAAGAACGAGGGTATAGAAGAAGACCTCCCGTACACGACAGAATAAAAACGAACGAATATCTATTACGGAAAGGAGAAGGAATTCAACACTGAAGGGGACCTCGTCTTTGATAAGTCATGAGTACAAATAGAAAAGTCACAGACACTGGACCGGAAAACATATAATCTATTTTACGGACGACGACGACGATTCAACGAAGTCAGCACAGACTGAGACACGCTGGGGTATCTGCCGTCGGGTGGTCCGAGACGGTAGGGACCCTAAGAGGTCCGCTCTCGTGACCTCACCCAACGGTAACGGAAGAGGTCTATTTTACGGATCACTTACTTAATAAACTTAAATCACCCGAAGGGACCACCGAGTCTCCAATTTCACAAACGGACGTTCCACCCTCTGGGTCCAAGTTAGGGACCCAACCCTTCTAGGGAACCTCTTCCTTTACCGTTGGGTGGGGTTATAAGAACGGACCTCTTAGGGTACCTGTCTCCTCGGACCATACAATGTCAGGAGCCCCAGCGTTTCTCAACCTGTGCTGACTCGCTGAAGTGAAAGTGAAAAGTATGTAACGAGACCAGACCGTCGATGAAGAAGGAGGTATTATGTCAGAAAGAAGATCTGATACGAATACGCACACACACACACACACACACACACACACACACACATAAAAGTAGATAGATACTTTTATCAAAACCCTCGTGGGGTTTTGAGACTCCGAATTTCGTTGTAACCACTAAAGAAGTAATTAAAAAGTACTAAGACCCTTAACTGACACGAGACGGTTCACCAAGAATTAGTCAAAATACATCAACCACTGTCTACTCCTTAGTCCGACCTTACTGGTACTTATAAAGAAGGAAGTGTTTGAATCGTCAACTACACCTGACATTCGACTCTGGAGTCAATCTTGACAATGACCTTTTGGATGTATCTTAACAAAAATATATATCACATCCCTTCATTATTTTCGATCTATCTTGAATGAACAATAATAACAACGAATCAGTGATTTAACACAGTCTTAGTAAACGTTGGGGTACCTGAAATCTGGTCGTCTAAGGAGACAGGTATCCTAAAGGGTCCGTTCTTAGGACCTCACCCAACGGTAAAGGAAGAGGTCCCCTAGAAGGACTGGATCCCTAGTTTGGGGTCAGAGGGTGTAACATTCGTCTAAAAAATGGTAGACTCGGTGGTCCCTTTGGGTATATATACATATATTGGCATATATATATATATATACCAAAAAATATAGATCATAAAACCAGTAGATTACCCTTGTCGTTTGAGTCACCTTTTTAGGGGCAACGACCCTTTCTAACTCCCATCTTCCTCCTCTCCCGCAGTCTCCTACTCTACCGACCTACCGTAGTGTCTACGTTACCTGCACTTGAACCCGTTTGAAACCCTCTACCACTCCCTGTCCCTCCGATCCGTACGACGTCAGGTGCCCCAGGGTTTATCAGTCTATACTGACCCGTTGACTTCTTTTTGTCGTTATATAAATATACTATCAATATACTGGGGTCCATCATTTTATAAACGAACTGATTGAATTTGGTCGAACAACCAAAAGACCTACGTTATGACACTACCTTTCTCAACTTTGGCTTCGACTACACTGAGACAGACTCGAAAGGAGACTCTAGCCAGTCCGGAGGAGAGACTTCCAACCCACACTCCCCAGAACCGTGGTGTTACAGAGACTCTATGTGTTAGAGTCCTCCTACAGTCCAGATGGTAGGATCTCAGAAAAAAAGTCTCCTGTCCTCGATATCTGGATAGAGATTCAACAGAGAAAGACATGAAACAGTACGTCCAGTAAAGCTGATCCTTTTAAAAGTTTGTAATCGTGCAAGTGAAAAAGGTCTATTTTGTCGAGATAACTTACTGACTGTTGTCTCCACTACCAAAAACCAGGATTCCAGAAAAGGGAGGTCGAGACGTGAGTGTTAGGGAACTTGGAATGGTCACCCCTCGATCTAGTCGAGACATGGAGGTCCATCTAGACAGTCCGACGGGAACTGAGAAAACTTCTCGTACTGGTACTCTACCAAAACTCTCACTTCCGCTGAAATAATATTTTAACGGGACCCCGGTATCTGTTTTGGACCTGACAAGATCCGTTTGGTCTCATACGCTAACGGACCAATACTCCTATACTTATCACAGTTCCTAGGATGCCCAGTCTAAAATGCTCTCCGTCATCATGACTTAAAACCTGATGAGGTGACTCCGTCGCATTAGATCCAAAGTTATTAACTTAGGATCCTAAACTACGTTTTTGGGAGACTAAGGGTGACACAACAGTGTTTACATACGACGAGAAATCCAAACGGTAATCAGATTTAACCCACGTTCCGGATCTAATCACTGTTTTCGGTGACTACGACTAAAAGGATTCCATGTGTTCCCTATTTTTCACCTTACAATTATAAATGAACCAGTCACTTTTTCGTAATGACTGAACCCTTACTGTCCGGTCTATAGCTTCTAATCTAACATATTTTTATTCACTTATAAGGAGTTTTACTGTAAGGATCAGTGACACCTTATAATAAATCGGTTATTTCACTTACTTAAACTTTACACGGAGAAACTAAACCTCTGTAAAAATATTCGATAGTGACTCACTCTGTTTGTTTTATTTTCATTTAACATATTTTATACTAAGAGAAACATATTTTTTACTTTTTGAAATACACATACACAAATTCATGACATAAAATGACTTGGACTTCATGATGACTAACACTCTGTGTGGTAGTAAAGTATATTACATTTCTTTTTTTCACGACTCTAATTTGAGACTGCCTTCTGAAAAAATAGTTAATCTTCAAATTGAAAGTAAATTTCTCTGGAAAATCTTAATTGATTTATAGTTACGAACAGAATATATTGAAACAATAAGTATTTTTCCTCGTACATTCGTTTCGTTTAACTAGTCAAAATAATTTTACAGTGTAGGTGTCTGATTAAAAAGACTCAGGGAAGGTTTTACGTCAGTATCTATAAAACCAAAGGTGGTTACAGAAGGAGACGTTAGTTCTAATAATCGTAAAATTTTTATTCTTGAGGTCGTAACTGAGTCTCTTCCGTTACCGTTGGGTGAGGTCATGAGAACGGACCTTTTAGGGTACCTACCTCCTCGGACCATCCGACGTGAGGTACCCCAGCGACTCTCAGTCAGTGCTGACTCGTTGAAGTGAAAGTGAAAAGTGAAAGTACGTAAGCTCTTCCTTTACCGTTGGGTGAGATCATAAGAATGGACCTCTTAGGGTCCCTGTCTCCTCGGACCACCCGACGACAGATACCCCAGTGTGTTTCAGCCTGTGCTGCCTTCGTTGAATCGTCGTCGTCGTCGTCGTCGTAACTGATGTCCAACAAAAAGAAAAAAAAAAGACTCTGGAGTAAGACTCCTAAAAAAAAAAGACTTTAGGAGTAAGAAATTTATATATACACGGTCATTATCTATCATCGTTGATACAGTGGTAAACCCACAAGACGTCGTTAGTAGTTTACATAGAATTAAAGTCTCTGTAATTTTATACTGTTTCTACGTAGAATCTTAACTACTTTATACACACACAATTCACTAATATACTACTACCTCTTTCGACGTCCTCTTTTGCACCTTCCGATAATTGTGCGCCATACACACCAACTCGACCCTCTACTACACACGCCTCCTCTGACTTTTTTTACAGACAGTCATTCCCTTTTTCATGACACGATTTTCGTGTTAGTGGGTTGTGTTATGACTTCCTCTTCCTGTCTCAAATCTCCCGACTATGATGAATTTAAGTCCTGAATGAAATTTCGATATCGTTAGTTGTACCTCACAGCCGGTTTGTTATTGGTTTACCTATTTATTTTGCCTTCTCTTTCAGGGGTTTATCTGAGTGTATTTATGTCCGTTGACCAGAAAATATTTCCCCGTTTCCATTGTTTTATCTCGTTTATGTCGGAAGAGTAGTGTCCCGTGACCTGTAGATGTACGTTTTTTATTTCTTTTCTTAGATCTATGTTTCAAATGTGGCAAGTGTTTTTAATTGAGTTTTACCTAGTATTTTGAGTCACATTCTGTTTTTGACATTTTTCGCACTTTCCACTGTATCCTCTTTCGGATCTAGTGGAACCCATATCACTAGGGAAAGATCTGTGTTGTGGTTTCGGTGTTACGTACATTATTTATTGATTATTCACGTACACACGAGTCGACAAGTCATCACAGACTGAGAAACACTGGGTGGTCCGAAGAGCCAGGTACCTTAAAAGGTCCGTTCTTATGACTTCATACAACAGTAAAAGATGAGGTCCTGTAGAAAGCTTGGGTCTCTAACTTGGGTCCAGAGGGTGTGACGTCCGCCTAAGGAATGGTAGACTCGGTGTCCTTTCAGGGAGACTCGGTGGGCCCCTTCTGGATTAACTATTCATCCTGAAATAAACATAATTTTGCATACGAGACACTTTCTATTATAGTTTTCTTACTATTCTGTTCGGTGTCTGACCCTCTTTTATAAACGTTTTCCGTGTAGACTATTTAGTGAGTGGGTTTTATATGTTTCATGTCAATTTTAAATTGTTATTCTTTTGTTTTTTACAATTTTTACCATGTTTTGGAAATTGTCAGCACAGTGGTTCTTTCTGTTTGTCCACCGTTTATTCGTATTACTTTTCTACAAATACTTACAAATATCGTCGAAATGAATATTAACGGTTTAATATAAAAGAAGACCTCCACTCACCTATTTGACACTATGTAGGTCTGTTACGTTATAATAAATCATAATTTCTCTTTAATCGATAGTTCTGCACTTTTCTGTGCCTATCGAAATGTATGTAGAATGATTAACTTTATTCGGTTAGACTTTATCGATGTATAACACACTAAGGTTGATATACTGTCATTTTTCTAGTCACCAACAGTCTCCGCCCCACTCCACTCACCTTTCTGTTTCTCTCGTCTGTCCTGAAAATTCCGTCACTTTGACACATGATATTATCATCTGTGTACTGTAACATATAAAAGGTTTGTGTATCTTACACGTTATGGTTCTCATTTGGGTTATACTTGGTCCTGAGACCCACTAATAGTACACAGTTACATCCAAGTAGTTAACGTTGTTTACATCGAGAGACAACTCCTTACACCTATTACCACCTCCGATAAATATATACCCCATCCCACACCCTTTATAGATAGAAGGGGAGTCAAAACACCACTGGGATTTCGAAGACCCCCTTTTTTTCTTATCACACTTTTTATAATTAATTAATTAACTAATTTTCGTCAGTGTTACGTACACTAACGTGTAAACGTAAAGATATGTAAATATAAACACATGAGTGTCTATTTTTCAAAATTTGAAAAATTTACGTTCCTTTCTTCCAGCAACTTCCTGAAATGCCAGACGCACGAGACAACGTCAGAGTCCTCAAGTCCTTTGTAAACTTTCCTGACTTACTCTTCCGTACATTCCATCAATGGTCGCAAAATTCAGTGAAGTCAGTACATGTTGAGACACGTTGAGACACCTGACATCGAAGGGTCCGAGGAGACAGGTACCGCTAAAAGGTCCGTTCTTAAGACCTCACCCATCGGTACGGGAGAAAGTCCCCTAGAAGGGCTGGTTCCCTAGCTTGGGCACAGAGAATACAAAGGGCATAACCGTCTACCCAAGAAATGGTGATCGTGGTGGACCCTTCGGGTCCTCAATAATTTGAATAAGACAGTAACACACACGGTTCCTCTTTTACGATAAACGAAAAGAAGGGAAATTAAGGATCCGTCTAGAGGTAAGGGTGGGATAAAAGGACTTCTCACGACTCTTGTGACTACAAAAAGTTGTGATAAACGACTATCTTACTAGTAATTGTCTTCAACCGGTATTAGCCGTAAAGGACACGACTTAAAACATCTTACAGTCGATAAGTTCTACGAGACACCTTTTTACCAAGGTACTAAAATCAGACTCCTTTTGAGGTTATTCCATAGAAGAAGACATCTAAGTGTCACGAAACAAATTGAGCATCCTTTTTTCTAAAATAACAAAGACAATAAAGGATTTTGAGAACTACTTTCTTAGAGACAAATCGTACATATTTCAAACAGTAACAGGTCTTAAACACAAGATACTTCGTCTCTCTTTGACCAAATAACTTTCACCAATCTAATGAGTATACTCGACCTTTCCCCACTTGCGTCGGGAGATGTGTAAACATCACGTCTGGCGACATTAAAGAGAAGCATAAAATCCCGTTTCTGAATCCCTCCTTAACCACATGTAAGAATACTTCGTTGAAAATGATGACATAAAGTAACACTTTATCCCTTGTACCATTGACTTTTTTTATTACCATTACTACACCTACCAGGAGGGACCACTGAGTCACCATTCCTCAGACGGACGGTCAAGTCCTCTACACTTGACACAACCCTTCTACGGGACCTCTTCCTTTACCGTTGGGTGAGGTCATAAGAACCGACCTTTTTAGGGTCCCTGTCTCCTCGGACCACCCGATGTCGGGTGTCCGAACGTTTCTCAGATTGTGTTGAATCGTTGTTCGTTATCGTTACTACTCTTATTATTTCTTATACACACAAATATTGGTCCAATATTTCAAAATCGTAATTAAAGATAAAGTCAAAATGACAAAAATTATTCTGTGTCTCTGAGTAAACCACTGGGATCCTTCTCACTTAACGTAGACTCTGGAACTTACTGACTACGAGAGTCCTTTGTCATAGAAAACACAAAAATTTCAGAACCGAAAAAAAAAAAAAAAATTTCGATTAGTCTGAGACAACCGTTCTTTCCTTTCATATTAGTTGAAAGACACTATTTACTATTACTTTACACAGGTCTCTCTCCCATCTCATCCCCTCTTCGACCTATGGAAAGTGTTTACCCAACAAAAAGAAATCCCAGAAGACAGGATAAGCTTTAATTAGTTTGAGAGAAGAGATTCTTTTCTTCATATTCTGAAAAAAAAAAAAAAAAACGAAATCGTGACTCCCTTCTTATACCTTTGATGTAGACTATATTGAATACCCCTTGGTTCGAATCTCCCTCCGACTCGACTCCTAATTTTCTTTTCAACCTTGTACATCTGTAGCGACTCGAGCCCTAGTTTACTAACTTCAACGGAAAGGAACTACCAGGTCCTCCGGATTAAAAAAAAAAAAATTTGGATGCAAGATATCGTTGTTACCTACTCCCTCTCGTCGTCTTCGGTTTCGAAATCACTTAGTCGATATCAGATCCTGAGAGAGACTAACCAAGACTTTGTGTCAGTTAACTAACGTAGTCGGAAACAGACAGGAGAACAAACAAAGTCGTCACCACCAACCCTCAGGTGAGGAGTGAATCTCTTCTCCCGACCTAAACGATGATAAAAAATACACCAAAACTCGAAAGGTGTTAAGAGAAAAATCGTTATTTTGTCTACTCTAAGATGAAGAATGAGGTAGACATCACCCCGTCAAGGGTATGAATAATATCAGACTTTACTGAATCTGTTTTACCCAACTTTAATATCTCAAGGGTCAAAGAGGGGGTGGATCTAAGTCATCTTGCACCTCAGATAAAAATTATTCAAGTCCACTACCACTCTACCAACTGGTCTCCTGACTTTAAACCTTTCCTATCAATCCTCGGTAAATAGTAAACTTTACCCCTACATTTACCTTGCACCAGATCGTTGTAGTAATGATACCAATTGGATACCACTATACCGATTTAAAACTGGACTTTTAAATCTACCTCAGGATACCAAACACTTTTGTGACAATCCAAATTACTCACTATTAGGAATGGTATGTACGATGTTACGTAAGTTTTAATTTTAGTAGTAATGAATCGGTCTCTCATATTTTGATAGATGCTTTGGTCTAACACAACTTGTTTTGTATAACTCAGATAATTAATTAATTAATCAAGAGATAGTAGTCACATGGACCGTATCCTCCGCCGGGTTACATCCCCTTTCCTTACTTAACACCTCAGTCTTTCTAAACTGAAATCTAAGACTGAGGTTGTGAAGGATGGATAATATCTGTTCAGTGTAGGGAGAGACCTTGAACCAAACGTGTAAATATTTTGTCTCGACTATCCTGGATGGATTTTTTCCGACGACACTCCTGACGTGTCTTGATTACTACGATATTTGAGGTTCTGTGACTTATTTAGAAAGCACAAATACTGACTGGAAGGGATAGGGAGTGGGGGTAGGGTTTATGGTACAGTCTGTGTATTGTCCCCGACTTCCGTGATCGAAAATAATTGTACTAGTAATATAAATCTCTTATAGTATGAGTGGACAATTTCGTCACGGCCATTAATTCACAAAAGGAAAAGAGACCAAAATTACACGGTACCCTTACACAAAAGTTAGGATATAGACGAAACAATTGGTGAGTGGGTAAGTAGGTGCCTCGATATTTGTGTCGTTCATTTACAATTTGTCACTTGGGGACATTGTGTTTACTCTTAGTACAGTGAGTAAAAGAGTCGAGTGGTACTCGGAAATGAATTTTCATCAGTTTTCCCTTAACCCTAATTTTAGTGGTTTTGTGTCAGTTATGGAGAGGAGAAGAGAAAGGGACGAGGTATATTTGGTGGAAGTTAATTTTATATATATATGTTTACTTATATTTATAAAGTACCATTGAGGTTCGAAGTCACTAACTCCAGTCCTTTGATCTCCCCTTTTTCACTTTTTCGTGACAAAAGGAACGGAAAAGAAAGAAATCTTTGACTGTGTACTCGTACTAATTTTGTGAGGCCTTTAGAGTCACATACTTCTCTTATCCACCTATATTTACCTATGGATCTAGACACACATATAGATAATACCAAATGTAGACATAGACATTGTATATAGACATAAAGTTCAATCTCTAATATTATCTGAAATTATTCTTAACCTCTCCTTTACCGTTGGGTGAGGTCATGAGAACGGACCTTTTAAGGTACCTGTCTCCTCGGACCATCCGATGTCAGGTACCCCAACGTCTCTCAACCTGTACTGACTCACTGAAGTGAAAGTGAAGAAATTATTCTTATTATGGAGTATTTGTATGGATTATAACTTACTATAATTCCTGTTAGTATTTGGGATTTTTAGATACGTTTAGTCAAAACACACACGAATTCATATTATTAGTATAAATTTTCATTCCAAAAGGATTTAAGAAATTGGAAATGAATACAATCTCGAAATACCCACAAGTGAAAAGTGGAAAAGAAGTCGACGACTGTATACTAATTACGAGACTTTGATTTTAAAAATTTTTTATACCTCCTTACATTTCAATTAACGAAATAAAACGAACATTACCCAGAGTTCTTTTAACAAGTGGAACCTGGTTATTTCCGTGTCTATCGTACTTCTTCCTACAGTGTCAAAATCTTATTCAAGGTTTTATCTTTTCCGTCTTATTAGGAAAAGAAAACCAGGACCATATTACCTTGATATAGAGAGACACATAGAGAGACAAAGAGTGTGTGTTGTTTGTGTGTGTTAACATTTGTAAACCACACATCTCTTAAAAAATTAGTGTAATTGAGGATATCAAGTCACGGACTGTGTATAAATTCCTAGTTAATTTTTAATAGACAACTAAAACTCACTTGATACAATTACGATCTTATTGTATCTCTCGTAAAAAGTATATTTAATATTTTTCTATTCTCTTGACCAAGTTTTATTTAATCCCCCAAACTACCAAACGGGTTTACTGTGTCGGTCCCCCTTGTTAAACTACAATCACACTCAAATGGAAACTCGAAAGAACCACCGAGTCGTCATTTCTTAGACGGACGTTACGTCCTCTACACCCAAGCTAGGGACCCAGTCCTTATAGGGGACCTCCTTCCGTGTCGTTGGGTGAGGTCATAAGAACGGACCTCTCAGGATACCTGTCTCCTCGGACCGTCCGATATCGGTACCCAAGTGTCTCAGCATGTACTGACTTCGTTGTCGAAAGTTCGTGTACCTTAAGTACGTGGAAATAGACCTTAATTACCCTCCCCTCCTCTGTCCGTGTTCGAGAGATCAAGGGTGAAAAGGAGATCAATCTACATGTCCGGGTTCCTCTTCCTGTTTATGACCGGGAAATACAACATCCGACTGTACCCTCAGAGGAACTCTTGAGAAAGTAAATAAGTATAGACCAAAAGTTTACTATTATATTACCGGTCACGTTTAGAGGTAAACGGTGGTTTTCCACCTACTGCATGACTCTCCACTTTCTATATATGTGGGTTTCGAAACAATAACAACAAGTTAGCGATTCAGTACAGGGTGAGAACACTGGGGTACACTAGGGAGACAGGTACCCTAAGGGGTCCGTTCTTATGATCTCACCCAACGGAAGAGGAAGAGGTCCCCTAGAAGGACTAGGTCCCTAACTTGAACGTACAGAATGTAATCGTCCGCAATAAGAACTGACGTCTCGGTGGTCCTTTCCTGGGGGTTTTGAATGTTACCCCGAGGTATTCTCTGGAATGAAAGGTTTCGTAACAGTGGAAAGACTTGTTAGTCCGGAAGATGAATCGCATGTTATTTGTGTGATATAAAACTATACTGAAGAAAAAGATTTAAGAATTGTATTTTCCTTGTATGTGCACGAGTACCATGGATATATATATCTTCATTATCATCGACAGTGACTACCTTACACAGAATACAAGGTCATTGACGTGTTTTCTGAAATACAATCAAATAAGAGTCATTACTGCTTCATCAATGATTGAGAGAAACCCACTACTTCGACATCCACTTCAATAGCTGGGTTCCAAAATATTCATTACTTATCACCTCGTTCTTATTTACCTTATAGAGTTTGACTTGGACAACTAGGTCCACCACTGGGGGGACTCCCTACGTGAGAGTCTTGACTTCGGGACCAAATGACTCGTTTCTCGAACTCAAAATCTCGGTCAGCTGGGACCCAAGGTTTGGACTGGACGGTGGGAATGACGGACATCCTATCACGCCGTCATAGAACAAATCAACCTAGGGATCGAAGGGGTTGACTTCTTTACTCCCATTATTATAGAGTGTCTAAACAACCCGTCCCAGTTACTTGATTATATAAATAAAATGTCTGACAAAAGGAGTTTGTAGCATCATCCATACTTTTTTATTTTCCGTAAAGATTTGAATTTCAACAAATCTGAATTTATTTGGTAAGGTAAATGATTGTTTAACAGGATTAATCCGAGTGACTCTTTGAATTTCGACACACCGATCTCCGGCAGAGGTTTACTATTCGTTAAGGAATAAGGGTGTGGAAACACATTAACAAAAGACGGTTATTACTCTGTGACCCTTAGACTCAGACAGACTGACGGAGACAAGATGACGACGAGTACGGGTACTAAGGGTTTCATAAACGGTTCCGTAGGACCCTACGGTGTGGTTCGGGTGCCCCTACGTGGTTCTGTAAAAATTAGCAATCCTCTTGTATCACTATAGACCGAAAACAACCTGCGACATCCCTACTGAGCTTCATCGAGTGTAAAACGTGTTGAGAGAGATATTAAGAAAGTCACCACAGCATAGAAACCCTTCGACCCAAAAGTCGTCGACGACCTAATTTTTCGGTCGGAGTACACTTTTAGGCACACTTGTCCTGCACTCGTACCGTCACAGACTGGACCAAGGTTCGAAACTTTTCACCCCGCGCGGGGTAGTCACATGTCAAGGGTAACCGGTGGCAGTGAACACCACTAGATCACTCCCTCTCTCAAGTAAGAGGAAGGTCACCAATACGTAGTGAAAGATTTTCTCGATGATTCGACAGTCCTGGCTTTACGAAGAATTCAACAAACCTAAATACACGTACAAATGACTGCCTCAACATAGGGTGAGAAACACTGGGGTACCTGACATCAGGCAGTCCGAGGAGACAGGTACCCTAAACAAAAGGTCTACTCTTATGACCTCACCCAACGGTAAAGGAAGAGGCCCCTGAGAAGGTCTGAGTCCCTAGCTTGGACAGAACAGAGGACACAGAGGCCGTAATACCCACCTGGGAAATGGACGATTAAGTAGTCCCTTCGGGACAAACTTAAATTGACGGATTATTTGTCTCGAGAACCTATAAATCGTTACTAGGAAGTTCATACTAAATACTGGGTGGACGTGACCGTGCTAGATCCCTTTGAACGGCACTTATGAGGGTGGTGTCCTAAAGACCTTAGACGTAAAGACTGCTCAAGAGACCAATTAGGAATACGTGTGACCTCAAATTTTTAGAGAGTGAGTTTACGTGTAAAAATAGGTTTAAAGTCTAGTAGAGAGAGAGAGAAAAAAAAAAAAAACGGATGAGAGAAGAAAAACTTTCTAGACAAACGTAGAACTCCGGAGGGATGGTGGACATCGGCTTCTTTTGGCAGGTCGGGAGAAAGTCGAAAGGCAGAAATTTCACTGTCCTCGGCGGTTAAGTATAGGTTCTCGTAAACCCGACCTTCGGATCCAAGAGGGACAATAGTAACAAATGCCCTTACCGGTCCATCATAACCAAACAGTGGACCACTACAATTAATGGTCGGTTCGTAAGTCTAACAAAGAAAAAAGAGTCGAGAGTCGAACTAGGGACTTCAAAGTCGTACCTCAGTCCTTCGTAAATTACCTTTCAATTAGTCGGTTTAGGAGGGTCAAGTCTTCAATGAGGGACCGGGTCCGAGTACGAACCTTGTGGTCCCATAGATACATTATACCCCTTCGTTAATAAATGCCTTACGAAGGGTCTCCCGGACTTTCTCCATTACTGGGAGATGTCCCCGGAAGACCTCCCGAATCTTCGGTGAATATATGGCGTCTCTCTTGCCGGACTGAGTAATATAAAAATTTCTAAACAAACAAGAACAGTTTCCTTCTTCGTTTATTCGTCTCCCCACGAACGAAGACTCTACGGTTGTTTCTACTAAAGAAAAAAGAATAGAAAAAAAAAAAAAAAGGTTCGTCGACGTAGGACAGACATAGTCACCTTCTACTACAATGGAAACCATCTCTGTATCCACTAGATCTAAACTAGACGCACAATTGAAAAGACGAAAGTTAGTTATTGACGAATTGTTTCAGAGACCGATTCCTAAGGGTTTAACTAAAAGTTTCTCTTAAACGTTAAATGGTAAATTTCACAAAAAGCGTTTTTTGACCACAAACCCCCTTCTTTGTCTTCCACCATACTTACGGTATGTCTCTTCTGAATTCAACACCTATGACTACCAGAGGCAGTCTCTGGTGTCGAAGTTTACAGACCCTGTAGGTCGAAACCCACTACCACAGTCCACCACCTTTCCCATTTCGACCCCCAGACAGACCAAAACTCAAGAAGAAGACGAGAACCCGTTTACTGAAAGGGACAAAATTGGAATCGTAGAAAGTGGATATTCAGTCTGTATTACTATGGGTGGTGTACGCTACAGCTAAGAGAGGACTTATAGAGTTTTACATTGGTGTACAGTTGTTTAGACAAAGGGTATATATGGATGTTACATCCAATGGTCGAATATACACCTCGTAAGTAAGTTAGTTGTATACATGTTTTACGATGGTACATGAACCATGAAAAAGTCCGTGGTCTCTGTGTCTTTTTTAATTTGTGTTGGAAAGAAAGTGCTTTTTCATGTTGAGAAGGACCAACTAAAACAGTTCTAGACGCTTCATGGAAAACCGAACCTCTTCAAAAGTGACAATTTATACCGAACTGTAATTTTCTAGATGAGATCTTGTATAGATGCAATAGTTAGTACAGTTTAGAAATGTCCCCAGAAAACCTGGTACAAGAATGATTTAGTTACTCGGATTAGTTTTAACTCGACTCTTTTGTATAATACAAGACAGTTCTCTCGACCGGGTAGGGATTTCCTGGGTATTTCTGAGACACGTAGGGACACAATTTGAAACTTAGAAAATGGGTATTTAGTGTACATGGACTCTACAACTAAGAGAGACGTATAGAGTTTTGCATAGGTGTAGAAGGCAGGGTCGGTAGTGAATGGGAGAAATCACACCCGACGAGAGTCGGAAAAGTCCTTCTTACTCCTTACGTAAGAAGGACCAGGAGAGTCAGTCAAGAGATCGACACGAGACGGGGGTAGGTAAAATATCTGATATTGACTTAAAATTTTTTAAGAAATACGAAGGTTACTGAAGTTTGGTACAGTACCAAGGAGACTCGGAATCTAAATTCCCGGACAACGACCGAGTCGGGGACGACAGGGGGTCAGAGTGGGGAGCGTGGGGGAACGGATTCGGCAGAGGGTCAGGGTGGTCAGAAAAGACCAAAGGAAACTACACGGTTCGGGCGTAAATATCGTGTGGAAGTGCAATCGACAAAGAAACACGACCTTTAGAGTTGGCGGCGAGTAACGGATCCATAGACGAAGAGAAAAAAAAAAAAAAAAAAAGTCCTAATCTTTTTCAATGAGTAAAGGATTTTAAAGAAAAATAGGTACCTCCAAAATTCACGGTAAGGTACACAAGGATACAGTGGAGTATATATCTTAAAGATCGATTTTGAAGATGTAATTTTGGATGGTACGTCAGGGTACTAACAAAAAGAACATGAAATATCAGTCGAAGTGTCTTAGGTCCCGACCGAGTGTGACACAAATTATTTTGAATAGTCATAATAATAGACATTTATCTCCCACGAAGAACTATTCTAAAAACATGTTTCATTCACAATTTACTTTGTATAGAATTTGTCTATGAGTTGTTTAGGTAAAGGGTATATCTGAATGTCACATCCAATGGTCGAATACAAACTCAGTAAGCAAGTAAGTTTTATGTCTACTTTACGATGGTGCGTAAACCCATGAAAAAGTCCGTGGTCGTTGCATCTTTGTTAACTTGTGTTGGGAGAAAGTTTCCGAGTCCACTAGTACCTTCCACGTCGCGTCCATACTCAGAAGTACCGACTAAAATAGTACAAGACACTTCATGGAAAAACGTGGTCTCTTCGATTCAAAGTGACAATGTGTATCGAACTGTAATTTTCTAGATGAGATCTTGTATAGACAAGTAGTTTGTACAACTTTGAAACGACTCCAGTAAAACTGTCACAAGAATGGTTTGGTTACTCGGATTAGTTTTAACTCGACTCCCTTGCAGTACGAGATAGTCTTCTCGGCCGGGTAGGGATTTCCCGGGTACTACTGACAGACGTAGGGACACCCGAGAGAACACGAAACGTATCTCAAGTCTTTGCGTCCTTTTTCCTTTTTATGTCACTTCTTTGATTGTGAAAGAATCCCCCTGATACTCGTTAACACACCTGGGTCTATTACAAAGAATAAACGAGACGTCTGTAACAGGAAGGTCGACTCATTACAGTGACTAAAAAGAAAGGTACATGGTGGCGAGTACCTTACCTTCAGACTAAATTAGGTGTTTCCAAATAAGTCATTGACGACCCATATCAGTGACACGAGACCCGACCTGTATGAACCACTTGCTCGGTTATTCACAAGGGTAGTATTTCGAAAGTCAAGTCATACCTTCTCATTGTCAATTTTTTTATTGGACACTTTATATCTAAATTGGTGTCGAAATTTTTTCTCGTGTCCATTAACGTTCCGTGATTCTTTTTGCTTTGTGTGTGTGAACACTTGAGAGTGGATAAGACACCTATGTCTTTCTGATTGCACGAATAAACTCTTAACGTAAATTTTTTCTACTTTCGATTTACAACCTTTTGTAATGGGTCCGCTTTCTTCTCAACCTCTGACTCTCTCGGAAAGTCTGTCACCTTTATAATGTCCATTTGCGAGTCATTACTCTTCTTCGGATCTTCCAAACTCTTTGATTTTATTCCGGTCCCAAAACCTTCCCGTCTCTATCTGAACCTTTGTCCAGGTTTTACTACGACCGTCCTTTCTGTCCTCTATCTGACGACGACGACGACGACGACGATTCAGTGAAGTCAGCACAGGCTGAGACACGCTGGGGTATCTACCGGCGGGTGGTCCGAGGGGGTAGGGACCCTAAGAGGTCCGTTCTTGTGACCTCATCCAACGGTAAAGGAAGAGGTTACGTACTTTCACTTTTCACTTTCACTTCAGCGAGTCAGCACAGGTTGGGAAGCTCTGGGGTACCTGACGTCGGGTGGTCCGTGGAGGCAGGTACCCTAAAAGGTCCGTTCCTCTGTCTGATATGACCGGGTAAGAATTCCGAGACACGATTCACGACGTATCTATGTGAGTGAAACAGTATTGTGGAACATGTGTAATTATCAAAAGAAACTTACTTGGTTGTAAATCCGTCGATTACACTAACCAGACTCCAGAAAATCGATTCTTCACTTTCTGACCCTAAGATTAGTTTCAGATTGACTGATATTTAAAGAAGAAGAAGGAAGAGGAGGAGAAGAAGAAAAAGGAGGTAAAAATAATAGGGAATAAGGATAATAATAATGTGATATAATGTGACGGAGATACTTAGATTCTGCAATTATCAAAAGTAAACAGAACTTGAAGTTGAGGGTCCTTGGTTCTTTCCTTTTAAGGAAGAGGTAAGTGGATAGCGTACCCCGTAGACCAAAGAGAAGGAAATTGAAACACACCGAATTGTCTTACCCCGACGAGACCTCTTACATAGATAGTATAGATATATAGATAGATAACTATATATATAATATATATATATATATATATATATATATATCTCTCTCTCTCTCTCTCTCTCTCTCTCTCTACAGGAGACGGTACGTCTTTTGTAGGTCACGGGGACGNATATATATATATATATATATATATATATCTCTCTCTCTCTCTCTCTCTCTCTCTCTCTCTACAGGAGACGGTACGTCTTTTGTAGGTCACGGGGACGTGAACCCACAGGTCCCTGTCCTACCCGGGAATCGTTCCCGACGTCGGGGAGGGTGGGGGTCTCTGAAACAGTGGTAGAACCCTAACACTTAAGTGTCCAATACGGAGGGACTTGACCTTATTGAAACACAAAATTGTGTAGTGAGTCCCGAAGGGTCCACCGTAATCACCATTTCTTGGACGGACGGTCGTATCCTCTGGATTCTCTACGTCCAAGCTGGGGACCCAGTCCTTCCAAGGGACCTCCTCCCGTACCGTTGGGTGAGGTCATAAGAACGGACCTCTTAGGGGTACCTGTCTCCTCGGTCCGCCCGATGACAGGTATCCCAGTGTTTCTCGACCTGTTCTGACTCGTTGAATCGTACGTACGTACGTCCTGTAAAGTAGGAGTCGGGAAAATATATAAGTTCACAGGTTCTGAGATCGTCTCCTTTTTTTTTAGTAGAGTAATTCTTTTAACACGGAATAGGGGTGATGAGATACTGTAATGGTAGAAGGATCAGTGTCAGGGAAAAAAGAAAAGAAGAGATTCATATCCTAGGTTGTAAATGTGTTTAATATTTTCGACACGGATCTTATTATTAAAGACATCCGAGTCGGTCCGATAAGAAGTGACGTAAACACAAACCTTAACGTCAGTTTGACTCACTTGAAGGAGGAAAGGAGGTTGTGTCGGCGACGTCTAACACTTAATATCGATTTATGGTTTCACAATAAATTACGTCGGCCCTTCCTTACCACACTTACTATCGGGTAATGGTGAAATGTGGGTCTCTAGTCAGAGGTTCACGTTCCGATAAGAGAATCGGTGCGGTCTTTTTAATGTGTCCGACGATGATCAAAAATATGGGGGGAATCCGTTACGACCTCGCTATTTGTACTACCCTCACTTCAGAACGGTACACATAGATTGTCGTGGTTTCTCTCGCCGATCGAGTCACGACTGTGACGTCAGTCGAATACAATTTCCAAATTGTGCAATGGATCGAGAGAGAAAACCATAGTGTAAGACTCGTCCTCGTATGACACATAGGGACCAGTGGTTCAGAAGGGGATATAGGACAATGTGTTAACTCGAGGACGAAAGTGAGATTTTCCCTTCCTTTCGAAGCACAAGTCGGGGTCGACGTCTCTATACCCCGACTCCTGGTACCAGAGACTCGTTCATCCATGTGATCTATCCGGTTCTGAATTCATGGACGATCGGGTTTAGGTTATGACGGTGGACTGAACTTCTTGGCTGAGTAACCTTCTCTGGGACTACGACCCTTTTTGACTTTCGGTTTCCCCTCCTCCCTCCGTCTCCTACTCTACGAATCTCTCGTAGTGACTGAGTCACCTGTACTTAAACTCGTTTGAGGTTCTTTGCCACCTCTTGTCTCCTCGGACCGCACGGGATCAGGAACTTCACCGCTTCTCAGTCTGTGTTGAATCGTTTACGTGTTGTCGTTATAGGGTTTTGGTGTAAGAACTTCAAGGGTGGAGGTCGAGGAAGGATTACCAAAAGTCAACGTAGACTACGGGTCGACCAAGACACACTGGGGTGGCAGGTGTCGACTTACCAGGTATTCTCCTAAAAACGGGGTTTCGTTCAGTTAAACTTCAGACACCTCACTTGACGTTATTTTCGAGACAACTGGTCCAGGTCACCTCTGTGACTTAAGTAGTCTAACAGGAGGGCCTCCTTAATCTTTCCATTAATCTTCTAAGCATCTTCCTAGTTTTCATCTATACTGTTCGATAGGTCACCTATGCAATAAATCCCATTGCTATAGTCGTCGACCCCTAATTGTTTGACATCAACTTTTTTACACCTTCTGAGTTACTGCAGTATTCTATAAATAACTTATACCTGGTACGAAAACCAACGAGTTAACAAACAACAACAATAAAATTTTGAAAATTGAAACATAACCCCAGATCCAGCGAGTCACCATTTCTTAGACGGAGGTTACATCCTCTACGGTCTCTACACCCAAGCTAGGGTCCCAGTCCTTTTAGGGGACCTCTTTCCTTAACGTTGGGTGAGGTCATAAGAACGAACCTCTTAGGGTGCCTGTCTCCTTACACCGTCCGATGTCAGGTACCTCAGCGTTTTCTCAGTCTGAGCTGATTCACTGACTTCTGTGTCCGATACAATTAGTGACGACTAATTGTTGGTTACAACACTATTAAAGTCCACTTGTCGTTTCCCTAAGTGGTATGTGTATGCACAAAGGAGAGAGGGGGTCTGAGGGGAGGGTAGGTCCGACGGTGTATTGTAACTCGTCCCAAGGGACACAAGTTGTCATCCAGGAACAACCAATTGACAAAATTTATATCGTCATACACATGTATGTAAAGTCATACAGATATTTATATCGTCATACATACATAGGGAAGGGGGTAGGAAGTTGACCCAAAAAATAGCGACATTCCACATACTGATATATTGAAAAGGATATAAAAATATGAAGATTAATATGTGGAAAAGAACTCTAATACATTCAAATATCGTTATCCAATCGAAGTCAAAAATACTCCGAATTTCCTTGTCGATGTAAAGATAGAAATAAAGACGACTGACGTACGTTGTTAAAACGACATCCCATAAACAATGGAAAGTTATTTATAGGTAACGAACTCACCAAACTCATTGACAGTCCATTGGTACATTAATTGGACTATTTTTTTATACACTCTTCTATGTCGACTTTTGTTGAATAGTTGGTGTTACAAGGAGGTTTCCCAGAAATCTCTAAGTTCCACTACAAATTAGTGGGTCCTGTGTAAAAAAAGAACATTGTAGTAAAAACCCCCTTATTCACACTATTAGATAGAGATAATACTCTATCATTTATTAGGACAACTGTTTACCCTAAGGAGATGAAAGTATATAAAGACTATTTAACTGTGTGACTTGTTTCGGACTATGACTATTCCTCTCTATCCGTACATAATGTCAAGAGGTTTGTTTGTCTTGGATGTCCTATGTCTATGGGAGTAGTGAACTACAGGTGTCTCCCGAAAAAGGTCTGGTGACACCTAAGAGTTCACGGAATATATTTTACCGTATTATAAATATATGTTGAATCCGTATAGGAGGACATATTAAATTTAGTAGAGATATAAAGAATATCATACCATGATTAGCATTTAAGATATTTATCACCGAACGGACACCGTTTAAGTTCAAAACGGAACACTCTGAAAGACTTTAAAAAAAGACTCATAATAAGAAAACGATAATCGACTGAGACATCTACGTCTTGGGTACTATACCTTCCTGTTGACCTATACTCCTATAAATACTACTCTTAACCGAGTTCGTCAATACCTCCGACTCTCCGGGTACCAGACGGGAGAAGGTCGACCGGTTGCCCCTTTCAGTCACCCTCCGACTTTCGGCTCCTGGTCCTTCAGACGGTCGTATTCTGGCACTCAGACTTCCGGACTCCTGGTCCTCGAAGTCACAGGTCCTCGTTGTTTTGTACCTACGGGATTGAGTTCTTCTCTAACCCTCTTGGACGGGAAAGAAACGGAAAAATTAGACAGACCCTAGGGTTATCTGTCTTACTACCACCGGGTGTGACCATTCCGATCCAGAAAAATAGGTCAGATGACTTAGTTTACGATTATAAAAGATCTTTGAGGAAAGATATTCCTTTATTAGGTCTTTATAATTACAAAATGGTCGATATACTCGTAGGAAATCGGGTCACATCAACTGTACATTGTAATTAGTAGTGTCGTGTGGACATTCTTTCGTTAATACCTGTTGATTTCTAGTATCGTCTTATCCGATACTGAGTTTACACCCGAGACTTACCATCTGTCTAAACACTAAGATCTTGTCGACCTTAGGGTGGGATTGAGATGATATGTAGAGTGTCTCATGTTCTGGTCCTGAGACCATAATTTCCTTGTCCGAGAGAGGCCCAAGTCGTCGAAAAGACACCTTGCGGAACATTCTTTCTACCTCCACTCTTCGGTTTAGTAAAGGGATGATTACCCTTTCCTCTTCTCGAGGTCTCCGGACCCTCTCTATACCTCACCGGACCCCACCAGTCTCCGGACTTCTAAAAACGCAACATATCCGTACTCGTCGTCTTGTCACCTGACTAAACCCTCCTCTCACACCACGTCTTTTAAACAGAGGGTTTCTATGGTCCAGGGTTGACGACCTTAGACACTTACGATGAATTGTCTATTTTCCATAAAAACGTCTACATTGATTTGATTCCTAAAACTCTACCCTTACAATCGGATCTAATAGACTCACTGGGATTTTCCTCAGTGTCCGAAGGGTCCAATGTGGACGGTTACGTCCTCTACGGTTTTCTGGACCCAGTTAGGGACCCACCCCTTCTAGGGGACCTCTTCCCTTAATGTTGGGTGAGGTCATAAGAACGGACCCTTTAAGGTCCCTGTCTCCTCGGACCGTCCGATGTTAAATACCCCAGTGTTTCTCAGCCTGTGTTGACTCGCTCACTCGTGTCTTCCCCAGTGTCACATAAAAATTCACTCTCCGTCTCTCTCCCTAAACTCGTCCTCTGTGACACCAGAGGTTCCGTCTCTATCTTCATTCCGTCGGTGTCGGCTCTTTACTGTCGCGGGGGATCTCCGACTTACCCCGTTTCTGGGTCGACAGGGAATCTCTGTCCCAAGTGAGGGACGGTTGTGTAGTACTAACCAGGTCACTTTGACCAAAACAAGTCCATACAAGGAAGACGAGGACGAAAGACCTCCCAAAAATAGTATTTGCCAACAACTTAAAACAGTTTCCGAAAGAGACATAGATGACTCTATTAGTATACCTAAAATAAAAAGTTAAACAATTACACCATATAATGTAACTAACTAAACGTCTATAACTTCTTAGGAACGTAGGGACCCTATTTCGGGTACCCGGTCTGGACACTTACTTGGGTAAAGACGACAAAATTCAGTGGTTTAAACACCATGAAACAATGTCAGTGGGATCCTTTAATTCTGCCTTCCCTTGGTGGTCTTTCTACTTAACTTTCACATTCTCTGTGACTTCGTTTCCCCACCGGGTAGGCAGGTGGGTCACCTGGGGTTCCTATTTTCCCTGGAGTGGAGACTGTCCGACCGTCGGTGGAGGATTAAGAATTTCTCATAAACCCGTCCTTTAAGACTCCTTTCAGACCTGAAAGACAATCTGTTTATGTCGAAACTCATGGTTATAAACCCCCTAAAGACATACGCAAACGTCTATTTCGTAAAACTCGTTATCACCTTGAAACTCGATTATAATTGAGTGATAGAGGAAATACCCGAAGGGGACACCGAGTCTTACATTTCTTAGGCGGACGTTACGCCCTCTGGACCCAAACTAGGGACCCAACCCTTCTAGGGGACCTCTTCCCTTGCCGATGGGTGAGGTTATAAGAACGGACCCCTTAGGGTGCCTGTCTCCTCGGACCGTCCGATGTCAGGTACCCCGGTTTTTCTCAGCCTGTGTCGACTCGCTGAAAGTGAAAGTATAGAGGAAACATCTAAACGATACCGTCGATAAAAGAAAAAGAAAAAAAAAATTAAAAAACCATTACTCAAGTATGTATGTGTTTTCAAAAGATTAATCTTTCATCAACTTTTTCTTTTTCCATTAAAATAATGGTCTGGGAATCACCTAGACTATAAAGGGTTCAGTCTATTTACTCTAAGATTTCTACCTGGGTGGTGTTTACGTGGGTCAGGAAAGTACGGGACCAAAGAAGGTGGGTGCAATGAGAAGTCCCGACGATCAGAGAGGAGGGCTTCTGACTCTGACTTGGAAGTGTGAAGGACTAGACCGAATTTTGAACGAAGAAGTCTAGTCGGTGAGGTAAATTTAAGACAGAGGAGACGAGTTGAGGGAGTAACGTAGTACGAGATCAGGAAGTCTTATACATCTCACCGGTCCGGAATTCGAAAACATCTACCCGACAAACGAACGATGACGAGGAGGGAGACGAGACTGACAAAATACTGGGGTAGGGAGAGGTCACGTGTCTTTGTAGTGACTACTACCCTTGAGCGACCACGAAACTTTATACATTTCCTCCCGTTTCCAAAAGTACGTGTGTTCATCCGGAAGTGTAAAAATAAATAATCGAAAGTTTTATTGTAAATATTAAATTGAATAACGTCTTTATCAAATCCTACTAAATCTTCTGTCTCTGATAGTAAAACAAGTGGAATATCCTGGAATAGTCTGAAGTCAGAAGTGAGTCGGGTGACGAGCAATGTCCTCAGTCGAGGACTAGGGATTCTGTTCCGGGGATGTCAAACAGGGAAGTCGGGAGTGGGGTCTAATTTTGTAGGTCGTTAGAGACGAACCGAGGTTGTACATCACCCCTTTTCGAGACCAGTCAATATAATAGGTGTCTTTACAAAGGACGGGTACTATTTCGAATGGAAGATGTAACAATTCGTAAGAACTCGTAAGAACCACGGATTTTATCACCGATCTTGGGTCGATCCTCTGGATATTTACAGACATTTTTTTAGTCTGGAGTGTAAACATGTCTTGACCTTTCCTGAAGACTTTAAGAAGAATAACCTTGGAATCTTCTCCAAAGTCACTTGAGATGAGGAAAGAAACCAAACACTTTGTGAACAAAAGTCGTAGTGGGGGAGGACTGTGAGTGGACCCGGTTGACACCGCATGAAGACAAAAGGACCTACGTTTCACTATGGCACCGAAGGGTTCACCGTTTCACCATTTCTTAGACGGACGGTTACGTCCTCTACGTTCTCTGAGTCCAAGTTAGAGACCCAGTCCTTCTAGGGGACCTCCTCCCGTACCGTTGGGTGAGGTCATAAGAACAGACCTTTCAGGGTGCTCCGCTCATCGGACCGTCCAATGTCAAGTATCCCACCGTTTCTCCCCCTGTGTTGACTCACTGACTCGAGTCTGTGTGTGTGTGTGTGTCGGACTATCAGATCGAACACCTTATACACAGAATCTAAGTATCACAGATTCTCAACCTTCCTCGGAATCTTTAATCACGTCAACGGAGAAAACTGGGTTTTCTCCTATTCGTCGGACTTCTCGTTCTTTAATCGATTGTCACGTTTATTGTGACCCAGAAGTAAGGGAAGTAAATCACGGGAGATTCTAGAAGGAAAAAAAGGGTCTTATTATGGGATACCCACAAACAGTCATTTATAACGACTTTCGTTATCACGAAAAATAAGTGGACCCAGAGGCTTGATATTTCACTAAAAATAATAAGTATTGTAAAAACGGACTTAGTGCGGTAGAGGGGCAGATAACAGAATCTACAGAGATGAACAGAAGGATCTGTGAGGAGAAGAGGGGAGTCATTGGAAACTTTCGAAACTCCGACTTTAGAATTAAGTTCTTACTAAGAGGGGTAGCACAGGTCTCTTACTCATCTCTTACTCAGGTGTCCCCGTCTCTTTCCGACCACTCCCTCCGCTTCCTGTGTCGGAGTGGTCGTACTTGTCTCCTTATTCGAAACTGTCAGCGACTGCACTGGTTTCAGTGTCAGTATAGTGAATATAAGACGGACACCACTTCTCTGAATTAAGTTTATATACCTAGATACAACTCTTTATGGAAAGTTAAATGTTTTATCTACTGAAAGGGAACAGGAAAAATTTTCGTACTGGGAAAGATGGACGGACTTGGTGTCACAAGACTCGACCTTTGGGAACTCTTTTAAATCGTCCCCAACGTATTCGGATCTCTCTTTATTCATCCTACGAATAATCCATAGTCCCTCAGTGGGATTCGTCTCGACTCCATTTGTTATAAT
Source organism: Capra ibex (assembly GCA_006410555.1). NCBI lineage: Eukaryota > Metazoa > Chordata > Mammalia > Artiodactyla > Bovidae > Capra > Capra ibex. Next base: position 9,416,463 of record SJYO01033645.1, read on the forward strand.
CTCGAAGAACTCCGACTTCTGACCCGAGTTTTATTTTCAGTTTATTTGACGATTAAAACTAGAGGGAAACTGAAACTTAAATAGTTAAATAAACTGAACATACGTAGTAAAAAACAGACTTTTTACCTAAATCAATAGAACCTCTCGAGGATACTCCTAGTCGATCCACTTATGTCTAACACCGGACTTCATACCTTATTTTACTTCCTTCAATGAGTGGAGGGAAGCAGACGATATAAAGGAAACGAAGAGAGGAGAGGGAGGACACTCAAATAAGTTTACCAGACCTTTCGTTATTACGTAGACGGACCCCTCCTTAGAGTCGTTCTGACGACCCTACGTCCTTCTTAGTCTTAGTGGCTGGTGTGCGTATCGTCTCCCTCCCTTTCCGACACTCCTTCGACTACGTCCGAAAACCGGCGACCAATTCCACCGTGTAAGTAGACGACGGGTCCTCGAGACTCCGGTCCTCCTAGGAGGTCCTTCACTCCCAGAGGGACACAGGTGGGATTAAATGACGGTCGAAGACTACTGGATCCAATATATAAAGGTCGTCCATTTGTTTCTAAAAGGAGGTAAAGTTATTGTCTTTATTTACCTATAGGTTTTGAGTGTACACTCCTTCTGGTAATTTCTTCTTTTCTTTATGCTGTTGGTATTTTTACAATACAGGTCCTGAAGGGACCACCAGACCGTCAACTCAGGTGGTCGGTTACGTCCCCCGCGTCCAAGCAAGGAACCAGGTCCTTCCAGGGCGTACGGAGACTCGTTGATTCGGGTACGCAGGGTTGTGACTCGGCCTCACGAGATCTTGGGTACGGGGTGCTGCTCTCTTCGGTGACGTTACTCTTCCGGGACGTTGCTCTTCCGGTGCGCGACGTCGATCTCTCATCGGGGGCAGTGACGTTGATCTCTTTCGGTCCCTCGTCGTTACTTCCGGGTCGTGTCGGTTTTATTTAGTATGTTACTTCAAATTTTTACACTACAGGTTCCTTTGTCAATCGTTTGTTACTTTTAGAAATGTAAATTTATTTAGTAAATAGGAATCTCTTTAAGTCCCCGTACACTTTGTTCTCGTCTGAAGATACTTGTTCTCTACCAACAGCAAGTCAGTGATTCAGTACAGACTGAGAAACGCTGGGGTTCGGACGTCGTGCGGGTTGAAGGGACAGAAAGTCTCTATCATCTTTCTGACATTGATTTCTTATTTTAAGAACATAGATTAGTTTTAAATGTTTCTTGAGAATTTTCAGTTACTATTTATATGTTTGTTGGCTCAAGTTTTTGTCGGATTTCTGGAATTGTCTATACAGTGGTTTTTCTCTTTGTTTACCTTTTACTCGCATACTTTTTTACGAGGTTTAGTACAGTAGTCCTTTTACGTTTAATTTTGTAAAAAGACCAAACAAAATTCCATATTGATGCGTATACAATCTTACCGGTTTTAGACCTTTTGACTATTGTGGTTTATGACTGTTACTACACCTCCTTTTTCCTTGAGAGTAAGTAACCATCACCCTCATGTCTTACCATGTCGGTACAACCTTCTGTCAAGTTTCTACAAAAAGTATTTTGATTCGTATGAGAATGGTATACGAAGTCGGTTTCGTGAGGAACCATAAATGGGTTTCCTCCACTGTTCGACAGAGGTGTGTTTTGGACGTATATTCACAAATATAACCGTAATAAATATTAACGGTTTTAAACCTTCGTTGGTTCTATAGAAAACCTCTTATTTGTTTTAAAACCAAATCTTATTCGTCTAAAACCAGGAAAATCTGGTACTTTATAATAAGTCATAATTTTTCTTTACTCGATAGTTTACTACCTTTCTGTCTCCATTGAAAATACGTATAATGACTCACGTTCTTCGGTCCCACCTTTCCGGTGTATGACGCACTAAGGTTGGTACTGATATCCTGTAAGATCTTTTCCGTTTTGATGCCTCTGTTTGTTATTGAAATATCCTGGAATACCAAACAAAAATACTGAATACCCAGGTGAAGAATATAGTGATCTCGTCACCAATAGTTGATTCACTCTGACGCGGAAGTGCCACTGTAAACGGTCATAGACTTTAAAAGACAACAACAGTATTGACACCCATGTCCACGATGGCCCTAGATCACTCGTCTTTGTTCCATTCCACTCCACTCCACTTCCACTTCAGCGAGTCAGCACAGGCTGAGAAACGCTGGGGTACCTGAAGAGGCAGGTACCCTAAGAGGTCCGACCTCACCTAACGGTAAAGGAAGAGGTCCTCTACGATGACTTACAGAGTGTTACGTGTCTTGTGTGGAGGTGTTGTTTCTCAACACAATCAGCACGATGTGTTATCTCGAGCTCCGGGCAAGACCTTGATTAATGTAGATGTCAGAGACGATAGATTCAGACACACTCTGTATTTGTGGAGAGTGGGACGACCCGTGAGTCCGAATTGGGTGTTTCTTCGACGAACACATTATCTCAAGAACTGTCTTTTAAATTAACCCTATCTATCAAAATTAACCCTGTCTACTTTATTTCGGGCGGTCCGTTAAACTCTCACGAAATGTAATTACACTGAATTTCGTAGGTCTAGACGTAAACTCGACTGACTTACATCAAAGGTACAGATGTAGGTCTATCATGAACCGTATGAACAATTTTATCACATCCTAACTATACTGACTGCCGATTCCAGGAGGAAAGAAGGGTTGAAAAGGATTATCTTCTAAAGTTAAAATGGAACCTTTACGTCGTGTCTTTTAGGGTTATGACAAGATCCTATACTTAAGGTAGTGCAAACAAACAACACCAACTAATAATACACCAATCTAAGAAATTTGAAAAATTCTTATGATTGATTAAACAATAACGTTTGACGGATCCTTCGCCATGATTGTAATAGAGAGGTTGGCCGAGTTTTAACCATTTCCTCATGTAGTTCCGACATATAAAAGTCGGACTAATAAATTGAATATATGTCTCATGTAGTATACTTTACGACCTGACCTACTTAGTGTTCGACCTTCGTTCTAACGGCACTCTTTATAGTTATTGGAGTCTATACGTCTACTATGGTGGGAATACCGTCTTTTACTTTTCCTTGATTCTCGGAGAACTACTTTCACTTTCTCCTCTCACTTTTTCGACCGAATTTTGAGTTGTAAGTCTTTTGATTCTAGTACCGTAGACCAGGGTAGTGAAGTACCGTTTATCCACCCCATTTTCATCTTTGTCACCGTCTAAAATGAAAGAACCCGAGGTTTTAGTGACACCTACCACTGACGTCAGTACTTTAATTCTCTACGAACAAAGAACCTTCTTTTCAATGCTGTTTGGATTTGTCGTATAATCTTTCGTCTGTATAGTGAAACGGTTGTCCAGGTATATCAGTTTCGATACCAAAAAGGTTATCAGTGTACATCTACACTCTAAACCTGGTATTTCTTCCACCTCGTGGTTTCTTAACTACTGAAACTTGAAGTCACGACCTCTTGTGAGAAGTCTCAGGGAACCTGACGTTCCTTTAGGTTGGTCAGGTAGGATTTCCTCCAGTCAGGACTTATAAGTTACCTTCCTGACTCCGACTTAGACTTTGGGGTTTGAAACCGGTGGACTACACTTCTCGACTGAGTAACCTTTTCTGAAACTATGACCCTTTCTAACTCCCGTCCTCCTCTTCGTCCACCGTCTCCTACTCTACCAACCTACCGTAGTGGCTGAGTCGTCTGTACCTAAACTCACTTTGAAATCCTCTATCACTTCCTATCCCTTCGGACTGCACGACGTCGGATACCCCAGTGTTCCTCAACCTATGTTGAATCGTTGACTTGTTGTTACTCTTTGGGGTTTAATTCTCCAATCCACCATTGAGCGAATTCCAGTACTTCGATCATCTGGTACTTCCTTCAGACCGACTTCTAAAAACATGAAGTAAGACCAGAGAACAAAAGACGAGATCTTTTTTTTAATTTAACCATTCTAATTTTTAATTTGGGTTAGTACACCCATAAATCCTACTCTTTAACAAACCAAATAATTAATAAACCCCCCAATAATAAGGGAAAAGTATATACATAAAAATAGTAAAAGACTGTGAGTGAACGTCTTTTTCCATCGTCCGGGAATCACAAGTCCTTTTATTCGTTACAGAAGTTCCCATTCTCCGAATTTGAAATTTTTTTAGATAGGTGAATGAATTAAAAATTTATAATATTTATAAGAAAAAAGAAATCAGTAATTTGTCAAGACAACGTCTCGGTTGTGACATTCATTTTCGTTACTGTTATTTCGTTGATATAATGGTAAAATTTCTACAATGATACACAGTCGACGATACGGTCGGTATAAAATATAATTATGTAAGTAAATTTAACATTAAATTAATATATATACTTTATGTATGGTAGTAACAGAGGTAAAATCTCCACTCCTTAGATTCTAATATTCTCCATTTAACCGGATTTTAACTCGCCAAATATTCACCACTTTGTCCTAAAATAGAATTACAGGGGTGAGAGGGATGTTTTGATGAGTACAAAAAGTTCGGAAGTAATAATAATAATAAAAAAAAAACGTAAGATTTGTATCAAACACTGTTGATTTTAATTGAAACGATTCCATTTCAAGGGGAGGAGGGGATTGACCTTAGGAATTAATTGGTCTTCTGTACGAATCTTACTTCCGGTAAGACTCCCATACGGGGTTTTTGTTGAATTTTCATGAACTAATCCACTACCTAAAAAAAAAAAAAAAAAAAAATCTCCTTCTGATAAGACTTTTGTAGAAGACCTCGTTAACGTTCTTAGAATAAATAAAGATATGGGTAAGGACCCTAACATTTTTTTAAGAATTAAAATACATTAACATAAATAATTCGTAGGATCGTTCTCTTTCGGTTTAAGTAACGACTCGTAAGTGTATAGACAAAATTTTTTCCCTTTATTTCCGATCGCAGATGGGGATTAGAACCACAGCCAGAATGCACGGAACAAAACTAAAGACGACGGACCAAAGACACTTACAACACGAATCAGTGAGTCAGTACAGGCTGCGAAACTCTGGGGTACCTGACATCGGGCGATGTGAGGACACAGACACCCTTAAGCGGTCCGTTCTTATGACCTCACCCAACAGTAAAGGGTGAGGTCCCTTAGAAGGACTGATTCCCTAGTTTGGGTGTAGAGAACGTGACGTTCACCTTAGAAATGACAGACTCGGTAATCCCTTCGGGTCATAGACACTTACTAGTAATAATTTATTAATTTTCATCTATTCGTAAGTGTTTAAACTTACGATTTGAAGACCCTGAAACCCTGAACGACTTTCTAAACCACTCTAATTTTTTTTTTGTTGTTTAGAAATAGTTCTAACAAAACTTCATACATGAATGTGACCCAAAGGGACTATCGAGTTAACAATTTCTTAGACGGACGTTACGTCCTCTGGACCCAAGCTAACGACCTAACCCTTCTATGGGACCTCTTCCCTTTCCGATGGGCGAGGTCATAAGACTGGATCTCTTAAGGTACCTGACATATCAAGTACCCCATTGTCCTTCAACCTGTGTTGACTCCCTGAAAGTGAAAGTGTATGAATGACATCCCTTGTTCCATATTCCTTCCAACTCTTCACGAACGTTTGTTCTGAGAGTTGGTCCCGACTTGTAAGAACGCTTGCTCTACAAGTCGGTTCTTAGGAGACAAACAAGGGCACCCTTTTCTTGTAAAGAACGTGTGTTCCTACAAAGAGACTAAGGAGTTTTCCTTGTCTGGGTCCCTGTTTTGCCTAAGATTCAACTATTCCTTCAAGGGGGTTTGTTTCAGAATCGACGTCATTTATTCAATTCCATTTCCGGACGCGTGACATATCAGCGACTTAATACCACAAACCGTTGAACGGGACATCTAACAACACGTTTTCTATATTTCATTTCGTCGACATTCTTCGTTCCTCATTTTTCATTTTTCTAAGTTTGGTGAGACGTCACAAGCACAAAGTAAGACAGCGGTCGTGACTGTGATTAAATACATGAATGTGATTAATACGTAAAAGAATTTATAGAAATATCTCTAACGAAAATATTTAATATATACATATTCTTTATATAATTGTACGTACTTATAAAGATATTACTAGTCAAGTCAAGTCAGCGGCTCAGTACAGACTGAGAAACACTGGGGTACCTGAGATCGTGTGGTCCGAAGGGACGGGTAGTGGTTAAGGGTCTCGAACGAGTTTAAGTATAGGTGTCTCAACCACTATGGCATTTTGGTAGAGTGTGAGACAGCAGGGGAAGAGGAAGACGGAAGTTAGAAAGGGTCGTAGTCCCAGAAAAGGTTACACAGTCAAGAAACGTAGTCCACCGGTTTCATAACCTCAAAATCGAAGTCGTAGTCAGGAAGGTTACTTATAAGTCCTGACTAAAGGAAATCCTACCTGACCACTCTAGAGGAACGTCAGGTTCCCTGAGAGATCTCAGAAGAGGGTGTGGTCTCAAGATTTCGTAGTTAAGAAGCCACGAGTCGAAAGAAATATGAACTTGAAAGTGTAAGTACACACTGATGACCTTTTTGGTATCGAAACTGATCTGACTTAAACAACCGTTTCATTACAGAGACGAAAAATTATACGACAGATCCAACCAGTATCGAAAAGAAGGTTCCTCGTTCGCAGAAAATTAAAGTACCGACGTCAGTGGTCACGTCACTAAAACCTCGGGTTTTATATCAGACAGTGACAAAGGTAACAAAGGGGTAGATAAACGATACTTCACTACCCTGACCTACGATAGTAGAATCAAAAGTCTTACAACTCAAAATTCGGTTGAAAAAGTGAAAGGAGAAAGTGAAAGTAGTTCTCTGAGAAATCAAGAAGAAGCCAAAAACGGTATTCTCACCACAGTAGACGCATAGACTCCAACAATTATAAAGAGGGTCGTCAGAACTAAGGTCGAACGTGAAGTAGGTCGGGTCTTAAAGAGTACTACATGAGACTTATATTCAATTTATTCGTCCCACTTTTATATGTCGGAACTGCATGAGCAAAGGGATAAACCTTGGTCAGACAACAAGGCACAGGTCAAGATTGACAACGAAAAACTGGACATATGTCTAAAAAGTCCTCCGTTCAGTCTACCAGACCATAAGGGTAGAGAGATTCTTAAAAGGTCAAACAACATTAGGTGTGTCAGTTTCCAAGACCGTATCAGTTATTTCGTCCTTTTCCTTTCCCTTTTACTTCAGCGAGTCAACACAGGCTGAGAAACACTGGGGTACATGACATCGGATGGTTCGAGGAGGTAAGTACCCCAAAAGGTCCGTTCTGATGACCTCATCCAACGGTAAAGGAAGAGGCCCCCTAGAAGGGCTGGGTCCCTAACTTGAACCCAGAGGTGGTAACGTCCGTCTGTGAAATGGGAAGTTCGGTGGTTCCCGAGGTTTTAGTGACCCTACCACTGACGTCGATACTTTAATTTTCTACGAACAAGGAACCTTCTTTTCGATACTGGTTGGATCTGTCGTATAATTTTTCGTCTTCACCTACAAAAAGACCTTGAGAGAACGAAAAAACTATTAGGTTACCTACAACCGTTAAACCAGAGACCAAGGAGACGGAAAAGAATTTGGTCGAACTTGTAGACCTTCGAGTACCAAGTGCATAACGACTTCAGACCGAACCTCTTAAAACTCATAATGAAACGATCACGAACTCTACTCACATTAATACGTCATCAAACTTGTAAGAAACCGTAACGGAAAGAAACCCTAACCTTACTTTTAACTGGAAAAGGTCAGGACACCGGTGACGACTCAAAAGGTTTAAACGACCGTATAACTCGTGTCGTGAAAGTCTCGTAGTATAAAATCCTAAACTTTATCGAGTTGACCTTAAGGTAGTGGAGGTGATCGAAACAAGTATCATAACGAAGGATCCCGGGTGAATACTATAACATAGAAATAAATGAAGGTCTCCCTTTTAAAAGGTCTGATAGTGTTTATAAAGTTCTACTTTATTTTAAAAATACCTGACAATTTTTGTTGTTGTTGTCGAAGAAGAAAACTTTAAACATGGTAAAACGATCAAATAGAGACCAAGGGTGGACACCTTTGAATCTTTTTTTCTCAGTATCTCCTCTTCAACCTCTAAGTCTAAGTTCGGAATTCTCTCGGGAACCTTCAACCACTAACAACTCATTTTCCGGTTCAAGTTTCCCACTCAATTAGAATCTACCTCATTACTTTCTCAATCACTCCTTCTTTCCACCGAAGTTTTATACTCCTGGGTACCATAAACGGTTCTTGTCTCTATCTCAAACGTTTACGAGAAACTTTCAACCCCCTTCCAAATACTGAACCGACGTGCCGACATTTCTTGACTCTACGCATCAGAAACTCTCCAGATCAAATTCTTATTCTAACAGTTTAAGATCAAGGTCATTTCGTGTTGGTCGGAATTTGGGGTCGAGTAGGTGGTGTTGGGGACCATTTTTCTTTTCTTTTCTTTTCATTTTGTGGTAGATATTCTGTCGTAATCGGAACCTTCCTTCTATTAGAACGTTTACTTTCGTTGTTTCAACAATTTACATCTGTCTGAGATTCAACGAATGTTGCCATAAACGAAGAAAATACATACAGATAATATTCTACGAGGAAAGAGTAACAGAAAATACATGAGATACGAGAACGTTCTTCAAATCGAAACCCAAAAATAGTAAAATCAAGGAATTTACACCTTTATATTAAACATAATTTCCTCCAAAAAGAAAATTAATTTCTTACGTAAGTAAGATTTTGAACTGATGATTAATTTTAGATCGTAAACGAATTACACCTACCCAACTATTAATTTCCCTTTAGAATGTATAAAAAAACGTGAAGTATTAAATCAACGATAAATTAAGACATGAGGATTATAGTATTAATTATTTACAGTGATGTAAACTAAAAGACAAAGTAAAAACTTTCATACTACCATTTTCCACAAGGTTACGAATGTTCCTGTAAATAGATCGTATTGAGAAAATGAGACAGACTAGTAGATTACCGACGTAGAGTCAAAACATGGTTTAACTACAAACGTGGACTTACGGTAGATGAGAAAAACATTCGACAAAACGTGGTAACTATAGTCAGTTACAATTTAAAGAAATTATCCGGATCTAAATAGTTAAAAAAAAATTTGCAACCCGATTTAGTACATCCATATCTTTATTTTTTACGTTTTGACAAAAGGAGTCCCTCGAGTGACAGATGACCCTGTCTGTCTGTTCATTTTATCCCGAAGTCTTTTGGTACATTGTATAATGTTTTTCGTGTCCGACATATGAACTCTTCGTCTTCTCACCACTCAGATCTTTAATAGACCTTTCAGTACAGTGTAAACGAGTCAAACGTAGGGTGAGGAAGTACACTGAATGACCGGTTAACGAAATCTAAATATAGTCTTAGAAATGAAGTAAAAAATATTGAAACGAAAGTGTTTGGTCAGTTAAAATAATATTTTGATTATAACTAATTGTGTAATAAATGTAAATTGACATAGATTATTGTCTTTATTTATATTTCATTAAACCGAATACGATTAGGTTTTATAAATTTGAGTCGATGAAACACGGATAAACCCCTTAGTCCATATTTCCGTTACAAACCTACTTCTAGTTTATCAGGGGAAGTACCTAGTATCGGAACAGTACACTTCCCCGAACATATTGAGTCACATCGATATAGAAAAACGGAAAAGTATGACAAGTACCCTAAGAGCGCCGTTAATAGTTATCCGGGTACGGTACGTCCCGGGTACGGTATGTCCCGGTGGGCTCTACCTGTCCAGTACCATCTCTCAAGACTTTTTTACACCATGCGACCTCCTCCCTTACTGTTTGGTAAGGTCAAAAAAAAAAAACGGTGCTCTTGGGGTACTTGTCATACTTTTCCGTTTTTCTATATTATGGTCATCTACTCGACGGACGTTCGTACGGTACAACGCACTAGTCACGTATTTCCAGAGAGATGATACTGCTCACCAAATGACCTTTACCGTATTTTTGTACCCTCAGTCACTTTAATTCAAAAAGTCTGTAAACAACTCTCCCACTTGAAAAACTTTGTAATCAACCTCCCCTACCACAGGCTGTAAATCAGGAATGAACCGTTTACTCGCATGGTTACGTGCATACTTTACATGACTGACCTTATTATGGACGGAAAATGGAACAGAGAGTGGACTAACTCATTAAAGGAGAGATCTTCAGTCAGTCCGTATAACCTTTTCGACAAACAGATTTCAAGTCGGAATATCGTCACAGATCTCGTACAATTACCGGAGACCCACAAGATATATGTTTTTGAAAGGAGTTTATATGTGTTTTTATTTGGTTTATTTTACGAGGAACTCCGTTTTCAATTCTGAAGTAGGAAAAAGGTGGTTTTCTTTTGAATCTAAATCTTTTTCCATAGCACAGATGTCCACTCCACACTTCTCACACGAACTTCCCTGTTTATGCAAGTGTTGTAATCCAGTGTATAAGTGATACCATAAACACAAATACTTATTTTTACAAGAACCATTTTTTTTTTTACAAGAACCATTCCGATAAACAATATTCTTTATTACCTTTTATAGGAGTTCCGGATTTTTTCTCTTATAACCCCTTAATTTGATTGGTTAGTGAGTTGATTGTTAATATGTCGATAAATTTGAGTATATAAAAACTTCGTACAACATGTTATATGAGAAGGGTCCACCGAGTCACTATTGTTTAGACGGACGTCACGTCCTCTGTATCCTCTACACCCAAGTTAGGGACCCGGACCTACTAGGGAACCTCATCTTTTACCGTTGGGTGAGGTCATCAGAACGGACCTTTTAAAGTATCTGTCTCGTTGAACCACCCGATGTCAGGTACCCCAACGTTTCTCAGTCTACACGAACTCGTGCGTAGCTATAATATGTTAGCTCATAATCAAAAATTCACCTTTTCCTTCCTTCGTTATAACAAATGTATCATATTAACGTTGATACGTTTTTATTTTTAATTTCCTTTTGGTAATAAGACGTCTTTTACATCATACTTGTTTTACCCGGTTTTATAACTGAGTAAGTAAATATTTAGTAAGTAGGACAATAAGTGAATAGGGGAATATATACTACAAATATTTCGATAACGTTTATATGTAATTCTTGTCTTATTTCCCTTATTCTGTTTGACGTTCATACCTTGTATGAGACTCGAGTAAGACTAACACCTGATATACATTCTAAAATTATGAGAAAGGAGACTTAGACGATAGAAAAGATATTTTGTACGTTTAAATAGAATTTTACTTTTTAGTGATTCCAATTTTGTTTTTGACCTATATAATCGTGTATTAATACCTTGAAGGATTTGGACCTAAAAACTCGTACCGATTTACTATGAGACATCTGTGTTGACTCAGGGTAATCGTAACCTTCCCTACCATGTAAAACACCAGTCAATTTTAGGGTCTCCTTCGAGTGAACGTTATGGGTTTCTGGATTGGACTTTACTCAGGTTCCTCTAACGTTTAGATATCGAATCAAGAATGTTTTTTATGTAAACTGTAAAGTTTTAGGTGTTGCCAACATCAATAAATCGGTGTGTCTGGTGCGACTGGTTGACTATAAATAAAACAGACTTACTATAGTTTGGATTTCGTTTTGTTTTTTGGAAGTCCGTCAGTTGTAGATTTACCTCAGAGTGGTCAACCGAGACGACTTGTACATATGAAAAGATAGTAAACTACTCATTGTAAGTGGTGGAGAAAATACCCGAAGGGTCCACCGCGATCACCATTTCTTAGGTGGACGGTTACGTCCTCTGTATTCTCGGTGTCCAACCCTTCTAGACGACCTCTTCCCGAAGGTTGGGTGAGGTCATAAGAATGGACCTCTGAGGGTACATGTCTTCTCGGGTCGCCCGATGTCAGGTACCGAACGTTTCTCAGTCTGTCCTGACTTTGTTTAATTCGTGTGCCCGTGTAGAAAAAAACATAGTATTAGAGACAGAGTCAGGACAAGATAAAGGTGACACTAATTAATATTTCTTACGTGTCACTTATTCACTTTCACTTTCAGTGTGTCAACACAGACCGAGAAACACTGGGGTACCTGATATGTCAGGTACCTCAAGAGGTCCGGTCTTATGACCTCACCCATCGGTAAGGGAAGAGGTCCTTCCTCTATAAGGGTTGTCTCCCTACCTTGGGTCCAGAGGGTGTAACGTCCACCTAAGAAATGGTTGACTCAGTGGTCCCTTTATGTCCGTGGACGACTGATGAAGATATTGACGATCAGGTAGAAGGTGTATTTATAGAGTTCGGATTCATCTGACTTAGTGAAGGATCTTTTGAAGGTAACACAAATGGACCAAACGGAGCCTCCAACCCGTTGACGGGAAAAGGTAAAGGGACCGGTATCACTATTCATAATGTCTCGTCGTCGTCGGAGGGACCCATGGAGGGACGGTAGTAGGAGAGAAATACGGGTCCTTAGACCGTAAAGGAGAGAGTTGGGGCTCCGAATTTGAGTCAAGAGATCTGTGATAATAGGATTCTGATGTTAGAATTCAGGGTTTAGGATCGTAGGTATAGACTTTAGATCGTAGGCAGATCGGGTACCCGGTTTCGTCTCAAGGACAGAGGAAAGATGTGTCTTGAAGAGGTACGTACCGAAGAAAGAAAAAGACCTAGGAGAGCGGACGAACTTAAAGGTTGAACTATTGAAGACTTCAAATGTAGGACACACAATTTGGTCGAGGGTTGACGGGTCGAGTTTAGTTCATTTATTTTTGTTTCGGTACCCAAAAATAAGGAAGGGTAATCTTAGACGAAAAACGAGACGTAAGACGTTATACCGATCCCCCATCTTATAGAAAGGATGACTCACTCGAAACTCACTCCAGTTTATTACTGTTACGGAACACTTACCCCGACACGATCCTTCGACACTCTACATATTTTATCATTACTACGAAACTTCGACTTTGAAAAACTCCACTAGGTTTGGGTCAGACACGGCCGTTCTGAGGACAAAAACTCTTACGGTACCTCGACCCCTATCTCCCTACTGTAATCCGGTCTAATCTTACAGGGTTCGGAGGTGACAAGCCTGATGTCAAGTCGTCCACAAAATCCTATTTACGACAAATCTAACAACGGTTGAAAAACAATTATGGGTCTTAAGACTTTTGCAACTAAACCTGTTAAAATGGTCGTAAAACAAAAACGAAGATACCTCTTTGTCTAAATATCTCCAAGAACAAGGTGATAAGGGGTTTGGGAAGGGAGATCGATATTGTCGAAAGACCAAAGACTTTTGTTTGTTTGTTTTTGACTCGACTCTTAAATTTGGACCAGACCGTTTGTGTGTTCATTTAGTCGAAGAATCTAAAATATGAAAAATAAACATGATTTAACAAAATTCCAGAGATTTTCAGAAAACAAAATATCTGCAAACTAAGGTCCATCGATGTCCACTTATTAATTTTACTGACAAAACAAAAGTTAGTTGACGGTTGTGAAGTAAATGACGATGGTGGGCACAATATTCACGGAAATTTAGATTGGGTAGTCTCTTGGTCGATACCTAAGGGTGACTTCCTCCTTTGTCTGTCTTGTCCGAGGTAGAACTCTCGGCCTGAGGTAGAACCCGGTCTGACACCTGAAACTTGATATACGGGTCATAGATACCTTTGCTGTATGGTTGACCTTTTGGTCCGGGGACCTTCCTTCTCGGGGTCCCGAGTATGAATCTGAGAGAGAACGGATTTTCTTATGGGATTAATGGACACATTGACTATTGACTTATCTTAGTAGTTAAGATAATACGAATAACCACATACTGGTGTCCGGATAACTATTAACAGGTGACAATTGATGGATCCGAATTCCGTATACTTAGTGTCCAATTGAAACTAACATAGAAAGAAAAGAAAACAAGTCTGCTCAAAGTCCCTTAAACCCCTCCACCCAAACGCGCACATGTGAATTCCCTATTTTACAAAAGTGTTTTTGACCAGCCCCAGGAACCGATTCTCCACTGAGACGGCACCCGGGCGGCCACACTAGTTCACGTGAGGTGAGAGGCGTAACAGGAAGACCCACTCAAAGGACCTTGTACACCGATGTCGGGGTAGGAATTCTAAGACAAGAAGACCGAGATAAAGATCCTAGTGATACTCATAGATAGTCTTTTTGTCTCCATGGTGTTACAATACTCTATTTTATAAAAACTTCCGTAATCGTCGTATTTAAATTCCCCCCTTCCGACCAGACCTTTATATTCTTTGTAGTTCTTAACGGTCTCCTTAATACTTGGTACCGTCACACCCTTGACCACTACGACTTCCCGTTCACGATACTGGACTTAGGTCTTCCCTCCGCTGTGTCCCGTTTCTGAGTCCAAATTGAAGAGGGACAGGGGGTCCAATGGACTAAGACGTCTCAGGTCCATTGACCTTCTGTCTAAGACGATTACACGAATGCCTCGATAGCTAGGTCCTCTGCAAACCAATCAATAACTCGGTAAATGACGGTGAGTTTACACTAGAAGACTTCCAAATCCCAACTATCGTATAAGTTGTGACAACAAACAATAAATTGTATATAAATTGTATAAACTGTGGTCGAAGGGACCACCGAGTCTGCCATTTCTTTGAAGGACGTTACGTCCTCTGGACCCAAGTTAGGGACCCAGCCCTTCTAGGGGACCTCTTCCTTTGTCGTTTGGAGAGGTCATAAGAACGGACCTTCTCAGATACCTGTCTCCTCAGACCGGTCGATATCAGGTACCCCAGTGTTGCTCAACCTGTACTAGCTCGTTGATGGTGTGTCGAAGGTTATCTATAGGGGTATCTATCAATGATTTATCATTGAGGCGTGCACGCGATACGTCGAGCAAAGAGGGGTTCCGTTCCTATGAGCTTAGTGAACGTTCCGTCACGGAAAAGCGTCTTGGAACGCGAGACCGAGATTCATAGTCCTCTGGAAGTTTCAGCGTCGGTGTGTAACGGAACGACCCGCACTTCCGAGAAAGGGAGACCACAGCACAGTTAAGGTGAAATACGTGTTGAGGTCTCGATTGGGCAGAGCGAACCTGAAATTAATTTATTGGAAGTTCCTACTTCTTGGTGTCCCCCGTTCCAGTGTCCCTATCGATGTTAATAAAGGACGTCGATAACTAAAATGTGATTACTAGAATTTACTACGTATCGAGACCTAGATCGTCAGAGTGAGTCTTACCGTCCACCCCTGATTGCGAAACCAAGAGTGTTCCCTGGTCCCGTTAAATCTGTCTAAATTTGTGCAACTACGATAAAAGATTCTCATTTCCTCCTACTTTCAGACTTTAGACCTCCAATACACTTACATTACCTCCCATATTATAATTCTACTCTCTGAAACCTCGGTCTTTCTTGATTCAAGTTTACTGTCAAAAAGGTTTTAACGAACACCTGGAACTTGTTCATCGACCTGAGGTACCTCGAAACCAAAAAGAGTAGACATTTTACTCCTATTATTACCTGGAAAACGTAAAAAATTTTTTGTCATATCCTCTACCGTTAAAATTTGGTCATTTGTGATACGACGGAAAAAAAAAAAAGGGGTGAATTACGTGATCTATAGACAAAAGGAGAATTTCTATAAATAGTAAACTAAGAACCATGTGACTTTCGGAAATTTATGGTTCATTTGTATAGAGATTACTACCCTAATCTCGGGTGTACAATTCCTTCCATAACTTTCTTGTGAACGTTCTGAAGTTTCTTGACCCAAACGGTGAACTAAGATGGGATGACACACTGGAATTCGTTGAAAAACCGGAGAGACTCGGAGAACGTGAAAGACTTTTCCTACCCGTGACTCTCTAGGGCGTGACACAACAAAATTACTATTTCTCCTAATTTTTACACTTTTGTAAACTGACTTTCTACGTCACGACATTTTATGGCAATCGATAATAGGGTGTTCATTCGGAATCACCAGTCTTTTAGACTTCCTGGTCTTTATCTCCGTAAAATTGTCGAAACGTCTCTCATGACTAAATTTGCGACGACTATGTCCAACCCTTTACCACCTGTGTACGTCCTTCCGAAAATATAAAGAGGAAAAGAAACTGAAGACTTCGGATTTCTCTAGTTGTTAGTTTCCCATGTTCTTTAGTATGGAATTTCAATCTTCTAAGATGATTCTCTCAAGACTTTCGTTGGTACTCAGTACCATGAGAGAGAAAGAGGTCTCCAGACACTTCAATCAAGGTGGAAGTGAAAATTGTCTCCTAGAGAACTGTTTCTTTCGGAAGATACAGTTTGGTATAGAAGAGTAGGGTCAAAGAGTACCATTTAACATAGAAGATTAAAAAGTTCTGATAAAGGTACCCAATTTTATGGGTATAAGACTGAGATTAAATGGTAGAGACTTTAAGTACATAAGTCAATTTGAAAAAAAAGGTAGTTTGTAGGTAAGATATAGAA
Organism: Capra ibex; assembly: GCA_006410555.1. Lineage (NCBI taxonomy): Eukaryota > Metazoa > Chordata > Mammalia > Artiodactyla > Bovidae > Capra > Capra ibex. The sequence goes on from SJYO01033645.1 coordinate 9,432,940, forward strand.
ATGGTAATACATTGAGGACACTCGATACGCCATAACCTTCAGGGTAGTTTGTTTAAGTTCAGTGAATGTCAAATTTTCCCTCAGGTCACGTACTTCCTTTTTACTAACTTTGTCACCACGTGTTCATCCCTTGAATTGGACGTGGGTCTTACAGTGGCCTCTGTAGGTCTCTCTTCCCTACAGATTCAACTCCTGTACCCCATTCATCCAGCCTTGTCACCACGACCCCTATCTCACACAAAAGTCCCGGTCAAACTCTTAGACATTTAATACAGGGTATTTATGGGACTACGACCTTTTCTGACTTCCGTCCTTCTCTTCCCCTACTGTCTCCTACTCTACCAACCTACCGTAGTGGCTGAGAACCCGTTCTTAAACTCGTTTGAGGTTCTCTACGACTTCCTGTCCCTTCGGACTGCACGACGTCAGGTACCCCAGCGTTTCTCAGTCTGTGTTGATTTAGCTGAATCGTCCGTATGAACGGTGGGTTGAACTCCGATGAAACTTTCCTGGTAAGATCGAAGCTTAGAGGGGTACTCCAACAGACCATACAGAGAACCGGTGCGAAGTGTCGAGTCGATGAGGGGGAGAACGAAGGAAGGGGGAGGGGAAGTCAGTGGAGAACGAAGGAAGTGGAGGGAACGTTTCCAAAACCAGAACTCCTGTGACGAATTATTGGGACAGAGTGTTATATGAAGGGTCTCAAAAGTCGGACGATACCTGCAGTAGTTTAGATACCCTAAATCGAGTCATGTGTCCGATCGTCGGGAGTAAAATGTTTATCTATTAAGTCTGGTGGTTTATTTCATTGAAAAGTTTACTAATGACAGTACCTGACTTATCCAAGATCTCATGTCCATAGAACTAGGAAACAAGTAAGGAGAAAGGGACACTACGTTTGTGACGGTAGACAAGTGTTGAGGACACTTGACTTTTCTATTGAAAATTTCAACTGGTGCAGAAGGGAGGGTGACAGTAGAGAGGAGTGGGAGACACGAAATCGGTGTCATTTGATGATAAAAGTCAAGAGGTGGACACCCACTACTCAATGAAGTAAGGAGCAATAAGAAGTCAATCGCAGAATCAGTGGTCGGGTGACCAATGGACCGATGTGTACCCTTCGTTCTTAAATAGGTATCTCTACGAACTGAGGGGACCCGTCTTAATCTGTTTAGACAGACGAGGAAATAATATAATTGTTACATACATTGAATGTCTTATCAGAGACACAAAAGGACGTAGAAGGGTAAGATCGAATTTTAAAGAATTTCGGAACTTTTTGAAAAGGGAGTGAGGACATAGACATACTGAATCTTGTTACTCCTTTTTTTGTTTGTTTGTTTCCTTCTATAATATATAAATGTTTAAATATTATATACGACATATGAAGACCCGTACATCAGGTATCCTACCGTTTCTCAGCCTGTGTTGACTCGCTGATTGTGAGTGAAAGTGACCCGTATATTCGAGGAAGTTTTATTTATTACCAACACAACTATCATCAACGACGTTAACATCGTTAGGACTCATAGACTTTTTGTAGTGTTGAAATTTCTTAAAATTGTTTTATAAAATACGATGATTCTTTATAATAGGTTTTACACCCTTTCTAAATCTTTTTCTACTAAGTTACAGAAAAGTTTTAATATAACCTCATAACAGAGTGTCCAGACAGATTCTTAGTAAATCAAGGGGAGTTACTTACGTGAAAACTGACTGTACGATAAACGATAAATAATATTGGTACTGAGACATTTTAATATACAAAACTCTACCCCAAAAGACCAACTGTACGTTTACTGAAGACAAGCCATCTTTTCTATAGATATTTCGAGTGTTTAAATTACGGGACGCCAGGACAGTGAGGTTGTAAGGGAGCAAGTCACAGACGGACATGAGTCAAAGAGATAAAGACGGAACCTTGATCAAAATCGTAGGACGACACCGGGAGTAATTACTCACTTTATATAGAAACTGGACAAAAGTAATATACAAATATACTCTCCGCATAAAAAGTACAAAACCTTTAATATGAAAGTGTCAGGAATTACTCTCCACCCTTTTTTCATGGATAGGATTAAAAAAACGAATTTTACTTTAATTTTCTACGAATGAGGAACCTTCTTTTCAATACTGGTTGGATTTATCATATAAGTTTTCGTCTCTGTTATGAAACGGCTGATTCCAGGCAGATCAGTTTCGACTTTGAGGTCATGAAACCGGTGGAGTACGCTTCTCAACTGAGAAACCTTTTCTGAGACTACGACCCTCCCTAACCCCCGTCCTCCTCTTCCCCTACTGTCTCCTACTCTACCGACCTACCGTAGTGTCTGAGCTACCTACACTCAGACTCACTTGAGACCCTCTACCACTACTTGTCCCTCCGGACCGCACAGCGCTAAGTACCCCAGTGTTTCTCAGCCTATGCTGACTCGGTGACTTGACTTGACTTCCGAATTTTTCAAACTTAATTGAGTTGTGTTCCAAAAGTCTCACGTGTCACTACCGTCCAAAGTTCGGATTCAGAGAAAAAATTTTTTAATTAAAAATGACTTCATACCAACGAAATGCTATAACGCAATCAAAACTGAGATGTCGTTTCCCTTGGTCGGTATGGATATGTACATAGGGGAGACAAAACCTGAAGGAAGGGTAAATACAGTGGTGTCCCGTGACTCGTCTCAAGAGGATCGATACGTCACCCAAGAGTAACCAATAGATAAAATATGTCTCATAGTCATCACATATATACAGTTATTTAGATTCAGAGAACCGAAGTCTTATGTACATACATGTCCTTAAAACCTGTACCGACTCTTACATTGTTTACCATTAAGGGTCGTCCCTTCACACTCTTGCAACTTTTGTGTGTAACGACTTATACACTAAAACGGTTAACAACCGGGACTATTTATTAGATTCTTGATAAAGTCCTAGTGTAAGAAGGGTAACAGATATGTAAAATTCAAGATCCGGTGGTATCACCGAGTTTTTAAATAGAAATGGACGTGGTAAGATTGTTACCAGAACCGTATTTACTGACAATCATCCTTCCATTCTTTTCCTCTTTCTCCCTCTTTTCCTTTCTTTCATTCTTTCTCCCTCTAGATACTAGACGGAAGAAATTATTATAATACAAAGATAACGAAAACAAAAGGGAGACCCTGCAAAGATACTTACTATGTCTGTCATTCCCTAACACGACATTGACTATAAACACCCACTACCTGTCCTGTCTCGGTAGGATTTGATTGATTTGTAGAAAAAACAAACAAACAAAACTCTTTACTACGGAAATACCTTAATCGACATAGTGAACTCTTCTTTTTCTTTTTAGTAACACTCAAAATAAAAGAATGAGATAGAAACTAGACTAACTTCTCTAAATACAAATACTTTAGATAAGGGATACCTATTTTTCTCCTTCTTTCTCCAGATTCTACAAGTACATCAATTATAATTTGTAATACACGAAAAATTTATATTAAATTAAATAAATGAAAAAAACTGACACGACCCGGAAACAACGACACGTCCGAAAGAGATCAACACCACTCGCCACGATGAGAGACCGACTCTACACACTTAAAGAGTAACGTCGTCAGAGAGTAACGTAGTACCCGAGATTCCGTCCACCCGAGTTATCAATACCGAGGACACGAGATTTCGTGTCCGAGTTATCAACATCCCGTACCCGAATCAACGGAGCGCCGCACCCTCTAGAAGGGTCTGGTCCCTAGCTTGGGCACAGAGGAAGTAATCGTTCACCTAAGAAATGGTGACTCGGTCGTCCCTTCGGGGAATATACGAAAATCTTTATTAAAAAAACCGGTTCATCGAGTTGTAGTAAAGTGTACTTAAATTAATGATAGACGACGCATTTTCTACGATGTACCTTATAGTAGAGGAACGGAACACGGAGAACTCCACAAACTTTGCACCATAAGGTGAATTAGATTTCTAGTTACAGTGTTTCATCACCCTCTATAAGGCAAACTAGTCACTCCCTCAACTCCAAGTCTCACAATAGAATACGTCAGATGCGTATTAATGTTTCGTCTTTACCTAATGTAACTATATGTATATAGGGTATGGTTCGAATCCTGTCAAGTATAGAAAGAAACACTTCTCGAGTCTTAACCCTCCCTTTGGGTACCTCTTCACTTCTTTCTCTTTCTATCGTAGGATTGTTCAGTATGGTCGGCTTCACTAGATTACTGAGTCGTACCATGTTCCACAACACAAGAGAGTAGCACTAGACAGAGTCTGGGTCTCACTTGAGCAGAACACAAATTTGTTTGTCAGTGTATTACTAGTAAAGAAAAGAATAGAACGTATCAAGTGTGCGTGTCATACACGGTCCGTTCCACTTTATCGTGTTCCCATATCTTATTTAGGATACTTTATTATACTCTCATTAAACCATCCTATATGACTTTTGTGATATTGGGTTCATGCAACTTTAGTTTCTAAACCTCTTTTTATATGGTCTTTTTAATATTAGTTTTGTTCACCATGTTGTTACAATTATTGTTAAATTCCCTTTAAATAACACATGTTCCTTGTGATAAAAGATGACAATTTTTCTTACGTATTCGGTGTTTACTAGTACGAGTACATGTGTGAATTGTTATAGTTTATTTATATTTGTTTGTCTATTACCTGTATACTCCTATTTAGATGTCTATATCAATCCTGATTTATGGAAGGAACCCTTGGACCAGTTCGTCTTTTACCATAATAATTTGTATACGTACTAAACTTCCCGAAGGGACCACCGAGTCACAATTTTTTAAGTGGACGGTTCCGTCCTCTACACCCAAACTAGGGACCCAATCCTTCTAACGAACCCTTTCCTTTACCGTTCGGTGAAGTCATAAGAACGGACCCTTTAGGGTATCTGTTTCCCAAGACCACCCGATGTCAGGTACCCCGACGTTTTTCAGTCTGTGTTCAATCGTTGATTTGTTGTTATGGTACTAAACTTTATATATTCATGAAAATATCCTGTACATTTTGGATGAGGGTTCGTTGTCTTTTTAATTTCCTACTGTGTACGATTGATTCAGTTCCGTCACGATTATCTTATTATCTACCCCTCAGGTAATCTGACCTTGTCTGTTATGTACGTATATACAATAAAAGAACGAAAACCAATACACAAAAGTTATTCCTCGAAGAAGGACAAGACGAGACTAGTTATTGTATCATTTTAGTGTGAAGACTTCTGAAGTTCAAACCATGAAGTAAAGTAGTCTAAGGATAGTCGATAAATAAGAAGGTCGCAAAAATAGCTTACGAAATCTAAACGTCCTAGTGTCCGGGTCACCATTATCATCCGTGATTTATCTGGGAAGACACAGGCTACGGGAGTTACTCAATCATCATCGAGTCAACCCTTCTCTATGACCAATTATCTTTTATTATTAAAGATTTATACTTAATCTCTTTTTTATGGATTTTGGTCCTACTCGACCTCTATCCTCTCCAGTCCTTTCGAAATAACTCTCGAACGACGGAGAAAGCCTTCCTTTACAGGACTAATGAACCACCTGTCCTTATACTTTCTGTAAGGTACCCATACCATAGACTATCGGGTGGAAGTGGTTTCCCAATCTTTTAGTCGAGTCTAATATAATTAGATACAAAAGGGAGTAATTTAGAGAATAGCCATCGGACTTTAATGGGAAAATTTAAATTCCAACCCAGTAGTAAAGGCTGAATTAAGAGAAAAAGGTTTCCCCTATCGTGTCTATACCGACATCGGGGTTTCAGACGGATAGGGTTACTAACGGAAAGGTCACGGTCTTACAAGACCTTCCCTACCCTCCAATTTAATACGGTACGAATAAGTAGTCAAAAGGACTCCTTCTCCCCAACTTTTCCAAAATCAAAGATGAAAGTTTAGACAGGTCTAGAAACTAGGAAACTAGCGATTCCTTTTGAACGTGACCTCAAAGGATGAGTTCAGAATCCAGACCGGAGTACGGCAGGATAAAATCCCAGTCGACTTCTAAGTATGCAAGAACTGTCATAACGTTGAATTACTATACTCCAGATCTTTCGTTTGTATTACCTTCGAAAAAAAAAAAAAAAGGTTCGTCACCTCCTAGAACTTTATGGGTGACCAAAAGAGGTATCTATAATAATAACAATAACAACAATAATAGCATACCACCAACACGATTAGGTGTGAGAGTGGTCGTCCTTTATACACTTTCACTTTCAGTAAGTCAACACAGGCTGAGAAACACTGGGGTACCTAATATGTCAGGTACCTTAAGAGGTCCGGTCTTATAACCTCACCCGTCGACAAGGGAAGAGGTCCCCTACAAGGGTTGGGTCCCTAGCTTGGGTCCAGAGGGCGTAACGTCCGTCTAAGAAATGGTCGACTCGGTGTTTCCTTCGGGTAATAATAACATGTAATAACATATTATATGTCGTTATTATCAAACGTGTGATTACATGTTATATGGATCTCGTATGTGGATTCACTAAAGTGTAATACAGATAGTGTTTGGACACTCGTTCATAAACGATGGGGTAAAAGTTTACTCTTATCTCAAATACAGTTTATTAGTTAATCGAGTTACGGTCAGTATATCGTTGAAACACCAATTGTAGAATTTAGAAATTGGGTTTAAGGAAATAAGGAGGTGTCAGTGTATAAAGAAACCTAGTTAGGTATTTTTTTGTTTATTATTAGTCTATTAGTCCTAAAAATAAGGTAAATTTTTTACAAAATTAAATAAAAAGTTAACCACCTTTTAACGAAATGTCAACACACAACTAAAGACGGTATACTGTTTCGTTTAGTCAGTATTAATGTATAAATATAGGGAAGGGAGGACTCGTTGTTTACTCCTAAAATAATTTGTTAAAATTAAATAAGAATTCTCTATAAGTTTACGTAAAATCTTTTGTATACTAAAAAAAGAGTGTTAAAGACAACACGGACTACACGGTTATCCTCGTGTAGAAGTCATAAAGGTTTGTCGAGAAACCTTCCACATTAGACAAAAGGAAATAATAAAATCCTATAGAACAAGGTCGTCGTTCGAGAGTATGTCAAATATATATATATATATATATATATATATATATATATATGTGTGTGTGTGTGCATGTATATATGTGTCAATATATATACATGTCAAATATAAATATGTATATATATATATAGTATCTCTGTCTCTACAATAACAGACACGTCGTTATGCTAAGAGTTACTCTCTCTTTTACTTTTTCGTTCTCCACTATTTTTTGTTTTACTAATGTAGAGAGATCCGTACTTGTGACCGCTGTGGACTACTAGAACTTTCTGTAAATCAAGACAGGTTATTCATAAACATAGACATGTTACCTTGGTAAAGAATAATAAAGACTTCATCAGTACTGGTCTAAAATGTACATTCATTTAAATTACGAACAATCCTTTTACTTATACTTTCGAGACCTCCACAATGTGTTTCGAGACAATTAACCGAAACGATTCCGAAGGGACCACCGAATCTCCAATTTCGCAGACGAAGGTTACTCGCAGACGAAGGACTACGAACCCAGTCCTTCTAGGGGACCTCTTCCTTTACCATTGGGTGAGGTCATAAGAACGGACCTCTTAGGGTGCCTGCCTCTTCGGACCATCCGATGTCAGGCACCCCAGGGTTTTTCAGTCTGTGCTGACTCGCTGAAGTGGAAAGTTCCGAGAATTTCGACATCCTGTGTGACATCGTCAAAGGGAAACTTTTACACCGACGACGTTGAGAACTGTGACGGGGGACCGCGGGCTTTTCTTCGTACTTATTGAACCGAGGTACATTTCCTCGGACATCTGTGACTCTTATACTGAATCACACAAATAAACTTGTGACGTCTTTAGTATTAATATCTTCCTGTTGTCTGATCAGGGATCCGGGAGATTAAGAGTTTTCTTTTTTAAAGGTTTGTTAAGACCAAGGAATATATCGTATGAGGATAAGTTGTTGGAGAGACTTACCGTCCCTTAGACCAGAGTCGTGGTCTACAACAGTATTGTAAATCTAAAAAGGATAGAAGGACAGAAGTCAAGTCAAGTCAAGTCAGTGAGTCAACACAGGTTGAGACGCTGGGGTACTTGACGTCGTACGGTCCGGAGGGACAGGTAGTGGTTGAGGGCCTCAAGTGAGTCTAAGTGCAAGTAGCTCAGTCACTATGGTAGGTCGGTAGAGTAGGAGTCAACAGGGGAAGAGGAGGACGGGGGTTAGGGAGGGTCGTAGTCTCAGAAAAGGTTACTCAGTTGAGAAGTGCTCCAACTGGTTTCATGACCTCAAAGTCGAAAACGTAGTAAGGAAGGTTTCTTTAGGGTCCCGACTAGAGGAAGTCTTACCTGACCAACCTAGAGGAACGTCAGGTTCCCTGAGAGTTCTCAGAAGAGGTTGTGGTGTCAAGTTTTAGTAGTTAAGAAACCGTGAGTCGGAAGAAGTTCCAGGTTGAGAGTGTAGGTATCTACTGGTGACCTTTTTGGTATCGGAACTGATCTGCCTGGAATCAGCCGTTTCATTACAGGGACGAAAACTTATACGATAGATCCAACCAGTATTGAAAGGAAGGTTCCTCATTCGTAGAAAATTAAAGTACCGATTTCAGTGGTAGACGTCACTCAAACCTCGGGGGGTTTTTATTTCAGACTGTGACAAAGGTGAGAAAGGGGTAGATAAAGGGTACTTCACTACCCTGGTCTACGGTACTAGAAGTAAAAGACTTACAACTTGAAATTCGGTTGAAAAAGTGAGAGGAGAAAGTGAAAGTAGTTCTCCGAAAAATCAAGGAGAAGTGAAAGACGGTATTCCCACCACAGTAGACGTATAGACTCCAATAACTATAAAGAGGGCCGTTAGAACTAAGGTCGAACACGAAGAAGGTCGGGTGGTAACGAGTACTACATGAGACGTATCTTCAATTTATTCGTTCCACTGTATATGTCCGAACTGTATGAGGAAAAGGATAAACCTTGGTCAGACAACAAGGTACAGGTCAAGATTGACAACGTGTAGGGAGGTTATTGACATTACTTCCTTCTCGTGAGAGAAAGATACCGAACAGTCATCTTCTACCACCTTCAAGAGGTTCGTCTTCGTCCAGTTATCCGTGTTAAACAAGAAATTCGTCCCTGAGTCATTCTGGGGAGAGGGGAAACGACCGACACTTTATTACTCTGGATGATACAAGGTTCAGGAAAACATAGGATAAAATCAATTATCAGTATCATTTCAACTTTACGTTCAAACTAACGGGGGAAAAATTACTATTCACGTGACTTCAAGTCTCGATGTCCCAAATACTGAATACAGTGGGTCAATCTCTACCCGACTTGAGACGAGGTCAGAACGATTCAGGTATCCAGAAGGATTCAGGTGTCCAGAGGGATTTCGTTCCTTCTCGACATGACGTGGACAAACGTAATCCAGGACACGCCACTTGGGAAGACCGCGTACATATCAAATCACGGCAAGTGCACCCATTGTATACACATAGTCAACAAAAACAACCCCTTCCACAACTTGGATTAGTAAACTGGCAAACTTACTTTAACTAATCAAGTCAGTTCGACTGTCCTTTAAGTTCCGACAGTTATCTCGTTTTTTTTTTTTTTTCTTCTTCTTCTTCTTCTTACTTTCATGGACTTTTATTAAACAAACACATCGATGTAGGAGTAACGTGGAGTGAATACAAATAAAACTTTACCGAAAGACCTAAAGGGTGACATGAATCTTACTTTAGACTTGAAGAAGGATTACGGTAATTTGAGGTACTCCGGACCGTACAGATGTATTAGGGTAAGAGGTGGGGAGTATGGTGAGAAGAAAGAAGAACTTAAACTTCGAGTCCTGGAAGACCTCTAAGATCTTATAAGTTCTTCTAACTGACTGGAAAACGAACGTAAAGAAAGAAGGAAAAAGACGAAACAGGAAGAGAGGAGGGAAGAAAGGAAAAAATGGAAGAAGGAGGGAGGAAGGAAGGTAAAGGGAACTAGTAGAAGAAAATTGTTTATAAAAAACCCTTGAAAGTACAAGGTATCTTCTCTGTAATTTCTAACGTCTTACCTATTTTACCTTTTACGACTGAAACATATAGAATGTTAGAATATGTTACTTGTTCTTATAAAAATCATACAAATTCCTTGTAGTTCCTCAGTCTTAATATCCTCGTTTCATTCTCTTTTCGTACCATTCTTTATTCTATATTTCCCTCATTCCCTGACGGTTATCATTCCTAAAACTTAAAAAAGATTCACTACATATTTCCGTTATCTATAAACCCCGTTTTTTACCTATATATGAGTGACCGACAAAACGTTCCTTATTTTACATCCTTAAGTTCGCATCTACGTCTTTCTGGTCTATTCTGTAAATGAGAACAGGTGTACTCTATACTGTCACCACACCAAAATGTCTCTACCCTTCATATTCCTAAACCCTTCATAAAACTTCTATCTCGGTTCTTCTGAAAAAAGAAGGAAACGAATTTTTCTTACTAAGTCAGAAAAACCGATATTGTTCACCTACTTAACACTTAAAAACGGTCATACCCTCCTCTTTGTTTAAAAACCACTTTTAGTTCTTAAAGACTTTAAGTTTTAAAACTAATCTGTACGTTTACGATTACAGTTATTCGATAGATCTTAAGTTTCACCGTAATTCCCGGTATGCACATATACCTACAACACTCTCATTTAGACTAGAAGGGTGGAACTCCGGAAAATGAGACGGACCTTAAATAAGACCTAGAATAGATAAACCAGGAAACAGTAGGGAGTCTAAATCGAATTTAAGGTGGAAGAATCTCTACAGAAGGGAATGGTTTGGAAGGTTTCACTGGTGGAAAAGGAGAATGTATCGGAACAAATGTTGATAGAAAGATAGATAGAAAGACAACACAAAAACGGATCATTAGCGGTTTGAATGGTGTGTGAAAGACGAAGGATCAAATAATAGATGGGAGAGTGTTACGATATTTGGGACAATCCGGGTCTGGTAATGACGGAATAAATGACAACGTAGTCGAGGACGTACATCGTTTATGTGTGTGTTTAGACGTTATTTATTTATAACAAAGATAAGAAGAGTACTGCATGAGAAATTCAGAGAGTCATGGTCAACACGAGTGCCGGGCTCGGATAAGGCTTTTCTCCTGCATCGCACTTGTCGGACTTTGACTGGACGTCGGCGTCGGACCCCACCGGGTAAAGGAGACTCCGACCAGGGGGAGACACCAACAAACCCGTCCCGTGGAGACCCATTTAGGAAGGTGAAGAGAGCTTTCGGACAAAAGGATCGAAAAGAAGTCTCTTGGACGTCAGAAAGACACTCTATCAGTAGTTCATGGGTCAATGTTATCTTACACTATTAACGATTTTAACACCGAAAAGGAGTCTTGAGACATTCCTATCTCTTCCTTCGTGTCGATGAAGATTGACCCCTATATCTGTCGCGAAGTGTTCTGCTCAAATAGGAAATCGACTCGGATACTATTACTCTGTAAAGGATCCAATTTCACCAGATTATATCGAGCTTTATACACTCAAGACATGTCTTTTACAGATCTAAGATTAGGGTCTAGAAGGTAAATATTGAATATCGGATCTGGTTCATTGAACTTATAAAATTCAGAGTGAAAGGAAAGGATATTCTGTATCCGTTTTTATATATGAGAGATCCCAAATAAATTCGCAATGATACTATCTACATATCCGAGATTGTGAAACAGGTTTCATGTACGTGACTTATGTCATACGCACATCAACAGTAGTCACCCTTTGATCCTACTTTTACCTTCCGACACGTTTCCATGTCTTCCTCCCTTTAGTATAGTGTAAATCTTTTGACACAAGGAGTAAGAAGTAAAGATTCATGTCTTATGATTCTTTTATACAATTCAATGAAAATGTATAAAAATTAATAGATTATTTGACAATTCAAGGAATTCCCTCTCTCTACGAAGAAGGAAGACGAATCGTATACCTTCGAAATAGAGTAAATGAAACGAAATCTAAAGATCGACCAAAAGGTCTAAACGTCTTTCTAGTATAAAGTATCTTCTCGTTTACGAAACTTTGATATACACTTGTTTCCTAGGTAGTGAAGAAATGGAACTTGTTCTACGATTTGAAAGACTTGAAGGCTAAAGAATGAACACCTGACCTTTAATATCATGAATAAAGTCTCCCACCAAAATACCTGAACCTATAGTATATCTTAAACGACGGACACGAACCACCTATTATGCTACATCATCACTCATCATATCGTCATCACCATGATTGTCATCATTTTCATCATCGATATCATCTTCGTCATCATTATCGTCAACAACGTAATGTAACTTTACAAATTGTAGCAATAGAGATGTCGTCCTCCAGACATGTCCACGTAGTACCATCTTTTAAGATCACGAATAGGTTTAGAACAAGGAAAAGGAGGACACGACGACCCCATTATAATGTGTAAGGGTTGGAGTCCACCGAGTCACCATTTCTTAGGTGGACGTTACGTTCTGTACACCCAAACTGGAGACTCAGTCCGCCCAGGGGACCTCTTCCTTTACCGTTGGACGAGGTCATAAGAACGGACCCTCTAGAGTACCTGTCTCCTTAGACCACCCGAAGTCAGGTACCCTTGCGTTTACTCAGTCTGTGTTCAATGGTCGACTTGTTGTTGGGGAACACTGATCCGTCCTGTTTCACGATCAAAATCGGTTATTTGATCCGTGTCTCAGATACATAAAGTAGAACTCCGTTTTCATGTTTTCTTGGTCGTCCACTGGGAAGTTAAGAGAGAACGGAATCACTCCGGGATAAGGTCTACCTTGTTGATGTCATATTACTTTAAAGACGGTTAAATCTAGGATTCACCTTGTCTTGAGGTCTGTTGGATTCACATATTATACACTCTTTATTTATGTGAACATTACACTATTCGATCACTTTTACCCCCGATAAACGGTGATACCGTAATGGACTAAATATTGCTGATCACGTAAATTCTTGTCAATTAGCACTAGAAGTCTTGTTCTTGTTAAGATTGGTCAAGAAGAGAATCTTCCAGAAATACCTGTTATTAAGGGACCACTGATTGTAGTTTAATTCCGTTACTATTATGAAGTTATCGTTTCTTTCTTTATAAAGAAGGCACTTGGGACCTTTGTACTGTCCGTTATAGTAACATTCTGATAGACTATTCCTCAAGTCCATAAAACTTATCTAATAATACCTATTTTAACTCAAGTCTACCAGATAAGAAAATGAACTTTTTTCCGCCTACGAAGGCTAAATTTCCTTAAGGAGACAAGTACACACACACATACCACGAATAAATAATTACGTCTCTGAATCAACCGACAAAACGTACCACTAGATTTGTGTTTGTTTATTTGTTTAGTTTCGGTTTTTTGGAGGGGTTTGGTTGTTACATCACCTCTAACATCAACTTCAATGAAAGAGAAAATGTCTGTAAAATTACGTGTTACGACATCCACACTACTGGAGGATGGTGAGAGGTAGACTTTCGGGAAGGAAACAGTGATAGGAGAACTACCCCCAGAAATCTATTCAGTAATACTCTGACGTAATGGATCACTAATTTTCGGGCTTAGAACCTTAGTTTGACGGATTAAGCTTACTATAGAGACGACAAACAATCAGTACACTGGAATCCGTTAACTGAAATTTTAGAGATAAGAAGACAAAAGGACGATCATTTTACCTCTACAGGTATCATTTATAAGACATTTGGTCAACACGATTAAATTGTACTATTTCGTAGACTTCGTGAATATTTTCATGGTCCGTACACATATCAGTGTAAAGACATTGACAATCGAAAGACAGATTCAACACCGAAAGATCCTGAGACAAAATAAAAGATATTTTATTTTGTTAACCTGATTTACTAGGCGGTTTCAGGACAATACAAAAAAAAAAAGGGATTCTTACTTTCAAGGTATCGGATTCTGACATAAACAGGGTAATAAAAGGGTATTGGATTAATTAAAGTCATGTTTTCTGAGAGTTATTTATCAAGAATGTACGTACATAGTTACTGAAATAATATTATCGATGGAAAAAAAAAATCCTAAATTTACAGTGTTTGACAAGATCTCAGATAATGGAATTTGAAAGGGTTACTTAGTTATTTCAGTCATGATAATAATGGAGTATCATGTCTACTTCATTATGTTTTTCTACAATCTATCGATAAAGTTCCAGTACATTATATTAATGACTTCTGATCATCTTCTTAGCCTCTTCCGTCACCGTGGGGTGAGGTCGTGAGAACGGACCTTTTAGGGTACCTTCCTCCTCGGACCATCCGACGTCAGGTACCCCAGTGATTCTCAGCCCGTACTGACTCGCTGAAGTGAAAGTACTTAACCTCTTCCTTTACCGTTAGGTGAGGTCACAAGAACGGACCTCTTAGGGTCTCTGTCTCCTCGGATCATCCGACGGGAGATACCCCAGCGTGTCTCAGCCTATCCTGACGTCACTGAATCGTCGTCGTCGTCGTCATCTTCTTACCTGAAGGGTTCACCGAGTCACCATTTTTTTAGGAGGTTACGTCTTCTACGTCCGAGTCAGGGACCCCAACTCTTCTAGGGTACCTCTGTCTTTGCCGTTGAGTGAGGTCTTGAGAACGGACCCTTCTCCTCGGACCCGTCTCCTCGGACCACCCGACGTCAGATACCACAACGCTTTCTCAGCGTGAGATGAATCTCTGATTTATTGTTGTTGTTCTTTCATCTTCTTATTCTGAACCTAAAATTACATACTGAAGATTCAAGGATATACTCTGAACCGATAAAGGTACTTCTGTTAAGTATTATATTGACCTTAACTATTTCTTTCGACTTCAGTTGAGAACTTTATTTCAAAGGTAATGGGTGCCGAGATGGTGTACCTCCAGTAGAGACTTGAACAGACCCGGTGAGTGTTTCTTTACTCAATAAAAATAATATTTACGTTTTCTAACGTAGATAGAACAGGGATGGTGTTACGGACTGTGCATATCCATGAGTCATACACAACTTACCTACTTATACGTTCCTTAGTTACCATTAATCTTTGGATCACCAACGACTCCCTCTGTGACTACCCAATATAAAGGACTCAACGAAATGCATCTTAATGGTTTCAGTACTAAGTGGAACTGAGTTACATTACATAGAACATATAAAATAAACGTGTTAGTGGTGTTTTTATCCATGTTACCCTTGACAATTCATTAAAATGTCTACTCCCATAATCAAGTTGGTTCTACGATTCAAAAAACTTAGAATTGAAGATCAACAAAGATGGTGTAGTGCAATCGTCTGTTTTAATAATAAAAAAAAAAAAAGATCTCCTTAAGTGACGTCGAAAGAAGTAATCCCGTTGAAAGAACTTCCAACAGGTGAAGAGTCCTTCCACTCCCGTGCCTCTTGATTCTCAGCCGTTACTGGCTGCACGTCGAAGGATAAAAATAAAGGTAGTAAGACAACAACTCGTTCAAAATCTAATTAGTAAAGACTTAAAAAACTAAACTTTACCTGTAAGTTAAGTAAGAGAGTTACACGATGGAAGAACTCGGTAATCGTAAAATATCCTTCACAAGGGTCCAGAAAGTATCTCATTAACTGGACTTATAGACACCACTCTCTGACACATTCGACATACTCCCCCACGGAACGTTTTCGGCAAGTCCCAATGGATAGTCCACTCACTCCACTATAAACATTTGGTTTATAGACTTCACGGAAGGTGTAAAAACGGGGTCGTCAAGTCGAACCGTCCCACTGTCGACTGTCAGTAAGTTACAGAGTGACAATATCTGTCCGACCAGATTTAACTTCACTAGTTACGAAACTAATTTCTCACTACTACTTTCATCAGTCCTACCAGTTTTACAAATCAGGATAATTGTAAGAGGACATTTGGTGACTTGGCAAACTAGTTATCTAGTCTGAAGATCTAACCTCTTATTGATACCGCCCGGTCAACCATTGCCCAAGAGAGTTGGTAGTAGGTCCCTTGAACAACGTTACAAAATTTCGTCGTGTCGACCTTTCGAGGTGAGGTCACGAAGTGTTTTAGTAAGAACCACACACTCTGTTAAACCGAATTGTAGCTTGTTTTACTGTGTAATTATACCCAGGTAAGAGGTCCGTAACTTACATAAAACGTCCTTTTTTACCGTTTGACTAAAACTCTTCTAAGTGTCTGGATACCTACTCACTACTGTCGAATGAGCGAAAAGGAAAATAAAATATTCGTTATGTAACTCATTAATTCCTTGTTATACCGATGACTTAATATAAAATTTTATGCATGAGACAGGGAAAGGAGTTAACTGACTCTTCTTTATTGTGAAGATTAGAAAATCTACATTATAAAGATTTCTTTAGTATTTCGGTCCTGAACCAAACATATATTTTAACTGTTTAAATACCCGATTCAGAGTTACTACTTTTTAGTCACATTACATACAAAGACATACCTAAAAATCAAAGAAATTAGAATGTAAGGAGAAACCTATTTGTCCTTTTTAAAAGACTTTTGAGCTATGGTCAAAGAATTATACCAAAATCTTATAGAGTTTCGTGTTTTTTTGTGTTCATATTTCCTGGGGAGAAGAGAGGAATAGACCGGTAAGTCCTTATCTTTCCACAATGAGTCTAAGACTTTCATACGTAAAGAAACATAATTTGGAGAAGGTTCTTCTAAAACTTCGTTTTACCTTTCTGTACCCTATTTAGTATTATTTTATTCTTCAGTCTCACAACTTTGACATTTCACTCAACGTTCTTCCCAATGTTTAAAAATCATGACACTACATTCAAAAACTTTTTAGTAATCTTGAGTCGATTTTAAAATGATACTCGACGATTGTTGGTTTCAATTCAATCTTCTAGGGGTTATACACATTTCTACTGTTGTTGGTCTCGAGTCACCTTCGTTCTTTTCAATTTTAAGGTTTTAGTGGTAAAAGATTATTGGTTCCATTATTAACCAAATCTGTTCGTAATAGTTTATAACAATTTGAATAATTGATTTGATGAAAGTCCTTAGTCCTATAAGTATACCAGAGTTTCGTAGAAGGGTATCAATTGGACTATGACGATTCCTTATTTATATGGAAGGATACTTTACTAAGTGATCCGTATCATTGGTTAAATAGTCAGAACCGTAGTAATTGTTTGTGGAATGATATATGGTGAGGAACACACTACGTTGTTCATTCGTTGTAGAGATACATCATAAGGATGGTCTTGACAAATTGAACTGAGATCACTACTTCTTTATCCGTTTTAGTCTTACACTTTTCTTGACTAAAGGTTCAACATTCAGGGACACAATTCCTCTTGTGAAAGATAATACAAAAGGTGAGGGGATATTGATACGAACACTAAGTCACCAGAATTTGGTCAGAAGTTCCTATGGATAATGAGACTTGTAATCGAAATAAAATCTACGAAAAAGAAAGGTATCCGATGCGTTCAGTGGTTATACTTCGTGGTTCTTCCGATATTCCACCGTTTAATTTAAGGGAAAAGAATTTGTCAATGAAATTGACCAAGGTAATACTGAAGATCTTGACTGTACCCTTAGTCGTCCCGGGCCCATCGTAATGAGTTCTTTCTAACGATACAGAGTCCCGAATTACCTTTACACGAAAATTCAACATAGGACTTTCGTACAGACGATATCTTTTCCTATTCAGAATACTCTAACCTCCTACAGTTGAGACTTACAAGGACCTCGATTTACCACAGAGGACCATCAATAAGAATACTGGACCGGAACAAGAGGGGTTTACCCGTTAATAAACGTCAGTCTTTAAAAGATTGTAAAAACACAAAGATAACACTATTTTTCCCGTTGATTTATTAGAATAACTTAACTACCTATTTTTCTTCTGCTCTGTTATTTTTACCGACACCGTACATGGTGTCAAAAAGACAGAGACAGATAACGTTTCAAAGGTACTGAAATTAACCTAAAGAAGTAAACCATCCCTAGTAAATACTCTCTGTATTTTTTTTTTATGAGTAATCTAAAGGGGACCCCTCTGTCAAGACCTTCAACATTAAAAGATGACATTCATACTTGTCGAAGTGACACTTTTCTTCCGAAGTCTATCTATTACTTTTATTACGTCAAATAAAGTATTCTGTAGGTCGGATTTCCGGAGGATTTACCTTTTGTCTACAAGAGGCGTAGAAGTGAAAAAGAAGTCTTTATGTCGGTTAAAAATCTCTCGATTCCTCAGTCTACCTCGACTTCCTTCTCGGACAGATTACTGGAATCGATGTTTTAGGACGTCTCTTTTTTAGTACCGTTATTATAAATAACCCGTGGACGCTACGTGGTTTTGAGCCATCCGTCAAATTCTTGTATCGTTGTGCTACTTAGACCATGATAACAGTAGAAGTAAGATATCGACTTTTTTGATCTTGAGTTCTCTCAAATTATCCTATTAGGTTTATATTTTATCAGTAGTCCGTCAGAGTAGATCTTTGGTCCGGGTATTCACTTCCTTTTGTGGACTTACATAAGTCCGAATGTCTCTAAGGTACCCAATAAAAGTATAACCAGATTTAAAGATACTGTCGGGAGTTCTATTCATAACATTCATCACACCTCTGTACCTTTAACTCTGAGTCTCTCTACTTTATGGAACGGGTGGCAGTAAGAAGACCCTTGACCCATTACAGACGTGTGAGTCACAGTGGTGAAGGTTTTGTCACAGGAAATGTCCGTAGTACGAGTGTGATAAAGCACCTATTTCTTTGACACCTGGTATATATGTTACTTTATAGTGAGTCAGTATTTTTTCTTGTTTATATTCAGTCAACATCACTCCACCAACTTTGAACTCGGACAATGTGTCTCATTTCATTCAGTCTTTCTCTTTTTTGTTTATAGCATATAATTGCGTACACATACCTTAGATATTTTTACCATGGATACTTGGATAAATGTCTCTTCTTTACCTCTACGTTTACATCTCTTTCCTGACCACCTGTGCAGTTCTCTTCCTCTCCCATCCTGTCTAACTCTTTCATTGTAACTGTATATACAGGATAGTACACACTTTATCGACTCTTCGACGACTTAATGTGTCCCTTTAGTCGGACCGTGAGACACTACTGGACTGGATCTTCCCACCCTAGTCCACATCTCCCTTCGATAACTCTCTCCTGTATATATATATATTAATAATGACTGGACGTAACTACATACTGTCTCTGGTGGTGTTGTAACATTTCGTTAATAGGAGATTAATTTTTTTTATTTCACATAGTACGATAGAGAATAGAAAACGAATAACTCAAAAAGAGAAAAAAAAAAACATACTGAAAGAGAATACGGAGACTTCGACATTCTGATAATCTACGAGTCAACGTAGACTGAGAAACACTGGGGTACCTGACATCAGGTCGTCCAAGGAGACAAGTACCTCAAAAGGTCCGTTCTTATGACCTCACACAACGGTAAGGGAAGAGGTCCCCTAGAAGGACTGGGTCTCTACCTTTGGTCTAGAGGAAGTGACGTCCGCCTAAGAAATGGTCGACTTGATCTTCCCTTCAAAGAATATGGAGATTAAATATAATTTACATACTTTAATATACTTTATAAACCCGAATTTAGAGATAGTATCTATTAGGATCCTACCAGTCTTTTATACCGGTTCCGTTCATCTTGAATACAGTTCGAACCCTTTTATTAGGGTCTAGGGTTACAATTAGTGTTGTCTAACTCGATTCGAATTTGAAAATTTATTCTTGTAATGTGTTTGTCGTTTCGGGTATGGAAAGAAAGACACATTTTATGATGACATTCGGTGACACCGTTTCTAATTAAAAGAGAGTCATATGTCATCGAGAAAGGAAAAATCATTATCTTGTGGAGTTGCCGGTGTGTACCGAAACGAGTGTCCTGTCAAGTACTCTGGTGAGTCTATTTACGGTGTAAACGTTTGAGGAGAACGTTTATTATTCTGATACCTTCAGTCAATGTACCTTGTACTCTCCTCCACTTCCCGACTTAAGTTACGGTACTTAATTTACTTTTGACGAACGAAAGGTAAGGAAGAGATGGGGAAAGAAACACAGATTTCTCTTTCAACACGGTCCTTCTAAGATTCTGTGCTCTGTCGGTGGAATCACTCAGCGTCTTCCTGTTCTACCTTCCGTTGACCCAAGGACCTTTTAGAACACCCCGGCTTGACGGGTGGACGACGGTTGAGACGACTGAAGACTTGACTCTCGCTTTATATATAAATAAGACGAACTCAATGACACAAACTCCATAGAAACAATATCCTCGAATCACTGAATCGTCGTCGTCGTCGTCGTCGTCGTATATAGAATAATCTAGTCACAAACGACTTTATTTTTAGTTCTAGGTATAAGAATTAGTTCTTTCAAAATACTTAATGTACACTCAGATATATTATCGGAGATATAAAAGATCATCTAAGTACCACTATATCATGTATCGTAATATCCAGTTTTACATAGTGGATTTTTAAGTATATAATCTTGAAAAATTTTCGTTTTTTGTTTGTTTTCTTTGTTATCGGTAGATACATGACAGATGTTCTCTGATAGAAATCCATATTCCTGTGTGTCTGACTTTCACTTCTTTACCTTTACCTTTGGTTTTCTTTCGGCCCTATCGATATGAATATAGTCTGTTTTTTTCTGAAAATTTATTTATGATATTATTTTCTGTTCTAGTAATGTATTACTGATTCCCTAGTTAAGTTGTTCTCTTATAGTGTAAACATAAATACGTAGGTTATATCCGTTCAGTTCTTCGTTGTGAATCTTGATCTGTACTTTCTTACCTGACTAAGGTTTAACCCTTTCCTCATGCAGTTCCGACATATAACAGTGGGACGAATAAACTGAATATACGTCTCATGTAGTACTCTTTATGACCTGACCTTCTTCGTGTTCGACCTTAGTTCTAACGGCCCTCTTTATAGTTATTGGAGTCTATACGTCTACTGTGGTGGGAATACCGTCTTTCACTTCTCCTTGATTCTCGGAGAACTACTTTCACTTTCTCCTCTTACTTTTTTGACCGAATATTTTGAGTTGTAAGTCTTTTGATTCTAGTACCCCAGACCAGTGTAGTGAAGTACCGTTTACCTACCCCTTTGTTACCTTTGTCAGTGTCTGAAATAAAAGAACCTGAGGTTTTAGTGACGTCTACCACTGACGTCGGTGCTTTAAATTTCTGTGAACGAGGAACCTTCTTTTCGATACTGTTTTTTTTTTTTTTTGTTTTGATCTGTCGTATAATTTTTCGTCTCTGTAATGCAACGACTATTTCCAGGTATATCAGTTTCGATACCAAAAAGGTCATCAGTACATACCTACACTCTTAACCTGGTATTTCTTCTGACTTGTGACTTCTTAGCTACGAAAACTTGACACCACAACCTCTTCTGAGAACTCTCAGGGAACCTGACGTTCCTCTAGGTTGGTCAGGTAGGATTTCCTTTAGTTAAGACTTATAAGTAACCTTCCTGACTACGACTTCGACTTTGAGGTTATGAAACCGGTGGACTACACTTCTTGACTGAGAAATCTTTTCAGTGGACTACGACACTTTCTGACTTCCGTCCTCCTCTTCTCTCACCGTCTCCTCCTCTATCGACCTACTACAGTGACTAAGTTACCTGTACTCAAACTCGTTCGAGGTCCTCTACCACTTCCTGTTCCTTCGAACCGTAGGACGTTAGGTGCTCCGGCGTTTCCCAACCTGTGGTGACTCGTTGACTTATTGTTGTTGTGTTATATCCTAGTGGATTTATATATTTCGTTTATAATTGTCTGGAGTTCCTTCTTTATGTTAGATGTCTAAGTTACTTTAGGGATATTTGTAAGGTCAACATATGTAGTGTCTTTATCTTGTTTGTTAGGACTTCCGACTGTCTTTGGTCCTTTTCTGGTATTATCGGTTTCGTTCGAACTCTTTCTGTTTTCGACCTCCGTAGTTAGAGGGACTAAAGTTTTATTTAACGTATCGATGTCTTTAATTTTATGATAACCGAAATTTTTCCTGTGTCTGGTTGTCTTGTCTTACTTTCACTTTCGCTTCAACGAGTCAGTACAGGTTGAGAAACACTGTAGTACCTGACGTCGGATGGTGCCAGGAGGTAGGTACCCTAAAAGGTCCGTTTTCATAACCTCACCCAACGGTAACGGAAAAGGTCTCCTAGAAAGGTTGGGTCCCTCGTTTGGATCCAGAGAACGTAACATCCGTCTACGAAATGGGAAACTCGGTGGTCCCTTCTATCTCATATCTTGTCCTATCTGTCGGGATTTAATTCGGGTGTACACATATCATTTTATTAAATACTGTTTCCTCTGTTCTTATATGTTCCCCTGTCCAGTCAGAGAAGTTGTTATTTATCACGACCTTTTTGTCCTGTCGGTGTACGTTTCCTTACTTTGACCTAGTAATGAATATAGTATGTGTTTTTAATTGAGTTTTACTTAATTTTTGAGTCTATATTCTGGACTTTAGTACTTCGAGGATCTTCTCTTGCATCCGTCATTCAAGGAACAACATCCAGAACCACTATGAAAAAGAATTTTTTAGACTGTGGGCTTTGTTGCCTATGTTTTCGGTTCTATTTGTTCACCATGATGGACCTTAATTTTTTAGAGACGTGTCGATTCCGTTGTTAGTTGTGTTGCGTTTCCGTTATATGACTTACCATCTTTTATACACGTTTTATATATTGATTACAAAATTTTATACATTATAACATTACCCGAAGGGACTATCGAGTCAACCATTTCTTACACGGACGGTACGACCTCTGGGTTCAAAACTAAGGACCCAGTCCTTCTAGGCGACCTCTTCCCTATCCGATGGGTGAGGTCGTAAGAACCCGAAGAGAACATCGAGTCGACCATTTCTTAGACGTACGTTACGCTCTGTGGGCCCAAACAGGGGACCCAATCCTTCTAGGGGACTTCTTCCCTTTCCGATGGGTGAGGTCATAAAACCGGACCTTTTAAGGTACCTGATGTCTGGTACCTCAACGTTTCCTGACCTGTGCTGACTCGCTGAAAAATGAGATATAACATTATATTTAAATATTACTACACATAAATTATAAGTTTCATTATTTCTTGAGTATGTCAAGTTAGTGTTTTTGAGTGTTTGTTAGGGTAATTTTTATCCATGTAGACTTATCTGAAAAAGTGTTTCAGTATGTCAATCGGTTGTCCACGTGTTTTTCTACGACTTGTAGTAAATAGTAGTCTCCTTACGTTTAATTTCGATGTTACTCTATAGTGGGTGTGGACAAACATACCGATACTAGTTTTATTTGACCTTTATCGTTCATGACCTCTCCCACACCTCTTTCCCCTTGGGACCACGTCACAATCATCTTTACATTTGACCTTGTCGGTGATACCTTTTGTCATACCTCTAAGAGCTTTTTTTTTTTTTCATCTTGATGGTATACTAGGTCACTAAGGAGAAGACCTATAAATAGGTTTCTTTTATTTTTGTGATTCAGTTTTTCTATATATACGGGAGTATAGATTACGTCATGACAAATATTATCGGTTTCATACCTTTGTTGGGTTCACGGGTGACTACTCACTTACCTACTTCTTTAACACCAAATATACGTGTTACCTTATATTAAATCGGTATTTTTCTTACTTTAGAACGGTAAACGGTGTTGTATATACCTAGAACTTACGAAATACGATTCATCTTGTTCAGTGAGTCTCTTTCTGTTTATGGTATGCTAGAGAAAAAATACATTTTTTTTTTCTTTTCTTTTCTTTTCTTTTCTACTTCTGTTCGAGGGTTTCGTTGGAACATCTGTTCTTTTGTCTAAATACCTCGGTTAACTACTCTAGTCTCTACCCCTCACTCCCCACCCTTTTTACCCATTTCTACTATAAATTTTCGTTTTTTGTGAGTTATCACCCGTCAATCCTTCCGGCCCCGAAGCTGTCTTGTAATGACAAATGACTGATACTGTACGTCCGATACCCA
The DNA here is from genome assembly GCA_006410555.1 of Capra ibex. Taxonomy (NCBI): domain Eukaryota; kingdom Metazoa; phylum Chordata; class Mammalia; order Artiodactyla; family Bovidae; genus Capra; species Capra ibex. Next base: position 9,456,992 of record SJYO01033645.1, read on the forward strand.
CCAACCCCCCACACAATCAAATCACCTCCCCTTTTCTGACCTTCGAAACGCTGGGGTACCTGACTTCAACGGTCCGAGGAGACAGGTACCTTAAGAGGCAGTTCTTATGGTCTCACCCATTGGTAAGGGAAAAGGTTCCCTAGAAGGGTTGAGTCTCTAACTTGGACCTAGAGGACGTAACGTCTGCCTAAGAAATGACGGGCTCGGTGGTCCCTTTGGGTCTCTTAAGGTCGCAGAATTATTGTTTAAATTAAAAGGGTATCCTGGAAGTCATTACTTCGACTAAAAAATTACCACGATTGATGAATCGATACTTTTTCGACCACGAAAGTATAGAATTATTAACGATTGAGTTCTCTTTGTAGAATGAAAACATGATAACGGGATTGTATTACACAGAAGTTAAATATATCGATAAAAAGGACAACGACACCTCTTATTTGGAGTTTACGAACAGTTTTCTCTTTTCAGTTGGGTTCCGAAACCTTTCTTGGAGTACCGGACAACTTTGACTCCTTTACAGGGGGCACAGGGAAACCCTTGACTCTTACATCGGGACTATTAAAGACTTATCTGTTTAAAGTTCAGTAACAACAGACATGTTTAAGTATTTCTTAACACGTACAAACTTCGTTATCTTTGAGACGTTTCATACATCGTGTACGTACGACGAGCGAGTCAGTACAGGCTGAGAGACGCTACGACACCTGACATCGGGGGGTCCGAGGAGACAGGTACCCTAAGAGGTCGTTCTTATGACCTCACCCAACGGTAAAGGAAGAGGTCCCCTAGAAGGACTGGGTCCCTAGCTTGGGTGTAGAGGACGTAACCGTCCACCTAAGAAATGGTGACTCGGTGGACCCTTCGACGTTATCTTTGATACTAGATAAGGATATTTTAGGTTCTTCACACTATCGGAAAGAAGGAAGGTGAGCCAGAGGTGGGGGAAATCGGGTCTGACTATCATGAGGACGATCTCACTGATCAATCCAGGTACCAAGTATAGATGTTGGTAGAGGAATAGTTTACGAACCAGAACGGTGTGAGAATAAAAAGAGAAAACTTGTCCAAGAAGAGTAGAAAATCATTATACTTGACTGTCTTGAATGTTTTAGTAAACAAAGACCGAGAAAAAAGAATTATTAAAGAAGGGGTTAAATAAAGAGGGAAAGTATAAAGTGACATTCAGTCCTTCTTGGTTCGGTGTCGAAGTTAAGAACCGAATCTTTAGAGTCGATTTGTCGGTCAACGTAACGAACATTCAAGAAAGAAGATGTTTTGGAATTTTATACTTGTGTCAAGAAACGATGGAATAATTCTGCTAATATAATAAGAGTAACCGGATACTGTACAAGGGGAAAAGGTAGACTCTGGAGTAGTTTTACCGGAAATGGTAAGGATAAAGATGGTTATAAGATGAGTACTAATACATATATAAGAGGTTATACCTATGACAGAGATGTCAAAAGAAGAAGAAGAAGAAGAAAAAAAAAAAAAAAAAAAACGACTAGACAGTAGTCTTAACGAAAATTTAAAGATGAGTACCGTTTGATCCGAAAAAAGTTTGTACGTAGAACTTTGAGAGGGTCAGAGATGGATAACGGACTAAGGTTTCGACGAAGACGTGTCAATCCATAAACAATGTCGTCTTCCGGTAGGAATCGTGGTAGAAGTCAGAGTTAAACGAGTCTGATTCTAAATCAGACGGACCATTGTATATGGTATCTGACCATAGAATTTGTTGTGTGTCAGTGAAGGGTCAATGCCTCCGACCTGTAGACTCTAGTACCACAGTCATATAAAATATAGAAACCATATAAAATGTAGAATAAAATATGAGAATCAAATGTATAGCGGTGAAAGAACGACACAGGAGTGTACCTCCTCTCCAGTAAAGAGGGTACAGAAAAAAAGAAATCGTGTACCTAGGATAGTACTCCTATCTTAGAATAGATTTGGATTAATGGAAGGTTTCGGAAGTGGATAATTATCCTGAAGTTATATACTTTTTAACTCCCCCCCCCACCATATCCGTGTCTCCCCTCTGTGTTCGTAAGTCAGGTATCATGGTAAGAATAAAAAACTTAGAGTCGATTTACAATAGTGGAGATCTACGAAGGAACTTAAGTTCCTGTTTTGACTTAACGACGGAGGGGACTTCACAGATCCGTACATTAACATGGAAATTATACCGTAGATAACACAACTGTAATATAGAAAAGACGAGACCTAAGAGGGGGGTGGGGTTCATAATTACTCGAACACTGATACAGATTAAAGAGGTATATTGGAGATACGGACAGTCTCCGGGACCGTAGATCACACAAGAACCATCCACAACTAACTCACTTATTTATGTTCCTGATAAACATAAATAGATCCAATATGATAAATATACAAGTTTCTATACAAGTGTCATTTTCTTTCTTTCGTGTCCTAATCTTCCTTAAGTCTATACTGGTATTTACTTTCAGGGGCCATCTGAAGACTTCTGTTAGTCTTTTAAATTTTTAAAGTGACGAGTTAAGGTCAACGGAAAACGTTTTCCTTTGGAACACGGTTTTATGAAAGACTTTGTCTCTAAATAGGGACAGACAAAAAAAATTTATTATTACATCAAAGAGAATAAACATTATAGGGAGTATATAGGAAGGTCGCTAGTACATTGACTTATAACAGATGTTATTAGAGTGGAGACCGTAGAGTAATTCGTTTCGGACCAAGTCATGACCTCCCTTATTGAGTAGTTTCAGTTGTTTAACACGACTTCCCGTCGAAGTGAACGGAGATTACATTCTTTTGTCAGGAAACCCTTAGACGTCCCTTCTTCGATTTCACTGTAGAATCTGACTAAACATACTGAGACTTCGAGTGGAAGTATACTATCGTTTCTTGTGTTGAATAATTTGTGATACTAAGTCATTTACAAATTAGTCATTGATTACAGACAGCCCGTAACACAACCCGTGACATCCAAACTACTACTTACTCTGTGTAAGAAACGAAAGTCCCCTGAGTTATTCAATTCTACTCTGGATAATTTGTTTATATGATAAGACCGTCTTGGTAATCCCGTCCCAGACACAAACTAAACAAGTGAGAAAATTCTCGAACCCTATCAAGGACTCTGTCATACTGAGATATGTAGAACAATTCGTTTAATTTTTGTTATACCCGTCATATATATTTTCGTTCCCATGCAAGTTCCGTGGTATAAGATTACGTGAAACAACACTTTCTCTCCGACCCGAACCCTCTTCTGAAAAATCTTCGTCCTTTTCAGACACAAAACTGCCCACTGATCTATGGAACAACCTTCAACATTTTACCTATTTTTCCTGACTTTTAACTCTCCTGCCTTGAAAGGTTCGTTTCATACGTTTCCGAACCGTAACATTTTATCCTGTCTTTCTCTGTCGGTTTTTCTTATACAGAATGTCTTTTTACCTTCTCTTATATTTTCGTTGAATGTGACTCTTCCTACCCTCGGGGTATTTCTCTCACTTCCTCTTACTGAGAATGACGTCTCTTGATCACCTTAAACTGTCGAAGAAGTCCAATTCAAGTCGAGGTCAATTATGTTTCGGACTAGAATACAGTTCCCGAAGGTCTTGACACGGTGGTGAGAAACTTGATCCTTAAGTTTCTGGACCGTATAGGTATATTATCTCTCTAGTACAAATTTGTGAGAGTTCTGGACTTTGTCCACGTAAATTTTCACCCTCCACCTGGTTCCTGATGACGAATCTTCGAAGGAAACGAGAGTCGGAAACGACTTAAAGAAAGAGACGACACATTTAGATTGAAGGGTTCAAACATCGAGTCCCTTGCACAGACTCAATACAATCACGGGGAACATCTCCATACAGAAACGAAAATAGGAGATCACTTCGGTACCTGTCCATTATCTAAGTAGACGAAATGATACGGTCTCCGAAATTTATTTTTGGTGTTTAGTCTTCACTGTACCACACTACCCTTCTCATTCCGATAGCTGCACTCTTTTGAACTCCAGTTCCAGAATAAAAGATCGAAGATGGAGTCACTCTAAAATCAAAGAGACTCAGAGTCAATGGAGTATGTATAACATCCCAATTGTGTTAAATAGTTTTGATGATTATTCAATCAGAAGTATATTTTATTTTTAACTATATTTCAGTATCTTATTATTACTGGTAAAAGACTCGTAAACAATGTAGAAGGGGGTTCAAAGGGAACAATAAAGTAAATTAGTAGAACACAGGTTGATAGACGTTGGGGTACCTGATACCGGATGGTCCGAGGAGGCAGGTACCCTAAAAGGTCCGTTCTCATGACCTCACCCAACGGTAAAGGAAGAGGTCCTCTAGAAAGGTTGGGACCCTATCTTGGGTCCACACGACGTAACGTCCGTCTGTGAACTGGTAGATTCGGTGGTCCCTTCGGGAATTAATAGAATTAATGGGGATTATTTAACTATAAAGAATAAAAAGATTAAACTTTTATCACTTTGATTTAAAGTTTATCTATTATTGTGTATGTTTATACTTACGGTCGTTATAAATATGAATAATCATTTAGAAGTAAAAAACTTAGTACAAAAAAACCCATCCTCAGAACTTCTTCCTCTGTAAAACAGAACGAATTGTGATTTGAGAATTTTATTTTTAATTATTGAAGGAACTTAAGGATCTCATTGTGTACGTCATTACCATTATAATAATCGTCTTCGGTTGTAAATGACCCTAAAAAGTTAGACATAGTCTGTGACACGATGGGAAATATATTCAATATAGAATCAAGGAGTAAGTCAAGTCAAGTCAGCGAGTCAGCACAGGCTAAGAAACGCTGGGGTACTTAGCGTCGTGCGGTCCGGAGGGACAGGTAGTGGTAGAGGGCCTCAAGTGAGTCTGAGTGCAGGTAGCTCAGGCACTACGGTAGGTGGGTAGAGTACGAGGCAGCAGGGGAAGAGGAGGACGGGGGTTAGAGAGGGTCGTAGTCTCAGAAAAGGTTACTCAGTTGAGAAGCGTACTCCACCGGTTTCATGACCTCGAAGTCGAAATCGTAGTAAGGAAGGTTTCTTTAAGGTCCCAATCAGAGGGAGTCTTACCTGACCAACCTAGAGGAACGTCAGGTTCCCTGAGAGTTCTCAGAAGAGGTTGTGGTGTCAAGTTTTCGTAGGTAAGAAGTCACGAGTCGGAAGAAGTGTCAGGTTTAGAGTGTAGGTATGTACTGGTGACCTTTTTGGTATCGGAACTAATCTGCCTGGAATCAACCGTTTGATTACAGAGACGAAAACTTATATGACAGATCCAACCAGTATTGAAAAGAAGGTTCCTCATTCGCAGAGAATTAAAGTACCGACGTCAGTGGTAGACGTCACTAAAACCTCGGGGGGTTTTATTTCAGACTGTGACAAAGATGACAAAGAAGTAGATAAAGGGTACTTCACTACCCTGGTCTACGGTACTAGAAGCAAAAGACTTACAACTCGAAATTCGGTTGAAAAAACGAGAGGAGAAAGTGAAAGTAGTTCTCCGAAAAATCGAGGAGAAGTGAAGGACGGTATTCCCACCACAGTAGACGTATAGACTCCAATAACTATAAGGAGGACCGTTAGAACTAAGGTCGAACACAAAGAAGGTCGGGTCGCAAAGTGTGATTTTACTTATGAAATACGTATTATAGTAAGATGGTACACTCATTGTAATAGTGGTAAACGTGGTACTCTTTCGACTCCAAGTCTACTCGTTTCTTTTAAAGGGTTACGGTTCGTCTTTCATCTCCACGGTCTTAAGGTATGTCAGATTGGAGCCTGATTCGTCACAATGTGACTGATTTCTAAAAGATCACACGTAAAAGTTGACTTTTAGATTGTACTGTGGTTTTATGGTATAAGGAGAGTCGAGAGACAGGAGTACATACGATAGTAGGTACGACGCTATTTATAGTTGGAGACAAAATATAGACTACAATGTACAGGAGTCATGACGTAAACCTCTCCCCACCTTATTTTCAAATGTGATGTTTATAGAAGTAGACCTCTATCCACCAGATGGTATTAGTATTAGACCTCTATCCACCAGACGGTATTAGTAAAACACCGGGAAAGGATTCGGTAAAGGGTTAAGTGGTTTTTCATACACATAATTCTCATTATCCTCAAAGGTTTTAACCGTAGTTGTTAACACATGAAGATAATAAGTTAAAGAAACGAATTAGTCTTTCTTTTTGGAACTGGTTGTCTGAAATATAGGGTAATTCACCGTACTGTCTGAGCTACCTGTACTCAGACTCACTTGAGGCCCTCTACCACTACCTGTCCCTCCGGACCACTCGACGCTAAGTACCCCAACGTTTCTTAGCCTGTACTGACTCGTTAACTTGACTTGACTTGACTTCATATGAATGCAGATGAGGATAAAGATTTTAAAAATAAATGAACGTACAAAGTTATGACGTAGATCTTTTGTAAACATTGTAAACGTTCCGTAGTTCTCTTGAAAAGGATTACCGAAAGGGAGATCTTAGACTTTAAGCTTGTAAGGAAAAACCATTTTTCTCTACTAATGCAACCCAGTCAAATTATTATACGAATAACTAAGTCAACTATAAATGACTCGAGGATGGTACACAATCTGTCTTCGTCGTCTGTTAGACCCCTCTCTCTTTTTTTATTGTTTAATTACGTTGTTAAAACTTATTTCTACTTAAAATACTTTCCTGGAATTTTACCGTATTACCTAATTTTTTACTATTCCCCCAGTGTTCTACCAGAGTTAATTCTCTACTGGAGACTCGACTCTGGACTTACCCTCGTTCTTCCTGAGTCGGACACATTCACACCCCTTCTCATAAGGTTCTTATCGACCGTCGTTTACATTTTGGAGACTCCTCTTTGTTCGACTTACGCAAGGTCTTTGACTTCATCTAGCTACTTCGACGTCACATCTCTCTATTCCTACAGTACTACACTTTACTCTAGTATATCTATCCTTCCTTTGTCTATGATCTCTAAAGACCTGGTACAATTCTAGAAGTTAGAACTAACCTTCTCGCAATTGAAATTATTCGTAAGTTACGTTTTTGTCCACTTTCAACTTTCTTAAAAGGTTTGTAGTATATTCTTACTCCAATAGTTTTATGAAGTAGTCACCTTTAGGACCAGGTTATTACCGTAGGGTCAACATGTCTCCGGGGTCTCTATCCTTCCCCATATTTCTACTCGGACCCCAGACCCATTTTTCCTCATCTTACTCGGTGTTATCTCCTGTTATATTGTAAAAAGATTCCGAGTCAGAAGTACGGTTGCTTCATTTAAGTAAAGGACACTCGTAAGAACTAAACATTGGTAGTCGTAGGTGGAAAGGCAGAAAACGATCATCGTGTCTCTTTAGTGGGACCCTTAGTGAAGTGAGGGTGAGAGTCAGGTCCTTGGAGTTTACCACAACTGAGGAACAGTACAAGGACCCTGACACCTCTCCTACCGTAAACACTAGAAACGGACTGATGAATATCGTAGAGTAATGAGACCGGTGTTTCAAACTAAGTCCAAACCCCTACACGAGGTTACACCCGATCACTGGCGATACAGTTCTAACGAGAAGGTTACAGACTCATTTCGTTTTGTTTTGACAAAAGGCGTTTAAGGTCGTACCTTCTGATATTCATATCTTAATGCTCGTTGAAAGGCCGACGGTGCACCCCGGATTTTTACTTGGGTTTACCTCCTCGTACTTCGACTCTTTATCTCTTTCGTACCCTAAATTGTCGTACCAAACTCAAGGTAGAGTTCGTCGGGAATCGAATACAGTCAGTCCAGGTCCTGTTTCGTCTTAAGTGAGATCTACCAAATATACTTTCATGAAATTACTTTGTTAATAAAAGTCTCCTAACTCGTTTCAATTCCCTCTTTTTTTGTGTGTGTGTTTCTTCCTGTACCGTGAGTTTAGATCTGTTTTTGCTTGAACAACAGTGAAGACCTTCATTCCTGTTCCTCTTCTTTATCGGAATAAGGTGGAGTCATCACCTCTTCACGAAATATCCCCTATAACCTTCACCTCTCTACCTTTGAGTCGGGACTTCCTATGTCCCTCTTCTTTTCTTCACAAGACTATAAAAAGAGTGGGTCGGAAGAGTTGAGACCGGTCATTGAGGGACCAGTAGTGGGTTGACCTTCTCTCGATCGTTTCAATCACTCCGTTAATTCTCTTTAGTCGGAGGTTACAGTGTCTCTTCTGATTCCTTTTCACCAATTACGTACCATTTGTCACGTTTTTCTCTTATTAAACGTGTTTCAGTTTAACTTATGGGACATTGAAGAGTATATACACTCGATTTTGCATGTATGTAGGAGTGAGACAAAACTCCGGTAGTCTTTAACCATACGGTGGAAAACATTAATTTTTCTAAGATTGATTATTTAGGAACCCTAGAACTTTTTAACGTCATCGGAGAGGGTGTGTCTTTAGAAAAAAATATTTCATAGAACGAGACAACTCCCAGTCTCACTAGAACTTTGTCGGTCGATACGTTAACCATTCACTTTACATACATGTGCAACAAGGTCCAGAAAGACGTTTCTGGTCGACCCTTTCTCTCAGCCTTCTCAGCGACTCAGAAGGTATAGATAATCTACTTTTATAATTATCTTACTCATCTCATCAACCATATAAAAGTACAGATCAAATTACACCTACCCATTTATAAGTATACTATCGTCAAAGAAAAGTGTGTCTCGAGTCACTCTTGTGAAGAAGTTTAATTTACTCAGGTCACCCCGTAAATTTCAACCTATCTCTCTCTATCCTTACAAAGACGTTCTGTATCTACTTACCAACACATTAGAAATCCAGAGATCTGTGTGTTTTCATGGAGGAGACTAATAAGTTTTACTTTAAGATATAGTATTACATCTTCATTACTTTTCCATCGTTTAATTAGGATTTGAAATAGTGGACTTTCCCTCCAGTGTTTCAACTAATGGAAGTAAAATACCTACTCTTTTTACGTAAGTCTCTCCGCTTCACTGCACGACTTACAGTGGATCGGGTCAATCACCACCTCGATCTCAATCTGGAACTTAAGATTTAGAACCGGAATTCGTAAAACAAGATGGTTCATTATAATATCTCCAAACTTACGTCTCTATTGTCTACCCAAACTTAAGACCAATGTATCGAAACTACAATTTAGATAATTACTCCACGAATGGAAAAGGGACCACCGAGTCTACCATTTCGTAGACGGACGTTACGCCCTCTGGGCCCAAGGTAGGGACCCAGCCCTTCTAGAGGACCTCTTCCTCTACCGTTGGGTGAGGTCATGAGAACGGACCTTTTAACGTACCTGTCTCCTCGGACCATCCGATGTCAGGTACCCCAGTGTTTCTCAGTCTGTGCTGACTTACTGAAGTGAAGTGAAGAATGGAAAAGGGACCACTGAGTCTACCATTTGTTAGACGGACGTTACACCCTCTGGGTCTAACTAGGGACCCAACCCTGCTAGGGGACCTGTTCCTTTATCGTTGGGTAAGGTCATAAGAACGGACCTCTTGAGGTACCTGTTATGGCAGGTACCCTAACGTTTCTCATCCTGTACTGACTCGTTGATTGTGAATGCAAAAGGTGTCACTTTATAAGATCGAATTACATATTACGGATAACCAAACGTTAATAACAGTAAAGAGGTCTCAAACCGGTCCCAACATAACTGTGTATATGTAAAAGGAAAAAATCTGAAGTATATTAGAACGAGTTGGATCAGTCAGGAAAAATTTTAGTGTCTTCCTACAAGTAATCCCATGATAACCATTCAGTTTCATAATCTTAAGTCTTCAAGGAGATGAGTTTAATGGTAGTACCAATTATATAGTGGAGAGAGACGATAGATTTTTACAGTCGCATATTTCTCAATTGTTCGAACTGTCACTACCATAAACGAATAGAGACTTGAAAACACCAATTCCTTCGATTTGACACTTAAAATACCGTCTGAAAGTTTCGAAGCAGGTCTCAACTTTTCGTCCGTAGCCAAAAAGAGAAACTATTAATTGATACTTCACAGAACCCATTAGGTTAGGTTTTCGACCGTCGTAGATACCGGAGGGTGAAAATTCTTCTCGAACGTCTTACGGAGTCAAGTCGAGAAAAAGGGGAGACAAAGGGGGTTTCTCCGTTATTCCCCAACTGACGCAAACGGTAAAAATCACCGAATCGGAGAGGACTGTACTGTCGTTGTGACCCGGTCATCCAGTCCAAACTAAATGAGATATTACTCCGAAATCCCTGTCAAAAGAGATGATTAGAGAATGAGGTGAACTCATCGTCGTTGACGCCGAATATTTACAACGGTAAGACATTGAGGGACTTTCTGAACGACTAACACACTTTACAGTTACAGTGACCATAAAGAAACTTGAACTCAATAAAATCAGAACATGGAGTTCGGGATTTACTTCAAGGGTTTGGTATTTATTTACATCATTAACCGGGGTTGGTGTCACTGTGACCGTTCTGAAACTATATAATGATTTGTCAGTATACGAAGAGAATCTTAGTATCGTAAAGTCTCAGCCTCCTCCGGAGCCTCCAGTAAACGAGGATGAAGAATAAAACGGGAGATCAATATGTCGTTGATCCCATAGTTTCCAATGTGTCCTGAAACTATAAATTTCTTTTAACCAAACTTGATGGAATTGGGAGTAAGGTATTTTCATCCGTGAGACGTTTTTTCAAAACGTTTAAAAGGTGTACCAATATCGGTGAGTAGGGGAGAGTAAAGTTACCGGTGGATCGAATTAAGAGTCTACCGAGTCACCATTTCATAGGTGGACGGTTACGTTCTCCGTACCCAAGGTAGGGACCCAGTACTTCTAAGGCAACCTCTTTTTTTACCGTTGGGTGAGGTTAGGTGACGGACCTTTTACGGTACCTGTCTACTCGAACCGTCCGAAGTCAGGTATCCAAGCGTTACTTAGCCTGTACTGACTTGTGCACGTGTTTCAATTTCCTTGTCTAGGTTACACCTCAGTTTTAACCGAGAAGGGACAATGTAGGTTTCGTAATCCATAACAGTCACAATGTCTAAGACCGGTAAAGTTGTGTAAACATTACCGTAGAGTAACAATGAAATTAAACGTAAAAGTTGATTTTGTTCTTTTGGGTATATGTTATTCGGAAATGACTCCCACCATCGGGACCCTTGTTGGAGAGTCAGGGAGACTCCTCTTAAGAGGGACCTCCACCCCCTCTTCGATGATATATGTACTAAACACCGACCCCCTATACTTGTCAGTTCGTATGTAGTACCATTACGACCAGGTTCCTTGTCTATAGAGTCACTTACTAAAATTACGAAAGACATACCCTTCTATGTTCCTAGACATAAGTAATTTTAAGTAGGACTCTATGTATAGATAGTTTACCATGACAAAACGGTTTCGTGTCTCTCGGAGTAGGACCAAAAGTAGGACTTAAGGAGAGTCCCCCGTGACAACCAGTCACTGACGTCACCGACTCTTTCAATTCGGACATCTTGGTCAATCACTCGTGGCAAGAAACAAAATGTTATAAAAGGATTACTGTATATTGCACCTCGTAGATAAGTATACGAATGAACAGTCTACGTACAGAAAGACTCCTCCACAAACAACCCATGAAGTCGGGTAAAAACTTACCTCAAGAAATAAAAGATTACAACAGATTTTTTAACCAGTGTAGGACTTTCGTCTCTCACCAAAATAAACCACCCCTACAATTCCTGAGACTCGGGACCTCTATCGTAGAGTCATCGGGACTCTTTGACGAGGTTCCTCCGTTCTCACCCTCAGTCCGACATATGTTCAAACGTTGTTTCCCCCGTCCGTCGGACTTGTAGTTTCTAATAACAATTAATTCCTTTTGATCTATAATTCAATTCCCTAAATCGGGAGAAGATACATAACCTCTTAAAGGGACCACCGAGTCTACCATTTCTTAGGTGGACGTTACGTTCTCTAGACCCAAGTTAGGGACCCAACTCTTCTAGAGGACCTCTTCCCTTCCGACAGGTGATGTCACAAGAACGGACCTCTTAGGGTACCCGTCTCCTTGTACCACCCGATGTCAGGCACCCCCAGTGTTTCTCAGCCCGTACTGATTCGGTGATTGTGACACAAGACATACCCTTCTGTGTTCGGAGACCCGAGTGACTTAAGTAAGAAAAGTATACGTGGAGTCGACAGACCCCGGTTTTGGACAAAGGACTAACAAATGTAGGAATTTAGGAAAAAGTAGTGTTTTCCGCCGTCTACACCGTCTACCGACGAAGAACCTATGGGGGTCGAGAAGTCGTCAGTGGTACTCCCCATCACTGTAGACGGCCTAGCGTCCGTAACACAAGGCAAACCCCTCGGGAGTAAATGTAAACCTCCAGTCTTTAGTGACTACCGACACAGCAAAGAACGGGTAGCTATACCGTCCTGTCTTTTGAGCAACCTTTTCTGGGACTACGACCCTTTCTAACTCCCGTTCTCCTGTTCCCCCGTTACCTCCTACATTACCAACCTACCGTAGTAGCTGAGTTACCTGTACTCAAACTCGTTCGAGTCCCTCGATCACTTCCTGTCTCTTCGGACTACACGACGTCAAGTACCCCAACGTTCCTCTGGCTGTGCTGAATCGATGACTTGTTGTTGTTTAACCCTAATTCCCCGAAGAGTCTACCGTGATTACCACTTCTTGGGCGGACGGTTACGTCCTCTGTATTCTCTACGCCCAAACTAGGGACTCAGTCTCTCTAGGGAATCTCTTCCGTACCGTTGCGTGAGGTCATAAGAACGGACCTCTTAGGGTGCCTATCTCTCGGACCATCCGATGTCAGGTGTCCCAACGTTTCTCAGACTGTGCTGACTTTGTTAAATCGTACGTTCGTATGTGACCCTACCTCCCAAGAGACATATAAAATTCATTGAGAGAAATAGTCTACACAGAAAACGTCTATAAAAGAGGGTCAGAGAATAACTAGAAGATTAAGAGAACTGTGACAGAAAGTGTCTTGTCTTTAAAGACTAACATTAACAGATAGAATAGTTAATAAAGAAAGTACTTAATACGGAAACCAAAACATAAATTTTTCACCAGTAGTATAGGTTCTATTGGATCCAAAACAATTTTAGAAAGTAATGGTAAAAGACTTAAAGTGTAACTTGGTGACTCAGTCCTACACTAAAAAGTACAATATAATTATTTCGATATACATTATTTACATCTTAGATTTTAATTCTCCTTAGATTTTACACCTATAAATGTGATGGAATTACCATTATCTAAAACCTTTTTATTCTTAATCGTGAAAAGGAATTTGAAAAACGGTCTTTAATAAAAATACGGTAAAGGACAATGTAGAGTCAAATTTTTTACGAAGGTCGGTGTAGAGTACGGTGTAGTTTAGGGGGTTATACGATGTCAAGTATACCCAATTTAAAACATTTCATTTTCAACTAAAAAATAACACTATCGGTTCATTTGAACGTCACAAATAAATCCTCATAAGAAATACACGACTTAAAGTCATAGTAGAACCGACTTTTTAGTTTACAAATAGATAGACAAAGGTTCGAAGGATAAGAAAAGGTAACTTAAGAAACGGACGAGAACGTACCTGTAGTGTGACCTCTTCATGAAATCGACATATCATTAAGAACTATATAGTATTAAGTAGATCAAAGCGAGAATAGAACTGACTATATCAAATAAAAACAAAGGTAAATTAAAAATTTCGTTGAAACGATTAAATATGAGTTTCAGGAACTTCCTAAGTTAACCATAACGTTGTGTTAATAGTTATTTTAATCATTTTTTTAATAAGAAGTGTCATAACTCGGAAAGTTGGGTACGACAACAAGTCAACGGGTCAACACAGGCTGAGAAACTCTGGGGGACCTGACTTCGTCCGGTCTGGAGGGACAGGGAGTGGTAGAGGACTTCAAACGGTTCAAGTACAGGTAACGTAGCCACTACGGTGGGTCAGTAGAATAGGAGACTACGGGAGAATAAGAAGACAGGAGTTACAAAGGGTCATAGTCCTGAAAAGGTTTGTCACTCGACAATTGTAGTCTACTGGTTTTATAACCTCAAGTCGAAGTCCCAGTCAGGTAGATTACTCATAAGTCTAACTAAAGGGGATTCTGACTGATCAAACTAGAACGTCAGGTTCCCTGAGCGCCCGCAGAAGAGGTAGTGGTGTCAAGCTTCCGTAGTTAAGAAGTCTTGAGGTGGAAGAAATACCAGGATAGAGTGTTGATCTTCACTGGCGACCTTTCTGGTATTGGAACTAATATACCTGGAGACAGTCATTACAGAGACGAAAAGTTATGTGAGAGATTCCAAACAGTATCAAAAGGACGGTTCTTCGTCTACAGAAGACTAAAGTACCGACGTCAGTGGTACATGTCACTAAAGTCTCGGGTTCTTCTCCTTTAGACAGTTGATAAAGGTGGAAGAGGGGGAGATAAACGGTACTTCATTACCCTGGCCTACGGTACTAGAATCAAAAAAATTATAAATCAAAATCAAGTCAAGTCACCGAATCAGCATAGACTGAGAAACATTGGGGTACCCGACGTCGTGTGGTCCGAAGGGACAGGTAGTGGTTGAGGATCTCGAGTGAGTTTGAGTACCAGTAACTCAACCACTACGGTAGGTTGGTAGAGTGGGAGACAGCAAGGGAAGAGGAGGACAGAAGTTTGAAAGGGTCGTAGTCCCATAAAAGTCTTCTCAACCAAGAAATGTACTCCACCGGTTTCATAACCTCAAAGTCGAAGTCGTAGTCAGGAAGGTCACTTATAAGTCCCGACTAAAGGAAATCCTACCTGACCAACCTAGAGGAACGACAGGTTCCCTGAGAGTTCTCGGAAGAGGTTGTGGTGTAAAGTTTTCGTAGTTAAGAAGTCGTGAGTCGAAAGTAATATCAGGATGAGGTAGGTACTGATGACCTTTTTGGTATAGAAACTTATCTGCCTAGAAACAACCGTTTCATTAAATCAAAATTTGGTTGATTTTCGAGAGGAGGAAGTGGGAGTAGTTCTCAAAGAAATCAAGGACAAGTGAAAGACGGTAATCTCACCATAGTAGACGTATAGACAAAGAGGGTGGATAAAACTAAGGTCGAACATTGAATAGGTCGGGTCGTAAAGAGTATTACACGAGTCGTATATCTAATTCGTTTGTCCCACTGTCGTCTGTCGGAACAGGATGAGGAAGGAGTTAGAACTTGGTTAGTCAATAAGGTATGTCCCAAGATTGACAATTAAGAACTGGGTATATGTCGAAATAGTCCTCTATCCATTCTACCAGACCATAAGGACAGAGATATTCTCAAAAGGTGTCAAACGATACTAGGTGTGTCAGTTTCCGAACCGTATCTACTACTTTGTCTCCATCTACAAAGACCTTAAGTGATCGAAAGAGTTACTAAGTCGCTTACAACCGTTAAACTAGAGACCAAGGAGACGGAAAAGATTTAGGTCGAACCTGTAGACCTTAAGGAACCAAGTGTATTACGATTTCGGATCGTACGTTCTAAGATTCGTACTGGAATGAACACACCCTCTACTCACGTTAACGAGTTGCCAATCGTGTAAGAAATCGTGATGGGCAGAACCCTTGACCCTACTCCTAACTGGAAAAGGTCAGGACACCGGGGACGAGTAAGGTCTAAACGACTGTATAACTTACGTTGTGGAATTACCGTGGTAGGAAATCCCAAAACCTATCAAGATGACCTTAAGATACCACAGGTGATTGAAACAATTATCGTCACGAAGGATTCCGGGTGAACTGAAGCGAAAGATCTGACAGACCGAGACCCACCGACTGGTGTGGTAGCATCATTAGACCAAGTAAACGTAGAAGAAACACGTCAACAAACCACATACGAAAGGTAGAGAAGAACTAGCGCAGTCACAGATGATCAGATATAACAAATACAGGAAATAACACGGGTAGGAACCCGTTTGACAAGAGAACTGTAGAGGTTAAAAGGATTTCTCTAGAGAACAGAAAGGGGACGACAACAAAAGAAGGTCAAAACATGCGACAAGTAACTTCTTCCGGCAGAACAGAGAGGCACGTCAGGAAACCTTAGACGCAAACCAACCTATATGCAAAGGGAAAGAGGGAGCGAAAAGCGAAGAGAAGAAAGAAATCGATCTCCGGAAATCATTCCGGAGAAGTCTACTGGTGAAACGGAAGAACGAAAAGAAAAAGAAACCCTACCAAAACAAGTGACGGGGAACATCTCATAATGCCTGGAGGTGGGTATCAAGAAGTCTGTAAGACAAATGTTCAAGATTAGGGAACTTAGCTAAACAATGGCGGTTACGTATAAGTATCCCTTAAACTAAATTTAACATAGACCGACCGGATCACCAAAAGGGGTGAAAGAGATCGAATTCCTATATAAAACGATACTCTTCGACTACTAGACTCGGTGTCAGTCGAGATCCAGAACAAAAACGTCTGACATATGTCAAAGAGGTAAACGTCGATGTTTCTTACATTAGTTAAACTAAAGGCATAACCGGTAAACCACTACAGGTACACATTTCAGTCGAAACAGATGGAGTTTAACCTGTGGGTGAACCCCCTTTTTTAGATTAAAAAACGAAAGGGAGAAAAATTAAATGTTTTCATCGGAATTAAACCCGGACTTAGGATTGGAAAGAACATCTATAATTTAGAGTTCCTTTTGATCTAAATATATAAAATGAGAAATATGTCTCGGTTTTGACTCAGTTAATAAAAGAGGGTAGGGAGAAACTTCCCTTCTAAACTGAAAAAAACAAATTTAAAATACACTCTAATATCTGATTTGACCAAGGGTCTAAATACGTCGGGAGGTAGAAAACATATAGATAGTAAAACAGAGGACTGAGGACACTCATTGGAAAATTTGGTCTCTTCGACCAATGGGATTTTACCATATACTGGAATTTAAATCACGAACAAACACGGATTTCTATTCACACACGAAAAATTATAAGATATTTAAAATAACAACATCGTTTCTGAAACAAATATTAAATACACGGTAAAAAGTTTATAAAACATTGTTCTGTTAAAGTCTTTTGGACTTTATTTTATTTTTCCGTTACAAATAAAACACAAGACTCGATAGTAGGTGTAAAACTCCCGATACAGATTTAGAATGAAACCCCTTTCAAAGGGTAACCTGGGAAAAGAGACGGTTAAACATATTGAAGATACATAAATTTCTGTTCTATTTATTTCTATTTATATGAAGATTCAAAAGTGTCTCTTTTGATTTGTAAAATCATTATGATAAACCACTTTGATGAAAAGATTATAACACTATATGTTTATATACAGTCAATTATTTCTCCTGTTTATGTTAAATATGAAGTTCTCTTAGTTTAGACACACACACACACCTTAATCCCAGTCCAAACAAGTCTTACTACGGTAAGTTATGAAAAAAAAAAAAATTAACTCACGATCATTATCAAGACATTGAGCCGGGAGTTGATACGCTTATCTAATTTTGTTTTTTACCTTTTTTTATTACTTCAACAAGATATTTTTCATCTTTTGTTACTTATAAAACCCTCTTTTACGTTTTTTATCGGACTCCTCCACGATGTATAAGGGAAGACAATTTCAAACCTTATGTGATTTATAATGTATCAAATTATAAATAAACATGATATAGAAGTCGTACGAAAATTAATTAGACAAAGAAATTTTTCGGTGTATTTTAAAACGTACTATTATTATTAAAAATGATAATAAAAGTGAAGTGTTTAGTCCTTTGATTGTACATGTTACCCACATACTATACATTTTTCATAGTCTTGTTTCTAACTTTGGACTCAGAAATTAGAATTGAAAAGTACTACATAATAACCAAATTTTGAGGTCCCTTTATCACTTTAGAGGTATTCGAAGAATTTGATGAGAAAACAGAAAGTTTCCTGTCATGCCAAACTTTTATGTCCAGAGTAGTAAATAGAGAGACATAGTCAAAATTCCAGACATCCCTTTCCAACTCGTCTACGGTTTATTTTAAACGAAACCATTTGTCATACGCACACTATATCGTATTAAGTTTCTCTTAACGTTTATGCCCTTATCCTTCTGATCTGTGAGTGTCGACACAGTGACTACGATCACAAAGACGACGACGACGATTCAGTGAAGTCAG
The DNA here is from genome assembly GCA_006410555.1 of Capra ibex. Classification (NCBI taxonomy): domain Eukaryota; kingdom Metazoa; phylum Chordata; class Mammalia; order Artiodactyla; family Bovidae; genus Capra; species Capra ibex. The sequence goes on from SJYO01033645.1 coordinate 9,475,172, forward strand.
CACAGGCTGAGACACACTGGGGTATCTGCCGTCGGGTGGTCCGAAGGGGCAGGGACCTTAAGAGGTCCGTTCTTGTGACCTCACCCAACGGTAAAGGAAGAGGTTACGTACTTTCACTTTTCACTTTCACTTCAGCGAGTCAGCACAAGTTGAGAATCCCTGGGGTACCTGACGTCGGGTGGTACCTTAAAAGGTCCGTTCTCATGACCTCACCCTACGGTAACAGAAGAGGCGGTCACAAAGACCGATCGTATATTTACGTCTCAGCACCGTAAATAAAACACTAAGACACAATACACGTAAGAGGTAAGTCCTGTGTATAGGTTCGACATCTAAATGGTAGAGTAGGTACACTTTCATTGTTTGAGAAGTAGTATCCTAACTAGAGTCTTACGAAAATATCCTGTAGACAGAAATCCTTACTAAGACCCGTCTAAAAAAAGTCACCAAACTTCCGGTTACTATACCTACAAAAGGTCACCTCTTCTCCTAGGTTCTAACACCGAACTAGTCTCTAATTATATATATATATATAAAAAAACATATATATACGTATATATACACACACATATATACTTAGTTGGTCGTACTAAGAGTCGAGGTTCTTCTTTTAAACCTTTTCTTACTATCTATTCAGAAAAGTAATGTGGATGACCTATAAAGGTAATGAGGACAAAGACCCCTAGGCAAGTAGTAGCAAACCCGTACTCTAGCACATCTTTCCTTCTATATTATATTGAGTACCGTAGATCTACTCTCTTATCTCGCTTTAGGGTAAATTTAGATCACCGTGTTATCCTTACACTCCTTTCTCACTCATAACCCTTTTATCTTTTAGTCAGAAGACACTTCCAACAGTACGAGTTCACGTACAGACAAGACATCTTAGACACTAAACTACTAGTGACCACTCCACTGAGAAGGAGGACGTTTACAGAGTATTTTTGATTCGACTACTCTCCTTGTTTCACAGAAATTCTGAAAACTGTCTTATAAGTAAATTATCAAAGGTAGTCCTTTTTCTTGACAGCTTACTAGATAAAAACGAGGTCCACTAATACATAATAAAGACTTGTGTAAAAATATTTCCTGTGTACATCTTTCGTATGTATATCTTTTCACGTCTGAAGTCTGAAGCCACATAAAATGTGTTTAAACTTCTATGAACATATCAGTTGTGGTCGAGTTCTTTGTCTTATAAGGATCGTAAGGTCTTCGGGACATTACAAGGGTAGGTCATTTTATCAAGGGAAGGTTTTTGATAAAAGGGGTTCTTAATCGTTATAGGATCACAGACTATAACTTTCAAACGTATAAACATTTGACACATCTTTACCTCAGTCTGTCTCGTAAAACAAAATCAGACTACGAAAAGTGAGACATAATAAAATACAAAATCAAGTGAGTATGAGTAACCGAAGACTATTAGTAATATTCTTACAGACGATTGGTCCATAAACAATCTCTTTCTGAAAAGTCAGTAAAATAAACCATAAATCAATAACTCTCGTTTCACACGACCAGTCTCCTGTTTTATATCGTTAATTTCTTTAGTACCAGAAAGGAAGTCCCTCTAAAGTTCGATATCCGATCTCTTAATCATAATCTTAAACATAATAATGATTACATTTTTTAGATTATTTATTGAAGTTTTATACGTTTACGATACTTTCTTCCCTTGTCTCATTTGTTAAAAATTTTCCATCTAGGACAGAATTTATAACACAATTTTTAACTTTCGTAAATAGGACCCATTACGAATCTATTTTTAGAAGTCTGAGATTTCGTTGTCTTCGGTTTATAAAAGGTATAAATGAGAAAGTTACTGATCGTTTGTTTCAATTACTACGGGGGGTACTTAGGACACTGATACCTCCCGTTGACATGATCGAGTAAATATCTTCACTTAACCCATGGGTACCTAAAAGTATAGGGGTCACGTAAGAACTTGGTTAGGGGGTACATAGGGGGTATGGTTTCCTGTTGATATATATATGTATGATTAATGTATGTAAATTGTTAACAAGATTTAAACGTATCATAAAATCACAGGTTTTTCTAGCTATGGTTGTTTACTCGTGAATAATTGATTACGTCGAGAGTAAAAAGTAGTATAATTGTGACATTCCATCTACCTTTGTAATAACAAAGAAAAAACATCATGCCTTTAGACTTCCAATTGAACAGGTTCAATGTACCGATCAGTTAGGTCAAGTCACGTCAGCGAGTCAGTGCAGGATGACAGACACTGGGGTACCTGACGTCGTGCGGTCCGAAGGGACAGGTAGTGGTTAAGGGCCTCGGACGAGTTTGAGTACAGGCAGCTCAACCACTACGGTAGGTAGACTGGTAGAGTAGGAGAGAACAGGACAGGAGAAGAAGACGGAAGTTAGAAAGGGTCGTAGTCCCAGAAAAGATTACTTAGTCGAGAAGCGTAGTCCACCGGTTTCATGACATCGAAGTCGAAGTCGTAGTCAGGAAGGTCACTTATAAGTCCTAACTAAAGGAAATCCTAACTGACCAAACTAGAGTAACGTTTCAGTCATCGTCTAGACAATAAACTTGAGTCTCGAAATTTCAGTTTGACTCACAAGAAAGGTCATGGGTTCTTTGTTTCATCCTTACGTCTCTTACAACTCCCTTTTCCTTTCTTTTTACTCCATTCTTTAAGGTTTAAAATTAAAGTGGATCTAAGGACTATGACCTTCGGGAGTTCTGAGATTTCCTTGTTAAAGGTTGACACAAAGTCAAAAAAACTCTATAGTTATCTTAATCCTTTATTTATATCGTGATTATTTTTATCTCTATCTACCAGTTTTTTGTTAAACTGGTTACGATTTTATTAGTTTTCATTCGTCTGAAGAAACGACATCTTGTACACCAACGGAAATTATACCATTACATCTCCCTGCTAATGATTGGCACCTTAGGAAAACGAAAAAGGACACTCTGTAAAGTATATCAGAGTGTTTTGTATGGATTCTTTTACGTAATTATTTAATAGGTTTTAGTCGGGTGTGTGTCTAAATGTGTCCTTGTCAATTCTTTTTATACACAATAAAATAGGACTTGTCTTAATATGTATTACTTGTCTTGTCAAATAATGAATCACAAGTTTAATATTTCTGATACGTGGGTATAAGGGTCTGTCTTTCAGGTAAGATATTGGAATAGGAGGTAGTTTTGATCCGGTGTCTGAAATTTCTCCCTTTGACGTACTACCCAACAGAGGACTTGAGAGTCAGAAGTACACTAATTACAAACTGTTCTTTAACGATAATCTGATGTGTATCTGTACAAATCCTTTCATTTTATTCCAGATAATACTTTTTTTTCTAAATAAAAACTTATCAGAAGGTTCCACCAGAGAAGGAAATTTTCACTCTCAAGATTTTTAGCCTTCGTCGTCAGTGTTAGACATTACTATGTACTGTGTAATCAAATTGGGTTCAGTAGGGTTTACCCGGTTATTAAACTAAGAAAAACTAGGGTCTATTAATTTATCCATTTCAACGAATTACTTTGTACCCTGGATACAAGACTCGAGAGAAACCCAAGTGGTTGATAACAAACTTGTATCATATGGTAAACTTAAAGACAAACGTTATCTTACCACGAAGAAAAAAAAAAAAAAGGACAGTATTTTCAAAGTGGACACTCTTCCATCTTTACCTGTTGAAGACAGAATCCATTAATTAAAAATCGTACGGCCTAGAAAATTATCGGGGAGATAACACTCCAATAAAGACAAGGACCCAGTAAGGGTCCCCCTAAAGTACATCTTCGTTATATATTAAATTCCTCTTAATCTTTGTCACCTTACGATAAAAACGGGGTGGGTCAAGGGAATATAAGGGAAGTTGAGACTACGCCGTAGGTAGGAGATCGACGACTTTCAAGAATCTGACTATCGAGTGTAGACGTAAGAAAGGAACTTCTAACAGGAAATCTCTACTTGTGACGGATTGGATCTCTCAAAACCCCCGATACACCGGCAGATGGAGGGAACGGAGTTCTCTATCGAAGACTACGTCAAATCTGAAGTTTAGACACTCCTTAGTACAACTTAAATTTGAAGTAGACTTGGGTGTAAGACCGAAACGGCGAAGTCGTAATGATAGGGTAAGAAGAGTGGGATTGATTAAAGAGACCTCTGTAAAGAGAGGTATTTAGTGTACATGTGTTTACAGTTGTAGTCCGAGACTAAATTTCTTATATGGAATTATATCTACAGTTTATCATTGGCCATTCCTTTCCGCCTTGTTTCTGCACGTGGGAGTCTTGAACTTCCTAGGTTCTTGGTTTCTTTTATGTCAAGAGATCAAAACATCGTATGACTAATGTTGTTTGTTTGACCCCACTCTAATCAGTCTACGAACGTTCAGTAATCATTTACGTAGTCTGACCTCTGATCAAACTTGATAATTGATCGTCGTCTTCGCCCGTCAGTTCTCTTAGTACACGTTCAGTTATTTCTCTCGAAATAGAGTTCGATGTCACATTTTCCTATAATTTTGTGTTTTTATTTGAAGTTATTTTTAATATATACTCTAATGATTTCTTACTACACAAGTTTTCTCAGGTCCTTTTAAGTAAAGTCTTCTTTTGTAAGAAAGTGTTCACTTTTCTCTGAGGACCGAGAAAGGACCCCCCCTCAAAGTATAAATCTACACCAGTTCTCTTACGGAAGATCTTTTAAATGTCTCAATTCCCCTCTGGGGATTGTCCTCACTCGATAACTATTACTACCCCTTCCATTCCTCTAAACTTCAACGTTCGGGGGGTTTTCATTTTCGTTAGTGAATCGGAACATTAAGTGTTAAAGTGGGTTGCATAGACTTATTTACTGACACTTCTGTCATGACTTTTTATTTTTTTTATAGACGTCAGAACTCATGACAGTGACACGAACCTTGCTTCACTGGGGATGACGACTGAGACTTCCCCTTTCGTACTTGGTTGAAAGGAACCCAGTTTAGATTATTCTCTCTAATCAGTATCCCTGATTTTCCCTGGTGTCATGGTGTGACCAACCACCAACCTGATTGGTTTTCACGTAAGCTAAAATAATTTCGACTTCGAGTCGACGTCTAATTGAACTGTGAATTAGAAGCAACGGTCTATATTTTTTCTGGGTGGTAAAGACTCTTTTTGACTTGTTTTACTATCATATGAAGTTTGAGGTAATAAGATGAATTTTATGGAGGAATTGTTATTTTTACGTTTTATACATTGTCTATAATCTTAATCGTCCGTTCTTAGATATTATTACTAAAATTTATACAAATTTCTGAATCTACTTTTCTATTTCACTTATCTATTTACCTATACCTAAGAGGTGTTCCTCTTAGATATTTTTATTAACTCAGTTTTAAGATCTTAGTTTTCATGTTATGGATTTTACTTTTTCTTTGTTTTCGTTTATAATACTCTTGTTATTTGTGATCTATTTGAATCATTTACTTACCTGTGACGTGAATCTTTTTAGTTATTTGAACTTTATCTAGTTATTCCTAATTGATTAATTTTTATAAATTTTTGTTATATTTATTGGTAAACTTTTTACTGTTTGTCAGGTTATATACACATTAACCTCGGGTCCTTCCTGTTTTTTCACACGTTATCAAAACGAGTGTCGAAGTGTAATACTTAGACGTTGTGAATTAGATTAAGTCAAGTCAGGTCAAGTCAGTGAGCCAACACAGACTGAGAAACACTGACGTCGTACGGTCTAAGGGGACAGGTAGTGGTTAAGAGTCTCGAATGAGTTTGAGTACAGGTAACTCAGCCACTACGGTAGGTTAGTAGAGTAGAAGACAGTAGAGGAAGAGGAGGACGGAAATTAGAAAGGGTCGTAGTCCCAGAAAAGGTTACTCAGTCAAACAACGTAGTCCACCGGTTTCATAACCTCAAAGTCGAAGTCGTAGTCAGGAAGGTTACATATAAGTCCCGACTAGAGGAAATCCTACCTGACCAACCTAGAGGAACGTCAGGTTCACTGAGAGTTCTCAGAAGAGGTTGTGGTGTCAAGTTTTCGTAGTTAAGAAGTCGTGAGTCGAAAGAAATATCAGGTTGAGAGTGTAGGTATGTACTGGTGACCTTTTTGGTATCGAAATTGATTTACCTAGAAACAACCGTTTCATTACAGAGACGAAAAATTAAACGACAGATCCAACGAGTATTGAAAAGAAGGTTCCTCATTCGCAGAAAATTAAAGTACCGACGTCAGTGGTAGACGTCACTAAACCCTCGGGGGGGTTTATTTCAGACTGTGACAAAGGTGACAAAGGGGTAGATGAAGGGTACTTCACTACCCTGGTCTACGGTACTAGAAGCAAAAGACTTACAACTCGAAATTCGGTTGAAAAAGTGAGAGGAGAAAGTGAAAGTAGTTCTCCGAGAAATCAAAAAGAAGTGAAAGACGGTATTCCCACCATAGTAGACGTATAGACTCCAATAACTATAAAGAGGGTCGTTGGAACTAAGGTCGAACACGAAGTAGGTCAGGTCGTAAAGAGTACTACATGAGACGTATATTCAATTTATTCGTCTCACTGTTATATGTATGGAACTACATGAGGAAAGGGCTAAACCTTGGTCATACAACAAGGTACAGGTCAAGATTGACAACGAAGAACTGGACAAAATTCGTTAGTGGGTACGTTATCCGTTGAGCTTTCTTAATTTTGGAATCAAAAGAAGAAACTTTTTTCTTCAAAACTCAAACAAAAATAATGATGTAAGTCCATCGTCTTCAGAACTTTTATAAATAAGGAAGTCAATTCTTTTCCTTAAATTTGTAAGTTTTGACCGTATTTCCTCTTTATCTTTTTATTATGATTCCGTTGACAAAAAAATAAAAATAAAAAATTGGTCCTGGTAATAACTAAGGTGTGTTACTTCCTCGTTGAGTGACCTGAGACTCAACCGAGATCAGGTCTGAATAAGGGACCAATAAACCCACTTGAACCTAATCCCACTAAAAATGGAAGATATGGGGTCAAAGAAGAAGATGTCGACTACATAAACCTCTACTTAGAAGACTGAGTATATGGAGAGTCTCAGATACTTTAACTACGAATTAAGTTCTCAGTCATTTGATACCGACTCCCGGTTTAGACACGGTAACAGGTGACAATATTTATTTCAAAATAATTTTGCGTCGGTACAAGTGAATAATTGTATAACAGATACCGAAGAAAGTTCGACTTTACCGTCTCAACTTGACCCTGTTGTTTCCAGTATACTGGAAGCTTTGGTTTTATAAATGATAGACACAAATATCCTTTTAAAGTAGTTAAGAAACCGAATAGACTCACCTTTCACTTGGAGACATTTGATAGGGGTCACAGGATCAGGACGCAACTGAACGTACCGGGACCCCTCAGAGTCGAGACTAAGTAATTAAACCAACGACGACTCTTCGTGACTGACGGGAAAGGTTCGTGAACTTGTGTTTTAAGGGAGTTCTCTCCCGTCACTGTGACTTAACGTCAATCCTTGTTATTTTCCCTAAAAGTTCCTCTTTCACTACAAATTGGGTCTTTTTATCTCTTTCATATTCCTACAACAGTAGATCTCTTCTGTAAAATATATTTCCCTAAATTACTAGTGTTCATATGAACTTTTCATAAGACCAAGAGGATATAGATTCATACATCATCCTAACATATAAGATACCTTTTAGAGAAAAGAGGTACATTAAATTATGTTAATACCCACAATATATACTAATATGAATATCAGGGTCTCTAAGTACACCCCATAGAACCGTCTCCTACGAATTTTAAGACGTATTGGGTGAAGACGGATTGTACGAATTATTGTATACTTGACTCTACTATACAAAATAGAGTACCTCAATTGAAATTCTCAATACTTTCTAAAAGACACTAAGAAAAGTGTCTTTTCTATTGGGTCGTTATAAAATCGTTATTTGATCGTTATAACGCGTACCACAGAGAAGACAGTCGAACTTAAGGTTTCACTTTACTGTATCTTATCTCTAAGGTCAGTTGGACACAACCTGCTCTGATTCTTTACCTTGAAAGTAAAAGAATAAACTTCTTTTTACATGTACGTTATTTTGATTAACTGTAACTCTCACTTTACTTTACATAACTAATTTCATATATGTATATATAGACATATTATTCTATATAGTCAGTTCTATATCTCTTAAAGGTATTAAGGTCCTACAAAAGAAGAGTAAGGGAACGTCAGTCAGGAATAAGGGTCTCTGTAGGTGTCATAGTGATAACACCCAAAAAAAGTACAGAAACCGATAATATTGATTTTGAGACACATGTTAAAGCATATAAGAAAATCATTTATGAGTTCTCACCTTTAGAATGTATTATATCCCACGTACACGTACTTTAAAATTTCGTTCAAAATCAAAACGTTTTACGAATGTAATAAATATGAGGGTGGATCTTACAAACTCTTAAGATCAATGAGATATAGTAGGTTAAAACCAGAATAGTCAAATATTCTTATGTGCAAAAAAAAAAAAAAAATAGAACATAAGACAAGGTACCGATTTAAGTGAATAATCAAGANTAAAGCATATAAGAAAATCATTTATGAGTTCTCACCTTTAGAATGTATTATATCCCACGTACACGTACTTTAAAATTTCGTTCAAAATCAAAACGTTTTACGAATGTAATAAATATGAGGGTGGATCTTACAAACTCTTAAGATCAATGAGATATAGTAGGTTAAAACCAGAATAGTCAAATATTCTTATGTGAAAAAAAAAAAAAGAAAACATAGAACATAAGACAAGGTACCGATTTAAGTGAATAATCAAGAAGATCTTGAAAAGGTCTAAAAAAACCTAGGGAATTTTAGACCTTTTATCTATTAATTAAAACTCGGAAAGAAGAAATGATTATAGTTCTAGATTTCGATGTGTGATCAGACATGAGTGACAAAGATAAAGTAGGGAATTTAAAACTGTGCAACATTAAAAAAACAGAAGATCAACTCTAAAACCAAAAACTGAAGGGGAAATCTAAAAAAAGAACTGTACTTTTAATATACGTCAACACAATAAATAAAAAGTTTGTAAACACCCGAAAAACTCATAACGAGAATTAAAGATTATAGTCAAGTCAAGTCAGCGAGTCAACACAGGTTGAGAAACACTGGGGTACTTAGTGTCGTTCGGTCCGGAGGGACAGGCAGTGGTCGAGGACCTCAAGTGAGTCTGAGTGCAGGTAACTCAGTCACTACGGTGGGTCGGTAGAGTAGGAGACAGCAGGGGAAGAGGAGGACGGGAGTTAGGGAGGGTCGTAGTCTCAGAAAAGGTTACTCAGTTGAGAAGTGTACTCCACCGGTTTCATGACCTCCAAACCGTAATCGTAGTAAGGAAGGTTTCTTTAGGGTCGCGACTAGAGGAAGTCTTACCTGACCAACCTAGAGGAACGTCAGGTTCCCTGAGAGTTCTCAGAAGAGGTTGTGGTGTCAAGTTTTCGTAGTTAAGAAGCCGTGAGTCGGAAGAAGTGTCAGGTTGAGAGTGTTGGTATGTACTGGTGACCTTTTTGGTGTCGGAACTGATCTACCTGGAATCAGCCGTTTCATTACAGAGACGAAAACTTATACGATAGATCCAACCAGTATTGAAAAGAAGGTTCCTCATTCGCAGAAAATTAAAGTACCGATATTAAGATAACAAAAGTCTTTATGAGATGTTTAGATGAACATACTGTAAATAACCCTGTAAAATAGTCACTAGTATATTACATGGAAACAATGGTGAGACACACGAAATTTTTGTATATGGGTCGAAAACCAATATTACACGATGTCTAGTTCAACTAACTATCATCAAAAACTTTATAAAGTATTGAACCTTAAAAAGACATCAAGAAGACGATTATGAATGTTTCTTTATAATTTTAGGAGTTAAATTAACGTCTAAGCAGGTAAAAACGGAAGTTAAAAGACAGTCAAAAAGAAATGTATAAAATTTCATCATAGTAGTCAACGAACATTGAAAAAGTAATAGAAAGATTACCCGAAAGTAGTAATACTTTATATAAGTAAGACAGACCACTACAAAGAGTAGATTGTGTAGACAAAGAAGAAAAGAACACGAATGATATCCATAACACACACACACACACACATAAATTGTTATAAGATTGACTAGAAAGTAAAAATAAATATTATAGAGATAATTTTTGTATTTTAACGGAAAATAAGTTTAGGTTAAACTGTTAGAGACGGAAAATAAGTAAAAATTTTTAAGTAAATATCAGTTACATTAAAAATCATCTTACCAAAACTCATATCTCAGAACGATACATAAAAGATTGGCATAGTAAAGGGGATAAGACAAGGAGAAAGGAACTTAAGAAAACCTAATTAGTTCGTGAAAAAATTCTTGGGTAAAATAAAGTAGATACCTGATAAAGTAGATACTGAGAACAGTAATAAAAAATTTACTATCACAGTTACATACCGTTTTGGTTATGTCATAACATTTCATTTTATTTCATTTTTATTTTTAAATTAAATTTTTTACGTTGGATTTTTTTTATTTTTAATTTTTTTAATTTTAATTTTATGAGCAGATATATAATACTCAGTAAATAAGAATGATATCAAGGAGAAGTGAACAAAAGAATGAGGAGCAATCTGAAGAACCTTAAAAGAGACCATCTGTACGGGATGGAAGGAGAGTGGCATTTTCACATCTGAAGAGTCCAACTTCATTATAAGCTCTGGTCCACCAGACTCCGCGAGAGGAACAGGACGGAGAGTAAAGGAAAGAAAAAAAAAAAAAAAGAACTTTATAGATGAAATAAATAAATAAATAACGTAAATGAGGTCACAAAGAAAAAGAAAAAGAAAAAAAAAAAAATTACAATTTTAGAAATTAAGAATGTACGTAAGGGTTTGTACTTGGGGGGAGGGTGGAGGGAGGGGTATTGTAGAGAGACCCAGTAGGGGTACGTGGTCGGGGATCGTACGATGTGGGACACAGTCTGTATCTGACCGCTAAGTTAAGAATGTACTATCATATGTACAATCTTACGGTAAGAGGGTTTAGTAGGGTGGGAGAGGGAGAGGGAGACTCAGGTTTTCAGACCATATGTGTAGACACAGAAAAAAGGACAGAACGTATGTCCCAGCAGTAACGGTAGAAGGATTTAAGGTATATATACACAATCATATGACATAACCACAAAAAGAAAGACCGAATGAAGTGAGACATATTAGCCGAGGTCAAAGTAGGTAGAGTAGTCTTGACTAAGTTTACTTAAGAAAAATTGCCGACTCATTATGAGGTAACACATATACATGGTGTCGAAAGAATAGGTAAGTAGACGACTACCTGTAGATCCAACAAAGGTACAGGACCGATAATATTTGTCACGACGCTACTTGTGACCGCATGTACACAGAGAAAGTTAAGACCAAAGGAATCACACATACGGGTCGTCACCCTAACGACCCAGTATTCCGTCGAGATAAACGTTAAAAAATTCCTTAGAGGTATGACAAGAGGTATCACCGACATGATCAAACGTAAGGGTGGTTGTCACATCCTCCCAAGGGAAAAGAGGTGTGGGAGAGGTCGTAAATAACGAACGTCTAAAAACCTAGCGTCGGTAAGACTGACCACACTTCACCATGGAGTAACACCAAAACTAAACGTAAAGAGATTATTACTCACTACAACTCGTAGAAAAGTACACAAACAATCGGTAGGCATACAGAAGAAACCTCTTTACAGATAAATCAAGAAACCGGGTAAAAAACTAACCCAGCAAATAAAAAGACCTTAACTCGACGTCTTCAACGAACATATAAAAACTCTAATCAACAAACAGTCAACGAAGTAAACGATAATAAAAGAGGGTAAGTCTTCCGACAGAAAAGTGGAACGAATATAAAAGGAAACAACACGTCTTCGAAAATTAAAATTAATCTAGGGTAAACAAATAAAAACGAAAATAAAGGTCTTAAGACCCTCCACCTAGTATCTCCTAGGACGACACTAAATACAGACTCTCACAAAACGGATACAAGAGGAGATCCTCAAAATATCAAAGACCAGAATGTAAATCTAGAAATTAGGTAAAACTCAAATAAAAACACACGCCACAATCTTTCACTAGATCAAAGTAAGAAAATGTTCACCAACTGGTCAAAAGGGTCGTGGTGAACAATTTCTCTAACAGAAATGAGGTAACATATAAGAACGGAGGAAACAGTTTCTATTGCACATTCGATGGTCGACATAAAAAGTGTCTTGATCTTGTTTATTAAAGTTCTAAACATACCTTTATGTTTTTTGGAGCTTAACGGTTTCGTTAGAACTCTTTATTCTTACCTTGACCTCCTCAGTTGAACGGCCTGAAGCCCGAGATGATGCTTCGGTGTCAGTAGTTTTGTCATACCATGACCGTGTTTCTGTCTGTATATCTAGTTACCTTGTTTTATCTTTCGGGTCTCTATTTAAGAGTAAAGGAAAGTTTCGGGGACACTATGAAGATCCCTGAAGGACTCCGACGTGTCCCAGAACAAGTTTTCAGTGACGAAATCTGTTGTGTATTTATAGTCTTATACAGACAAGGTCGTTTCTCTTTTATCAAATGCCCGTTAATATTCTTTTGAAAAAGAAGTATTACTCATCCTTAGACATTGAACAAAGATTTCTCGAGACTGGAACATTAATACTTTAATACTTTCGTTGGACATAAATAACGATAATGATCAATGTTACACGATTGGTTTTTGTTTCGTCTTTTTTCGTCTTTCAAATGTCCCTACTTAAGGGGATCTTCAAATTTAACCGTACCGTTTTCTTTCCAAGTTTTACAAGATTTATAATTTACTATAAATTGGTATCCCTAACAATTTTTTTTACTACTTAACCTGAAATCCCTCCACTGTAGAAACATCTTTAATCTTATTTAACGAATTCTCCATCCGTGATCTACTTCCGATACGTAAATTATATAATATTATTTTCCTATAATATTGATTCTCGACCAGACTTTAAGATATGTTAGAACAGTGAATGAATAATACATTATGTAGAGTTTTAATCAACGTATATATTTGTGAACTTTTTTATAGATAGAAGATTCTAAAAGAAATACTAATTTACTCCTAGACATTCTGGTGTAGTTAACTATTCAGTGTAGAGACTCAATAAAAGTTTGAGAACTAGTTGTCTTAAATATTCATATTATGTCAATAACAAAATACGGGGTTTGAATTAAACAACGACGACGATTCAGTGAAGTCAATACAGACTGAGACACACTGGAGTATCTACCGTCGGGTGGTCCGCGGGGACAGCGACCCTAAGAGGTCCGTTCTTGTGACCTCACCCAACGGTAAAGAAAGAGGTTACGTACTTTCGCTTTTCACTTTCCCTTCAGCGAGTCAGCACAGACTGAGAATCGCTGGGGTACCTGACGTCGGGTGGTCCGAGGAGACAGGTACCCTAAACGGTCCGTTCTCATGACCTCACCCCACGGTAACGGAAGAGGTTAAACAACGATTATGTATCATTCTCATTAATTTTACCTGAAGAATACTTATGTATATAAATTGGTTCAATCTTACTAAAAGAGGAGAATGAGATGGTAAACAGAGAAAGTAAGAATTTAAAAGAGGAGAGAGAGAGGAGAAAATAGGTACATGGTTAATACCATCTATACAGAGACACGATTCAGTGAAATCAACACAGGTTGAGTAACACTAGGATACTTGATATCGGACGGACCGAGGAGACAAATACCCTAAGAGGTTCGTTCTTGTGACCTCACCCAACGGTACGGGAGAAGGTCCCCTAGCAGGACTAGGTTCCTAACTTGGGTGTAGAGTATGTAGAGGACGTAACCGTCTACCCAAGAAATGGTGGTCACGATGGACCCTTCGTGATTAGACCACCTTTTTTCAGACTTCTAGAGTCTTCAAATGTGTCATTGTTTACACCATTGTATTATTATCGAATCGACTGGAAATAAATTTCAGATGTCATCGAGACTCTTCGAGAGTCGTCTTAAGGTCCGACAAAATTAGAATATTGGAGATATTCGTGTTACTGTTACCGACCTCTTCTTTAATCCTTGTTCACTCGTTACCGAAACTTCACAGGTCGAAATTGAACCAAGTCTCAAGCAACCAGTGTCATTCAGTGTCTCGTGTGATTAAAGCTCTTACCCATTCAGTTCAGGAAGACACTTGGGACTCCTTCTCCTCCTATACTTTAGTGACACTAGTGGTCGTTGCACACGGGGTCGATTGAAGTGAAAGGAAGAATAGGAAAGAGAAGGGGACGGAGGGAGAAGAGAGAAGTTATGAGGAAGGATAAAAGGGTAGGAAGGGTGGAGGGAAGGAGGAGGGGAACGGGAAGAAGGAAGGAGATAAACATAAAGAAGTAGGTCTACTATATCTATACGAACGACGGATACATCCGTATACGTCCATACACACCTTCACACCCACAGTGATTCCATAGTCCTGAATCTACTACCTAGTTTAGTAAATCGTACAAATGTTAAATATCTTTTACTTTTTTTACGTTGATTTCTTTTGTTTACGTATCGGTCTCCCTAGTAAACTTAGGATTTGGATCTTTATTCGTTTCTTAAAATCGATCTTTTCACTATACTTCACGATTTGGTACTTTGATTTGCCCTTCTTTTTAGTACGGTATTCTTGGGTATTGATAATCTTAGAAGAGTCCATCTCAGAGTTTATAGTCGTGAAGTCCCTACACCAGATTTAAATTTCAGGACGTATTATCCATTTAAAACCTTTAGTCGGAAATACACTACAGTTGTTTTTGTTTCCTAGTTCGTAAGACTAGTTTTTTTATAAAACCTGGTCTGTGTTCCATGAAACTTCTGATTAGAGTCGAATAACGGTCGTTGCACTGAATAAGAAATGGGTCAGTGGTTTCTGAAGATCTACGAGGGTAATTTACTGACTTTTGATAGTAGTGGTACTAAGTAAATCTCGACTACACCAATAACGTTACACAACTATCTAACATCCAGAATTCCGGTGAGTAAACACGTAGACCACTACAAAGTTTTTAAATCCCAATTTTGATTCTCTCTTTTTTATAAGAGGACATATAGAAGGACTATCTATTTTCAAGAGTCCGACCTTCCTCCCTACCTTCGAAGGATAAAGAGTAAGGAGGAAGGGAAGATTAAATTCTGATTTACTTTAACTCTAAGACTCATTTAAACAGGTCGAGTAATCTTAGTCGAAACACAGTTTATATTAACTGAAATAAGGAAAACAAAAGTGGGGTGGAAGGTAATGAGGATGGAAGCAACATAAATAAGATCCGGATTCTTTTTACATTTCTATATATAATCTCGATACGGGGTCCACTTCAAGGTCAATACCACAAAGAAAGACGGAGATTGATCTTTATTTCCTTGGTCACTTGTGACAAGAACGGAAGGAGGTCAGGATTAGGATTTCAGACTTTATATAATTGATAAATAACGGGGTATTTAAGGAACTTATTAGATTTGAAGTTCATACTCTACACGTCAACAATTGACTTTTTTTATTATTATTATTTACGACTAGTATTCACATCACGAAACCCCAGGATTTTTTCTATCGATTGTTAGGAGGGGTGTCTTTCGACTATCAGTTTCTACTGTGTGGACAAAGTAAAGATTGACGACGATCGATGAGCATATAGTACTGTTCATTGTTAAAAGTATCCGGTATCTATAAAATACTGATATATATTAACACACACACACAATCAGCGAGTCAATACAGGTCGAGAAACACTGGTGGTACCTGGACAATCCGAGGAGACAGGTACCTTAAGAGGTCCGTCCTTATGACCTTACCCATCGGTCAAGGTAGAGGTCCCCTAGAAGGAACTAGGTCCCTAACTTGGGTCCAGAGGACGTAACGTCCGTCTAAGAATTGGTAGACTCAGTAGTTCCTTCGGGATACATTTTAATTCCCAACGTAATTTAGTCACAAAGAGTTTGAACACGGGGAAAAAGAATTAAAAACAGTATTAAGGTGGACGTTAAGTACACAGAGGACGTGACCCTTCGTCTAAGAAATGGTGACTCGGTGGACCCTTTGGCATATTCAGGTACTGGATCTAATAAAAGGGTATTATAAAAAGATTTCATTTGATCCTTCACAAGATAACGAGATATTATTCAATTACATTTACATGTCGAATTTTGTGTGCAAAGAATAGAGTGTCAAAGACATCCAGTTCACAGACCAAGACCGAGGTCCAGGGAACAACAACAAATCAATGATTCAACACAGGTTGAGATAACACTGGGATACCTGACATCGGGAAGTCTGAGGGGTCAGGTACTCTAAATAGTCTGTTCGTATGACCTAACCCATCGATAAAGGAAGAAGTCACCTAGAAGGGATGGGTCCCCAGTTTGTACACAGAGGACGTAACCGTCCGCCTAAGAAATAGGTGACTCGGAGGTCCCTTCAGGTTGCATTCCGTCATTAATTCCAACAAAAGTCCTGAACCAAGATTGGATCTTTCTTGTAGACCGTTACCTAGGTGCAGATTTGGGTGAGTCTAAAAATCGTCTTAAGTGAAGTAATCCTGACATTCTGACTCCCGGGACCGAAGGAAGACCCATTACCGGTTACCGACGAATGTCGAAAATCTTCGGTAGAAGTCGGTGATCTTCTCTTCGCTTTCCGTTTCCTCTTTTCCTTTGTGTATGGGTAAACTTACGTCTCAAGTTTTTTTATCGTTCCTCTCTATTCTTTCGGAAGGAGTCACTAGTTACGTTTCTTTATGTCCTTTTCTTATCTTACCCTTTAAGATCTTTAGAGAAGTTCTTACAGTCCCTATGGTTCCCTTGTAAAGTACGTTTCTACCCGTGTTATTTCCTGTCTTTACCATCCCTGGATTGTCTTCGTCTTCTATAATTGTTCTCCACCGTTCTTATGTGTCTTCTTGATATGTTTTTTCTAGAAGTATTGGGTCTATTAGTGTTACCACACTAGTGAGTGGATCTCGGTCAGTTCACCCGGAATCCTTCGTAGTGATATTTGTTTCGATCACCTCCACTACCTTAAGGTCCTCTCAATAAAGTTTAAGATTTTACACTTTCACGACATCGGTTATACGGTCGTTTAAACCTTTTGAGTCGTTACCGGTGTTCTGACTTTTTCTAGTCAAAAGTAAGGTTAGGGTTTCTTTACGTTACGGTTTCTTACGAGTTTGATGGTGTGTTAACGTGAGTAGGGTGTCCGATCGTTTCATTACAACTTTTAAGAGGTTCGGTCCGAAGTTGTCATGTACTTGGTAGTTGAAGGTCTATAAGTTCAACCTAAATCTTTTCCGTCTCCTTGGTCTTTAGTTTAACGGTTGCAGACAACCTAGTAGTTTTTTCGTTCCCTCAAGGTACTTTTGTAGATGAAGACGAAATAACTGAGACGGTTTCGGAAACTGACACATCTGGTTTTGTTTGACCTTTTAAGAAGTTCTCTACCCTTATGGTCTCGTGGACTGGACAGAGGACTCTTTAGACATACGTCCAGTTCTTCGTTGTTAATCTTGACCTGTACCTTGTTCTCTGACCAAGGTTTAGTCCTTTCCTCACACAGTTCCGACATATAACAGTGAGACGAATAAATTGCATATACGTCTCATGTAGTACTCTTTACTACCTGACCTACTTCGTGTTCGACCTTAGTTGTAACAGTCCTCTTTATAGTTATTGGAGTCTATACGTCTACTGTGGTGGGAATACCGTCTTTTGCTTCTTCTTGATTTCTCGGAGATCTACTTTCACTTTCTCCTCACACTTTTTAAACCGAATTTTGAGTCGTAAGGCTTTTGATTGTAGTACCGTAGACCAAGGTAGTAAAGTACAGTTTGTCTACCCCTTTGTCACCTTTGTCACTGTCTGAAGTGACAAAACCCGAGGTTTTAGTGACGTCTACCACTGACGTCGGTACTTTAATTTTCTGCGAATGAGGAACTTTCTTTCCAATACTGGTTGGATCTGTCGTAGAATTTTTCGTCTCCGTAATGAAACGGTTCTCTCTAGGCAGATCAGTTTCGAAACAAAAAAGGTCATCAGTACATACCTACATTCTCAACCTGATAGTTCTTTCGACTCACGGTTTCTTAACTACGAAAACTTGACACCACAATCTCTTC
Organism: Capra ibex; assembly: GCA_006410555.1. Lineage (NCBI taxonomy): Eukaryota > Metazoa > Chordata > Mammalia > Artiodactyla > Bovidae > Capra > Capra ibex. Next base: position 9,493,344 of record SJYO01033645.1, read on the forward strand.
CGAGAACTCTCAGGGAACCTGACGTTACTCTAGGTTGGTCAGGTAGTATTTCCTTTAGTCAGGACTTATATGTAACCTTCCTGACTACGACTTCGACTTTGAGGTTATAAAACCGGTGGACTACCCTTCTTGACTGAGTAAACTTTTCTGGGACTACGACCCTTACTAACTTCCAGTTTCCTCTTCCCCTGCTGTCTCCCACTCTACCGGCCTACGGTAGTGGCTGAGTTACCTGTACCCAAACTCATTTGAGGTCCTCAACCACTACCTGTCCCTCCGGACCGTATGACGTCAGGGACCCCAGCGTTTCTCAGTCTGTCCCGACTTACTCACTGCACTTGACTTGAGTCGGAGATCTCCTGTGACGTCAAGGAACGTCACACCGTACCGGGAGGGACTCCCAGGAACGGGTGATAACTTCGAACAAAGTAGGGTCGGTCACTCCCGTTTTCCTTCTCCCAGACGGGGACGTAAATGACAAATTAGATCCGTCCTCTGGGTGAGTGAGTCTGGTACTGAAAGTGATAGGGGAGGTCAGGAGTGTATATTAATTCGTTATTATAGGATTTATCTCTTGTTAAAGCATTTGAGGTAATAAACGGACTTGGTTAACTAAAAGAACATGAATTTATCAAAACTGGTGAGACCTATTGTTACATCAATGGTTCAAAGAAGTGAATTGGTTCGACAGTAAGTATTCGGTTGACAGAGAAGACTAGTAATCTTTGTAGTCATTCTTTCAATCGGTATTACAATTTTTTTTTTTTTTTTAGTCGGAATTTACAGAATTTATCGAACTTACTACTGTTCAATAACTCCCGTAAAAGAGATGGGGACTCCGAGTGTGGACTGACCCGAGTCTAACATTTGTTATTCCTGGTTTCTGAAAGTCGTGTGCGAATTGTTAAAGTTTTGCCTGAGAGAAATAATGAATAGATATCGTATTTACCCTTTTTGACTTCAACGAAATTTACACAGAGTCAAACTGATTTTAAGTGGATGGTCATCTCAAGGACTCACCTTGGGTAGGTGTGTCCAAGGTTTACCTAAGTTGTTAGGAAAGGAGAATTCTGAGAGTGTAGGGTAATGAATAAGTCAAAGTTTTGTCCCCCCTTTTTTCTTCTTTTCTTTTGTTCGACTTTGTTAGTACTTCAAACGAACCGAAAGTCAATGAAAGTGGATTTCGAGTGTAAAAACGGAATAAGATGTACCTTGTTATCTGACCAAGGTTTATCCTTTTCCTCATGCAGTTCCGACATATAACAGTGTGACGAATAAATTGCATATACGTCTCATGTAGTACTCTTTGTGACCTGACCTTCTTTGTGTTCGACCTTAGTTCTAACGCCTTCTTTACAGTTATTGGAGTCTATACGTCTACTGTGGTGGGAATACCGTCTTTTACTTCTCCTTGATTTTTCGGAGAACTACTTTCACTTTCTCCTCTCACTTTTTCAACCGAATTTCGAGTTGTAAGTCCTTTACTTCTAGTACCGTAGGCCAGGGTAGTGAAGTACCCTTCATCTACCCCTTTGTCACCTTTGTCACAGTCTGAAATAAAAACCCTCGAGGTTTTAGTGACGTCTACCACTGACGTCGGTACTTTAATTTTCTGAGAATGAAGAGCCTTCCTTTCGATACTAGTTGGATCTATCGTATAAGTTTTCGTTTTCTGTAATGAAACGGATGATACCAGGCAGATCAGTTCCGATACCAAAAAGGTCATCAGTACATACCTACACTCTCAACCTGACACTTCTTCCGACTCCTGACTTCTTAACTACGAAAACTTGACACCACAACCCCTTCTGAGAACTCTCAGGGAACCTGACGTTCCTCCAGGTTGGTCAGGTAAGACTTCCTCTAGTCGGGACCCTAAAGAAACCTTCCTTACTGCGATTTCGACTTTGAGGTCATGAAACCGGTGGAGTACACTTCTCAACTGAGTAACCTTTTCTGAGACTACGACCCTCCCTAACCCCCGTCCTCCTTTTCCCCTGCTGTCTCCTACTCTACCGACCTACCGTAGTGACTGAGCTACTTGCACTCAGACTCACTTGAGGTCCTCTACCACTACCTGTCCCTCCGGACCGTACGACATCAAGTACCCCAGCGTCTCTCAGTCTGTCCTGACTCGCTCACTTGACTTGACTTGACTACCTCTTCTTTTATGTTATATAGTGACACTTCACTTTCTTTTTCAATATTGTCATTGCTGATTCAAGATTAATCGGTACACAAAGATTACGCGGACTCTAGATCCGAAATACTAGTCCTTCTGTATATGAAATAATTAAAGAAGATAAGGTGAAACAATTACATTATTTGTATAAGAAGATCGACGATAAAAATTTACCCTTTATAGTCCAAAACTGTAATAAAGTCTATAAAGGAAATCTCGTAAAGTGACCACCTTTTACTTATAATTTCGAAAATGATCTCTATTGGAAATAACGACCAATAAATGGTCATTAAAACGACGGACGTCTCTTTAAAAAGCATAAAGGAGACATACTCGACTGTCGCTGTTTGGAATATTTATGAAAGGGGACGGTAAACTTCAGTAAACGTAAATATGTATATATTAATAATCAAACAATATTTTTACACGAAATCGTAAGGTTTGATAACTACGATAGAAAAACTATCATTATTCTAGGTCTAAGGAATACCGATTATTAGTTGGATCCGTACTGTATGGAAAAAAATTTTTTAGGTAAGATAATTACAAAGAAGTTTTGACATTTGAAAATCCTCTTTATTCTAAAGGAACCAGTGAGGGTAATTTCAAACATTTCTACAATGTGTACTTTGTCACCCTAGTTGGAATTACAGGTAGTTACCTCCTAACGAGTTCAGTTACTACCACACCGGTATGTTATTTTATACTGTGCCTTGGTAAATTTAAACCGTAAAACTTTTAGTTTTTGTTAACTTATAGTCGTTAAACTATATTAGGTGAATAATAAATCGTCAAATTTTCTTTCTTCAGGTACATAAACATTTCTTTCTGTAGGAGTTTGATACAAATTAAATTATCTTTTCGTTTAATGTTTTCTTATGTGGGATAAACTAAAGTAAGTAAAATAAAGGACATCTTTATTTATACGAGTTTTTATATACCTTTTAAAGTCCTACTCTACTCCCTTATTCCCTTTGACTCCGATCCCTTACCCCTTTTGTCCCTAGGATAAAAAAGATAAATGTATAAGTGTATAAAAAGATGACAAACTAAGGAGTCATATTCGTGTTTACTTACCATATTGAAAAAAAAAAAAAATCAATTTTTTGTTAGTCCGAGAGAAAGAAGTTACAATGAGTTTCGTACCAGATACCCACTATGTGGTTAAACATTTTACATGGTCAGACATTTTACTATCCCTATCTTTAATTCTCTTCGTAAATCATTAAAATGTCGTTAAACCACTCATTAAAATACAAATAAGTTAGATTAATACTTTTTGACCCCGAACTTAAAACATACAAGAAAAAGTAAAATAAACAGATGTCTAACTAAAAGTAACATAAAATGTTTTCTTATGGGTACTGGCTGACCTTTATCTTTTCTTTTCCACCTCCTTTTTTTACCGGGACTGTCAAACTCTTCATGTGCAAATAGAAATAAAAAAGTCTTAGGTCCTGTCCAAGACCGTCTTTCTTAGTGACTTATTTACGTACTATTTAGTTATGTACTTACGTCGACCGTTTAAACTTTCCGAGATTCTATTATCTTTTCTATCTTAAACCACGAAGTAACCTAAGAACGACCCCCTTTCTTCTTTCACCTCTGTCCCTTTTGAGGGTCTACAAATTAGAGTCAAGGACCCTCTAATGACTACGGTAAGGGATTTCAACCTTTGTGGTCTTCTCCTCGTCTAAGTATCACACAAATCTTTACTAAATAAATAAAAACTTGTCAAACTACAACGCCAATAGTTATTACATAGGTTTACCCTATAGGTCTTTCGTCAATCTATATCCCCAATCTTTGAGTCCCTCGTTAGACCCGACCTCCATATCAAAAGTCTCAACACCGGTAATCCTGTCACCAAGGGTTGGAAAAACCCGAGTCGACCATTTCTGAGGTGGACGTTACGTCCTCTGGACCTAAGTTAGGGACCCAACCCTTCTCGGGGACCTCTTTCCTTTTCTGATGGGTGAGGTCATAAGACCGGACCTCTTAAGGTACCTGACATATCAGGTACCCCAACGTTTCTCAGCCTGTACTGACTCACTGAAAGTGAAAGTGGTTAAAGCACCTTCTGTTAAAAAGGTTCCTGGTCCTCACCCCTCTACCAAAGTCTTACTAAGTTCGTATAACGTAAATAACACGTGAAATATAGATTGGATTACGACGGTAACTAGACTGTCCTTCATGGCTAAGTCCGGACCTCCAACCTCTGGACCTGACACCTGACTCTTTTACTTTTCTCCGACTCCCGTTTGGAGACCCACAACTGGCGTGACAGACCGTGATCCATCTACACATCATTGACAGACAGATTACTTCTTCATCCATCTATGCTTGGGTTCAGACGAAATAAGGTTCAGGTTAGAGAGGATTGAGTGGGGTAGACCGAGGACTTGTGGTGTCGTAAGATTGTCTGAGACGAATCCCGACCGCTACTCCACTCCCCTTTTTCTTGTTAGTTTGTGTACTGCGTTTCTTACCCGAGTCGACGCGACGTAAGACGATTTTTTTAGTGCCCTCCACCGTTCTCTTTTTTCTCGCAGATGGACTAAACGGTTGTGCTTCCAGTACTAAACTGTCGTTCTTAAGAAAATCCTCTTACTGTGTCATTCTCGACAAACTCCGACCAACTTTTCGTTCATTCTCATATATTTACATCTCGTATATATACAGGTAGGAAATAGTTCTTTGTCGATATTTCTATTTAATTATAGAATCTGTAACTATTCAATAAAGTCACACCCGTATCTCGGACTAATTAGGTGACCTGGAGGTCTATTTTACGGAATAATATATTAGACCGAACTTGATAAATAGTAACAAAGCATTTATGACCAATGGTTTTATTACGATCACTCTTATATATTAAATAGTTTACTAATAGTACGGGATCCATAGTATAGATTCATTCAAATGAAGGACAGTTGAGTTGTCGTTTGAATACTTTATCCAAAATAAAAATAGAATGTCTCCTTCTTTAAACGTAAATTCTCCTTTTTACTGAACAGGTCTCAGTGATCCATAATTCGTCAAATTGGATTTAATTGAGTTTTAACAGAGTAAGGTCTTGGTATTGGGTGCAGAATTAACTAGTAGATGGAATTAAAGGATTTATAATCCTTTTTACGTCTGTGATAATATTTTTATATAGGTGGAAGTCGTTAAGTGTATATTAGGGAATTAATCGAGGACCTTCCGTTCTTCCTTATGTTCAAGTACGGACGAGTCAGTACAGGAGACTCAGAAGTACTGGGGTACCTGATATCGGGAGGTCCGAGGAGACAGGGACATTAAGAGGTCCGTTCTTATGACCTCCCCTATTGGTAAAGGATGAGATTTCCTATAAGGATTACGTCCTTAGTTTGAGTGTCAGAGAGCGTAGAGGATGAAAACTGTCCGTCTAAGAAATGACGTCACGGAAGACCTTTCGGTTCGTCTTTTGTATTTAAAATTTTTCGGGCTTATTGACTAGATTGTAAAAGTTTTTAGACGGCTCAAACGATCCCATTGAGTTAAAAAATACTATCTGGACTTAATATAGTGACCTTTAAAACACAAAATCCGATTGATCGAGAACTATAGTAAAAGTCGTGACCACAAGACAGTAAACAACATTATAGGAAAGTAAAGGGACGCTTATGTGAGTATATAATTATCTTGAATTCCTCAGGATGGTCTTTCTTCGGACAAATGTACATAAATTACTCTCAAATAGTATAATTAAACTCTTACTCCGTGAAAGGATCACAACAAATAATCGTTCTGGTTTTCTTTAACAAGTTCAAACCTACTATTTTGGGTGAAGAACAACAGTAACATTAAAAGTAATAGTGGTGGTAATAATTAATTAACATGTAAAATTCCAGTCGAAGGACTCCTGACTTCATAACTCGTCCATATCAAATTACCTCTCTTTCGAGTCCTTCTTTGACGAGAAATTGCTGTTCAAACGTACCCTACCTCATCCAATTCTCATAACCTCGTGACCGACACATAATCTATGTTGGGGGAGGGTGGACTGCGAGAAACGGACGAACCGTAAACTTTAGAATCTACAAATGTCGAAGACAACGCAGTCAGAACCACTCTCTACCGACACAGCACAGGCGGAACTAAACAAAAGACCCTTAAGGTTGTCGATCCCGAATTCTTATGTGAAGTCCAACCGGTCAAACTACGAACCTTTACCATAAAATACAGACCTGACTCTTGTCTATATTTGTGCCCTGTAAAGATGTAGTGTACCTCATAACCTATGATATAATAACCTGTCAATAAGTGGTACTTGAATAAAATGTGAGACTTTGGACTACCTTTCGCCTTTCGAGGTTGGGTGTTCCTGTTTGTAAAAATTTTCCTCTCCTCTACTGTCCTTATTATAGACCACTAATCATTGACTGAATCGTATGGTCTATTGTTCCTTGGAATTGGGTCACACTCTCTTCAGGGTGTTGGTCCCCTAATGGTGACACCTTGGTGTTTTTTTACGTAGTTCTTAAGTTCTACCTTTTATGGAGACTTTTATCCGACCTGCACATCAACTTTCGGTATTCTAACGAACCTCCGGATATCCTTTTAGCAAATCTGCGAGCATAGAAGAAGGGGTGGGTCCTTCCTTTGACCTTTTACTACTCGGTCTCTTTGAGACTAGAATCACCGTGACCCGTGTCGACTCTCGACTCGACAGTATTAATTTAATTCTTTCAATTCACTTTTTACTCTAATGATCGTGGGGAGGGACGAGTCGAAGGTCTTATGACCGTCGGTCCGAATTTTAAAAATCCGTCTTTTTGTCTATAAAGAAGAGATCATTTGACTGATCAAGATTTCGTTTATGGATCTCTTTATCTATTTGTTGAAAGGATACTTTGTTGAGTTATTCTAGTAGGACTTCGGGTCCCATGTACCTTTCGTACTGATTAGGTCGAAGAGACAAAGTCAGAATTTTTCCTCGTCTCACGACTTCCAGTGGTTTGTAAACTCTCTTAGGACATTGTAATTTCTGTTTTTGGTTTATTTTTGTCTTTCTTTTTTTTATTTCCTTTAATTAAAGGAAGTAAGTAAGTTTATTTAAGTTACGTCTTTAGTCCCGTCCCCCTATGAATTTTGACTTGGTAACATTGGGACAACAGAGAAAGGTTCAAGGACTTATGTCCTTGTCTTAGATGATTGACCATGTCCGAGTCTTAGATAGTCGTAGACCCTCTCCGCGACATAAGATACCTCACTGTTAATAATAGAGTCCTTACAGTTCCTTCCTCGTGATCACGATTTGAAAGGATGGGTTTGTCATGTAAACTTGGTCTTAGAGNCTATAAAGAAGAGATCATTTGACTGATCAAGATTTCGTTTATGGATCTCTTTATCTATTTGTTGAAAGGATACTTTGTTGAGTTATTCTAGTAGGACTTCGGGTCCCATGTACCTTTCGTACTGATTAGGTCGAAGAGACAAAGTCAGAATTTTTCCTCGTCTCACGACTTCCAGTGGTTTGTAAACTCTCTTAGGACATTGTAATTTCTGTTTTTGGTTTATTTTTGTCTTTCTTTTTTTTATTTCCTTTAATTAAAGGAAGTAAGTAAGTTTATTTAAGTTACGTCTTTAGTCCCGTCCCCCTATGAATTTTGACTTGGTAACATTGGGACAACAGAGAAAGGTTCAAGGACTTATGTCCTTGTCTTAGATGATTGACCATGTCCGAGTCTTAGATAGTCGTAGACCCTCTCCGCGACATAAGATACCTCACTGTTAATAATGGAGTCCTTACAGTTCCTTCCTCGTGATCACGATTTGAAAGGATAGGTTTGTTATGTAAACTTGGTCTTAGAGTGGAGACTTTTAGGACTGTCAAACACGGTGGTGGTTTTTTTTTTTTTTTTTCATTTCTACTCCTTTACTACTAAAGATAAATTTTTTTTTATTAGAAGAAATTCAAAGATCGAACCCACGTCTCCTATCTACAAAGATCCCCTTTTTGTTTTGCCCTTTAATTACGTCTGAAGTACAACGTCTATTCTAAGAAGTCCTTCGTCTCCGACTCTACCTCAATTCTGACGATTTCAAATGACTAAACATTGTAGACACTTTTCTTTCCTCACCCTTCGTCCTGAGACTTTTGCTTAGGTATCTCGGTATATGTCTAGACTGTTTTAGGAACGGTTGGGTTGTCCTTCGAGGTCCCGTTTTGACAGGTAATCTCTTCAAGATATAACCTGTTTTTACCAGGTTAAAACAGTGGGTAGTAGAACCATTTAGTAACTGACCCCGGTGGAATCTTCTCATTTTATATTAGAGTCGAGTCACTTTTACTTTGGACTTTCACGATGGTTGACCTTCGTGTCGGACACGTCGACACGTCGACACGTCGCTTGAAAAAACTTCCCCAGGGATTGACCTTGTAGAGGTATCGACGGTGTTAAGACGTTTCTATTGACTAATTTTGATGACAAAGTCTCTATTAGAACAAACTCTTTAAGTTTTTGTCGGTGACCGTAGAACTACGTCGATAACTAGACTATAAAAAGGAACTAGGACTATTTGACTTTTGCGATAAGACATCAATAAACCGATTTTTCTGTCATGCGGAAACGATTTTACGTAGTCCTCGCACAGTAAAAAACCGCAACATAATTATAGTGTGAAAACAACAACAAGTCAGCGATTGAACACAGACTGAAAAACGTTGGGGCACCTGACGTCGCGTGGTCCGAAGGGTCAGGAAGTGGTAGAGGACCTCGAACGAGTTTTAGAATAGATAACTCATCCACTACGGTAGGTCGGTAGAGTAGGAGACAGTAACGGAACAGAAGAACGGAAATTAAGGGTTGTAGACCTAGAAAAGGTTACTCAGACGAGAAGAGAAATCGGACGACTATGGATCTCACAGAGTAGTTGGGTATGTTGCGACGTCTCCAACTGAACTCACAACTGAAGTACAACTATCATAGAATCGTCCTTCATCGACCATAGGATCAATAAAGTCCTACTGTATATGTGTATCATTCCAATCTCTATTTGAAGTGATATCTATATGCAGTGGAGTCACTTGAAAGACATCCAGGTTATTGACCCTGTACAAGTCTACAACGAACTTTTCAGATCTTTGGACATAATTCTTAATGTGGGTTACTAATCATACGTAGAAAGTCAAAACTATGGCTTTATCTGGTGTAAAACCATACGGCGAGCCTGCATAAACGGTCTACTAGACTTTACGAAGGTCAAACCCCGATCTTTGGATCTTATACTTTTCTATGAGGTCATCCATTTACTCGTTCGTCGTTGTCATGACGAACAACCGGGAATACTTGTCTCTCCGGGTCCTCACGAACTTTACAGACCCCTTCTACCTTTATATGACATGGACACCGTACGAGGTCATCACCGAAGGGTCACCTTTGGAAATACTAAGCCCTTGTTTTATAATGGTAGTAGATTTAAATTTGAAGGGTAGTATAATTGTGTCATCGAAAATAGAGGATGTTCTTTGAATTCTGTCTTAATTTCGGATTAATATTGTTACTGGTGCGTCGAGTTCGACGGTTAGTATTCTACACATAATAAACCAGGTAACTAAGAAGTGTAACCAACAAAAATAATTGGAAATTGTAAGAACACTTTTACTATCGAGGTTTAGTTCTACTATAAACTTTATGTCCCAACGTGTAGTAGAGATACCCGATGAGGACCGAATCACGGTAAAGAGAATACATTAATGTCGGAAACCCCCTCAATGGACACCGATCAATAACTTCCTCCTTTTTTAGATCTCGTCAATCTATATCTAGAATTACTGTTTAACCGTAGGTCACCTTTAACTGACGATTAGGTAAGATTCGGATTAGTCTATGACTTTCTATCACCCTTTCCTTATATGGAGATCATTACATATTTACCACTCCATTACTAAACGTATTTGTTAGTTCCTGAACCTTCTTCGAGTCAAGTCAAGTCAGTGAGTCAGCACAGGTTGAGAAACACTGGGGTACTTGACGTTGTGCGGTCCAGAGGGACAGCTAGTGGTTAAGGACCTCAGGTGGGTTTGGGTACAGATAACTCAACCACTACGGTGGACTGGTAGAGTAGGAGACAACAGGGGAAGTGGAAGACTGGAATTAAAAAGGGTCGTAGTCCCAGAAAAGTTTACTCAGTCAAGAAGGGTAGTCCACCGGTTTCATAACCTCAAAGTCGATGACGACACGATTCAGTAAAGTCACCACAGACTGAGACACACTGGGGTACCTGGTATCGGGTGGTCCGAGGAGACAGGTGTCCTAAGAGGTCCGTTCTGATGACCTCACTCAACGGTACGGGAAGAGGTCCCCTAGCAGGGTTGGGTCCCTGACTTGGACCTAGAGAATACAGAGGACTTAACCGTCCGCGTAAGAAATGATGATCGTGGTGGACCCTTCGGGTGTCTTCTTTGGTCTCAAGTGCCGTTTCTATGGACACCTTCCGAATGTACCTACCTAGAGAACTTTATCCAGACCGTATACTATTATAGACAAAAAGTTTATTTACAAATGATTCATGAGAGGGTCACTTTTTCCATTAATTCTTCTCAGACGGTCTATTATCGAAGGAAGGAGTCGTTAAGTCTCTAACGAGTTACCCGAACACTTGCTCATTTCATACGCACCTAAGTTATTATACCCGAAGGAATGTGTTCCGACTAAAGGGAAAACGATGACAAGTTGAACATTCGTTAACGTCAATTTGAAACCGGGGATTTGTAATTCTGATTTGTTTCATTTCTTCGTTGTGTCGTTGTCAAACTAACACCACTTGAGGGTAAATAGTCCATCCTTTACAATTAAATAGGATTGAACTTTGTATGGACTTAACTAGAACCGAGTCTGCCATTTCGCAGACGGACGTCACACCCTCTGGGCCCAAGTTAGGGACCTAACCCTTCTAGGGGACCTCTCCTTTACCGTTGGGTGAGGTCATGAGAACGGCCCTTTTAAGGTACCTGTCTCCTCGGACTATCCGAGGAATACCCTAGCGGACCCCAACGTACCCCAGCGTACCCCAGCGTTTCTAAGCCTGTGCTGACTCGCCGAGGTGAAAGCGAAAGAAGATCGAGTATCAAGAAAAAACGGACTTTACGGTAGACTTTGAACGACTTACGGAACAGGATAAAGGGTACGTTTCACTTGAGTTAAAAGTCTCTTTATTACTTCGTTACTATAGATATCTTTAGTGATTACAATGGTATCGGAGTAGTGAGCTCCTCTATCTGAAAATCTTACTAACTTTTCGTTCCCTTAGAGTACATTCGAGATCGAACCTCTATCGCGGAATATTACGCCCCTACCACACTATATTCCACACATCACATGTACATAGACCTTGGTTTCCCGTATTAATCTACAGTAAGGTACACAGTAATTAGGATTGAGGATGACCACTGTGTAATCGAAAATCTTAGATACTGAGACCACGAATAATCACGTCTGTAGAATTACGAGTTTCCTTCTTCCGAAGATGGTGTCTTGGGTTGTGACAAGATCTTACCTTGTCTAAGATAATTTAACCTTTTGAACCATAAGATGAACCACGACAGGTCGAACAGAACAGTCACCCATTTGTCCCCTCGTGTCCTTCAACGTTCCACCCAACAGAATAGATAGCATAAGTCTCTTTTTACTCTAACGACAATTCTTTTCCCTATACTGTAGTGGATCTTTACTAATCCACTAGGGATGACGACAACGAAATATGGTGAGGTAAGTTATACTTTTCAATTCTTACGTCGGTCATACATATCTTTCGTGGTTACGTCCGAATCAATCTAACGAGTTTTTAATTCGACACCAAGAAGTTCGTCAATTATTTTATATTTACTGACATAACAGATCCTTAATCGTTGACGCATTCCAATGGACCAATAAAGAAGAGATAACCCGTTACACGAATTTGTCGTATACACCGAACCTTGTATTTGTCCGGTTCACCGTGTAAGGTGACAGACAGACACCTTACAAGAACAAGTCCCGTTTACCGAGGAAACCTTTCAGAACCAGTAAGAATCAAGAACCTTCGTTATCATTATCCCAATAAAGAATGGACGGATGTACTGTACTATACGAGGTCTCTCTCTCTCTTCGTCGGAAACTGTAGTCTCTGTAAGAGAGTGGGAAGGAAAATACACTGAATAGTTTTCCGATTCCGTTTCACTTTTTATCTGGTCGGTCTTTGTTCCACTTTTTACTTGAACGTCCAATACTCAAAGTTGACTGAGACTACTACAGACCCTCTGTAAAAGTAATGTTATCAACTTACCCCTTATCACCCGTGGAAAAAGGAAAACTTTTTTATTTACCGAGTCTTATCAAGAAAAAGATAAGGGACCGATTCCTAGGTTTCTAGAAAGTCATAACCCGTGAAGGAAACTTTGTGAACCCCTAATCATGAGGTCCCTTTATCTAGTCTCTCTTCAAGTAAAGAATCCGTCTAGCAAAGACAGGACACTATCGAGGTCCTCTCTTCTCAGAATCTCAAGATGAGTATTGTAAGATACAACCCATTTCGTTCGTAAGCCAATATTTAGTCAGATACGGAAGAAGATCTATGATTTGTCGGTCAAGTATTTTTATAGGAAGAGAATAGGGTGAATAAACCGAAAGGAACACTGAATCATTTCTTAGACGGACATTACACCTTCTGGACCCAACCCTTCTAGGGGACCTCCTTCCGTGCCGTTGGGTGAGGTTATAAGAACGAACCTTTTAAGGTACCTGTCTCCTCGGACCGTCCGATGTCAGGTACCCCAACGTTTCTCAGTCTACACTGACTCGTTGATTCGTGGAACGTGAATAAATAGGTGGTTAAGTGGGTAGGTAGGTCTATCGGTAAGTCACTCGGTATATACGTCGGTCGGTCGGTGGAGTTACTTTAAGTAAATAACTTATTGACGTTCTGTAGGTCGTAATATACTTGAAGACACCTTTTATACTCTTTTTTTTCGTTTTTCGTTTATTTTTTACACTCAACTTTTCTTTTTTTTCAGGTAGATGGGGTTGTAATAGAAACACTTCCATTCTTTATTTCTAAGGTTCATTATCCTTGTTTGGAAAAATATATCAATATACTTAAAAGGTACACTAAAACACCGTCGAAACTGGTTCAGAGTTTCGTTTGACCGTAGTTTTACTCCCGATTCTAGGTCTTGTGGACTTGGAACTTCTTCCATAGGTGAGGAATACTTTGACATTAGGTTTACACCTCCTTCTTGGTGGTTGTACACTCTATTAAGTTTTATTGCTTCACTGCGTCTCATCAATATTAGTCACAGTGTGTGGTATAACAAACAAAACTTAATCAGAGTACACACAACCATATATACACTTTATTATCGATTTAATTTAAATGTGTAGTAAATGGATCGTGTACATTTTCAACACAATCATATATACATTTTATTATCCATTGAATGTATGTTAAATGGATTGTATATATATATATACACTTTATTTACTCTTTATTTACCATATTAAAATCTGATCGGTTCTTTCGAGGACTCTTCCACATTCATACCTATATGCACCAGACTCGGTCACCACACATCTTAAATTTATTGACCCTCTGCATCCTTCCCTATAATCCACCTCGTGGTACTTATCTTACCGACAGCACAACACAACCACGGCGATAGAAGTCCCATCTACTAAACTGGAAAAAAGACGTAGTTTTCTATTCTTGGTAGTTGTTAACGCGTACACACAAGTGAAATACTACTTTTTCAAAGGTCGAGCGTGTGAACCCATTGATAATCCGCAGACCAACCAACCAACCAACAGATCAAAGAAAGAAAACCACGCTTAACGGGACAAGAAAAGGACTCGACGTCCTTTAGTTCGACAGGAACGTGATTGGGGGTTGAAATCCAAGCAGACACTCCTCTCGGGCCCCGGCACGGGGTCCCGTCACGTGCTTCGCAAGTTTGAGCCAGCGAACCCAGAATCACGACACAGGGGGTCACGTGGCCAAACGAGAAGGGATGAGTTACAGGACGTCGGACATAGCTATTTCGGATTGTCAAAAGTGGGAACAACTAGACGTGTCGTCTGGAGATGATTAAGGACTTGATGTTTAATTTACGAACCCCGACTCGTCTCTAGTCTAATTTTTGAAGTGTCAAGTGTCTCTGGTCGAGTCGTCCTCGTCAATCTGAGATTCGGTAGAACTTCCTGACCTTTGTCCGACAACAGACTTCGGGTAATTTGGTCTTCGATCTCCTCGATATTACACTATAATTTCGATTAAAGGATGACCGACTCTCCACGGAACCTGTATTATTTATTATTATTATAATATGACGGAACAGTTTTGTACGAAATATATGTGTAATTATACTGAATGACAAATTGTTCTTTTACCGATATTAGAGTTACTGTAGATGATCTCGAAATACTTTACCTTAACTATAATGTTATCATAGTAAAGGATTCCCCGAAATTACATCGTTCTCTGACAAATTCGGTCTCATATTTAACAGAACTCTATATTAATGAGTATTACGAAGACTCGACAAACACACTATGTATAACAATCATTTTATTAAAGGGAACCTTTATATTTTGTTAACCGTTGACTTTTCAGATTTTTAAATTGAATAAAACTTAATACAATTGAGTAATTAATTTATTACGTAAACTTTTTCTTTCCTGATTTTACATTGACAAAATTTAACTGATATATACCTAAACCCTCGCCGAACAAAGGGTACGGAGCGACTGTATGGATTGTCCATGACGTTACTCTTCTGTTCTATTCCACTACCGATCTCACTCTATTACAGTTCCTTCTTCTTCTATTTCTTTACCTCTACTCAGTCCCAAAGGAACCTTTTTAGTTGTCCTGGACCATGTACTGGTTTCTAACCACTACCTTCTCTTCCTTTAGTATGTTTGACTATTCTACTGAAACGTTAGTTTACCTTTTTCTCTTTTCATTGAAAACATTTATTGGAACTTACTAAAACTAGATATAAATTCATCTCTTCCACTTTTGGTATTACTATAATTATTTATAGATGTCTCCGGTGTTACTTAACAAAAAAATACACAACCGTATTTTAATTTCCTTCTCTAACAAAGTCCAACTACTCTTAAGAGTTGTGATTACACACAACTATTCTCCAGTCTTTACGTTAAAAATTCTGATGGATTTCTTTAAGTTATCACTTCTCCAAGAACAACGGGTACCATGTTTGTCAATGAAATCCCGATTCTTTAATGGTCTTTGAGACACTCAGTTTAGAGAAGAGACTTTCACAGGTGGATAAAAGGTACCGATCAGTGGGATTCAGTTCCCAGGTGACTTCTATCACCTATGGTCCTGAAGGGACCACTAGTTTGCCAATTCTTAGGTGGATGGTTACTTCCCCTATGGTCAAGTCAGGGACCAGACCTTTCTAGGGTGTACGATGCTTCGTCGATTCAGATCCACGGCGTTGATGACTCGGGTTCACGACGTTGACGACTTTGGACACGTGGATGTCGGGTCGTTCTCTTCGGTGACGTCATTAAGGGACGTAGAGTCACTTCTCATCGGGGTCTAGTGGCGTTCATCTCTTTCGGGTTTACGTCGTTGTCTCTGGGTCCCGTCGGTATTTATTTAAGTCTCTTTTCTATGACCTATGGTCGTGTCTACAATACCAAACGACATCCTCGTACCCCTAACGTATACTTCAATGTTTTTCTTTTACGACTGCAAACAACGATTGTTTATCTGAACTCTTACCTGCTCTGTACTCCTCCTTAGGTCTCCGGTGCACGGTTCCTCCCCGGTGTCCACACCTTATGCCACCGTCAAGTCTAATCTTGAAAAAAAAAAAGGGGGTTAGTTTTTGTAGTCACCTTGAACCTCTTAGTCCATTTACAGACTTTGGTACAGTTAACAAGTAGAGTAAGACATAAGAAAGGAACCTACTAGCATAGTAGTATATACTAAAATTAATGATATACACCAATATTCGAAATTTGTGTATATAGATTGACGGACTTCCCGTAGAGGGTAATTTACAAGGTGTTTGAGGTCTTTAAGTGAGACATTTTAAGTTCAATATTAGATGGAAGAAGTCTGGACGAAGAGTAAGAGGATACAGTTAGCTACAATAAAATTAAGTAGAGTAACCAGTTTATTCATTGGATTTCCAGTACACGGAAAGAGAACATTATGGTTGAAGATTAGTACATGGTTCAGAACAACTAAAACAATTTATTTAGGATGAGCTGAGGTAAATAAACGGAGAAGGAACTGTAATAGAGTAAAATCCGGTGGCAATAGAGAAAAGACTATAAACGTTGCAGATGAAGAGATAGTGGTCTGGACTAAGAACTGTTAAGTAGGACGGATTCCATCCGTCCTACCATTAAAATTGAACGTGTTAATTAAAACAAAAAGAAGAATAATGTTGAGAGACTTCGGAAAGGTTACGAGAATTTTATTCAAGACTGCAATAATTAGGTTAGACTTCTTAATATTATACCTTGAACGAATAGAGACGAATAAAAAGTGTGATAAGAAGGGAAACGAAGATTGAGATCTGAGACAGGAAACTAAAGGAGTTTGAACGGTACGAGGAAGGATGGAACCCCAGAAACTTATATCAGACGGTAGAGGGATTTCGTAAGAGTAGACATAAACTTGGTACGAAGATGGAATAGTAACCAATTGAAGAGAAGTAAAAGAAAAAGTCTTCAACGGATTAAAACCATACGGAACGTTAAAAAAAGAACTTCTCGTCTCATTTTCCTCAACGGTATATATCAGGAAATCATTACACAACCACTCTACACCGTCCCAACCCCCCGTGTCCACCTCGTAAGACATAAGGATACTAATCCTAAGTGAGAAATTCCCTGGAATACGGAGACTTATCACTTAAAGTGTTCTCAAAGTCACAAAAAGAGGGGTGTACCCATCGTCTCCTACCGATCTCGTCGACCTCAACCCATAAAGGGAAGGGAGCCCATTTAATCCGAGACTATTATGAGGTCGTCTAATCAAAGACCAATTGATCAAAAAGGAACCTTATTCGGAACAATTTTCTTGTCTCACAAAAGAGACAAGTATAACGTATAACTTTTTACACAGGAAAAGGGAGAAGGACGGCCTTCGGACTCCCTAAAAAAGAGTCCATTAATGACACTCTTCCACCAACTCGAGGACTTCCCTTTAGAGTGTTGGAGTGTCAGGGCCACTGACACAGGGGTACCAAAAATTGAGAGAATTAACAAGTAGTGACTCGTAGGTGGTCAAGTAGTCAAAGTTAAGACCAAAGAGTACCACCAGAGACGAGGACTCAGACACGAGGTCCTTCGGTACTGAAGGATATCAGTAGAGGGTTCAAAGTCCCCCGTCTATAAAGGTGACGTAGGAAGGGAGAGAAAGTGAGAAAAAAAAAAAAAAAAAACCGGTACGGTACATCGTATTCCCTAGAATAATCAAGGGACTGGTCCCTGACTTGAGTACTGGGGAAGTCACTTTCGTACCTCAGAGTTAGGACCTGAAGGTTCCTTCAGGGAGGCAGAGAATTTCTAGGGTCTTCTCGGCAACTAAAAGTCAGACAAGTCGAAACGTGAACGATTCTACCTCACCTCTGAATTTTCTAAAATATATGTCGTGGTGTTGATTCTTCAATGAATAAATCTGTTTATGAGAAACAAAGTGAGTTAAAAATAAATGATCGTGTGTGTAACGGACACAAGGATGACGCGGTATTTGAAGGAGATTCTCCAAGAAGAGTGTAACATACTATTAATCTAAGTGAACGAAGAGAAGGTGTCTATACTTCTTAGATCTCTGTGAGGAGTTACATCATAGTCATGTTTCGTTATTCGTGTCTGTAAGAGTTATTTATTATAACTTATTCATTCGTTGACTTTCCATCGTTTGCAACAGAAGTCAAGTCCAGTCAGCGAGTCAGTACAGGCTGAGAAACGTTGGGGTACTTAGCGTCATGCGGTCCAGTAGTGGTTGAGGGTCTCAATTGGGTTTGAGTACAGGTAGCTCAGTGACTACGGTAGGTCGGTAGAGTAGGAGACAGTAGGGGAAGAGGAAGACGGGGGTTAGGGTGGGTCGTAGTCCCAGAAAAGGTTACTCAGTTGAGAAACGTACTCCACCGGTTTCATAACCTCAAAGTCGAAGTCGTAGTCATGAAGGTTTCTTGTGGGTCCTGACTAGAGGAAATCCTACCTGACCAACTTACAGGAATGTCAGGTTCCTTGAGAGTTCTCAGAAGAGGTTGTGGTGTCAAGTTTTCGTAGTCAAGAAGTCTGGAGTCGAAAGATATATCAGGTTGAGAGTGTAGGTAAGTACTGGTGACCTTTTTGGTATCGGAACTGATCTCCCTGGAAACAACCGTTTCATTACAGAGACGAAAACTTGTACGATAGATCCAACCAGTATTGCAAGGAAGGTTCCTCATTCGCAGAAAATTAAAGTACCGACGTTAGTGGTAGAAGTCACTAAAACCTCGGGTTTTTTTATTTCAGACTGTGATAAAGGTGACAAAGGGGTAGATAAAGGGTACTTCACTACCCTGGTCTACGGTACCAGAAGTAAAAGACTTACAACTTAAAATTCGGTTGAAAAAGTGAGAGGAGAAAGTGAAAGGAGTTCTCCGAAAACTCAAGGAGAAGTAAAAGACGGTATTTCTACCACAGTAGACGCATAGACTCCAATAACTATAAAGAGGGTCGTTAGAACTAAGGTCAAACACGAAGAAGGTCGGGTCGCGAAGAGTACTACATGAGATGTACACTCAATTTGTTCGTCCCACTGTTATATGTCGGAACTGTATGAGGAAAAAGGATAAACCTTGGTCAGACCACAAGGTACAGGTCAAGATTTACAACGAAAGACTGGACACATATCCAAAGAGTTCTCCGTCCAGTCCATCAGACCATAAGGGTAGAGAAAGTCTTAAAAGGTGTCAAAAAACACTAGGTGTGTCAGTTTCCGAAACCGTATCAGTTATTTCGTCTTTATCTACAAAAAGACCTTGAGAAAACGAAAAAGCTACTAGGTTGTCTACAACCGTTAAACTAGAGACCAAGGAGACGGAAAAGATTTTCGTCGAACTTGTAGACCTTAAAGTGTCAAGTGTATAACGACTTCGGACCGAACCTCTTAAAACTCGTAATGAAATGATCGTACACTCTATTCACGTTAACACACCATCAAACTCGTAAGAAACCGTAACGGAAAGAAACCCTAACCTTACTTTTACCTGGAAAAGGTCAGGACACCGGTGACGACTCAAAAGGTCCAAACGACCGTATAACTAACGTTGTGAAAGTGTCGTAGTAGGAAGTCCTAAACTTTATTGAGGTGACCTTAAGGTAGTGGAAGTGATCGAAACAAACATCACTACGAAAGATTCCGGGTGAACTGAAGTGTAAGGTCCTACAGACCGAGATCCACTCACTAGTGTAGTCGTACTAATAAAACCAGTACTTCTAGAAAAAACATGTCAAGAAGACACATAAGAACGGTGAAGAAGAATTATAGAAGACGAAGACAATACAGGTATGGTAAAGACAGGAAATAACTCGGGTAGAAACGTACTTTACAAGGGAACCATAGAGTTAAAAGAACTTCTCTAGAGATCAGAAAGGGTAAGACAACAAAAGGAGATAAAGAAACGTAACTAGTGACTCCTTCCGAAAGAATAGAGAAGAACGATAAGAAACCTTGAGACGTAAGTCTACTAATATAGAAAGGAAAAGAGGAGACGAAAAGTGAAGAGAAGAAAAGTCTCGATAAACATTCCGGAGGGGTCTGTCGGTAAAAACGAAAAAACGTAAAGAAAAGGTACCTCTACCAGAACTAGAGACAGAGGACACGTTACAGTACTTGGAGGTAGGTATAAAGTAGTCCGTGAGATAGTCTAGATCAGGGAATTTAGATAAAGAGTAAAGATGACATATTAGTATTCCCTAAACTAAATCCAGTATGGACTCACCAGATCACCAAAAGGGATGAAAGAAGTTAAATTCAGACTTAATCTGTTATTCCTCAAGTACTAGACTCGGTGTCTTACACCAGGTGACCTCTTCCCTTACCGTTTGGTGAAGTGATAAGAACGGAACTCTTGGGGTACTTGTCATACTTTCCCGTTTTACTATCCTAGGACTTTCTCCTTGAGGGGTCCAACCATTCACGGGTTATACGATAACCTCTAGTCACCTCTTTATTGAGGACTTTCTTACTTCCCTACCTCGATTTCGTTTTTGTTATGAGTCAACACCTACACTGACCATTATCTTCGTTCCAGGCTACGACATTTCTCGTTATAACGTATCCTTGGACCTTACAGTTCAGGTACTTAGTTCTGTTTAGCCTTCTCCAGTTTGTTCTCTACCGTTCCACTTGTAGTTGTAAGATCCTTAGTCACTTGATTTTACCTGACCTTACCCACTTAAATTGAGTCTACTGGTAGTATAGATGATGACGCCCGTCCTTGGAGAGTCTTCTTCACCTCATCGGTAGTACCAGTTGCCTTCTAAGGTTTTACATGAACCTACGTTAGAGTTTTTACTGTCTTACTAGAGACAAGCAGAGGTTCGGTAAGTCATAGTGTCAGTAGGTTCGGATACGGGGTTGGTCATTACGACTTCTTCGACTTCAACTTACCAAGACACTTCTGGATGTTCTGGAAAATCTTGATTGTGGGTTTTTTCTACAGGAAAAGAGATATCCCCTGACTTTATTTTTTCATCCTTCAATTCTTTGTGGACCTCATTATCCGTTTAAACCGGAACCTCATGTCTTACTTCGTCCCG
Source organism: Capra ibex (assembly GCA_006410555.1). Lineage (NCBI taxonomy): Eukaryota > Metazoa > Chordata > Mammalia > Artiodactyla > Bovidae > Capra > Capra ibex. The sequence continues at coordinate 9,514,329 of SJYO01033645.1, forward strand.
TTTCCGATCATCTCAAAACGGTTCTCTTGTGTGACCAGTATCGTTTATGGGAGAAGGTTGTTGTGTTCTCTTCTGAGATGTGTACCTGTAGTGGTCTACCAGTTGTGACTTTAGTCTAACTAATAAAAGAAACGTCGCTTTCTACCTCTTCGAGATATGTCAGTCGTTTTTGTTCTGGCCCTCGACTGACACCGAGTCTAGTACTTGAGGAATAACGGTTGCAACAGAATCCAAAGTGTTTTCTGATTATTATGGAATTAGGTACAAACTAAAAAGTGTCGTCCGGACGGTAGTAGGTATTTACGGCGTTGGTTATATATACAGAGATTGGTTACTACGATGAGGAAGAAAGAGTTAGTTACATTCTGAAATATTAAGGAGATTTGAACGTCGATGAAGGTAGAGGGTCGTAAACGGTAAACCCTTTATTAAATAAAAAGTGGGTACAGGAACTAATATGTCTATTTAGTTCGGACACTAAATTTCAATAATTTGGAGAGGATCCAAGTACAAAAAACACGATGTAACAGTGCACTTATGATGAAAAAACCTTCATATTTTTTCGACGACGACTCTTTTGACACAGTAAAATCTAAGATTTTTTCCGGTTCTAAAAAAGATTACTACCACTTAGAATCATAAATACGAACCAGAAGTAACGACTCTGGGAATTGTTTTTTACCTTACTTTATCCAGTAGTTCTTGTAAGAAAGTAGTGTGTGCAAGTAAGGTGTCTCTAAATAATCAATAAATGGTCCACAAATTTTAACACGTCACCAATGATACCACTTAGTTCGTAATAGGAACGGTGACTTTAGAGCGTCGGATAAGTCACTCCTTCCGTCCATTCTCTACTTAATGTCCTTGTGCACTATTCCGGACATTTGTTCATTACGTGTTTCAGGACGGTATGTTTCGTCCCTCTTAGTCAGCTATCACTGTCTTCGGCCCTCCTTTGGAGGCAACTTCTTCAACATGTCTAAGTATCGACGTTTCCCTTTAGAGTCACGAAAAGACGTCAGGACAAGGTGAGGGGTCAGTGGGTTAGTCTGAGGAAGAGCTAGCAAGGACGTAGCAGGTATCAGTGAGTCAGTACAGGCTGAGACGCCGCGAACCTTACATCGGACGATGCAAGGAGTCATGGACCCCAAGAGATCCGTTACGGGAGGAGGTCCTCTTAGAAAGGTTGGGTCCTTAGCTTGACTTAGAGGACAAAGAGGAGGCAACGTGAACCTAAGAAATGGGAGACTCGTTAGTCCTTTCGAGGAGAAAGACGGGAGGGTGGGGGTTGTGGTTCTGACCAAAGGAATAAAGAAAGAGAGGGGTGAAAGTTTACTACCGAAAAAAATTTTTATTTATTCGTAGTTAAAATAACTTAGTACTTATTAAATTCTGACCATGTTAGTAGTCGAAATAAGAGATACTGTACCCCGTACTAGAGACCGTCTAGTAACCGTTTAGGTTTTTGGAGTACTATTTACTTTTAATTTATCCCTCCCTCCCTCCCTACCTCCCTCCCTCCCTCCTTTCTTTGTATGGTATGTGTTTTATGAGTCAAGGATCAAAAAAGAAATTTTTACCGATCTTTTTTAAGTAGTTTTACGTCGTGAAATTAGTTAATAAATGTTAAAGATACAATGTTACTTTTTTACATGTAGAATATCTTGTATAAAGTACTTGACAAGGTGACCTTTGTTAATCTAGTTTTGTCGTTTGGAAAGTAAAGTATAGGTGTTTCAACCTAATAAAAAAAAAAGAAAACTTCATCTAAGTGGTGCTGGTTTAGACTTATGTGTCTTAAAACTTCAAATTCGTATTTGTTATTTTATTTTTGTACAGGGGTTCTAATTTTGTTTCTAGGTCCATTCAGAACGAGGCACAGGGTGGGGACAGGGTGGTTGGAGGAATTTAATTTTCCTTAAGGGTAGAGTAAATACCGGACATTTTAAGAACCGTCAAACCCTTCTTTGGAAAGTTGTGTTTACAACGTATCTTAAAGTATGTAAAAGTTTTAATCGGATTGACATCTTTTTCCGTTTTCGAAATTAGGGATAAAGTGACTCTTTTATTTTCGTAGATCTTTTTTTGAAGGTCTTCAAGCGATATGGTAAAATGGATCGATGACAAGGTGGTGGGGAACTAGGGGCACACACGTCCGTACGATCAGTGAAGTCAGTAAAGACTGAGAACCGTTGGGTACTCGATTTAGGGGTCTGGGTCCAGAGGGCGTAACATCTGTCTGTGAAATGGTAGACTCGGTGGTCCCTTCAGGAACCACTCTGAATCCAAGAATGGACCCTCCTCTGGACCCAAGTTAGGGACCCAACTCTTCTAGGGGACCTCATCTTTTTACCGTTGAGAGAGGTCTTAAGAACGGACCTCTTAAGGTACCCGTCGTCTCGGACCGTCCGATGTCAGGTACCCCAAAGTTTCTCAGTCTGTACTGACTCACTGATTGTGATTGAAGTATGTTACTTCTCTTTTGTAGGTTTCTAGTATTATGTTGGAAATTCTCATCCAGAATACGGAACATTAGAAACATCGAGACCACAAATGGTGTCACAGACCATTTGACATCTATACGTAACTCATTTACTTACTTTTGATTCATGATGAGTAATTTAGGTAATTCATGCAAGTTCAGGTAGTTTAGTACGAACTTATAAATTACTATACCTATAAAAGTTATTTATAAAACACTTTCTCCGTACCACACCATACCCGAAGGGACCATCGAGTTAACCATTTCTTAGACGGACGTTCCGTCCTTAGGGATCAAACTAAGGACCCAACCCTTCTGGGGGACCTCTTCCATATCCGATGGATGAGGTCTTAAGAACCTGAAGAGATCACCGAGTCTACCATTTCTTAGGTGGACGTTACACCCTCTGGACTCAAGCTAGGAACCAACCTTTCTAGGGGACATCCTCCCGTACCGTTGGATGTGGTCACAAGAATGGACCTCTTAGGGGTACCTGTCTCGTCGGACCGTCCGACGGTAGGTACCCCAACGTTTCTCAGCCTGTACTGACTCACCCATTCGTTGTCGTGTCGCGTCGCGTCGTACAACGTCTTAAGGGACATATCAGACTACGGGTACACATCTTCTTATATAAATCCTATTGGTCAGGTAAGATTTCCTCTAGTCGGGACCCACAAGAAACCTCCCTTACTACGATTTCGACTTTGAGGTCATGAAACCGGTGGAGTACGTTTCTCAACTGAGTAACCTTTTCTGAGCCTACGACCCTCCCTAACCCCCGTCCTCCTTTTCCCCTACTGTCTCCTGCTCTACCGACCTACCGTAGTGGCTGAGCTACCTGCACTCAAACTCACTTGAGGCCTTCTACCACTACCTGTCCCTCCGGACCGCACGACGTTAAGTACCCTAGGGTTTCTCAGTCTGTGCTGACTCGTTGACTAGACTAGACTAGACTATCCGTATCCTTTGATCTTCCCATTAAAAATTTTTTACATTGTCACCAATATAGATCCAATACCGTGTTTCTACTTAGTCGAATATAAATCACACAAAGTAGGAAAGATAATAAGAACAAGAATTTAGTTTCATTTTTGTAATAATTTTTGGTGTAATACCATATTTTTATCTTCATCTCTGTCATCCTTTCTCTTCGGTTGTTAATCACCAGACCCCAAATTCTAGTGGAAAAGTGTAATCACGTCCAAATACTTGGTAAACTTGTAAACCATAAATACACAGCACATGTCTCCGACTCGACGGCACTCGTCAAAAGTCTTACAGTGAACTTGAGGACAGTTCATTGTCCTATAAGTAAGTAGAAGTAGTCGATATTTAAACCTTAGGGTTAAATTAAATTTTTATAAATAACTCGAGAATTATACACGGTCCGTGAGACGGTCCGGGACCTCGGTGTTTCCGTTTGTTGTGTGTCAAGTACTGGAGCCCCGAAAGGTAAATCTGTCTTCTCTCTGTACAAATTTTTGTTTTCGTTTGCTTTGTCCGTTTGGGTGGTTTAAGTCACACTGATAATATTACTTTAGACACACTCCCGTCCCTGATTCAAGCAACATAGATGAAAAGTAGAAGACACGTGTATACCACCGGTTTTACGTCCTTCGGTAGTTATCGATAGACAAGTTAAAATTAAATTACTTACTTCTCACTTTGAGAGTTTCATAAGAGTTCCATACACCATAAGACTTGGTTTTAAGGAGAAAGTTTATTTTATGACCAATGAGAAGAAAGAATCTCCGTTAAGGCACTTGCAGTCATTAATCCAGACCACATTCACTCAACAAGAATCTGAACTTTTCAAGTGAATAAGTAGTTCTTGTCCTCTGTTGATGTCCACCTTTTAAGGAAACTTCTAAACGTATATCGGGTCTGTACCGTAAGAAAAGTCAGAATAATTACTATTAATTGACCTCTCGATTTGTGTGTCTGTTGTACATTTCCCTTTTCTTGTACCTAAACTCAGTCTTGTTTCACCTAAAAGGGACCACCGAGTCACCATTTCTTAGACGGACGTTACGTCTTCTGTGTCCAAACTAACGACCCAGTCCTTCTATGGGACCTCCTAATTTACCGTTGGGTGAGGTCATAAGAACGGATCTTTTAAGGGATGTGTCTTCTCGGACCACCCGATGTTAAGCACCCCAGTGTTTCGGGACCTGTACGGACTCACTGACTCGTAAGCCCGTGAATGTTACACCTAAAATGGGTATCGAAAAGTTGTAGATCGACCCACTGAAGTTCATTTAACTAATTGGAGAGACTCAAACAAAGAAGTAGGAATTTTTACTTCCAAATCTATGTAGAGTCCTACTGACACCTTCAATCTATTTTATTACACACTTTTAAAGGTACTTCTAATCTCTCTAACTTATACTATACAATTAGAAGATCCTGATGGTATCGTTACATGGTGTCTGACCCACCTAATTTGTCGTCTGTAAATAAAAGAGTGACAAGACCTCCGATCTTCAGATCTAGTTTTACAGTCATCCCCACCAAAGAAGACCCGGGTTAGAGACACTGAACTCTACCAACGGAAGAGGGACACAGAGGTTCACGGAAAGGAGACACAAATCCATACACAAGATCAAAAAAGGAGGTATAACCTAATCTTGACTGAGAGTACTAGAGAAAAATTGAAGTAATGGAGGAATTTCTAGGATGGAGGTTCATCTCACCGTAAACCTCCATGACCCCTTAATTCTGAAGTTGGGCACTGTAAACTCTCCTGTGTAAAGTAGGGTATTGTGAACTGAAGGGAAGGAATAAAGGAGGAGTAAAATTCCCCCTGTCTTAAGACTATGAGAGTAGGTAACTTTCGATGACCATTTACTTTCTGTGGGGGGTGGTGGTAGTGTCTTCAATTCGTTTAATACCCGTACTAAATCGTCTTACTTCCAAGAAGAAACCCTAGTGACACATAAGAGTCCACATGAAACTCAAATTACATCTATGGAATACTGTAAAATCTGTACTATCCTTTACCTTTTTAAATATTCGATGAATTTTTGTAACACATACAAATACATGTTTGAAAATTTACCTTTCTTTACCCTCGAGTGTCCATCAAAGTCGAGTAAACTGATGAGGATTTTGAACTAAGGGTGATTGATGCTATATTTATTCTTTGTCTACAGTATTGTGAATCATATATCTACGAGAGACAACGTCCTGAGTGACTGACAGGACCGACTCGAGTCTGTCCACGTTATAATGGTCGTAGTAAAAGACACGTATCATTTTAACTATATTTCTCGTCGAGTTATCTTCTCTATGTCAGACGTCACTTCTCAAATATTGTGTACAGTATTACCTAGACAGTCTTTTTTTTTTACAAATGTCAAGTAACGTCTCACATTTTACAAACGATTTAGTCGTCATTTTCAGCCTCGAGTCTATTTAAACGTCGTTCCCATCCCTGTGTTGTGTCGGATTGTATTTATGTGGGTCGTCCTCTCATCAGCCTCGAGTCTATTTAAACGTCGTTCCCATCCCTGTGTTGTGTCGGATTGTATTTATGTGGGTCGTCCTCTCATCCTCGCTTTTTTTTTTTTTCAGTCGTTGTCGAAGCAAGACTCGTCCTAAACTAAATACAGTATGTATTTATATTCCACATAATCCTTCTAATCACGTAATCCTACAATTGTGTTTAGTTCTACAGGACACGGTTCGCCCGACGAACGTGTTGTTATTTGTCACCGTCACGGTCCACTCAACGACGTCGAAGAAAGACTCGAGTAAAGTTCGACTCTTCAAAGATCAACACCCTATCGGCACATTAATACTTATCACACAATACTACAAGTCGACCTTGAGTTGACAGACCTGGTAACGGACTGGTAACTGCGTCGAGAAGGATCTATCTTTTAACGACGAGGACTTAAAACTTTTCCTTTTCTTTTCCCACACACACACGATATTACCTTTCCAATTACTAGAAAGTCCTCCGTTGAGAAGGCACCATCCTTCTTCGATCCTTTATACGACCTCACAAACCAGACACAAATATTCCATGGTCTTCTCCAGGGACCGTTGGTGCACTCAGGAGATACTGACGGAGGGTCACTGTCGAGACACCTAGGTCTCGCTAGTGGTTTGTATTTGGCCTGTTTATACTGAGAAAGACGGTCTTAAACCTTAACGAACACTCACTCCACCAGAGACCTAGTGATTTAGACATTATACGAACGAGGGTACACTGTGTCGAACGCGCCGTCAGGTGGAGACCCGACGGTGTCTTCATCTAATGGAGACGGGGGTCACGACAAAGGTCTGTTGAGAGGGAGGGTGGAAATGTGTGTCGGGATGATGTCTCAGAACAACAGGAGTGGAGGTCAGAGATCCCAGTGAGAAACTTATGAGATCGAGAACCAAGTGACAAAGTCAGTGGTTGTTATAGAGTAGTATTGACAATTACTAAAATTACAGACAGTCCTACTCGCAAGGTAAAACCCCCCCCACCAAATCAGCGATTCAACACAGACTGAGAACACTGGGGTACCTGACGTCGGGCGGTCCGAGGAGACAGGTACCCTAAAAGGTCTGTTCTTATGACCTCACCCAACGGTAAAGGAAGAGGTCCCCTAGAAGGACTGGGTCCTTAGCTTGGGTCCAGAGGACGTAACGTCCGTAAGGTAATATAATCCGACATTTAAGAATTGAAAGAGACTAAGTTATTTGCACAGAAGGTGATGTAAGTCGCGAATAACGGTTTCAGTATAGGATCCAGTTACACACTGGACATTTCCGTCAGAGAGACATCGAATCTAACACCCGTAGGGTGTTAATCTAGTAATAACAGAGAATGTTCAACGAGGAACCTCGTGAACTGATTCTTTAAAAGACGAAATGGTCCTGGGAGTCAGAAGACTAAAAGCAGATTAAAAACGACGACGACGACGATTCAGCGAAGTCAGTACAGGCTGAGACACACTGGGGTATCTGCCGTCGGGTGGTCCGAGGCGGTATACTGGAAGTGAAGGGGATGGAAGACACAGGAACAAAACTAGAAACTTGTCAAACCTACAGTACCTGGTAGTAACGTTAGTGAAACGTGTGAGAAAGTTAATAGAACGAGTGCAGAGTGAAATATATGAGTGGACTGTTTTAAGATTGGAACTAAAAGAGATTGAGAGAAGGGTATCGACTAGATTTGTAGTGTTGACTTGTATCGACCTCTTTTTGTGCTGGTAGGAAGAGACGGAGTGACACTTGGGAACCGGTGATAGGAGTCACCTGAGAGAGAAGACGGGTCGTTTACATTGACGCAAAAAGATAGGTAAGTGAGAGGGTACTTGGAGCAAGTGGAGAAGAGAAGAAAGGAATTTGTAAGTCGTGGAGGAGAAGAGAGGAGGTAGAGTCTGTGGACGGAATACAAGATAAAGTGACTCTTTTATCTATGACTCTTTTCTTAAGGGTGGGTGATTGATCGTAGAAACGGTACATAAAGAAGGAGAGGAGGACAACTACACCTTCTTGACACGCATGAGGAGAGACCCAGTCGTAACGGTGGACACGGCACCAGAGTAGGAGAGGTTGGGTAAATTCTTGTAGTAGGGTCATTAAGAGGGAGAGAGGAAGTGATACTTTAAAGGAATAGATCGTCTAACAAGAGGGTTCGGACGTTATAGACAGTGGAATTTGTTGTCGTCGTTGTCGTTTTTTGGAACAAACTCCTTGAAGGGACCACCAGATCACCGATTCTGAGACGAACGTTACGTCCTCCGGGTCAAAACTAGGGACCAGTTCTCTGATCTAGGGTGTACACCGTTGATTCTCGGTCACGGTGGTTTATTTTATTTATTTTTATTGATAATTTTAAAAAAATAAACTAATGATAGATAGATAACGATATTAAGAGACTAGGACAAATAGAGATGGATGACAAAGATTAAGGAAAAGAGAAAATAAGAGAGAATTTAGTAGAGATTAGTCAAAAAGGTGTGGTGAAGTGTTTTGACGTAAACATTTGCAGCCGTGACAGGAAGAAAACTGATTTGGATTCATTCAGGACTAAGGTCAGTAGACCAATAGTCTTAAACGTCGACTAACGATACACGAATTAAAAAGTTAGAAAGGAGGGAACCAAATGTCTCGTACCCTCTCAGAACTAAAGACAGAGTAAAATCACTCGAAAACTAGAGTGACAGGAAACGAGTAGAAGAAAATAACGAAGATGTTGGTTTTATAAGTTGAGATTCTGAAATAGATATATTTATCTATAGATATATTTATCTATACATATATTTCGAGAAACTTAGAGTAACAAGAGTAGATCTGAGGACCGAAATTTATAGGTCCGTTCTTATGACCTCACACAACGGTAAGGGAAGAGATCCTCTAGACGGACTGGGTCCCTAGTTTAGACGCAGAGGACGTAACGAGCGTCTAAGAAATGGTAGACTCAGTGGTTCCTTTGGGTAAATAGACCACAATTGGGAGTTTATGTACACAAATAGGGTTGGAAGAGAATCCTTTAAGTCTGAGAACAAAGTTTAAAGGATGAGTAGAAGAGGTGACCCTATATATTTTATGTAGAGTTTAAATTACACACGTTTTAACTTAAGGATTATAAGAAGGAGGATACGAAAGGTTTCGGTGACAAGGGCTTCCTACCATTGTTGAAGGAAGACCCACGACTCCGGTTTAGTAAGTACCCTCCTTTCACGGTCACCAACTAATCACGGTAGAAAATAAGAGTCCCTGTTAACTACTGAGTTTAGAACTAGTTTAGAAGGGGGTGATGTCATTGAGTACTTTAATTACCCCCATATTGTCTAGGTTTGACTCACTCTAAGACCGGTTCCAATAAGAGATATCCTGGTTCGTGGACATGGAGTAATAACTTTGACAAATAGTTCATTACTGATTGGTTATAAATTCTCTATGCGGACGTGGTCTTTTACTCGTGTTTCATATTTTCGACTTCCCTGGTGTGTCGATTACCAGAGGTACTTCACTGTAGTTGGACAGGGTGAGTTACAGAGAATTCTTGAACACGTACGTCTTACGTTTCACTGAATTTACAAAGTCTTTAACGATACACTCAGTCATCTAGAGACGTTATGATAACAGTACTTAAGACGTAACTAAGAATGGGACGTAGGAAAGAATTTCGATTCATTTGTACTACAAATTACTTTACAACATAGGTTGTTTGAACCGTAGTCAGACTTTTGTTCTGGTCACGACGACTAGTTAGTGATACTCACAACGTCAAATCTTAGAATAAGTTAAGAAAAAAAAAAAGGAGACGTAAGGTGTATAAGTTAGATAGTTCAGTGCAACCGACAGAAAAGGTTTATATAACTCTTACACTTTTTTTTTGGAGTGACGAGACGTGACGAGATTAGGACTAGAATCGGTATCTGGTGAGGGAGGATCTACCACATTATCGGAAGACTGACTACACAGACAAGAGAGAGACAGGGGGGTGAAAGGGATTTTGACGTCCATTTTACAAGGAAAGTTCTACCCTCCGTTTACTACAGTGACACGACTCTTAGGACGGTTACCAAAAGATGGAGTAAGTTTCATTCCAGTTCAAGAAGGTCACTGGACATTCTAGGATGACTGGAACGATGAAGAGATTCTAGGGTAGAGTAAATGAGAGGGGTAACTAGAAAGATAAGGTCAGTGGGACCATAGAAACAAAAAAGACGTTTACTGGTCGTGAGGGTGGAACTCCTGAAACGTGGACGTTAAGAAAGACGATCTTCTAAGAAGGAGTCTTATAAACGGATGAACAAATGAGTGGAGGAGATCCATCTAGGAACAAAGTTGTAATAGAAGAGCTACTTCGAAAGGAACTGATTCCTATTAGAGTCTTAGATCTTTACGTCGTGGGGAAGAGATAAAAAGAAGTATAAGGAATTGTTGGACTGTATAATTGATTTAGTAAATGAACAAATAATGAACAGAGGGAAAGGATCTTATAATCCAGATTGTCCTGTACTAAAAAGTAGGTAGTGGCTGACTTACCTGTACTCAAACCCATTTGAGGCCCTCAACCACTAATTGTCCCTGCGGACCGTACGACGCCAGGTACCCTAGTGTTTCTCAACCTGTACTGACTCGCTGACTTGACTTGACTTGAGGAGTAAAAGGAGAAAATTATTTAGTAAACTTATTCTACTAGAGTGAAGTTTAAGATGAAGATCCCTTGTGTTGGATTCTAGTGACTTTTTTTTCCTACTCTTAAATATAATTTTTTACATCTAGGGAGGAGAGGTTAGAAAATAAAATAAAAAGTTCCTTTTATATCTTCCGTCACTTTACCTCTTCCAATGAAGAGACTTTGTAAAGTTACTCGTGGATGATTTTCACTGTATAATTCGTTCAGGAACCTGAGGACCGTACACACTTCCTATTTTATTTTAGAGAGCATGAAAGTTAAATCGAGACCGGAAATAGTGTAATGAACCCCTATTCCTTTTAAATTGATGATCGAAGTCCACTCGAAATTCTACCACCGGTAAAAACACTCTGAGAAACTCAATGTATTTACATTTCAAATCTTACTTTTGTTTTCAGGGATCAAAAGTCTCAATTTCATTCTTAATATATTCCAGTATATCCACTCCTCTTCCGTTACCGTGGAGTGAGGTCATGAGAACGGACCTTTTAGGGTACCTACCTCCTCGGACCATCCGACGTCAGGTACTCCAGCGTGTCTCAACCCGTGCTAACTTCGTTGAATCGTCGTCGTTGTCGTCGTCGTCGTATACCCACTTTACTGAATTATACCAAGGAATGTATACTAGCTATTTAGTCGTATCTAATGGTAACTTTCTGAATTCCTATCTCCATTCTGGGATTTCGTCTAAGAGTGTTGAAAACAGATTTACACCCGAAAATTTTAAATTAGTTAATTCTAAAAACCGACACGCCCCAGAAGTAACGATACCCCGGAAAAGAGATCAACATCACTCACCCGTGATGCGAGATCAACGGCGCACCCGTGAAGAGTAACGTCCCCGAAGAGAACGACGACTCGTGTCCAAGGTCCGACACTCCCGAAGTCACCAACGTCGTGCACCCGAGTCATCGACACCAAGGACCCAAGATCTTGTGTCCGAGTCATCAACACCGTGTACCTGAATCAACGAGGAACGATACACCCGAGAAGGTCCTGGTCCCTAGAGGACGTGACCGTCGACCCTAGAAATACGAAGACTCGGTGGTCCTTTCGGGACTTACACAAAAATTTTGAACAACGACCAATTCACGGAACCCTTTATCTAAGATTCTACGGCTAATCGAACGTCATACAAATACTTCCTCATAGGAATCAAAGTCGTGAGTACTTTAACTTTTCTTCATCCTAACCCGACTCCCTTTGCAATAAAACCATACATCCAGGTTACCGTGAGAAGTCGTTTGGAGTTCTGGAAACCTCGAACTTATCGTGGAGTCTTAAAAAGGTACAAACCGACTCCACCAGTGCAGAATTATCAGGGTACAATTAAGTAGTAACGGTACTGGGTGGAACCCTTTGTCATACTGGAACTCGATTCATCGAGAAACGTCGACTCTGTCAAGGACTTCCACGACTATCAACTTCCGACGACTGTTATAAAGACCCTCGATCCCGTTTTTCAACTTCCCCTTAGGTCCATCGTATATTGTAGTTAAGGGTCTTTAGGATTATATAAACTTCTTTTACCTCTGGAGATAAGAAAGTAAGTTAAAGAATGAGTTCTTTACAAACAACTCGTGACTAATACAGATACTGTGATACGATCCATGATCTCTATATTACTCCTTATTCTGAACCAGGTACTGGAACTTTTCCATTACTAGTTTACAGTGTCTACTGAACATACATTTGATTATTTACGTTCAAACACGTACGATAAAGTCTTCATTCTTTTTTCACGACACCCTCATGTTTCCTGTCTTGTTTGTTGAGTCGTCTCCCTAAACCCCTTGAGAAGTGGAACCGAAGTGGCGAGTAAATACAGATTCATCAACTCGATAAAGATGTCTACTGATGTTTCTTTGGCGAACGTATTGTATAGTGAAAGTTATCCCCGAGTGACTTTGTAAAATTTGACAACAAATCTCGTTCTCAAACAGAGGTCTGTTTACACACGGGGACTTGATAGGTAAATCGAATACCGTATATATACCGTATCGTTTAGTACGAGAAAGAGGTTTTAATGTTTCTAAATCCATACACACAGTTTCCTATACATAAGAAGTTGAGTTCTTTTAAAATTTACCGACTTCCATTCATAGGAATCCTCCCCTGTAGTAAATTCCTTTTTTTACTCCTCTGACCCTGATAAATGACAGTTTACCTAAGTTGTACCACCGGTCCGTCTTCACGAGTCGTTTCCGATCGACAATAAGTAATTATTTTTAATGACTCAGTGAGTCATTAGTTTACGTACGACTCTCGGATGTCATTAGTCCTTAATGACCTTAATATATAATAATACGAGAAATTTCCTCTTCCGTTACCGTTGGGTAAGGTCATGAGAACGGACCTTTTAGGGTACCTGTCCCCTCAGACCATCCGACGTCAGGTACCCCAGTGATTCTCAGTCTGTACTGACTCGCTGAAGTGAAAGTGAAAAGTGAAAGTACGTAACTTCTTCCTTTACCGTTGGGTGAGGTCACAAGAACGGACCTCTTAGGGTCCCTACCCGTTCGGACCACCCGACGGCAGAGACCCCAGCGTGCCTCAACCTGTACTGACTTCACTGAATCTTCGTCGTCGTCGTCGTCGTACGAGAAATTTTCGTATTCAGTCTGTAGATGTGATACTCAGAACTTTTACTGAATTAGTAACGGACCTGTTACATATAAAATTAGTGACTACAGTTACGTATAAATACTGGAAAACCTCTACGGGATTTTATTTTTGTTGTAAGGTCGACTTTCAAGTTTCTTTGTCTGTTTGGTCTCGGGCTAAACCCTGGACCGGTGCCTTTTGACACTTCATGGTCTTTCGTCCCCGAAAACTTAGAGTCCTTGGACACCGGAAAAAAGAATTAGACTCGAAGTTGAAGAATTAGACAATCTTTCCCTTTCATTATAAGAAAGGGTTTCAATAATATTATAAATTTATTCTATTATTGACAATTCACGAACCGAGTCTCATTCATGAGTGTTTACAGTTAGAGAAAAGGAAAGGTAGGGGACTTTTGTGAAAGATTCTTTTAATGTTACTCTCCAATGTTACAAATTATCCTGGTCGAGGTAGTCACTTACTTTTATCGTGAAAGTAAAGCCACAAGTCTTTCCAATTACAGTTATGTGTAATATTTATTACTAACGTAGTCATTACTGGGTATGACAGTAAATGTATTTACCTACTCTCAGTTTCACGTAACATATGTTTCTTTTGAAACTCAGAGATATTTTGTCGTCCTTCTTGTACCCGTGACGACGTACATCTGAACTTAAAATTAAGGTCGTAGGGACGTTTGATTGAAGAACTGGAACATCGAGACTAATGAATTGGAGAGACTCTTAGGTTGTAGTTGTATTTTAACCCCTAGTTTATAAAGTTGAGGTGACCCGAAACCATTCCTAATTTATTCTATTACTCATAATTTAAAACCAATATCAGTACCACAAAATCGGTCAGTCACTTATTCGTATCTTAGAATACTGTGGAGGTTCCTAAAGTCCAGACAGGACGGGAAAAGAAAGGGGATAAAGTGGGGATTAGTGATTGACAGATTGGGAAAGAATGAAATACAGTATTTTCAAAACATTTATTAAATAGCTTACTGTAGTTAGAAGTGTCAACTGACGTTCGGGTAGGTGATTTACAATAAGGTCAAATAGTTCGTCGTGGGTTATAACCCGAATGTTAAGTGAGTAGAGTGTACGATCATTTCATTACGAGTTTTAAGAGGTTCGGTCCGAAGTCGTTATGTACTTTACACTTGAGGGACTACAAGTTCGACCAAAATCTTTTCCGTCTCCTTGGTCTCTAGTTTAACGGTTGTAGGCAACCTAGTACTTTTTTCGTTCTCTCAAGGATTTTTTGTAGATGAAGACTAAATAACTGATACGGTTTCGGAAACTGACACGTCTAGTGTTATTTGACACCTTTTAAGACTTTCTCTACCCTTATAGTCTGGTGGATTGGACGGAGAACTCTTTAGACATACGTCCAGTCCTTCGTTGTCAATCTAGACGTGTACCTTGTTGTCTGACCAAGGTTTATCCTTTTCTTCATGCAGTTCCGACATATAACAGTGGGACGAATAAATTGAAGATACGTCTCATGTAGTACTCTTTGCGACCTGACCTTCTTTGTGTTCGACCTTAGTTCTAACGGCCCTCTTTATATTTATTGGAGTCTATACGTCTACTGTGGTGGGAACACCGTCTTTCACTTCTCCTCGATTTTTCGGAGAACTACTTTCACTTTCTCCTCTCACTTTTTCAACCGAATTTCGAGTTGTAAGTCTTTTGCTTCTAGTACCGTAGGTCAGGGTAGTGAAGTACCCTTTATCTACCCCTTTGTCATCTTTGTCACAGTCTGAAATAAAAACCCCCGAGGTTTTAGTGACGTCTACCACTGACGTCGGTACTTTAATTTTCTGCGAATGAGGAACCTTCTTTTCAATACTGGTTGGATCTATCATATAAGTTTTCGTCTCTGTAATGAGACGACTGATTCCAGACAGATCAGTTCCGATACCAAAAAGGACACTAGTACATACCTACACTCACAACCTGACACTTCTTCCGACTCGCGACTCCTTAACTACGAAAACTTGACACCACAACCTCTTCTGAGAACTCTCAGGGAACCTGTCGTTCCTCTAGGTTGGTCAGGTAAGACTTCCTCTAATTGGGACCTTAAAGAAACCTTCCTTACTACGATTTCGACTTTGAGGTCATGAAACCCGTGGAGTACGTTTCTCAACTGAGTAACCTTTTCTGAGACTACGACCCTCCCTAACCCCCGTCCTCCTTTTCCCCTGCTGGTTCCTACTCTACCGACCTACCGTAGTGTCTGACCTACCTGCACTCAGACTCACTTGAGGCCCTCTACCACTACCTGTCCCTCCGGACCACACGACGCTAAGTACCCCAGCGTTTCTCAACCTGTACTGACTCACTGACTTGACTTGACTTGACTTGTATCTCTACCTCAAAGTCCTGTATTTGTAAGTATCCGAACTCTTGACAATCTATGCCTTTCCCCGGAATCTCTATAGATGAGGACAGTGGAGAAAAATGTCTACTCCTCTGACACAACTATTTTACGAAGGTAAGGACTCCGAATCTTATAGTGGGTCCGTTCAGGAACCGGTATTTGTTCCATGTTGACTGTAAACCTGTGTCATAAACTTTAGTGGAAGGTGGATAATCCGTTGTGAACAAAAAAAGA
Organism: Capra ibex; assembly: GCA_006410555.1. Taxonomy (NCBI): domain Eukaryota; kingdom Metazoa; phylum Chordata; class Mammalia; order Artiodactyla; family Bovidae; genus Capra; species Capra ibex. The sequence continues at coordinate 9,530,186 of SJYO01033645.1, forward strand.
AACTAATAGTTAATAAAATTACTATATTCTTAAAGGACATTAAACATTGATGTTTATGTGGACGTGAACTTAGATCTTTACATTGACACACTAGAACTAGTGTAAGGAGTTAAAAAGACTGGGAGTAACGTTTAACCCCTGGTGTTACTGATAATAGTTTACCGTTTATCACAAGTGTGATAATTAATTTCCGCACTAGAGAGAGGAAGTAAAGATTGTCTACCATTAAAAAAAAATATAGTCTGTGATACGAATACATAGAACCACAGGAACTATTTAGATATTTACAGGCATCTAAATTTGGAAAACTCAACTGTTTTTAAATCATCGACTAATGGGGTTAGTAATCACTTTTTATTGGTAGTAAAAAACTCGCGTTTACAGAACATTTCGTGACCTGAAACATAAAGTGTAAATGATAGAGAAAATTGAAATATAGGTGGAGACGTTATCCATAATAATACTGGTAAAAAGTCTATTCCTTTCACTCGTGTCTACAATTACACAATTATTAAACGGTTTTAAGTGTATACGTTATTCACCCTTGCACTCCCAAACTTGGGTTCATTCGATTTATGGGAGACTTGACTCAGTCACAAAATAAGTGTTCTGATAAAAATATTCAAGTCCTCATTTTATTAGACTAACACAAAAGAAGTTACAACGACTAACAAAAAGAACGAAGATTATAAAGGAGTACGAACCTAGAGACAAAACATATGGTATAATAACCTTTGATACCATTATATTTATCTAGTGTAGTATACTGGAGACACACTACAAGTTTCCTTTTTGAGGACGGGACTTGATTGATCTGTAGTATTGTAAAATGAGTTTCAGGAAGGACAGGAACAGTCGTCGTCTTAGTCGTCGACATCGGTCCTCACAGTCATTCCTCCGAACTAATTTATATTTATACAGATACCTCAGTATGAATTCCGTTTGAAAAATCGAGTGACGTCGACTCTTATCTTTTACTAAAACCTAAAACTCACACTCTAATTAAAGATTTATTTGCTCCGACTTTTTATATCATGTACTGTGGAAGTTCGTTGACTCTTTTTTACAATTTACAATCAGTAAGTCAGTACAGACTGAGAAACGCTGACGTACCTGATATCGGGCGGCCAGAGGAGACAGGTACGTTAAGAGGTCCGTTTTTATGATCTCACCCAACGGTAAGGGAAGAAGGGAAGGGTCCCTGACTTGGGTCCAGAGGGAGTAACGTCCGTCTAAGAAAGAATAGACTCGGTAGTCCCTACGAGGCAATTTTTTTTTTTTTCTTAAATGGTACACTTTGTACGATATCATAGAAAACAAAGAGAAGGGAGTATTTGATTAGTGTTGATCCTTCTGACATTTACTTTGTACATATGATTGTAGGTGATCACCGTGGTGAACTTTATCTTAAAAAAGTGAGTTGATTGAGAGATTGATACCTCCTTTTGTTTATTGTGTTAACTTTGTGTACGACTTGAGTAGTCTTGTATACGAACTTCAAAAGACATTCGTTATCCAGAAGTTACTATTAAACTTCCCCAAAGACCAAGATCAGCTTTACCTCATTGGGTAAGGAAGACCTCAGAGGATAAATTTCGATTTTTTTTAGGTCTGTGGTCTGTTGTTTGTTCGCATTCTTTCCACCTTTCGGTCACCCAACGGATCTTTCAACCCCTGTACTTTCCACTGTCACACCTTAAGGGACAAAGGAATAAACGAGGGTGTATAAGGTCTGTCTCGTAACATATTTGGGAGTTAGGACTTGTAAGTCGTCCGATTTTCTTCTTGACTCTTTCAGATATTAAATATCGGTTTGCTGACATCTTCAGTACCGAATTCTGTTGTTCTTTGGAAAAACCGTTATGACTAGGATTAGTTCCTTCGTGAGTGTCTATTGGACGATGGGAGGAGAGGTACCAAGTCCTCCCAACTATACTGAACAAACGTCAGATGGGTGGGATGGTTGGGTGTCTTCGTCTGTACCAGACTCGAAGTAGATAGATGGAATACTCCTCTCACGGATTCATTGAACGATTAGGAAGTAAGGTCGAGTCAAGTTCGTCTTCCACCAGTCAAAGGGGTAGGTCGGTTCCATCATCTACAACAGATTCGACCCTCAACGAGAAGGTAGAAGGTAAGTAGTCTTCGTCCGACATTCATGTTAAAGTCGTCCTAGACAACGGTTTGAGTATAATCCGACTGGTAGAGTATCCAATTAATTGGTATCCAATTAATTAATTTATTGGATCCAATAATATATATATCCAATATATATAATATATCCAATTTATTAATTTACTGGTAGAGTATCCAATTAATTAATTTATTGATATCCAATTAACTGGTACAACTTCCGTTTATGAGTTCGCTGGTCATAACCATTCTTTCCTTTCATCCCAATAAAGTCTCCGGTCGTTACACCCCTCTTCTTGTACAGGGTCTCTTGATTTAAGGGTGACGGTAGTCTCCCGTTCTCGAAAAAAAAAAAAAAGAAAATAAATAAATAAATAAAACAGAAAGTATCGAAAATAAAAAAAATTTAAAAAAAAAAATTAAAATTTTAGAAATTAAGAATGTACGTAAGGGTTTGTACTTGGGGGGGAGGGTGGAGGGAGGGGTATTGTAGAGAGACCCAGTAGGGGTACGTGGTCGGGGTCCGTACGACATAGGACGTAGTCTGTATCTGACCGCTAAGCTAAGAATCCCGTTCTCGAAAATTTCCCCTCAAAGTCCCTTTATCTCAGTCTCCCTCCCCCGATGCAAGTCTTGTCGTCAGTCTAAGTTCTGCGTAAACTTTAACCAGAACACCACCAGACTAGGTACAGTAGAACTAACAAAATTCATGTCGACTAGACGTCAACTTCCCAGTCAACCAAAGGTAAAGGAACTCCGGTCAAGAACTTTAACACGTTCTACATTGTCGGATACAGTACGAGGTCCGACCAGTAACAAATCGCTTGAAAAAGACGAACCACCCTGAAAGTCATAGACGTTTGGTCGTGTTTCCTATACCGAGTCTTATAATAGATATCAGGAATTCTTCCTTGACTTCTAGGAACTGACACAAATTACTGACTCGATAATAAAACAGAACTAACTGACGAAAGGAAACAAAGACGTAAAAGAACGAAGAGACTAATTTAAATAAGAAACCGATTTCACAAAAAATCACCTGTTCTCCTCCGTCCGTTTCCTGTACCAGGATTTTTCTGGGGTATCCCAGGACGGGTCAATGTTTAGGTCACCGATCGACTCAGAGGTGGAGGTAGACCATCGTTACTCTAAGGTGAGTCACCGCTTTCAGTCTCCTTTAGTCGTGGGATGAAAGGAGGTGGAGACCACAGTTGCCCTAGACCATCTCTCGGGTTTCAGGTGTTTGGGTGGACCGTGGTTACCCTTAGTGGTTTTGTCACCCTCCGTTCCGGTCAATTGTGAGGTGAAGAACAGTGTGTATTGAGGGGTGGAGACACAGTCTCCCCACGGCACCCCTCGACCCGGAGGTGGCGTAGATCGGAGTCACTTCGTTTCACTCAAGTAAGGGTTACCTCCGAGCAACTCTGGGAACTATGGGAGGTAATTGACCTATGGGAGAAAATTGACGTAAAAGAAGGGAAAAGTTTTAAGAGATGAGGAGATGTCAACGAAGGAAGTGAAGAGTTTATTTTATGAACACGAATTTAGGAACAGCGTCCGAGTGAAAGTCTATTCTGTAGTAAGTTGATTATAAATGGACACGTAGAAAAATTCAAGTCTCATGATAACATCCTCAACGACGTAAACACTTTTCTCTAAATTTCGTTTAGTCGAGATAACAGTACCTCAGTTATAAAACCACCTCCTTTGTCTCTAAGTAGTACAGTTTTTATTTTGACAAATTGACGATACTCCTCTCTATTCTACCGTATTTCTTGTAGATTTCACTTACTTTACATAGTTTAGGGAACCTAAGTAGTGTTAGGGTAGAGTATTAGGTTCAAACCTACGTCGAGAATTTCTCAGGAAGAAGAAGGAGTGAGGTCGAGAAAGATCTTCCGATCATCTACAATTTCGTTACGTGTAAATAAGTAAGTAAGTAGACGATTTATTTTGAAATAGTTCTCAACCTATACCTAGTCCGTAACGTCCTGTGTTAATGGTAAAGTGATCATGACATTTCACAACTTAGTTTATCTTGTGTTGGTGGTGGTCTTTTACTTCACAACTGAATTTATATTCTCTTCTTTCCTTCTCTCTTTTGGAGAACCATCGATCTCCTTATTCTCCAAAGTGGTGACTCCTTTAGTGTAGGACAGAAGGACGAGTTTTAAATCCCTTTATAGTTTTTGTGTTTTTATTCAACAAGCAGAGAGTTAAGGTTAACTTATTCACTTTCAAAGTATCTTAAAAAAAAAATTTTTTTCGAAAATTTTACATGAACCGTTCATGTAAAGTTCATGTAATAAAAACCAAGTAATAAGAAGTAGGTAGAGTAGATTTATCAAGAAAGTGTCCTATCTTAACACTTCGCAAGTCACCCCTGGTACCTCCTTCCTTGCCCTGGTACCTCCTTCCTTGACATGGAACGAGTCACTACGTTAGGTAGGAAATAAGGGTAACATGGAAACGAATACGGGACAAGACTGGAAGTTCGAAGTCGTAGGACTATAAAGACGGCACTAATTGGTTATGGTTTAGGTAAATTCTTGGTAACGTAATTGTGGTGGTTCAATTTAGTAGGGAACCTCTGCCTCAATCTTATCTAAGGCTATAACCAAAATAACTTAACGAAATAAGATAAATTTTTCTCCCCCTTCAGTTTCATATTCTTTACCGACCTACGGTTATCATGGTATAAGGTGTGTCCGGAGGGGAAGAACCTAAACGGTAGTTACTTTCCACTAGGGGACCCAATGTGGTGTAGTTTAATTCGAAAAAAACACCAAAAATAAAGTGTGAGAGTAAAAAGTATATATTGTAGTGTTACGGTTCTATAATAGTTGTTGTAGTTACGAAAGGGGTCGTATACAAAAGTTTATGGGGTCTTAAAAGGACACAGATAAAAATTGTGTAACTAGTGTTGATATGACTTTTGTGATTAACTTATTTAATAACAAATTATAAAAAGGAGTGACGACTTTAAACGACAAAGTATTTAAAACGGGACAGAACAAATAGTGACTTTCAGGTCAAAAATCTTTTCACGCATCGTTTTTTATTTTTGAACAACTTACTTCTTACCTTACGATTCTTTTGACAGAAGTATGGTTACGTAAAGTTCGAAATTTTATAAGATTTTAAGACTAGAGAGAGGGAAGAGGATCGATCTGTAAAACTAAGTCATTTAGTCCTGTCTCTAATATTAAAAGGAAAGATCGTTAGGGGTTTTACTACCAGTTCGGTGACCGAACCCATGGTGTTAAACCTGTCGTGAAACAGGTGAACTGACATACTGGATTGACTTCTTTGGTCACTAGTCTAAGGTCCAGACGTGAACTTGCCAATACCGGAGGTGTTAGGTAAACTCTATAACCCGTATCATTAACCCCTAAAGACCACAGGGGTATATTTCTTACCTTCACACATATTCCAGTGATAGACAAAAACACGTACCCAGTTCTTTTCTGACTCCATCGGATTCCTTAATACTCTGAGGGATCTGTCACAATGGGACCTGGAATGGGTAGATGTCGTGTGTAGAGTGATGGATGAGACTACGACCCCCACGGAAGTAGTCCTAAAATGTAAAGGAGGACGCGGTCAAAGTCAGGTCGATGACTGGTTGTGACAGAAGAAGAATCCTGAAGGCTCGGTAACTTAGTAAAGACGCAACACCTCTTGGTAGAGTTTCTTGAACTTCAAGTATACATGGATGGACAATGAGTGGTAAATGTCTAACTAACAGTTCAGGGTACCTAGTTAAGTTTAGATTCTCACACATTTTACAAGAGAATAACTGTGATGTCGACCCAATAAACGGTCAAGGTGGAGGGAACAACGTTAAAAGAGAAGTATTACAGGTATTACAAGTCTCTTTAAATTCAAGTTGAGTCACTAAATGTCGTTGTCAACACATCACTAACTGCACAAACATTGAAACCTTGACTTACTTGACGTTCAATAGAGACGAGTGATCTCAAAACTCCTCCTGACTACCAGAGTCCAAAACTCCCTCCTTTTTTTGTCACTCAAATCAGTTCCTTCACCCTTTTTTCCCAAAATTACGTATATGTCTCTCGGAAACGTTGAGGACACTGAAGACAAGGGTAAGAATCCTCCGTTTCACCAGGCGTTAAGAAAGTAAAAATAATAATATCTTAGAGAAGACATAAGAATGATATTAAGAGGGAAGAGACCTCGACCTGACATTTACCCGTAACAGGGTCTTTAGTTCCGTCTGTTACCTTATTGAGAGATAAGAGTGTGATTAGAAGTCGAGAATCTGAAGTCTGACCAAACCTTGAAACGGTAGACGGTGAGAAGCTGTCCCCTGACCCTGGAAGAGTAGTACCGTTAAGAAGGATCAGTGTTGAGTAATGTACCAGCTTATACGGATACGTCTCATACAAGGGTGGTTTTGTCGGGGTTTAAGTATTGAAAAGAAATTTTTCTTTCTTTCTTTCTTTTTCCGTACGAGAAATCCGTCGTAGTATAAACCATTCATCTGTCACTTCCTTACATCTGAACCTAAAAAGGTAGATTCCAAGATCAGAAGGACAACCATAGTATGATAACAGAAGCCGAGTCAAGTCAGCGAGTCAGCACAGGTTGAGAAACACTGGGGTACTTAGCGTCGTGCGGTCCGGAGGGACAGATAGTGGTAGAGGGTCTCAAGTGAGTCTGAGTACAGGTAGCTTAGGTACTACGGTAGGTCGGTAGAGTAGGAGACAGCAGGGGAAGAGGAGGACGGGGGTTAGGGAGGGTCGTAGGCTCAGAAAAGGTTACTCAGTTGAGAAGCGCACTCCACCGGTTTCATGACCTCAAAGTCGAAGTCGTAGTAAGGGTGATAACAGAATCTTTAATGTTTAAAGAGTCAGGAGACTACTATTATACCTTTGGAGGTACAAAATTTCTGATAATACTTAGTGTTTAGGTCGAGTGACCCCTAAATAGTAGTGGGACTCAAAACTTGACTCATTCATAAGGGAGAAAATTAATGTACAATGTGACCTACACTAATAGGGAAGTATGATAAAAAGGATCTATGAAAACAAGACTTAAAGATCTGAGGACAGATAGTCATTTAGTATAACCGAGAAATGTGACTGAAGTTGTTCACCCTAAAAGGATGTAGTTGCAAAGAAGTGGGGGATGTAATTAGGAGAGAAAAACCTGTAACTCTACAACAAGGGGGTAGGGAATCAAGGAAATTTCTGTGTGGAGGTGAAAAAGATCAATTTATCTTACTTCAATAGTGACCGAGGTTGGGTGTCTTGAATTTTTCGTACTGGAACTGAAGAACCGTTGAAGCATACTTATTCGTCTAGTCTAAAGACAAAGGAGTACATTAAGTGAGAGAGATTATTTCTGACATCTTTCATCCAATTCTTCTCGTCATTGACGATGTGAACCAGTGACATTTCTCAAGAACGAATGGTCGTAGGACTGACTACGTTTCGAAAACTTACATAAAAAGTCATTTATAAAGAATCGACTCCATGTATTCACAAGAACAAATCATTTTCTGTCGGGCACTACGTCCTCTTATTTTCGAAAACCAACTTTTTCGTGATCTTACCTCTTAAAATGTAGAGTATATTTATGATTTTTTTATAAGTAACTTAGCCTATCGTATCATTCATTCAATCTTTTCATGACATATACTTCTAGTTACAAAGAGAGGGTTTCAAGGGTGAACAGATACGTACATCGTTTTTTATGTCAGTATCTCATCCGTTGACTTCTCGGAAATAAAGAAATGGGAGTGAAATTTCGTTCCTGTAGACGGGAGGGAACAAATTATGTAAACAGATTAGTAAACCCCTTATTACTTTCTTACTTCACCTCCTTACATAGTATAACTTGAAATACCGGTGTCACGGATCTTTATACAGATCTGATATCATCCATACTACCTACGAGCGATTTACTCTCCCTATGACCTCCCTTTCATTTTTTCGTTTCGACACTTTTTTGAGAGGTCTAGTGTGGGAGAGGTAAGTTTATAAGTACTTGACTACTCCGCTTCTTTAACAAGACGAGGTAATGTTATAGACAGGGGTAAGGGAGAAGGTGTGTACATTCGTCGTTCGTGAATGACAGTCTAACCCTGGGACCCCTTCAGTAAGTAAAGGTGAACTTGGTCGACAAAGTTTATTGCACACGTACAACGTAAATGGTTTCCTTTTAATATGGAAAAGAAAGAAACTAAGTGACTCCCTAAAAATAAACCTTTTGTAAATGAACATAGAAAGTCGACGACACTATCCAAAGTGTCGTTCGAAGACAGATACTTTCTCCTTGGGGACGTTTGAGGATTGGAAGAAGTTCCAGAGAACACCACGGTCCGCTTCCTCTTGCCCTTCCCTCCACCTTCCGCTCGTCTCATAAGAGTCCCTTAGTCTTGAGTGTACCCTCGTAAAGACTCGTACAGACAACTTTTCATCAGACACCCTCCCTTAGTCTGAACCTCGTCAGTCCCGTCCCAAGCTTAGTGTCTAAGTCTTAAAATTCACTAACTTGGCAAGACAAAGTGAAAGTACTCTTATTTATTATATATGGGGATGTCTCACATAGATTACATTACAAAAATTATGTAATCTACACGAGTTTTTCACATCGATGATAAAATCAGTAATTTTTTTTTTTCGAAGGGAAAATTTATTCCTTTCTTATTTTAAATGTGTAGTGATCCCTGTAGTAATCCCTCTTTAAGTCTAACAAAAAGGTTATCTTCACCTTCTTAACGTGATTGACTCTGTTGTCACGTGTGAGGTGTAAGAGATCGAACCAGGTTGAACACTGTTTATTGATGTAAAGATCCCCCATTCAATAAACAGAGACCATGGACGTTTATCAAGATCGTATATCATCCATAAGTTAGTCACACACAAATTATTACTTGTCATTCCTGGATTGTCTTCGTCTTGTCTAATTCTTCTCCACCGTTCTTATGTGTCGTCTTGATATGTTTTTACCAGAATTACTGGACCTATTGTTGTCACCACACCAGTGAGGGATCTCGACCCGTAGGACCTCACACTCCAGTTGACCCGGAATCCCTCGTCTTTTGAGTCGTCACCGGTGTGCCGACCTTTTCCAGTCAAAAGAAACGTTAGAGTTCCTTCCCGTTACGGTTTCTTACAAGTTTGATGACGTGTTAACGTGAGTAGAGTGTATGATCGTTCTAATACGAGTTTTAGGAAGTTCGATCTGAAGTCGTCGTACACTTGACTCTTGTAGGTTTACATGTTCGTCCCAAATCTTTTCCGTCTCCTTCGTCTCTAGTTTAACGGTTGTAACTAACCAAGTACCTCTTTTGTTCCCTCAAGGTCTTTTTGTATATGAAGACGAATTGACTGATGTGATTTCGGAAACTGACACACCTAGTTTTGTTCGACACTTTTTAAGAACTTCTATATCCTCATGGTCAGGTGGACTGGACAGAGGATTCTTTAGACTTACGACCAGTTCTTTGTTGTCAATCTTAGTCTGTATCTTTTTGACTGACCAAGTTTTAACCCTTTTCTGATGTAGTTTCGACATTTAAAAGTGACACGAAAAATTTTAAATATACGTCTCATTTAGTACGTTTTAGGACCCGACCCACTTAGTTTTCGACCTTAGTTGTTGGAGTCTATCCGTTTACTATGGTGAGATTACCGTCTGGTACTTCTCCTTGATTTCTCGGAGGACTACTCCCACTTTCTTCTCTCACTTTTCGTCACTTTGAACTCTCATTTTAGAACTTTGAGTTGTAAATTTTTTTTTTTTTTTTTGTTGACTCAAGAACCAGAGGTTTTAATGATGTCACTGACGTCGGTACTTTAATTTTCTACGAACGAAGAACCTTTCTTTCGAATTGTTTGGATCTATCACATAACTTTTCGTCTCTATAGTGAAACGACTGTTTCCATACATATCAGTTTCGATATATCAGTACATACCTACTGTCTCAACCTGGTACGACGATTCAGCGAAGTCAACACGGGCTGAGACACACTGGGGTATCTGCCGTCGGGTGGTCCACGGGGGCAGGGACCCTAAGAGGTCCGTTCTTGTGACCTCACCCAACGGTAAAGGAAGAGGTTACGTACTTTCCTTTTCACTTTCACTTCAGCGAGTCAACACAGACTGAGAATCTCTGGGGTACCTGACATCGGAAGATCCGAGAAGGGAGGTTCCCTAAAAGGTCCGTTCTCATGACCTCACCCCACAGTAACGGAAGAGTCTTCAGATTTTTAATTTCACAACATTGAGTCAGTACCGACTAAGAAAAGTTGGGTACCTGACATCGGATGGTCCGAGGAAATAAGTACCCTAAGAGGTCCGTTCTTATAACGTCACCCAACGGTAAGGGAAGAGGTCCCTCGAAGGATTGGGTCCCTAAATTGGACTCAGAGAGTGAGATGTCCACCTAAGAAATGGTAGACTCGGTGGTCCCTTAGGTTTCAAGGTCAAGAAACCGACGAACTACACTTCTCGGTTGAGAAACTTTTCCTGGGAGTACGACCGTTTCTACCTTCTGTTTTCCTCTTCTCCCACCTTCTTCTTCTTTACCAATTTATAGTAGTGGTTGAGTTACCTGTACTTAAACTCGTTTGAGGCCCTTTATCACTTCCTGTCTCCTCTGACCACGCGATATCAGGTACCCCAGCTTTTCTCAGTCTGTGTTGAATCGTTGGTGTTGTTTATATAATCGTAATACCTGAGACTACTACTATTCGTTGTCACGTTGTAAATAAATCATTCTTGACCGATGTACGTGACAAAATGTACAATGTAATTTTATATTTTTACTTACTATCTCTACACCGGACACCGGAAACGGGAGGTGACACTAAATTATAAGACCCGTATGTCCTATACAAGGTCCTTCTCACTCAGTAGAATACTGAACACGTAGTCTAAACCCCTCGAAACTCCAAATTACAATTTATATAAACCTTTACACCTTACTATACTATAATTATATTATATACTGAAACTTAAGAGTCTTTGGTAGTCCCTATAAACTAGGTTTCCTTTCTGACTAGTCTACCCTTGTCATTCCTCCTTTAATTTTTCCAGACCGAACGATCCAAATGTTGGTTTTGATGGTCTATGTTTCTTTACTGAACGTTTAAAGTCTGTAGGCATAGGAAAAAACTGCTATCAGTTGGATGAAAAGTCGAGTCACGTCAGTGAGTCAGTACAGGCTGACAAACGTTGGGGTACCTGACCTCGTGTGGTCCGGAGGGACAGGTAGTGGTTGAGGGTCTCAAATGAGTTTGAGTACAGGAAACTCAGTCATTACGGTAAGTTGGTAGAGTAGGAGACAACAAGAGACGAGGAGGGTGGAAGTTTGAAAGAGTCTTAGGCCCAGAAAAGATTACTCAATCAAGGAGGGTAGTTCTCTGGTTTCCTAACCTCAAAGTCAGGAAGGTTACTTAGTCAGGAAGGTTACTTATAACTCTTGACTAAAGGAAATCCTACCTGACCAACCTAGAGGAATGACAGGTTCCCTCAGAGTTCTCGGAAGAGGTTGTGATGTCAAGTTTTCGTAGTCAAGATGTCGGGAGCCGTAAGAAATATCAGGTTGAGAGTGTAGGTATGGACTGATCACCTTTTTGGTATCGAAACTGATCTACCTGGAACCAACCGTCTCATTACAGAGACGAAAAATTATACAACGGATCCAACCAGTATCGAAAAGAAGGTTCCTCGTTTGCAGAAAATTAAAGTACCGACGTCAGTGGTAGACGTCACTAAAACCTCAGGTTCTTTTATTTCAGACAGTGACAAAGATAACAAAGGGGTAGATAAACGTCACTTCACTACCCTGGTCTACGATACTAGAAGCAAAAGACTTACGACTCAAAATTCGGTTGAAAAAGTGAAAGGAGAAAGTGAAAGTAGTTCTCGAGAAATCAAGGAGAAGTGAAAGACGGTTTCCCACCACAGTAGACGTATAAACTCTAATAATTATAAGAAGGGTCGTTAGAACTAAGGTCGAACACGAAATAGGTCGGGTCGTAAAGAGTACTATATGAGACGTATATTTAATTTATTCGTCCCACTGTTATATGTCGGAACTGCATGAGGAAAAGGATAAACCTTGGTCAGACAACAAAGTACAGGTCAAGATTGACAACGAAGGACTGAACTTATGTCCAAAGAGCCCTCTTTCCAGTCCACTAGACCATAAGGGTAGAGAAAGTCTTAAAAGGTGTCAAACAACACTAGGTGTATCAGTTTCCGAAACCGTATCAGTTATTTCGTCTTCATCCATAAAAAGACCTTGAGAGAACGAAAAAGTTACTAGATTGTCCACGACCGTTAAACTAGAGACCAAGGAGACGGAAAAGATTTAGGTCGAACTTCAAGTATCAAGTACATGACAACTTCGGACCGAACCTCTTAAAACTCGTAATGAAACGATCGGACACCCTACTCACGTTAACACACCATCAAACTTGTAAGAAACCGTAACGGAAAGAAACCCTAACCTTACTTTTGACTCGAAAAGGTCAAGACACCGGTGACGACTCGAAAGGTTTAAACGACCGTATAACTCACGTCGTGAAAGTGTCGTAGTAGAAAATCCTAAACTTTATCGAGTTGACCTTAAGATAATGGAGGTGATCGAAACAAACATCAGTACGAAGGATTCCGGGTGAACTGAAGTGTAAGGTCCTGTAGACCGAGATCCACTCACTAGTGTAGTAGTACTAATAGACCCAGTACTTCTAGAAAAAACATATCAAGAAGACACAAAAGAACGGTGGAGAGGAATTATAGAAGACAAAGACAATCCAGGTATGGTAAAGAAAGGAAATAACACGGGTAGAAACGTACTTTACAAGGGAGCCATAGAGACTAAAAGAACTTCTCTAGAGATCAGAAAGGGTAAGATAATAAAGGGAGATAAAGAAACGTAACTAGTGACTCCTTCCGAAAGAATAGAGAGGAACGACAAGAAACCTCGAGATATAAGTTTACCCATATGGAAAGGAAAAGAGGAAACGGAAAACGAAAAGAAGAAAGGTGTCGATAAACATTCCGGAGGAGTCTGTTGGTAAAACGGAAAAAAACGTAAAGAAAAAGAGTCCCTACCAGAACTAGGGACAGAGGACATGTTACAGTGCTTGGAGACTGGTATCAAGAAGTTCTAGTTTATGAAACTGAGATAATAAAAAGTCTCTAGACATAGGAATAAAACTGATATCAGTTGGAAGAAATTTTACCCAGTATGTACCTTTTTATACATCATAACCCACCTTATCCCTTCTACTGTTTGGAGACTGGATTGTTCAGTCTTCCTTTTTGTCCAGTTGACACAGTCAGAAATTTGTCAATGTCAAATATTAACCGACTCATTAAAGTTCCGACTATTTTTCCTTTTTAATCTTCTATAAGTATTTTACGGACAAAACCTTATCTCTAATTTAATTGGATCCCTTTTCACATTCTCCTTGTCGTCGGAATCTACTTTTTATTTCGTAAGAACTATACCTTATTTCACCTTGATTAGTCTTTTGTTCACTGGAGTGTTCGTTTTATCAGATTGAGTCCCTACAAGGTTTTCAACAAGTTCAACCTATCTAGTCTTAATTGAACTCTCTAAGTTGTTAAAGTCTAATAACATAGAAAGGAAAACTCTAAGAACAAGTCATCTCGACCCGATTCCGTACCTTTCGGTATATGTATGTACGTATATATATATATATATATATATACACACACACACACACACACACACACACACACACATATTAGTAAAAAATTTCCCCGTCTACAAAAGACTACCTGTCATAACTTGTCTTAGTGGTCAGGTGAGGTCACAGTACTATATAGGTGGATTTAACTTCAGATTCTTACAAGTTTGATGGTGTGTTAACGTGAGTAGAGTGTGTGATCGTTTCGTTACGAGTTTTAAGAGGTTCGGTCCGAGTTGTTATACCCTTGGGACTTGAAGGTGTACAAGTCCGACCAAAATCTTTTCGACCTTCTTGGTCTCTAGTTTAACGTTTGTAGGCAACCTAGTAGTTTTTTCGTTCTCTCAAGGTCTTTTTGTAGATGAAGACGAAAATAACTGATACGGTTTTCGGCAACCGACACGCCTAGTGTTATTTGACATCTTTTAAGAATTTCTCTACCCTTATGGTCTGGTGGACTGGACAGAGGACGCTTTAGACATACGTCCAATCCTTCGTTGTCAATCTTGACCTGTACCTTATTGTCTGACCAAGGTTTAGACCTTTCCTCATACAGTTCCGATATATAACAGTGGGACGAATAAATTGAATATACGTCTCATGTAGTACTCTTTACGACCCGACCTTCTTCGTGTTCGACCTTAGCTCTAACTGACCTCTTTATAGTCATTGGAGTTTATACGTCTATTGTGGTGGGAATACTGTCTTTCATTTCTTGATTTCTCGAGAACTACTTTCACTTTCTCCTCTCACTTTTTCAACCGAATTTAGAGTCGTAAGTCTTTTGATTCTAGTACCGTAGACCAGGGTAGTGAAGTACCGTTTATCTACCCCTTTGTTACCTTTGTCACTGCTCTGAAATATAAAACCCCGAGGTTTTAGTGACGTCTACCACTGACGTCGGTACTTTAATTTTCTGTGACCGTGGGGTGAGGTCATGAGAACGAACCTTTTAGGGTACCTGCCTCTTCGGACCTTCCGACACCAGGTACCCCAGCGATGATCAACCTGTGCTGACTCGCTGAAGTGAAAGTGAAAAGTGAAAGTACGTGACCTCTTCCTTTACCGTTGGTTGAGGTCACCAGAACGGAACTCTTAGGGTCCCTACCCCCTCGGACCACCCGACGGCAGAGATCCCAACGTGTCTCAGCCTGTGCTGACTTCACTGAATCGTCGTCGTCCTCGAAGAACCGTCTTTTCAATAATGGTTGAATCTGTCATATAATTTTTAATCTCTGTAATGAGACGGTTGTTTCCAGACAGATCAGTTTCGATACCAAAAAGGTGATCAGTACATACCTACACTCTCCACCTGATATTTCTTTCGACTCACGGCTTCTTGACTACGAAAACTTGACACCGCAACCTCTTCCGAGAACTCTCAGGAAACCTGACGTTCCTCTAGGTTGGTCAGGTAGGATTTCCTCTAATCAGGACCCGCAAGTAACTTTCCCGACTACAACTTCGACTTTGAGGTTATGAAACCGGTGGACTACGTTGTCTGACTGAGTAGGGACTACAACCCTTTCTAACTTCCACCCTCCTCTTCCCCTGCTGTCTCCTATTCTACCAACCTGCCGTAATGGCTGAGTTACCTGTACTCAAACCCATTTGAGGTCCTCAACCACTGCCTGTCCCTTCGGACCGTACGACATTAGGTACTCCAGGATTCTTAAGTCTGTACCGACTCGCTGACTGGAATTGACTTGACGAGACCCCAGACTCTCACTTTCCCCGTGTTTACTGGTTTTCTCTTTCCTTATTTTCATTATGGTGGTCAGTGAAAAAAAAAAGGGGTGATTACGAACACATATACACATACGTACACAAATAAGGATTACTATTTTTTTATTATTATTTATTTTAAATCGGGACATCTTAGATTCAAAATAAAACCAATTAGACCGGGAAAGTCCCTACTTTCTAAAAGGTAGAGGAAGTCTTTTGGAAGGAGAGGAAATGAGATTTTGGATTTAGGTTCCATAATTTAAAGGATATTCTATTCTCCCTTCGAGTTCTCCCTCCCCTATATACTTATAAATACCGACTAAGTGAAACAACATATCGTCTTGTAACATTTCGTTCATAGGAGGTTAATTTTTATTTCATTTTATAACATTTTTAATTCATGTTAGTGTAGCAAAATCTCCCGAAGGGAAGACCGAGTAAGCTATTTCTTAGGTCGAAGTCACGTCCTCTGACGGACGTCCTCTGGACCCAAACTAGGGAGGCAGTTCTTCTAGAGGACCTCTTTCTTTACCGTTGGGTGAGGTCATTAGAACGAACCCTTTAGGGTACCTGTTTCCTCAAACCGCCCGATGTCAGGTGACTCAGTGTTCTCAGTCTGTACTGAATTGTTGATTTTGTGGTGTGGTAAAACATAAACTCTGTTGAAATTTATAGTACGCCAAGTTGATAGAGTAAATTTTCTTGACTTTTACAGTTTCCTTAAGAGATAAACAGGATATCCACATTTCGACAAATGCCCGGTCTTACTAAATAATAAATGAAAACATAAGAACGATACGGTAAAGTATAAAAGTCAAAAAGTTTTGACTTTTTGACGTAATAGTCAAATTACACGACACAACTTGATGGGTTCTACAAATAACGAAGAGAGAGAGTGTCTGTACACATATGGGTGTACGTGTCCAAATGTGTATATACCTAATACGAGATCTAAATTAAGATTAGTCCTATTACACTCACCTTGTTTAAGTTATGGACGGTTTTGCACCGAATCGACCTGTCTTGTTAGTAGGTAAAAAGTGAAGTGTGAATTTTTTTTTAAGTATTGTATCTATCACTCCTTAGAAGTGATTAAAAAGGTAAAAGTCTCTTATAAAAGTACAGAAAGAGTTATACCTACCTTACTTTTAGATTCCTATTGCTTAAAGTGTATTCTAACAGATACTTTAAACGATTACCGATTTACTTTGGGGTGTCTGTCAGGTACCCCAGCGTTCTCAGTCTATACTGAATCGTTGTTTTGGTGGTGGTGGTACAAATTTAATGTGAAGTTATCGATAGTTCTAACATCGACTCGTTAAAGTGTGGGGTTCACTTTAATTTTCCTCTTTTTCTATGTTCCTCTAAATTTTCTCATCCTTTCCAAAGTTCGAAAGGAAGTTTGAAACTGTTATGGACCTCTTAAACTAACTGACTGTCATTGTTATATTAGTAGGATGAAGGTATTTCTCTAAACGTTAAAAGTCTCGTGAGAGTGTTTGTAATAGAGGAGTGTGAGTGTTATGTTACACTACACTACTAAGGTTGTCCTTGACCAAAGAAGGTAAACATATACTCTTTTAACTCTTCCAACTCAAGGAAAGGACCATAAACCCTTCTAAACGGCGAAAAATTTTACCGGTCCTTTGTGGAGGAAACTCTTCGCCGGCACAGTACCACCGCGCTCTTGTGTGCTCGGGGGTAGAGGTTTACTTAGGCCTTCCCGAGTACCGCCTGCAGTTCGTTGAGGTACAACGAAAACTTGATATAAAAGTAGAACCGTCTCTACTTCTTGTGTGTCAGACGAAACCGTCGTTCGTCTAGGTATTATCAGGTTAGATTAATTTCCAGATAAGTGAAGGCGATAATGGTAATGTGAGCCAACGAGCCGTTACTATTTTCATTCAACTCGTCCCGTTTAGGGTAGACTTTTACTTGTTAAGACAGATAACTGAAGAAACAGAAAACACCTAAGCGAACCATAAGCAAAGGACCCCGAAAGCCCTCGCTGACAAATGAATTCACTTACCTTCTTTTTAACTTGTGTGACTACAACTGGACTGGATTCTGAAAAGTACCGTTTTCGATTCTGGTTTCCCGTTTAATTACGTATGTAACCAGTGTTTGGTACCTCCGTTTACAAACCTTACAGAACTTTAAAATTACGAAATATGAGGTAGCCCTAGCAAATTTTCGAAACTGGAATCGGATATTGTTAGACCCTTTTTTTCCTTCCCACTACTTCAGACTTGATGTGTAGATTTAAATACGGACTATTACACTTTACAAATAGCTTCGGTCGTGTCGTCTTACACTATTAGGTACCTGAACTCTATCCCCTCTACTCAACATCCACAATGTCCATCAATAGTCACACGAGTAGGATTTACTAAAGTCGAGATGTCAAAACTCTACCTTTTCGGTTCCGTTTTCCTGACAAAACGTCAGTCTTTTTAGATCCGATCCCAAGATTATAGATAATCTTTGGGGAGTGGGGTCACTCACATCGATTTGGTATGTATTAGGTTTTCTACCTATACTACGGAGATTCGATTTTAAATTTGGTATTTGAAATAATAATCGGGAAAGAGGACTCTAAGGGTCTGATTCGATTAAGGATTAACTCTCTATTCGAACTTGGAGTAAATGTTATCTCTAAACTCGTTGTACACTTTGGACCCGATAGTCCCTCCGGTCCTTTTCACGTTTATTGTTTTTAGGAAGTAGTACAATTTCAAGATCGGAGTCATGTAAGAGAACAAGGATTAGAATTGGGAGTGAGGTCTCTGTTTACTTCTCCTTTATCTCGTTTTACGTACATTATGCCTAATGACTTTGAAATGTTTTTATAGACTGTTTCACGGTCCGTATATTTTTGTACTTTACTTAAAATCAATAACAATAATAATAACAGTAGTGATAATAGTACTAGGAGTGATAGTCATCGTTGTAGGGGTCGTTTTAGTAGAATTTCCGTAATCCATCAGGATCCTTTATCAGGGACTCAATCGTCGAAACTAATATCAGAGTTAAGATTTTACTGAGTTATACTTGAAACTTAAACATTCCTGTATTTACTATCCATGTCATCGACTTCTAAGTCCACGTTTATTACGGAAGTGTATTCTGTACGAGGGGGGTTCGCTTTATAGACAGTCTGAAGGTTGATAGGCGAGGAAGGGTAAGGACAGTAACAGAAAAGACCTCGTGTCTACTTATGGTGGGTCCACAATCATATTTGACTTCTCCAATTTGACGAAACTTGTTAAAGGAGTTCTTCTTTTTACTCTGAGTTAATAAGTTTGACTTGATTCATAGGAGAGAGAGAGAGAAATCAGAGATACAGGTTGAGAACCCTGGGGTACCTGACATCGAGTGGTCCGAGGAGACAGGTACCCTAAGAGGTCCGTTCTTACGACCCCACTCAACGGTAAAGGAAGAGGTTCCCTAAAAGGGCTGGGTCCTTAACTTGGGACCAGAGGACGTAACGTCTGTCTAAGAAATGGTTGACTCTATACTCCCTTACGATGCTGGTCCTTAGTTGATCTTCCGATGAAACCTCCGTGTCGGTTGGACACGGGAGGTTGAGTATAACTCTCTCCCTGAGTCACCATATTTTGTGTGGGAAAGGTCTCCGTGACACAAGGGGAAACTCATACGTTTAAAACACCTTCAGTCTTCATCAAACAGAAAGGACTCTTGTACCACTGACGTGAAATCCCCAGTTTTTTGGAAATTCATAAATTCCTTTATCGTGATCTTACAGTCTACTGACGTCTCTAGAGAAATTTCATTCTGGAGGAATATATGATCTCCTAGAAGAACCTTCCTTTCCGTTAAAATTAAAAACACAAGGAACGTCCGTCAGTCGACAGAACTACCATGTCCCAGTACGATAGTTTTAAACAGGGGTTTTACGCACGTCTAACCTGAGATGAGTGACCGATCCTAACAATACCTACTAATCCAATAGGATCTGAAGGAGGAACGTTCGGTAAATTGTATTAGTGATTCTGTAAGAAGACATGGACCTAATTACGGTATCTGGTTTACCTTTTCAGTCATCTCTGAAAATTCCTCTTTCGACGGACGACAGATTCAATCTGGGATTATTAAACCTTTAAACAAGTTGTACAACCTAGGTCCCGGGGTTCGTACGAACACCAGTTGTAACATCCAATTAGAGGAGGACGACGGACCTGAGGATAATAATCTTCAGAAATCAGTTACGATATACTTTTTTTAACTGAACTGATTAAACAACCTAATTAACCTTACCGTCTACTTGATAGTAAAAGTACTCTTAGAAAAGATATTTAGTTCTGACATCCTCAGTCCCCATTTAGACCCCTCCAGTAAGGAAGTACACAGGAAGTGTAAAGACGTACAGAATGTTCGTCTTCATGAGAGAGAAAAAGAGGATATAATAGGAGAGTTCCTATAACCATTTCGTTTTCGGAACCTTCTGTCATTATTACCGAGGGAGATCTTTTCACGTCTAATCAAACGACTTGTTATATTAATTATACTACAGAGGTAGGACCCGTTTCTAATTCATCAGAGTAACGGAGAATCGTTTCTATACTTAAGAGATTCGACTCTAAGGAGAGGATATTCGTGTGTGACGTATACATCCACAATGTATCGACAAAAACACGAAAAGGTACCCTACACATGTTCCAGTGTTTGGAGACAGGTATCAAGAAGTCCGTGAGATAGTCTAGATTAGGGAACTTAGATAAACAGTGAAGGTGACAGATTAGTATTCCTAAACTAAATCCAGTGTGGACTTACCAGATCACCAAAATGGATGAAAGAAGTTAAATTCAGACGTAAGACGTAATTTCTCCTCTTACTTTTTCAATCGAATTTTGAGTTGTAAGTCTTTTGATTCTAGTACCGTAGGTCAGGGTAATGAAGTACCGTTTATCTACCCTTTTGTTATCTTTGTCACTGTCTGAAATAAGACCCCCGAGATTTTAGTGACGGCTACCACTGACGTCGGTACTTTAATTTTCTGCGAACGAGGAACCTTTTCGATACTGGTTGTATCTGTCGTATAATTTTTTGTCTCTGTAATGAAACGGTTGTTTCAAGACAGATCAGTTTCGATACCAGAAAGGTCATCAGTACATACCTACACTCTCAACCTCATATTTATTTCGACTCACGACTTCTTGACTACGAAAACTTGACACCACAACCTCTTCTGAGAAGTCTCAGGGAACCTCTCGTTCTTCTGGGTTGGTCAGGTGGGATTTCCTTTAATCAGGACTTATAAGTAACCTTCCTGACTACGACTTCGACTTCGAGGTTATGAAACCGGTGGACTACGTTTTTCGATTGATTAACCTTTTCTAGGACTTCGACCCTTTCTGACGTCCGTCCTCCTCTTCCCCTGTTGTCTCCTACTCTACCTACCGTAGTGGTTGAGTTACCTGTACTCAAACTCATACGAGAACCTTAACCGTTACCTGTTCCTTCGGACCGCACGACGTCAGGTACCCTAGTGTTTCTCCACCTGTACTGACTCGTCTACCCTATCCACCGAGACTCTTGGTCGTGTTTACGACTATGAGATCTACGACGACACCGACGTCGACTATCACATAAAAGAGAGACTAGGTCATAAGAGTATAGACGACGGTGGGAGGTACCTTTTGATAAATCAAACGTTTGTTCCATTTCAGAGTTGGAGAGGTTTGAAAAACTGTCTAATACCCGTTCCAGATCCTTAACACTATTGTTTACAAGAATAAAATAAACGTATAATAACGTAAAAAACTACCGATTACATAGAGATACCAAAAATTGTCAACGAGAATTTTCTACGTGAGAGATTACACCTCCGACTGAGTGGGACTACAGTGGTTCAAGTAGAAAAGAAAGAGTAACCCTTTTATTAATGTAATCGTTTAACACTGATAAAAAGTGACAAAATTTATTTAATCTAATATGAGTACACGGTGATTGATCCCTGTCTAAGTACCTCCTTATACCTTATAGACACTTATGAGATGATTTTGTTAGGAGTTTTAAAGTCGTCGTGTTTGTATTTTACATAAAGAGTAAGAGTGTTCAGATGACCGTTACGGGGTTCTTCTTGGGGAACATGCCACTGGAATCGGTAGGTCTAACGATCTAGAACCGACGGGTAGAGACGGATGTGTGGACGGAGTCTTTCCTTTCTCTATAACCTGATAACATGTTCCCGAAAAGTGACGGAGTTGTACTTTCACTGGGCACGATTAAGGTGAGTATCAAGTAACCACTCTTAATCAGTCTACTGGGGTTGGTTTACCTTTTCTTTGACTCTTCGCGTCAGAAAGAACACAAATTCTGTGCATCACGAAAGATTAGTGGATATCTTTTACTCCTTTCTTTATGGAAACTTTGGGTAATCTTTTTTTTTTTTTAATGCTAACCCAGCTATAACCAAGGGTCACAGATGTGTCCTTTTTATTTGTTTGTACCGGGGTTTGTGGAAGGGGCATCGATCTTACCGGTGGACTAATAGAGTCTTCCCCTACACGAGGTTCGTAACATACTTCGAGAGGAACGTAGGGAGGTAGTCTATTGTTTATTACGGTTAACAGTCGGAACCTTTATAAACCTATTTATAAGTCTCTGTCAAAATTCATATAAAGTATATGTAGTAGAGT
The DNA here is from genome assembly GCA_006410555.1 of Capra ibex. Lineage (NCBI taxonomy): Eukaryota > Metazoa > Chordata > Mammalia > Artiodactyla > Bovidae > Capra > Capra ibex. The sequence goes on from SJYO01033645.1 coordinate 9,552,408, forward strand.
AAATTAAGAGTGTTTCGGGTTCATTTCAAAATAATCATAAGAAAACAAATTGAAAAGTAAAATATAGTCTCATATCAGGTAATTGTTACAACACTATCAAAGTCCACCTGTCGTTTCTCTGAGTGTCTGAATCTCGTGAGATTAAAATTTTTACTCCTTTCCATCAGTTCCTCTCCAGTTTACTGAACACGAGGACCTTCATATCGAGAACTCACGTCTGAGAAGAGGTGGAGACGGCAGAGGAACACTGTAGATGTATATCGATTTCTTGCGTGCACTGTCCTTTCCAAAGAGACCACTGAGTCAGCCATTTCTTAGACGGACGTTACGTTTTCCGTACTTAAGCCAGAGACCCACTCGTTCTGAGGGGACCTCTTCCTCTGCCGTCGGGTGAGGTCATAAGAACGGACCCTTTAGGGTGTCTCTCGGACCGCCCGATGGTGGTTCACCAATTGTAGAGAATTTCAGGATGTTCCAGTCAGAATACAACTTTTCACCTCGATTTCGTACCAGACCAAGGTTCGGACATGTGTAAGTTCAAATCGTTTTGGATCTTATACTCCAATTGATCTGAAGAGACCTCTTAGGGTACCTGCCTCCTCGGACCATCCGATGTCAGGTTCCCCAGCGTTCCTCAGCCTGTGCTGACTCGTTGAAGTGGAGTGGAGTGGAATGGAGTCTAAAGGGACCACCGAGTCTGCCATTTCGCAGACGAATGTTACGTCCTCTGGTCCCAAGTTAGGGACCCAGCCCTTCTAGGGGACCTCTTCCTTTACCGTTGGGTGAGGTCATAAGACCGGACCTTTTAGGGTACCTACCTCCTCGGACCATCCGATGTCAGGTACCCCGACGTTTCTCAGTCTATGCTAACTCACTGAAGTGAAAGTGAAAGGTTCTCACTTCCTTAAACTTCCGAAACGTCAGTTAGACTCAATGGAAAAAACGAGGTAACACGGAGTATTAAACGTAGTACTTCTGACTACACTATACAATCCTAGAATTAATAGACCGACTATAAACGGAATAAAGGTACCATGTACCTTGGGGTAGGTATAAAATTTTGGAAAAAAAAAGTCTTATATTAACCCAGTCAATACCAACATAAACCCCACCATTAGTTTTTGACCACTTAATATAACTATTGTCACAAATTTCAAGTGATTATGACATAGTTTTGATGTACCATCATATAACCGGTATAAAATTTGTTATTACTATTCGTGTAATATATGTATAAGTTTCGGTAAAATACGGATAATAGACTAAATCCTAAAATGTATGGACCAATTGTCCATTTCATGCATAACAATAGTGGTATTAACTTTACTTTTTTGACACCGTCTTCCATTTACTGAAATAAAAATTTTGTTTAATTTGTATTCAATCCAACCCACTGTCTCACTTTATTGTATAAAGAATCTACAGTTTCCTATACGTCAGAGGTGTTCCACTACTTTGATTTAAACTTAGTTTACATCTAAATAAGTCCAAGGTAATCCTATTATAAAACAATGAGACCAAGAATAGACCAAGTCAATTTATACTTGTGTTTCTCTTCAATATTAAGTTTGACCAAACCAAGTGCGAAGTTAATTATGTATCACAAAACTCTGTTACTTCATGTAAGTACGGGGGGGGGGGGGGGCGGGGGGTCAAAATCTACGTACTAAACCAACATTCGTTCAACGATTAATTTAACCTTATGTAAATCCTTCCTTTGTCTTCCTTTATCATTAATATAAAACTCTCCAACAAACGTATGGAGATATAGTGAAGTAGAAATGATTGAGACATTTTATGGACGGTAGGAGGAGGAAAATGTTTGTTCTTTTGAATTTTATAATACAACCGATTCACAGAAAGGACACCAGTGGGTTAATATTACACACTTTAAATCTTAACGAGATTAAACAAGTGTCCAAAATACTGAAACTTCGAGGACATTGTAAGAACCCATCACACACAGAAGACACACATACTATCACACCGGTAAGAGGTACCCGTTGATAAGAATTAATTGAAAGATGAATAAAAGTGGATTACTCTTATAAGAGACACGTTTTGGAGTACAGTAAAGTAGATGGGTTATTCCGCCTCACTTCCGAGACAGCTTCTTGAAGAAATCTTTGCATCAAATCAAATGTTAAAATACTCGTGTGATTCGACAAAAGACACTGTTACGAGTGTAGACATGTAAGACCATTTAAGAAAGGCTAGTGTAAATAAATGACAGTATGTTTATACCGGGTCTATAATACCTTCTACGGATTTCAGGGGTCCCTTTTAGATAAGGTTAAGTACCTCTTCACTAAATCTTATTTGTTCCTCCTGTCTTAAGTATTAAGATGTAGACCTAGACCTTTTAATGGTAAATCTACGTCATGACTGAGACTGAGTCTCTAAACAGAACTATAATTCTCTCGAAAAAACATAATGGTAGTAGGGAAGTTCGATCCCACAATAACGTAGAAAGTTTTTTTTTAACGTTTGATTATTTTAGATCTCCTTAAGTAGTCCAAAGATCTCAGACTTAAGGTGTACTCGTTTGACAGTCGAAATTCATTTAGTCCGTTTTGAGAAATTTACTCAGTTGAAGAGGGACTTATACCCTTTACCCTTTACAATAAGTCATCAATCTTATTTTGTCAAACTTACCACTCCTTATCTAATTTGAACGAGTGTCAACGACTCGTCTCTATTATTCTTTACTAAAATGTCACCTTTAACAGTAAACACTATCCAGAGGGACAATTGTGTGAGTGTACACACTTCCGTAATCTCTCATACCCACTTTGGTCACTCGTGCAGAGGTAGAGACATTTACTTCGTAAGTAGTCTCCATAGAAGGACGATCCCAAAGAGTATGGACCGAACTGAAGGTAAGGTGTCGGTTGGTTTTGTAGTAACTTACGTCTAGTCTCTTGGGACATTTTTTCCAGGAGACTTCTGTAGAAGGGATGATAGAAGTTAGACTCAGACTTAAACCATTATTTCTCAAGTACTAGACTCGGTGTCAGTCCAGGACCAGAACAAAAACAACTGACATATCTCGAAGAGGTAGAAACCGACGTTTCTTAGACTAAAGTCACAACTGGTAGACCACTACAGGTACACATCTCAGAAGAGAACACAACAACCTTCTCCCACAAACGATACTGGTCACGTAAAAGAACCGTTTTGAGATAATCAGAAACAGGACGAAGTAAGGAGTAAGGTTCCGGTTTAAACGGACAATGAGGTCCACAAAGAACTGAAGGGTGAAAACGTAAGGTAAAGGAATATTACTTTTCCTATAGAAAACCCCCACAATCAAGATCTTCCAGAACATCCAGAAGTATTTAGGTAAGTTGAACTCAAAAAAGTCGTAATGACCAACCCCGTATCTGAACCTATTGACACTATAACTTACCAAACGGAACCTCTGCTTGTCTCTAGTAAGACAGTAAAAACTCTAACGTAGGTTCATGACGTAAAGCCTGAGAAAACAACTGGTACTACCGATGAGGTAAAGAAGACTCCCTAAGGACGGGCGTCATCATCTATATTACCAGTAGACTCAATTTCAGTGGGTAAGGTCAGGTAAAATCAAGCGACTAAGGATCTTACAGCTGCAAGTGGGAACGGTAGAGAACAAACTGGTGAAGGTTAAACGGAACTAAGTACCTGGACTGTAAGGTCCAAGGATACGTTATAACGAGAATTCTCGTAGCCTGGAACGAAGATAGTGGTCAGTGTAGGTGTTGACCCATAACAAAAACGAAACCGAGGTAGGGAAGTAAGAAAGACTCAATGAAGAGGTGACTAGAGATCATCGTATAACCCGTGGATTACTGGACCTCTCAGGGAGATAACCATAGGATAGTAAAACGAAAAAGTATGACAAGTACCCCAAGAGTTCCGTTCTTATGACTTCACCGAACGGTAAGGGAAGAGGTCACCTGGTGTAAGACAGTCTATTTTAGGGAATACTAATATGTCACCTTCACTCTTTATCTAAATTCCCAGATGTAGACTATCTATCTCACAGACTACTTGATACTTTACTCCAAGTACTGTAACATGTCCTCTGTCCCTAGTTCTGGTAGGGGTACCTTTTCTTTACGTTTTTTCGTTTTACCGACAGACCCCTCCGGATTATTTATCGACACTTTTCTTCTCTCCGTTTTTCGTTTCCTATTTTCCTTTCTATATTCGTAGACTTACGTCTCAAGGTTTCTTATCGTCCTTCTCTATTCTTTCGGAAGAAGTCGATAGTTACGTTTCTTTATCTCCTTTTGTTGTCTTACCCTTCCTGATCTCTAGAGAAGTTCTTTTAATCTCTATGGTTCCCTTGTAAAGTACGTTTCTACCCGAACTATTTCCTATCTTTACCATACCTGGATTGTCTTCGTCTTCTATAATTCTTCTTCACCGTTCTTATGTGTCTTCTTGACATGTTTTTTCTAGAAGTCCTGGGTCTATTAGTACTACTACACTAGTGAGTGGATCTCGGTCTGTTGAACCTTACACTTCAGTTCACCCGGAATCTTTCGTAGTGATGCTTATTTCGATCACCTCCACTACCTTAAGGTCAACTCGACAAAGTTTAGGACTTTCTACTACGACACTTTCACAACGTGAGTTATACGGTCGTTTAAACCTTTTGAGTCGTCACCGGTGTCTTGACCTTTTCCAGTGAAAAGTAAGGTTAAGGTTTGTTTCCGTTACGGTTTCTTACGAGTTTGATGGCGTGTCAACGTGAGTAGAGTGTACGATCATTTCATTACGAGTTTTAAGAGGTTCGGTCCGAAGTCGTTATGTACTTGACACTTGAGGGACTACAAGTTCGACCAAAATCTTTTCCGTCTCCTAGTTTAACGGTTGTAGGCGACCTAGTACCTTTTTCGTTCTCTCAAGGTCTTTTTGTAGATAAAGACGAAATAACTGATACGGTTTCGGAAACACCTAGTGTTAGTTGACACCTTTTAAGACTTTCTCTACCCTTATGGTCTGGTGGACTGGACGGAGAACTATTTAGACATACGTCAAGTCCTTCGTTGTCAATCTTGACCTGTACCTTGTTGTCTGACCAAGGTTTATCCTTTTCCTCACGCAGTTCCGACATATAACAGTGGGACGAATAAATTGAGACGAGTATACGTCTCATGTAGTACTCTTTGTGACCTGACCTTCTTTGTGTTCGACCTTAGTTCTAACGGCCCTCTTTATGGTTATTGGAGTCTATACGTCTACTGTGGTGGGAATACCGTCTTTCATTTCTCCTCGATTTTTCGGAGAACTACTTTCACTTTCTCCTCTCACTTTTTCAACCGAATTTCGAGTTGTAAGTCTTTTGCTTCTAGTACCGTAGACCAGGGTAGTGAAGTACCCTTTATCTACCCCTTTGTCATCTTTGACACAGTCTGAAATACAAAAACCCGAGGTTTTAGTGACGTCTACCACTGACGTCGGTACTTTAATTTTCTGTGAATGAGGAACCTTCTTTTCAATACCGGTTGGATCTATCGTATAAGTTTTCGTCTCTGTAATGAAACGACTGATTCCAGACAGATCAGTTCCGATACCAAAAAGGACACCAGTACATACCTACACTCTTAACCTGACACCTCTTCCGACTCGTGGTTTCTTAATTACGAAAACTTGACACCACAACCTCTTCTGAGAACTCTCAGGGAACCTGACGTTCCTCTAGGTTGGTCAGATGAGACTTCCTCTAGTTGGGACCCTAAAGAAACCTTCCTTACTACGGTTTCGACTTCGAGGTCATGAAACCTGTGGAGTACTCTTCTCAACTGAGTAACCTTTTCTGAGACTACGACCCTCCCTAACACCCGTCCTCCTCTTCCCCTGCTGACTCCGACTCTACCGACCTACCATAGTGCCTGAGCTACCTGCACTCAGACTCACTTGAGGCCCTCAACCACTACCTGTGTCTCCGGACCGCACGACGCTAAGTACCCCAGCGTTTCTCAGCCTGTGCTGACTCGCTGACTTGACTTGACTTGACCTCTGTAGAAGTGTCCCACCAGGGGTCTGTCGGTTTTAAGTACGTTCTCTTACGATTCCCGTCCACCGAAATTTACACACCGACTTTTCAAGTATCACTTTACCCCTAATCTCGACCTAAGGTTGGGACGAAGACAGGAAAAGGTAGGAAGTACAATTGGACTAACCCGTTCAATGTATTAGAGAAACTCAGAATCAAAGGAGTAAACACTATTTACTCACCGTTATTACTATCACAAATAGAGTAGTACCTAGCTTAATCTGGTATATACGTTTACGTCTCGTGTGATGGACCAGGTATCACTCGTGAGTTCTTTACAATAAACTTTAAGTTCTGGTTCTTCTTTAGCCAGTTTGAATTTAGGGAGAACCTGAGAAACTTATTTCTTCGTTATACACATGGTCGTAAGATTTATCAAATAATTCGTCATAATTTAAGAACGATACGGAGATAAAGACAGGAAGATATTACCTTAGGGACTCATGGGTCTGTGACTTCCATTATATGTGAAGGGATCTTTTGGAGATTAAAGGGGGTCAGGTATTTTAGGTAGTTGACACGTATGGAACTCCGAACATAAGAAATGGTGAACGTTCTACACCCCGAGAAGACTGTTGAAAGGTACTGCCTTAGGGAGGGAGGGGAAGACAAAATGAGACCCCCTTTTTGAGTATAACGTTAAAGGAAAAAGACTAAGAGGAGTGGAGAAAATCTGATTGAAAATCACATTTTGTAAAGGACGCTGACGATTTAGAGAAACCGATATACGCGACCAATTAATGAAAGGTCTCGTAGACAACGAACAGTCCGTTTGTACAAGGTGCACAAACAATTTTACCGAAAAGAAAGATCTTTAATGTAACTTCTGTAAGACATTATGTTCCTTCTTCTTTTACTTCAGGGAGAGTACACAATCCGTAGACAATAGACAGTCCGTGAGGAGATTACTAAAACAGATTAGGAAAGTCATTGGGATACTATGCCCAATTGTGATGTGAGTCAAATATGATCCTTTTTTCTTAACATCTTTAGTTTAGTGAACGACATATTTGTTTTGGGTTTAGGTTCATAAACACAATGAGTTTTCATGAACCCCGTCAAAAGACTAGACTATAAACCTAACACCCTTAGTACATTACTTCGGTATAATGAAGAGAAAAAAAAAATTTTTTTTCGTTGTCATTATCGGTACTCACAGGTGGTAGTATCGGCGGTGGATTTTAGGTGTTATTAAAATCTAATGTCTCGTAATGAGAGTTCCTTTTTCAAGACATAGTCATTCACGGATCTCCCGTTTTCCTCACACAGTCCGTCTAGAGTAAATAGAGGTTCTAAGGACGGGGAGGGGTGATATACAAGGGACATACTGGGAAAGGGAAACTTACACCCACCCTAAGTCCTCATGTTACTCAGTAACGTGGACACTAATACAATGTAATATGTAATTCCCTATAAAGTCTACATTGATTCCAGGAATTAGTTGACTGTAACTCAATCATTTTTCACTCGAATAGGACACACCCGGACTGGATTAGTCCACTCAGGAATTTTCTTTCTTTCACTTTTACAATTAACGAGTCAACACAGACTGTGAAACGTTAGGGTACCTGACATCGCCGGTCAGAGAAGACAGGTACCTTAAGAGGTCCGTTCTTATGACCTCACCCTTCGGTAAGGGAAGAGGTTCCCTAAAAGGGTTGGTTCCCTAGTTTGTGACCAGAGGACGTAACGTCCGTCTAAGAATTGGTAGACTCGGTGGTCCCTTTGGGATTTTCTTTAGTCTATCTAAGTTTTATTCTCTAACGAGGACGAACGTAACTTCTTCTTTTGGTACAACACTTGATTGTACCTTGTTCAATCTACCGTTCCTGTGTTCCAAGTCGGAGAACCACGACTCCCGTAAGGTACCGGTTATTGGTTATACTTTTACCCCTGAAATAAGGTTATTGACATTCCTTGAGTTAAGTCGGTTATCGGTCAATGGAATCTTCTCCTGGGACTCTGAATCCACTCTAGTACCGGACCCAATTGTAAGACTAAAGTCGGACCACGTTGGGACTCGTCCTCTGGGACAATTCGGTACGGGTAACTGTTATATAGATATAGATACGACACGAATCAGTGAGTCAACACAGACTGAGAAACACTGGGGTGCCTGACATCGTACGGTCCGAGGGGACAGGTACCTCTAAGAGGTCCGTTCTTATGACCTCACCCGACGGGAGGTCCAAGTCAAGTCAAGTCAACGAGTCAGCACAGACTGAGAAACGTTGGGGTACTTGGCATCGTACGGTCCGGAGGGACAGGTAGTGGTTGAGGACCTCCGATGGGTTTGGGTACAGGTAACTCAGCCACTACGATAGGTTGGTAGAGTAGGAGACAGCAGGGGAAGAGGAGGATGGGAATTAGAACGGGTCACAGTTCCAGAAACGTTTACTCAGTCGAGAAACGTAGTCCACCGGGTTCATAACCTCAAAGTCGAAGTTGTAGTCAGGAAGGTTACTTGTGGGTCCTGACTAGAGGAAATCCTACCTGACCATCCTAGAGGAACGTCGGGTTCCCTGAGAATTCTCAGAATAGGGTTTGGTCTCTAACTTGGGTCCAGGGGGTGTAACATCCGTCTAAGAAATGGCAGACTCGGTGGTCCCTTCAGGTTCCTATGACCTCACCCATCGGATAAGGAAGACGTCCCATAGAAGGACTGTATCCTTAACTTAGTCTCAGAAGACGTAACGTCCGCCTAAGAAATACTCGACTCGACGGTCCCTTCGGGTAGATATAAATAGATATAGATATAGATATAGTAGATACAGATATAGCTTAGACATCAAGTTTACCGAGTCTGTCATACATTGGACGGACGTTACGTCCTCTGGGTCCAAGTTAGGGACCCAACCCTTTTAGGGGACCTTTTCCTTTACCATTAAGTGTGATCATAAGAACAGACCCTTTAGGGTACCTGTCTCCTGGGATCAGCTGATGTCGGGTACCATATCCCGAGGGGTTTCTCAGCCTGCACTGAATCGCTGATTTGTTGTTGTTTATCTTACGCACCCCCGTCCCTATACCCTTTAGAGACATGAAAGGAGAATTAAAAATAGTCGGATTTTGAAAATATTTTTAATTCAGATAATTCTTTTCTTTTTGTCTTCCCTTCGTACTATTATATGACCTTTAAACACTTTCCTAAGTTCACTTAGACCTACTACACGGTCGTTATAGATAATGTTAATACATGGTGACTTTTATAATGTTAATTGTCGAATTATTGAGACCTCAGGAAGAAGATTTTTAATTTTTTGTCATTTAACTAATTCTTTTACAAGGAAAATTATGATAATTTTGACGGCGAACAATTTACTGACAATACAGGGTCTGTGGTAAAGTAAATTTTTAATGGTATTGGAACACTGTAATCAAAATGATGTTAGGAGTAAAATGTGTACTACTTTAGAACCAATATTCTCTATTTTATTAAACCGGTTCACTTACACAGGATATTTATCCACTCGTATCTAGACTTAGTAGACTCAGTTTAATACACAGATACGGAGACGTAACTTGATGGTGAAGAAACCCATCCAAATTCCATTCTACAAACCTCTTCCGTTACCGTTCGGTGAGGTTATGAGAACGGATCTTTTGGGGGAGATGATCCTCCTCGGATCATCCGACGTCAGGTACCCCAGGGATGCTCAGCCTACGGTGACTCGTTGAAGTGAAAGTGAAAAGTGAAAGTACATAACCTCTTCCTTTACCGTTGGGTGAGGTCACAAGAACGGACCACTTAGGGTTCCTACCACCTCGGACCACCGGACGGTAGATACCCCAGCGTGTCTCAGCCTGTGCTGACTTCGTTGAATCGTCGTCGTTCCATTCTACAACTGTCTGACGAAGTCTATTATTGGTATTCTTCACAAATGATACACGGTCGTAGAAGATTCGTGAAATATATCTAATTGAGTCGTTAAGTTTTCTGATGTGAAAATTTAAAAAAAAAAACTTTCTCCACACAATAAATGATACCAATTGGTTATATATTGTTACTGTCTACGAAATTGTGGAACTTTTGAAACACGAGTATCAAAAAAAAAAAATTAGAGGGAGGGTAAGAGAAAAGGAAAGAAAAGAGTAGAAAGGAAAGACAGAAGTAAATTAGAAATTAAACGTAGTCTATGGTGTAAAAGTCGTTTTTGGTACTACTATAACCACGACGACGACGATTCAGCGAAGTCAGCACAGGTTGAGACACGCTGGGGTATCTTCCGTCGGGTGGTCCGAGGTGGCAGGAACCCCAAGTGGTCCGTTCTTGTGACCTCACCCGACGCTAAAGGAAGAGGTTACGTCTTTTCACTTTCATTTCAGCAAGCCAGTACAGACTGAGAATCGCTGGGGTACCTGACGTCGGATAGTCCGACGAGGCGGGTACCTTAAAAGGTCCGTTCTCATGACCTCACCCAACGGTGACGGAAGAGGCTACTACTATAACGACTACGAGGACGACGACGACGACGATTCAGCGAAGTCAGCACAGGTTGAAACACGTTGGGGTATCTGCCGTCGGGTGGTCCGAGGGGACAGGGACCCTAAGAGGTCCGTTCTTGTGACCTCACCCAACGGTAAAGGAAGAGGTTACATACTTTCACTTTACACTTTTACTTCAGCGAGTCAGCACAGGCTGAGGATCGTTGGGGTACCTGACATCGGGTGTTCCGAGGAAGGATCGCTGGGGTACCTGACATCGGGTGTTCCGAGGAGAGAGGTACCCTAAGAGGTCGGTTCTCATGACCTCACCCCACGGTAACGGAAGAGGTCTACTGCTATAATCTCTCAATGTTTTCTAGTGCATACTTCGGACGGAAAGTCCTGGAATGTCGAATAATGTTTTTAATCTACTTACGTATTTACAGATATCGTATTCGACTTTTTCTCCAAGTCTTTCTGATATGTATCTATAAGTTTCTTCCTTCTTTAACTTAAATGTCAACTGACAACTTGTTTTATCAAAACTTGACGTGTCCAGCAGAATATTCACCTAAAAAAAGGGGGGTCTTTTGTGATATCACGATATGTTAAGTGTCAACCAACTTAGGTGTTTGTGTCTTGACACGGATACCTCCTGTTGGTAAACTCATCTACCCCGTCCAGGATCTTGGTAAAGGGTTCGTAACAAGTTCCCAGTCGACATAAACTTTTACAACTGTCGATTTTGTCTGAAACTTCCTTTTACCCTAAATCTAAATAACGGTACATTCCTGTTCAGTAGTATCCACCTTCCTTCTTGTACTTGGGTAAATACTTCTGTCCTTCCTCGTCGAAAAGACCATAGACCAATCATGAAGTTAAACCAACATCGTGTCTTTCCCAATTCCCGATCTACCACATGAGATTTACGGTTCAATTCTTCCAATCCGAAGCTAAAAGTGAGTTTCAAGACTAAAGTTTCGGGGTGTCCCTACTCCTTTTATGGTCTAAAACCTGTTGCCAACTCGTACATAAAAATGAGTTCCATTAACAGACAGAGAACTACGTTTTGGTTTCCCTATAAAATTCTGTCAAAAAAAAAAGAAACGACAAAGTCATGTGTGGTCTCTTCTCCTATTATGACTGAACTTCAAGGAGATTTTATTACAGAATGTTGGTTACTTATGGACGATACTCTAACACAAAGAAAAACTACAGAAGAATTAGTCGAATGGTTAAACGTCAATCTTTTGTTTCGTTGATTTCGGCGCAATTCAGTCCTTCGTGTCAGTAGGAGTGGAGGGAGAGTCTAGTTGTAACGAAGAGACCTCGTGTGAATAAACAAAAACAGACATAAGTTCTTCCCCCTATTTTTGGAATAAATACTTCGAAAGTAGTCACTGGACTTTATGGTGGTGTCTCTGTTGTCAAAAAGGACCACAAATAAACCTATTAGTTAATAAGTGAACGTTACATCTATACACGTTAACTCGTGTCTTTTATTACCTCTTCTTGAATGATTATCAGAGTAACACTCGGTCATTTTAGAGTTTAACGTAGAGGAGTATAGTTTGATGTTTCGTGGGTCTTTCCTACCTAAAAACTGACGGAAGGTTCTGAAGTTAATTTATTGGGTTTCATTTCAAGTAAACAACTCTGCAAGACTGGTGTCTACAATGGATGAGATACTGATTCACGGATATACACCCTCCTTGTACGTTAAATAATAGATTTCTCCCTACCAAAACTGTCCTTTATTTTTTTTCCTCTATCATTATTAATATCGTTCTGGTGGTCCTAGATACACTTGACAGGGTCTGTTTGAAAACGAACCTTGAGTCTGAGTTTCCAGTATACTATAATAACAAGGTCTATTACTTTCTAAACTTCCCCCCCCCTCCTTAAAATATTTAACGGATAGAACTTGTGAAGTAAATTTCTGATACAACTAAAACTGAGATTTATATACAGGTACCTCAAAGGGTCCGGTCTTATGACCTCACGCATCGGTAAGGGAAGAGGTCCTCAAGAAGGGTTGGATCCCTAACTTGGGTCCAGAGGAAGTAACGTCCACTTAAGAAATGGTAGACTCGATGGTCTCTTGGAGTATTCTTGATACACTAAAACTGAGATTTATATATTTACTGAGTAAAGTTGAGGGAAAAGTACCATCGGTGTACTAAAGACTCTTTATACAGAAATTATTACATCTCCTTTCTATAAAAGGTCCCGTACGTAGTTACAACGAGAGAAATTCACAAATCTTAGAACCCTTTCTTCGTAGCTCATTGTGTTTCTAGGACCACCCATCCGTTTACCATACAGTCAAGTACGAAACGTGAAGGATTAACTCACTAAGAATTCGATAGACCTGGAATTGAAGAAGTAGTGGATTATTATGAGGGATACTTAGTTTGTAAAACGATCGTGAAATGTGACTAATAGGGTAAGATTGACAGTGTTGTTGTGAAACTCCTTCCATAAAAATCATACACACGACGGTTTCACTCGTGTCCCCATACATAAAAATTATAGGCTAAAAGTCTACTATTAGAGATGGGAACGAAATAAAAGACGAATATCATAGAAGTAAATATATGAATATAAAGGTTGATCAAATATAAAAAACTTTAACACGGTAAAAAACTCCTGACGTCTGTGTGTTAAACTACGAATTTTTGTACGTTCACTTTCTTTCCTTCCTTCTTTTTTGAAGAATTCAACGATTTTCACTATGTAGATAAGGCCTAAATTTTATCCTCAATTTGGGGTCAGTAGACTTGGGTGTCAGAAGTGACGAGGAAACATAACAGAGGGATTGAATGTTACGGTAACACTTTTAATTTACTCTTTGTAGGACTTCATACTCAAGTCACCTATACACAAGTGAGGGAAAAGAAGGAGAGTCTAAGTACCGAAAATCTAGTGACCCCCTAGTACGATCTTTTGTCTCTTTGTAACGAAAGGAGTTGAGAGTTCCCCGAGTAAGTATAACCTCTCGAGTAAACTACTAAATGTTACCTACTTATAGAGAGAGGAACCATCCTTTAGATAAATCTCTTTTGTCTCATTCTAGTCATGAACTACGTAAATACCCCAGACTAGGTCCCTTTAGGTATTTCTTTAATAAAACAGTTTGAGTAGAAAAAGTTATTAGATTCGATGAAAAATTTTATTAGGACTAATCTCATCTGAAAACTACATGAAACTACACAATAATAACAATAATGATTACTTTTATTATAAGAAGTTTCTACATATTTACTAATTACTACATATCAAATATTATAAAGGTTTCACACTTAAACTTGGAACGCACTGTCTTCTGACCATAAGTACCATTCTGAACATCGATAGTTTTTCACTCGTTGAACTCCTATACTTTTTTGACTTTGGGAACATGTAAAGACCATTCTTATATGTTACTACTTTGACGAAGATTTTCGATTTACATTTTTAATGGTTTACTAGGTTGTTAAGATTAGGATCCATACATTTGTTTTATTGTTTTCATCTTTGAGGTTATTTATTAATGTTCGGTCATAAGTGACTTCTCAATAAGTATCATCGGTTTTCGACCTGTGTTGGGTTCATGAGTAGTCGTCTAAATTTCCTATTTGTTTTACGTATATATATATGTTGTTTTATAACCCGAAGGGACCACCTGTCTGCCATTTCTTAGACGGACGTTAACCTTCTGGATCCAAACTAGGAACCCTACTCTTCTAGGGGACTCCTCCCGTACCGTTGGGTAAGGTCATAAGAACGGACCTCTTAGGGATACTTGTGCCCTCGGACCACCCGAGGTCAGGTACCCCAACGTTTCTTAGTCTGTACTGACTCACTGATTCGTGTCGTGTTACTTTACAATAAGTAGGTGGTTCTCCTTATTTTAAGATTGTGTACGATGTCATTACTACTTGGAATTTTTTAGTACGATTTGTTTTATTTTGTCTATGTTTTCTTATGTATAATATGTTAAGGTGAATGTACTTTATATATTTTTATCGTCTTAGTCCCTCTGTTTCCACTAGTGTCAAATAGTCGGCTTTTCTCCCAACTCCACAATAGTTAATTACCAATGACTGAAAGACAAACCCCGTTACTTTTAAAAACTTTTATCTATTACTGTTACAACGTACTATGACAGTAACGTTAATTATAGTAACAAGTAATTTTTTACTAACTTCACCTTTTAAAACATATATGTACGGTAGAGATCTTAAAAATTTTTCATACGTTATTACACTGAAAGGTAACAGAAGAGTCCGATTTATAGCATTCAGAGAATTATCTTATATTTTGAAAAAAACAATTTTTTCTTTTCCTATAAAGAACTTTTTACCCTGAGACCTACTTTGACTTCCCCCTCACGACCTGACACCGTTTCCTTTGTCTACTGATAGGCACCCTTACATTATATACTCTTTGAACTACTCTGGTTTAAATTTCTAAATGTCCGAAAAGTCCTCTATAAAGACCACTTGCAGCACCAAGGTAACACGGTGTTTTTAAGGGTTTCAACATGATTATAGAGGTATTACCGTAAAAAGTCGTACTTTTCTCCGGAGTTTCAGTTGTTAAACCCATTAAACCTCAATACAATATAACCGTAGAAATAACGTCATCGTGACTGTAATAAATTATAAAGTCACGTGTGACGTCCAATGGTCGTTCTTCTATGACAGAAGTCGTCAAAGGTTTGAGTTAAACGGTATCTTAAATAATGTCGGTCGTAGTTATTCTGTTTATAAATAGGGTTTGACGGCAGAGCAACTCCGACGGTGTGTAACATAGACGAGAGAGTGGTTTACCCTCCGGTTCCCACTATCTAAAATAAGAACTGTTTTCTACAAACACAAGGAGGAACTTATTTCTAAAGAGAATGGGTAAGATACCTACAGTCGGAACGAGTACCTTAAAAGAAACCAGTCATTTTACACTTACCTTAAAGGACTCTTGATAATTCTCGGTCACATACCATAAGAAGGGAGAAGGTACTCTTTACAAGGTACATCTTCGACGAGATAGTCGGTCTAATCACTACCTGTACAAGACTTGTACCCTTTCCTTCTTCCCATTTATGAACACTAGTCCCTTCAGTCGGTACCATTTGTCGTGATAACGGATTTTCATAGAAGACGAAAAGGGACATCTTCCCAGTACGTCACAGTCCGAACCGATACTCTGAGTACACCGCCACTGTACACTCGTCTTCATTACACGTAGGACGGATGACTCGGTTTCATACCACAAGGATAAGTACTGTAACATTTATAAGGTGTATCTACCTGATAAGTCAGCCAAATATAAGACCTAACTTCTACTGGATACCAAGAGGATATTAATTGATGACATACTCAATCTTTATTTAATAATAAAATTCGGTGACTTTAAACCTCAACAAACAATGGAGGTTTGGGTCGGATCGACTTGATTATCCAATCCTTCGGGTTCTATATGATTAATTAATAGGATAGAAGAACTCTATGATACTTACCAGGTCCTTACCCGAGTAACCAGTTTAGTCCGTTTAATTATAAGAAAAGATTTTAAGATTAAACTTCTCAACCGAATTTCCGTTATTTATATATAAATTAGGGTAAAATCATTACCTTCTTAAAACAGAGCATCAACTGTCCTTATGTCAGTAACTGGTGTCACTCTTGATCAGTGACCCAATATCGAAAATTTTGATAACTACGACGTCCAACCATAATTTTGTCTTAAAAGTCACAAAATCTTTATCAGGAAACTCAAAATTCTTTATTTAGAATTGTTAAAATATCACAACAAAAAATCAATAGAGAACAGTAATTTAACATTGACACTGAACTATGTTGTGTACAACATCTAATCTTTTACAACACAATGAAATACTGCCCAGAACAGTCTCGAAAAGATATATGATTATATAGGATACAAAGAAACCCTCCTCGACATAGTATGTATCAATAGGGGATTGTAAAAATAATATCTTAGGGGGAGGTCTCTAATTATTAAATATCTTGACTAGAACTTTTTGAGACGAGATATTCATCGAACACCGAAGACTTATAAAAGGTAGTACCTTCCACCTTCAGGTCGAGGGACATTGGGTTTATTCGAAACACAATTACTAAGTTTTATGATTTGTTTCTATACAAGGTTAGTGATAATAACTCAAGTGCCCCTGTATTAAACGGGGTACCCCTGTTTGATAAGCAATAGCAATGAAAGACCTATTTAGTACCTCTTTAAAATATCCATATAGACTCTAATCACTTATTTTCCGACTCATATGTCTGGAGTCGAGGTCTTCTTCTAGAGTAGATGAATGAGAATGTAGGTGCACTTCTTAGACCACAAAAGTTCTCACACACGTAAGATTAACGTATTAAAATAACGATATAAATCGTCTGTAGAAAATCTTATACGTAGGTATTGGGTGGGTGGTTAAGAGACTTTAGAAACCCGACCAAATGTAAAGGAACCTTTAACACTAACCTTAATTCTTCGACGAAGACATTACATTGATCTTGACATTGTATGTGTGAACCCTCTCTCCGTGTTTGTTAAAGATGAGACACTTACTGTTTTTTATTAAATTTTTTTTTACTTTTAACTTCAGATCCCTCCGTCTTTTCTACCTCGTCTACGGGGTCCTTCTCGATTTAAAGTCTACCGGAATGTGAAAGTCTAAGACATTTCCTCTTCATAACTCCAATCATAAACATAGTGTTTTAATATGACTACGAATTTACTTAACTATGTACGTTTCATGAATCTATCTGTAGTCAGTCTTTACAAGTTAAACACATAATAAATAAAAGACGTCAATATATCTTTTGAGACTTTACCAAAACCAAAATAAGACACCAAGGATGACTTTAAAATAGAAATAGTTACTTAAATCCGTTAAAATAATACTATACCGAACGACAAAAGGACACACCCGTATACACATTCACAAACGTACGTATGTGTATACTCACTTACGAATTCCTAGTAGACAGAATACTAAATAATTCTATAAAGTAAGGTACTCAAATTTTAAACCCCCGTTAATATTGAAGTTTATGTGGTAAATGAGTCATGTGAAAAAAGGAAACTCTACAATAATGTCTGTACGGTTAACAAACTACAAAAGGGTGTCTATGGTTTCAATCAAAATATAAAAAGTTAGTAAAAGAAAGAGAAACATAAATCAAAACTGTCAAAGATATAAAAGTCCAGTAATTAGAAAAGAAGACGTCTGAGACTAAACTCCAATTAGAGTAAGTTATTTAAAAAGTAAAGTCTATAACGTAAAAAGAAAGATCTTAAAGAAAAACTAAGAAAGTGGAAATTAAGTACTACAGAACATTTAATAACTTGTATAACAACATTAACAAGACTAAAGGATCAGAGGGTTAAAGAAGTAGAAATGGTACAGACCTAGACAAAAATAAAAGATTACAAAGAAGACCTAACCCAGTCAAAGGACGAAGAACCTTACAAATCACTTAAAAAATAATTTACGATCTTAGTAGTATATAATGTAACAACCTACAGGGTAAAGAAGCATAACAAGATCTCTCTTAAACTCAGAACAAGAGAATCCATCAATTCGACGAACGATAACCCAGTTAGGAAGAATCTGAATAAAAATTCAAAAAATTTCAGAAAGATCACTTCGGAAATTGAAATCTCTATCAAGTCGGTATCGGGATTCCGTACTGTGAAGACCCAAGAGAGGACTTACGGAGACCATAAGTTCCTTCTGACCGTTAAAACTGTCCAACTTTTAGTTTATAAAAGTTCGAGACACACTCGAGAGTCTTATCAAACCAAACACTAAGAAACGAGAAACGACTCGGAGTACTTCGAAGTGTCAGTTTCGAGTTCCCAACAAAAGACGTATCGAAGAGGAAAGAACCTTTAGAAAATTTTATTTAAGGCCGAGGGAGTAAAAGAGACTTGCGAATAGAGACAGGGAAGTTGAGGTACCCTGACGGTAAAAGATGGATACGGGAGAGAGTGATGTAGTGACAAGTTTTTAACGAAGGTCGGTTTTTAGACACCGTTTAAAGTCCTAGTAGAGTAAACGAAAGAATGTGAGTCCACAGTGTTAGAACAGGACGGTAGGTGAGACAGACTTTTAGCGAAAATGTTTGTATATCATAGAAAAACCAAACAAAATTTTTATAGAAACGTCTTCTTTCCATTCAGTTAAGTTGCATAGGGTAGTGACGACCCCTACTTTAAGGGTTGTGATAATAATGACGAAAATCTTAACTGTTCTCACCCTTAAGTAAAACAAGGGTATTGAAATTACGAGTCGGAGTAGTTATAACAAAGACTATAAGAAAACGACGATGATGACGAGAACCTTCTGAATTCATACAAACATTGCGGTAAGGGAAAGAACCCGTTTTTAACACAAAGAATTATTTTATTATATCAGTATTATATCATTTAGCCTTTATAAACGTAGATCAATCTAAAAGTAAACAACCCAAATATATAAATCGATGAAATAACTCACAGATGATACACATTATAAATTACATTTACTAGAGATTAAATGGACTATGTGATATATATTTTTCATCCACAAGAAAAAAGTGATAACTCTACCCAAAAAATAAAATTTGAAATTAATTAAATGGTCGATTATTCCATTTCCCGATGTTGAACTTGTTTTCACAAAGTTCACGTCCTTTTTCTTTTCAGTTCAATCTTTGTTTTTCAATATCCGTACGCAGAAGGTCACTGTGTATGATTTGAATACCCGACGTTTCACGAGGGACAAATTCTGAGACAGTCAAGTCACGTCAACGAGTCAACACAGACCGAGAAACGCTGGGGTACTTAGCGTCGTGCGGTCCGGAGGGACAGGTAGTGGTTGAGGGCCTCAAGTGAGTCTGAGTGCAGGTAGCTCAGTCACTACGGTAGGTCGGTAGAGTAGGAGACAGCAGGGGAAGAGGAGGACGGAAGTTGGAAGGGGTCGTAGTCCCAGAAAAGGTTACTCTCCCGAGAAGAGTAGTCCGCCGGTCTCATAACCCCAAAGTCAAAGTCGTAGTCAGGAAGGTTACTTATAAGTCCCAACTAAAGGAAATCCTACCTGACCAAACTAGAGGGACTTCAGGATCACTGAGAGTCCCACAACTCGTTAAAGAAATTTGTGATCAAAAGTAAATTTAATTAACTCTTAACTTATATACTTACGAGTCCAGTGTCTTAACAATACTGATAATTTATCAGGTAGTTAAAAAATCCTTTATCGACCCCGGACAATATCACATTGACTAATTGTTTAATATAACTAACAATTTAATAGACGAACACATAAGAAGACGTTAGTATATCGGGAAAATGAAATGAATATAACGAGTATATAGGAGTGAAATATACATTAAATAAACAAATTAAATAGGGCGGTCAATGTGATATTTGAGGAAGTTTCTTCTATCGTACCGAATCCTATTTTATACGTTTATCAAGTACATGTTAGTAATACTGACTTATTTGTCTTTTTAATTAATTGTGGAATTAAATGTGGTTTATGATTCAAAAACGACTCGATACGTTATTACATTGAAAGTTTCCATTAACGAATAGTGGATTCGTGTCGTGTCACGGAATCTCCTATTAAACTTATGAGTTTTCGAAGTCAAAAGGAGAAATTATATATATAAAAAAGACGGATATAATCGAAAGATCCCGACGGTATGATTATTTTATAGTATCTGACCTACAGAATTTGTCGTCCTTACATAAAAGAGTGTCGAAACCTCCGGTCTTCAGAGTCCAGTGCAACAACCGTCCGAACCAAAGAAGACTTCGGAGAGAAACCAAACGTCTACCGAATTTAAAAGGTCCACCAAAAAGGAGACACGTACTCAGGAACCACAGATTACAGTTTTATAGGAGTCTAATTCCTGGTAAGATTTTCGGAGTAAAATTGAATTGGTGAAAAAGTCCGAAATAGAGGTTGATATCTCAGATTCCATCACCCCGAAGTCTTTAGTTGTATACTTCCCCCCGTACCGTGTGTGGTTGGGATTTGTGACGGGAAAGGGAGAAGGAGAACTTATTTAAACAATTAATTACCAGCTCTGAACTTTCTCATTGAACGACTGGCGTAGACAAACACACTGGAAAACACACAGACACACCTACTGTCTGTCTGTAGATTCGTGGATTCCTGTGTACTATGAGGTTTTCCTTTTCTTTCTTTTGGTGTGTTCCTACAAAGTAAACGTAGTTTAGTGATCGCATAAAGAAACCTGAAGACTGTTCGATGTATGTACTGAATCTTACCGGGCCCATCGAGTCACCATTTCTTAGACGGACAGTCACATCCTCTCCGTCCACTGTGCCGAAACTAGGGACCCAACCCTTCTAGGAGACCTCCTCTTTTACCGTTGGATGTAGTCATAAGATCTGACCCTTTAAGGTACCTGTCTGCTCGGACCATCCGATGTCAGGTCCACCGGTGTTTCTCGGCTTGTACTGACTCGTACATGTACGCGTGATATTTATGTCATAAGATGGGTCCTATCAATTTTCGAAGTCCCATAATACGTAAACTGTGACCTTTTAAATACAGTCCTTTAAGACAAAAAGAGGTTCCTCTTTTAGAGGTCACCCTTAGTATAACATCCTTTCCCCTGGGAAAGGTCCCGGGCTCTCACCCGAGAACAGATCGTGCACCTTTACTTGACAGGTTCCTCTGTGTGTACACTGGTCTAGTCCTCTGAAATAACCCTTTCCCGTGTACCCGTCTCTCCTTGTCCCAGTCCCTTGGGTCCTCTTTACGAGTCGGTACACCGACCGCCAGAACCCCAAATACCATTGTTTCAATCAAAGACCCGACACAGACCGGTCAGTAAGACTGAGTCCCAGGAAGGACCACCGTGTGCGCAACGAGTCGGTCCTACCTAAGGTCACTCTTCCTAAGACCCTCTAACCGTCCCTTATACCTTACCCCAAAGGAAAGAGGAAAACTGAGAAAGACTTAAGAAGACCAAACGCCATTGAACAATCAAGTCGTGAGGAATGTTCTTGGAGGACAAGATTCTGTTGAGTGAGTTCACCAATGATAGTCCGGACCGGTTCCACCCACCAAAGTCAGTCACCAAGGGGATTGTCAATCACAAACTCATAGAAATTAGGAAAAATAAATAAATATAAAAAACGGAACTCCCATCTGACAAAGGTCGACTGTCTTGAAATACAGAGAAGAGACCTTAACGTAAAGTGTGTTTGGGACTTTGTGGTGTCTTTTAATGGTACTAGTCAGTTACTTCTGGTCTCTTTACTTTCTTATTGGTGAATAGACACCAGTCAAAGGAAACTACGCTATGTATATGATCACTCGATCTCTAAATACTCAAACTTTCGATTTAAGCCAATCTTTGACTTGAAAATATTCCTCGACAAATTAGAAACACACATCTAGAGACGAGTGTATCTTCAAACAATTTTCATGTACCGTTTCTTGATTAATCTTAATTAGTATCGTGATATTTTTAAATCGAAATCTCTCTACATGCCATAATCATATGTGTGTAATAAATTACCTCAAAAATTACTCACACAATCACTTCGTTTACACCCAGACGATCAGGTACACGGCATTTCAGTTAGATGACTGCGACTCGACACAACTCCACGTTGTGAATAACATTCCGTGGTCACGAGTTTCGTTGTTGTTTTTTTTAGTGACACAAAGTTCCTACGTTAAAAATTTCCGTTTC
The DNA here is from genome assembly GCA_006410555.1 of Capra ibex. Taxonomy (NCBI): domain Eukaryota; kingdom Metazoa; phylum Chordata; class Mammalia; order Artiodactyla; family Bovidae; genus Capra; species Capra ibex. Next base: position 9,574,602 of record SJYO01033645.1, read on the forward strand.
ACTCCCTCGACTAAGTACTCGATTCACTAACTGAGGTAAGAGATGAATCGACTACCACTTCATTGTCCCAGTATGAATTGTAATAGACAAGAGTCGAACGTCATCAAGACCCCTGAGACACAAGTTCCAGTAGGTCATCAATTTAAGAAGGTAAAGCACCCCCAAAATCGTAGACCCGAAGCGACCACCGACTCTACCATTTCGCAGATGGGTGTTACACCCTTTGGGTCCAAGTTAGGGACTCAACCCTTCTAGAGGACTTCTTCCTTTACCGTTGGGTGAGGTCATAAGACCGGACCTCTTAAGATACCTACCTCCTCGGACCATCCGATGTCAGGTACCCCGGCGTTTGTCAACCTGTACTGACTCACTGAAATGAAAAAATCGTAGACATTTTGTTGAGTCTTTACACGTAGTTTATGATAAAAGATCCATGACGTGACGTCTCTCCTTGACTTCTAAGACACTGTCGGCATAACGACTAAATGACAAATTTAACAATGGTCAGGAGGACCAGGTTGACGATGAAAACGATGTAATGTAAAGTGTAGGAAAGATAGGAAATACGAACCCGGTCCAAAACACAGAGTCCCCTCCGGACCCTCTGGTCAAAAAGATATTTCTTCTCCGTCCGTCTTCCTGTACTCCTCTCCCCAGACAGGACCTTTCAGGACATCCACAGGACGAGTCAACGTTCGCTCTCATCTGATGGAAAACCTTGGTCTTATTCGGTGGACCTTTATTCGGAGAAACCGTATACCTAAACTCGATTTTCGGTAACTCTTGTTCGTCTACGTCCTTCTCGAGATTCTTGACCCGTGTACAAACAAAAAGAAAACATTTCCTTTAAATGTAAATTTTTTTATTTTAAATGTAAACATTTCTACAGAGGAGAGTATACTCCTTTTCCGGAGTATTGAGTAGTTACCTCTTTCATAGTCAAATTTAGACGTAGTGTTTAGAATGATTTATTGGGAAAAGGTGGTATGAAGGACCAGGACAAACGTACGACAGAGAACTCGGGACAGGTTGAGAAACGTTGGGAAATCTGACAACGGATGGAGAGAGGAGGCAGGTACCCTAAGAGGTCCGTTCTTAGGACTTTACCTAACGGTACAGGAGGAGGTCCCCTAGAAGGGTTGGGTCCCTAGTTCGGGTACAGACGTGACGTTCGTCTAAGAAATGACGACTCGGTGGTCCCTTCGGGGTGAAGGATAAGGAGAAGCGTGATATTCGGGTTTCCTTTGGAATAAAGGAAGCAAATTTGGATTCCGTAATCCGTGTATTCGGGTTTAGTCACTAACACCACACCACCAAGTCAGTGATTTAACATGAGCTGAGAAGTACCTGACTTCGGGTGGTCCGAGAAGACAGATACTCTAAAGGGTCTGTTATTATGACCTTACCCAACGGTAAGAAAGATGTCCACTAGAAGGGTTGGGTCCCTAGATTGTACCCAGAGGACGTAACGTGCGTCTATGAAATAACGACTCGGTGTTCCCTTCGGAGTAAAGACGTACATGTGTGAGTTATGTGTACAATTATTTGAATACAAACAAAAATGGAACAATTAGATATAAACGGTGACATTAAGTGTCGTGGGGTTGACATTTTGGATTCTACTCACCTCTTTTTTTTTAAAAAAGGGAGGGAATGTTACAATATTACTAGACTCACTGTCTTCAAGTTGACGACCACTAAACTCTAAAATCGTTTACTTTTGTCTTCTGAATAAGTGAAGACTTTACAAGTTTGTATAAAAAGTAGGGTCATCTATACGGGACACAACCTCAACATGAATTTTAATGAAAAGATTTAAGAGGTACAACTGAATGTTTTGCTACGTGTTGCATTGTCAACACTCAATTCAAAATAAACCCCGTTTTACTCCTGACGCCGGGTCCTCCGTCGTGGAGTCTATCGAGACTGTCTTCCGAGGTTTCGTCGTCCCCCCCTTACAGTTATATATTCCAAAACCACTTTCCCCTCAAGTCATGGTGATTCGTGAGTAAAATATTTTCCAAAAAACAATCAGTACTCCTAGACTACAGTGGTACTACCCTAAATCACGAAGAGATCTTTACGTTCCTGACTCTATTATTTTAGACAAGGATTTTAGTAGGTCGATAGATTGGTGGTGGTCTAAGGGACCTCGTGTCTCACGGAGTGAGGTGGGACTTGAGGGAATCCCCAACAACTTCCAGTTTTCGATATCGTCGGACCCCAAGTTAGGCATCTCCGTCTACCGTTTACGGAAACAACAAGTCAGTAATCGTTACGACAACCGTTCACGGTTAAACATCAACTGTGGGTCTTACTGATCTTGACAGTCGCTAGAATCCTCTCCCTCTCTCTTGAGTCGTTATGGTAACATGTGTTCAATACAAAAAGTCAATGTCAATTACGCAAAGTAACAAATGAATAAACAGTATCGTAAAATGCTATCGACGACTGACAGACATCTACGGTAGACCCAGTGAGGTCCATGTATCATCATCATCGAATTATCTCGACAACTGATTTTTCTATGTGTTACACTTTCAACGATCAATTTAAAATAAAACCGATTTTACTTCCGGCGTCGGTTCCTCTCTCGTAGAGTCTACGAGGAGGTTTCTACACAAGGTTTTTCCATCACCATCTTCTAGGTATATATTCCAAAACGATTTGGTCTCTAGTTAACGGTTGTGGGTAACGTAGTAACTTTTTCGTCCTCTCAAGGTCTTTCTGTAGACGAAGACAGAATGACTGATACGGTTTCGGAAACTGACACACCTAGTGTTGTTTGACACCTTTTAAGAAGTTCTCTACCCTTATGGTCTAGTAGACTAGACGGAGAACTCTTTAGACATACGGCCAGTTCTTCTTCGTCAATCTTGATCTATACCTTGTTGTCTGACCAAGGTTTATCCCTTTCCTCATACAGTTCCGACATATAACAGTGGGACGAATAAATTGAATATACGTCTCATATAGTACTCTTTGCGACCCGATCTTCTTCGTGTTCGACCTTAGTTCTAAAGACCCTCTTTATAGTTATTGGAGTCTATATGTCTACTGTGGTGGGAATGCCTTCTTTTCACTTTCACTTCAACGAGTCAGCACAGACTAAGAAGCGCTGGGGTACCTGACATTGGATGGTCCGAGGGGTAGGTACCCTAGGAGGTCCGTTCTTATGACCTCACCCGACGGTAAAGGAAGAGGTCTCCTAGAAGGACTGGGTCCCTAGTACTTTTACTTTCTCTTCTTACTTTTTCAACTGAATTTCGAGTAGTAAGTCTTTTGATTCTAGTACCGTTGATCAGAGTAGTGAAGTACGTTTATCTACCCCTTTGTCACTTTTGTTTCTGTCTGAAATAGAAACCCCGAGGTTTTAGTGACGTCTACCACTGACATCGGTAGTTTTAATTCTCTGTGAATGAGGAACCTTCTTTTAGATACTGGTTGGATCTGTCGTATAATTTTTCGTCTCTGGGTCCCTAACTTGGGTCCAGGGGACTTAACGTCCGTCTAAGAAATGGTGTACACGGTGGTCCCTTCGGGTCAGAGACGTCTCCGTTTACGGGAACGACAACAAGTCAAGTCAGTGAGTCAGCACAGGCTGAGAAACGCTGGGGTACTTAGTGTCCTGCAGTCCGGAGGGACAGGTAGTGGTTGAGGGCCTCAAGTGAGTCTGAGTGCAGGTAGCTCAGTCACTACGGTAGGTCGGTAGAGTAGGAGACAGCAGGGGAAGAGGAGGACGGGGTTAGGGAGGGTCGCAGTCTCAGAAAAGGTTACTCAGTTGTGAAGCGTACTCCACCGGTTTCATGACCTCAAAGTCGAAGTTGTAGTAAGGAAGGTTTCTTTACGGTCCCGACTAGAGGAAGTCTTACCTAACCAACCTAGAGGAACGTCAGGTTCCCTGAGCAAGTCAGTGACCGTTTATGAGAACCGTTCACGTTTAAGTATTAGTTGTCCGGTCACGGTTGTACTTCAACTGTCCGTTCACGGTTAAACATTAACTATTTCGTGAATTGTCTCAAAATAATTATCTAAGAATACTTTAAGTTTCTAAATATTTTTAGAAAAGTGAAGTAGTCTCCACAGGATTATAATGGTTCAATCTCAAATTGAACTTGACACTTTATAAACCGGGAAGTGACCCTAGATTACAAGAAGGTAGTAATACAAAGTTCTGATACAGGAGGTGATTAAAGAACTTAACACTATGTTACGTTAAGACGTTTTTGTACTTTATCCTTAAAGAGTGAAAAATAACTCAACTCTTTGGTAAACCTCTTAGGATTTTTCGATACTTAAAGGAGAGATCCATTTACGTATACCCTTGAGTGTACGTATGAAAACGTGTGTTCAAGTTCCAATTCTAAAGACTAATGTACAGTGACTAGAGTTCACAAAAAAACAAAACAAAACAAAACAAAATTGACGTAGTAGTATTTACTTAAACCCGGATGCTTAAAAGACCATACTGAAGAATCCAAACCAAACACATTGAGGTCCTCTTTTAAAGACAAATCAAATTGTTTTAGTAATATGAATGTATTCTCATCTGTTTGATTAGATACAAAATTCAGATCATGTTTCATAAAAGTAAACCTTAGTAACTATATTTTCGGGATACCTCTAAGGAGGACCGGGTTCTCAATCTGAATTACTAAAGGGACGGTTCCCGGTCAAATCAAGGACTAATCCTTTGATTCTAGAACGTTCAGAGTGTCGAGACGGTTTGTTTGTTTGTTTGTTTTTCGGAAATCTGTATTTAGCCATAGATCATATTTGTTTCTGTAAATAACATTTTTAATAATATACTTTTTGACTTATAACAGTTTTACGTGAAGTCTTATTTTTATACCGAAGGGCGAATCTAAAAACATAAGACCCTTTAACACCAGATCTCTAACTATACTAAATACCATACTGTAATTACCATTGGTCTACTAAAATACAACGACATATAGCTTACGACAAAATACGATTTCTGACTAAGTCCTTGACGGCTTTCATCTACACATAAACTGTACATCTTCCTAAATGCTTACAGTCGAATTTCTCTTTTGAGTGCATTCTCAACACTCAAACTCAAAATAAGTCTCAGAATGTCTCCTGATATCAAATCATCCGTCTGAAAGTCATCAAGATTCTTTGACGAGGTCTCTCCATTCCCTCCTTCGATAAAATATATCCTAAAAACCGACACCTTGTCAGTTCGTATGTAGAAACATTTTCCAACGACGACCCGGGTTTCTGGTCTATAGAGTTCAATTACTAAAATTACGAAAAGATACATGCTTTTCTAAGTTCTCAAATCTAAGTAATTTTAAGGAGGACTCTATATGGAGATTGATAGATACCTCTGATAAAAACGTTACGGATCACAAGTAAGACAAAAAGTGGGGATTAAGGAGAGTCCCACGTGACATCCAGTCGTTGACGTCACCCAATGCTAAAGTAGGAATATCTTGAACTACCGCTCGATGTGACAAGAAACAAATGTACCCATAATGTCAATTCTACTTTAGTTGTATACTTGGTTAATCCCTTATTAATACATACGTATGGTACAGTACGTCATCAATCTTTTTAGAAAAAGTTTTCCTTTCAGTATCTATCTCAAGAAACTATATCTAGTTTGACCTACCATCTTTCTTCTTTCTTCGTAAAGGACCAGACTCGACATCGTTATAGAGTGACCTTCTCCATTCCCATAATTAATTTACAATTAGGAAGTCTTGATGATACAGACATAGGGACCGAGGCCGACGGTGGTACTCGCACCGTACATAGAAGGAACTTGGAATGACAGAAAGTTCAGGATAGAGGTTTATATCGGTGGGACACTAAATCCCGAAGTTCCATACTCAAAACACCCCCTATGTTTGTAAATCAGATATTTCGTTGAAAGTACGTTTTTTTTTTTTTCCTCTTCTTTCTTCTCGTTTGACTTCTCTGTTTTTGATATGTTTTTGAAAGTTTCTATATCTCTTATCATTTACACGGTTTGAAAACAAAAAGGTTTTTATCTCATCGTTTTTACGTTTAACCTCCCTCCATTAAAAACTTATTACAGACTCTTATAGGGACTAGAAAAAAAATTTCATTTTTGAGTTTAAATTTGTCAGAGTTCCTGACAGTAAGTCTCGTCTACTTTTTGTGTGACAGATTCTTATCTTTGTCTATTTCACTTTTGATTTTTGTACTTTTTATTCACTTCTAAACTTTTTGAGTTCTTTTTTCTTCGTCTACTACATGGGTCTTTGTTTTTAGTCCAATTGTAGTCGTAAATGGTAGTTGGTGTGTTAATGTTCTTCTGTTACTTTTTGTTGGTTAGGTAAGACTTCCTCTAGTCGGGACCTAAAGAAACCTTCCTTACTACGATTTCGACTTTGAGGTCATGAAACCGGTGGAGTACGCTTCTCAACTGGATAACCTTTTCTGAGACTACGACCCTCCCTAACCCCCGTCTTCCTCTTCCCCTGCTGTCTCCTACTCTACCGACCTACCGTAGTGACTGAGCTACCTGCACTCAGACTCACTTGAGACCCTCAACCACTACCTGTCCCTCCGGACCGCACGACGTCAAGTACCCCAGTGTTTCTCAGCCTGTGCTGACTCGCTGACTGGACTTGACTTGACTTCCTTTCCTGATACTTTAAACTTGTATCTTAATATATAGGTGGATTTAATAGTAAACTTACACTTTCATTTTATTTCTGTAACAGTTTTGACATTCCGGAAGTTTTAAAATGGTGCGTCTTTTAAAGAAACGTTAATAAAAGTCTACTTCTTCAAGTCCGTGGATTTTTATAAAAGGTATTTCAGACGGTTGGGGGTTTAACCGTGAACGGTGTTCACGAACGGTAGGTGGAGATGTTCCTAATTTCGCACACGACGACACAGAGGACCTGAAGTCGTGGGGAGACTTCTTCGAGGCCAGTCTGTGGTCTTTACATCGTTGAGACAAGAGGGTCTTTTGACTATCCTGTCAAGTCTGTCTATACAAGTCCTCGACTAAAATACTCAGGTCAAGAATATAGAGGAATATAGATTCTTTTGTGATTTCAGGAAGGACCACTACTGACAAAGAGTACTGATCGAAAGTGTTCTGGTCGTCTTAGTAGGATTTTTTATTTGCACGGACTAACGTACATGAGGGGGAAGTCGTTTTGGTGCATAAATAACTGGAAAGGGAGATGGAGTGACGTCGTTAAAGAGTCTCGATAGACTCCAAGACAGAGGACAAGACGTTAGGAGTACAACGGGGTTTATTTTGAATTGAGTTTTGAGAGTACACGCAAAAGGAAAAATTCAACTGTCCAGGTTCTACAATCTATAAAATCTGAAACGTCCAGTATATTTCAAAGGCAACTAACAAAGAAAGAAGTAAACAAAAAATTTTACGAAATTTTTATATCCTTGAAGAGGATATAAACTACTTTACCAATTATGAAGTAGAAGATTACGTCCCTCACGTCCAAACTAGTAAACCGCCCCTCGATTCTAAGGTGTTCGGTTTTTTGATTTTGTCTTCGTTATAACATAGTTATTGTTTAAGTTGTTTCTGAAATTTTTACTCCAGGTGTAGTTTTTTGAATTTTTTTTTTTAGATTCATACCTGTATATGGTTTTGTCTGACGTTTGTTCAAACCGGGTTCTGTCTATCATCTCGTACTTTTAAGAACTTCCATAACTTAATTTTTCTTTTTTTTTAGACCCTTTATATTTTTCATTTCTTCTAGTTTATCACTTATTTTTTAACGACATTTCTAAAACTGGTCTTAATTTCACTGACTTTAAAAAGGTGTAATACCGTGTACAATTTCTAATATTATTACTTTACTACACGGACCTATTTACTTACTTATAGTTATTTGAAGGGGGTTTAGTGGTCTTGTTATTTTTTAACTTATATATTGAAAACTTTGTAATTCAATTTTAAAATATTTCTTTGTATCCTTCTCTACTTCTTCTTTGACACCATTTCTCTTTTATACTTCATTCTAGTTTTTACGGGACTATAATATGTAAACACTAAAATTTTCAAGTTCTTCTATTAATGGTATATATCATATTGTTAGATTAGAAGATTAGAGATACTGTTATTGATTATTTTAACGCTACCTCATTCTTTACTTTTATCTACTTTGAAAATCATTTGACGAAATCGTGTCAAGAAAGTCTTTGACTATCTCGTCTCTCTTTTATTTCAGGTCCGATAGACTTATTACACTAATTACTTTAAAGGAAAAGAAAAAATGGTTTATTAGAAGTTTAAGAGAGAATTTTGTGCCTTGTCTTAGCTATGTTATTGTGATGGTAGAGACTGATTTTACTTTATTTTAAACTTCAACTTTTTTTTTTCCTCAATTTATATATACATATGTGTACCTTTACGATTTTTGGACTCTAACTCATTGAATACCTAATTCCTTCTGTAGTATTTTGTTTATACTTTATAAATCTCGTCTTACCTTAAATTTTATCATTAGTTGTTGTAAGTTGAATTTGATACAATATTGAAATACGAATATATTATTTAGTTTGTTTTAATATTTACAATCGTTCTTGTATCCTTTTATTTTCTTGTAATTAACTATGTTTTTAAGATATCTAGTTAACCCACCGTAAATTATGTGGGTTACTGTATCTTTAATCATGGAGACTTATATATCGGTACCGACACTATGTCTAAAGCTTATTTTACATTTTCGATCCCATAGAACCATACAAAACAAAACAAAACAATTACCATCCTGTAATTCTTGGACTCTATCGGAAGTTTTTCTCCTATCTATTCATTTGACCATATCTATGTACGGCATTCCATCATATAGTATCAATGTTCGTTGTTTGGTCTATATGTAATTGGTTTCACTTATATAGTAATTCTGTACTCTATGTATTGTATCGTGTAAAATGTATTTAGTTTTTGTACATGTTATTAATATAAATATTTCTATGTATAATTTAAGTAATATTACTTACGAACACCCATCTCCCTTTTTATTGTACTTTCTTTTTCTTTTTTTATCTTTTTGTTTCTTTTGTTACTACAACCAAACGGTATTTGTATAGTTGTATTACGTAAATCGAAGGATTTAAAATACGGATTCTTAATTTTTTATTACTTTAACATTGTGGTTTTTGTAAAACATAATCCCATATCGGTTAATTGTTATAACACTATTAAAGTCCACTTGTGTCTCCCTGAGTCAGTATGTATGTGTACATAGGTAAGAGGGGGTTCGGGGGACGGGTATTTTTAATTAAAATTTCTCAATTTAAACGAAAGACTCTGTTTAATTTTAAGACTTCTAATCGATTTTCCTATCACTTAATTCCTCCACTTTTCCATCTACAGACCCTTTCATGGGTGAAAAATTCAACTTTAAACGGAATCTAAACGAAGACTCTCATTTAAAACCATTTGGTCCTTCTGAACCCTAAAAACCTTACCTATCTATTACTCACTTTTTATATAGGTTACGATATCAAATAAACTTGTGTTTCTTACACATTAATCTATATATACTAAAAACACTGAAAGAGGTCATGTTGAGATTGTCCTTGTCTTTTTCGTTCCTCCATTTTATTAAGTCTCAGTATCTATTCTAAATATTTTATCAACCTTCCGTTTTAAAAGAACCAGGATCTATATATTCAGTGTCCACTCTTCCTTCCGATCATGACGTTTTTGTATCTAATTTTCAACATCTCAATATCTTTCCTTTTTTACTATATTTCTAAACCATTATGAAGGTTACTTTGTCCAACTTTTAGAGAAAGTCTTTTTTAATAAAGATTTTTATAGTTTATAAAGTTCACACTAAACACGACTATCATCAGTCAACAAAAAAAAAAAAAAATGGAACGTCGTCATTGTTAAAATTTTAGAGTAACTAAATGCTTCTGTTGTCAGATAAAGAGTAAGAACAATGTACAACTACCGAGGTCCAGTCGACAACGAGGAGAGACAACTTACGTAACAGAAAAAAAAGAGGTTCTAGGTCTGACTTATTCTTTGGGGAGAAACTCTGTACTTAAAAACGCCGTCTCCCTTTTTTGTTCTACCGACCGGAAATTTAGAAGTTACCAAGAAGTTCGAACACAAGCCAGTACGGAGACAATGTAGGTCAGTGTAGGACACCGATTTCATTCAGTGTATCTAGTTCTGGTCGTAGTCATCCCACCCTCTTATATATAAAGAGGTTCACCTCCAGGTTATATAGAGTACCGTCGTCCCCTTTTAAGAAGTTCGGGTCTCAGGAGAGAATGTCTCTTCCCCACCCTTCTGTTTCGTTCTGACAACTACTTTGAAAAATAATTTTTCATCTGAGACCGAAGTAACATTACTTCAGGTGGACACTCAATACTTGGGAACGAGGAAATGGGAGACCCTTGGATAATTTTAGATCCTTACCGTCGTCTAGCTCGTCATGGTATAACCATATAAATATTTAATAAAAACTTACTTATTTCGGTTCGTCTCGTTTGTCTTTCCACTCTTCATTCCTCCACTTACCAATAACGTTTCCATGTCTTTATTTTCCTCAGTCCGGACTAGAAAGGACCACCGACATAGTCGGGACAGTTCGTTCTGTCGTTGAAGTAACTTAGTACTTCCTGAGAAGTGAGTCAAGACCGTCAACTATACTGGAAAAAAAAAAAAAAAGGTTAAATTTTAACCGTAGATCTTGTAATACACAATGGCTCTGAAAAGTGAAACAGAATTACGCTACTACTACTATTGTGATAATTGTTGTTATTTCAGTGATTGTGACTACATCGTAGAATGATAAATATTTGTGACGATATCAAGTTTACACAAGAGTTTAGTTGGGGTACATCATCCCAGTGACCAATACGAGTACAACAAGAGGATAGAGTGGGAAAGATACAGGACGAAACACAGGACCATCCTACTTCCTCCGAGTGGGTACTTCTGAACCTGAGATGTCAGAGACCAAATATCAACTAGAACCGACTTCTCTCTGTCACCGATTCTCCCGTGTTTCTCTCCTCCAGTGTACTAGTACCCTTCTTCAAACTAGAAATAGTTCTTTCTCTAAAAAAAAAAAAATTAAGATTCCCGTAGTATTGTATACCCGTATCATGAAAAGATATACAGTTTTACTGACGGAGACATATTAGTTGGAGGAAGTCGTTTTGTCCTTTTATTAATATCCTTATTTATCTATTCTTTGTAAGAAGACGGAGACGAAAAACCCATAATACGTAAGAGAAGACCCTTACTTTCTGTAGATTCGTTTCATAAATTACTCCCGAATCTTCTATTTTAGAAATAAGGGACAACGAAACCCATTCTAAAAGGGGATGTAGGAACGACCATGTTAGTGGTAGTGATAGTAGTGGTTTCGGTAACTACTTACAACACGACACATTTTCCTACAACACTTAACTCAAATAACGTTGTACTTTTAAACGTCTAGACTTCGGAGTTGGATATCCACCATAAGCGTCCTTAATACGGACTGAGAAACCTATATATATTGTAACGTACCGTGGAGTTTGGAGTCGTGTGAGTTCGACGGTAGATCGGTAGAATCTACGGATACAGTGCCAGTCGTCTCACCTGGACAAGTCCAGTCGGTTCCAGATGGACCTAGTAACGATCTGAAATTCAATTATAGGATTACCTTGGGAACGACACGTTAATCATCGTTGGGTAACCCTCTCGACCCCTTTCCCCAATGAAGGTTTTCGGAAGAAGAGAAACGACGGTTGGTTTCGTAACGTCATATTTAAGTAAGGAGGTTTGACGAATGAGAGACATTAATTGAGACGAGATCCTTATCGACAAAATATTGACAACGTTTAGTTTCCTGATACGGTGACTTCATAAGTGAACGGTCCTCTGCCACTGTAGAGTAGGTAATTTCTTGTCGGAGAAGAGGAAAAGAAAAACTTTCTAACGAAGCGACTTGCCTGTAACGGAACTCAACATAGTTCCCTTTACCCTCAACTTAGTCGTCGTGAACATGTTACGGATTGAGGATAACACGACGAGGGTCCTCGAAACTTAAACGTACCGAATCGTCTGACGACCGGCATCACTATCTTGCGTCTCACACAACTGTCGTGACCTCACAGATTCCTACATGATACGAGATCAGAAGTTAAAAAGTCTTAAGTGGAGAATTCTCCATCTGTCCCGAAAACTCCTATTCCGATTATCAGGGATTAAGGGACGCACAAGTAATACCTGACGAAAATGGGTAGGATTCCATTAAACGATAATTATACCTACATTATGTGTTACACTGACTTTAAAGGTGACATTACGTGGGAAGTACTCACAGATAATGGAAAAGTTGTCGAGGACTAAGATATCAAACTTAATTGGAGAAACCGTTACTCGCTTGTAAGACGTGTCGTGTTGTTACATATCAACGTCTACCTCGTCTCCGACTCTCTCGTAATCAATGAGTGTATCTGGTACGGAAGTAGTGTACCGGACCCCAGGTACGGGGTCTGTCACACGCAAGGTATTTCATACAGAGAATTACTAGTCTTTGAGTTACCGTCTTATTTTGTACATAGAGACACAGTATAAAATCTAAGGTGCAGATTCACTATAACATACCATAAACAGAAAGACTCAATCGTCTTTACTTGTGTTACAACGTTTAGTTGATAGGAACTTATTTTATTTAAAATTTTTATTTTAATTTTTTTATGACATGTTCGATTTTTCTTTTGGTTGAACGAGTAAAAAATGAAGTTAAAACACCTCTTCGTCCAAACTAGGGATCCAGTCCTTCTATGGGAGGTCCTCCAGTACCGTTGGGTGAGGTCATAAGAACGGACCCTTTAGGTACCGGTCTCCACATTTTGTCCACTACGATCGTCAGTTCTTAGGTGGACGGTTACGTCCTCTGGGTCCTCTACGTCCAAGTTAGGGACCCTTCTAGGGGATCTCCTCCCGTACCGTTGGGTTAGGTCATAAGTACGGACCTCTTAAGGTCCCTGTCTCCTCGGACCGCCCGATACCAGGTACCCCAGTGTTTCTCAGGCTGTACTGACTCCCTGACTCGTGTGTGTAAATGAAGTTAATTGACGATAGTATATTATACAATTCATTTGGACTAATTTACAAGGACCGAAGGTGCAGAGACTATTTTCATCTTAATAAAACAGGGTAGTTAATATGAGTCCTCAGTACTAGTCCTAAATTCTTTAAAAGACACGAACTCTGTGTTCTAGTTCAACTACCGTTTGATTACAATTGTTTTAACTTCCCAAAATTGTATCCCTAAACCTTCTCTTCCAAATTAGAATCTTTTTTTCGTTAAAGTTTTACGTCTATTGACTCCCTGAAGAGATCATCCGGTCACCAATTCTGAGACGTGAAAGTTAAGTCCCCTATGTCCAAGGTAAGGACCAGTCCCTTGATTCTTGAGGAAGGGGGTGTTTTACACCTATTAACTTTAAAATGGAAACTAAAACGTTTATCTAAACTTTTTTTCGGCTCTGGGTACTTTTATCGTCATTTAGACCCGTTTACCGAAAAAAGATATAAAATGAACAAGCTTAGAGTAAGAAGTGTAAGTAGACACATCAATTATAAACAAGAAAAATATACAAGTCCTCATACAGAGTAGAGGGAATAACCTGACACTTAAACTCCATTCTGTCCATTCACAGTAAGTGGATATATGGGGAAGGTCATGTATTGTACGATAAAACGTGTCTCATAAATTTTCGAGAAACATTACCTTTATAATGTAAAACTCGTTCGAGGTCCTCTAACACTTCCTATCCTTTCGGACCGTACGATGTCGACCCCTGTGTTTCTTAGTCTGTGTAGACTTGCTGACTTGTTGATGTTTTACCTATATACTAAATTCGTCACCAGTAAACATAACTAAGTTATATTAAGTCGGAATTTTGTTTATCTACTTATATATGACTTAAAGAATTTGTCTAGGGGATGAGATAAATAAAGACAGTGAAGTACGGTACGGTACGAGTCAACACAGACTGAGAAACGTCGGGGACCTGACATCGGGAGATCCGAAGAGACAGGTACCTTAAAAGGTCCGCTCTTATGACCTCACCCAAAGGTAAAGGATGAGGTCTCCTAGAGGGGTTGGGTCCCTAGCTTGGATTTAGAGGACGCAGACAACGTAACCGCCCGTCAAAGAAATGGTGACTCGGGGGACCCTTCGAACAAGTATAAATTCCACCACTCACGCACGATTCAACGAAGTCAACACAGACTGAGGTGTCTGGCGTCGGGTGGTCCGAGGAGACAGGTACCCCAAGAGGTCCGTTCTTATGACCTCACCCAACGGTAAAGGAAGAGGACCCCCTAGAAGGACTGGGTACCTCGTTTGGGTACAGAGAATCCAGAGGAAGTAACGTCCGTCCTAAAAAATGATGATCGCGGTGTCTGGCAAAAGTGAACCAGTATAATCCGGAGAGGATTAAAGGACTTTCACATAAAAGTGGTCATACCTAATAACGGGTATAATCCACCACACCAATAAGAACGGGAATATGAATAGTAAGTTTCTTCCAACTGGTTTTAAAGGGCACAGTTCGGACGTTCACCTAGGATCACAATCAGCGAGTCGGCACAGGCAGAGCAAAGCTGAGGTACCTGACATCGGGTGGTCCGAAGAGACAGGTACCTTAAGAGGTCCTGTCTTATGATCTCACTCAAAGGTACGGGAAGAGGTCCCCTAGAAGGGTCCCTAGCTTGGGTCTAGAAGGTGTAACGCCCGTCTAAGAAATGGCAAACTCGATAGACCCTTCGGGGTAATCAATTTTTTCTACTTCGAAACGTGTGTATTTAGGTTACATGGTCACAATAGGTCAAAAGTTATAAGTTATACGTAGGTAAAAAACCTTTTTTTTTTCAAGAACTGGATTTTTCGTTACGTTTATCTACAGGATTTAAACGTTTATAAACGAACCATGATTGTGATCTAAATGAATTACGGTCCTGACTTTGTATAAAATTATCTAAAGACTTTATTTTTTCTGTTACTCTCTCAAGTCGGACAAGTTTATTTTACTATTTATTTATATCGGTGATTATTATCCTTCTTTATACTGTATTTATTACCATTCGACCTTTTATTAACATTTTCAAATACCAATAACCCGACCTAGATTGTACTATAATCTAAAGATGACTGTAAACTTCTCGACAGGATTAATTAGTTAACGATTAACGTCGATACTAATGGTCGACACTAATACTAATTAACGGTTAACACTAACTAGGAGGTTATTAAGACCGTCCAAGAAGTTATATCTTAGTGACGATGGAATTCCTCCTAAACCCTCCGTCTCAATAATTTCCGTTTATTAGTTTGGGAAGTGAGAGTAATACCTAGACAGGAGTCCCCTGTTCTAAACACTACAACCTTAGTACCTATCTAAGTGTACCGAAAAGAGACCCCTTTCGGTTCTCTCCTGTTGTAGTACGGTCTCTAATAAAATCATTTTATCTGAGTAACACCTCTACCTCACATGTAAAGGATTACTAAGTAAATGAAATCCGAATGGAAGTAATGTGGGGGATGGTCAACTCGACGGAAAGTAATATTGTCATACTAGAAGAATCCATCGGGTTAGTGACGTAAAAAGTCAAGATACGTGTCACTTTTATTTATGGAGACACGAAAAGGTTGACAGTCCGTTGTTTTACCAAGTAATAAACCAAGAATCCGCTCATGGTACTTGGGTTCCAGTGTTCGTCTCCCTTTACAAAGACCCTGATGCAACATTTACTCCTCAGAAGACTCAGTAAAAGACCTTATGCAGTAATCGACCCACGGTCCACCTCGACGAGTCGACATCATTTCTCTCGTCACCGTGAAGACGAGGGATTGCACCGAACAGTGGCACTCCCGAGGGGTTCGGTTCTGTCTCGAGGAGAAGTTTCTCGGAGTATGACGTCCGATCGCGGCACTAAAATCCTGCCACTCGAAAAAGTCTTTTATGGCTTTTGGTCTGATTAAAAGTCACTTACTCCTTTCTTGGTCTTACATACGTGGTGTCCCCGGCTCATGCACAGAAAATACGAGAAGACGTCGGACTCGTGAAAATTTCAGGGAGGTGGTCCCACCTCTCTGTTATGTGTAGTCTACTCACTTTCTTAATCACTTACTTGTGAACATGTGTGAGGGTTTCCCACTCTGAACTGTAAATAACTTTTACATATATCAATTTAGGTGGATTAATCATTGACTGTCGACTTGTTGAATACGATTCGCGCGATATCGAGGTTTCGAGTACGAATTGATAATGCTATAAGTGGAACGCCTTCACTTATGTTCTGTCACTTCTACCTTACTTCCTTTTATGTTTTTTTGAATCGCTGAACTTTGTCACGTCGAGATAGTTGAATCTCAAATCTGCAGAATTCAATTCCAGTCAGAGTAACCCGATTACGTTTCTACAGTGGTCCCGACATCCTCCCTTAAACAAAGGAACTGAACCGTCGAAGATCTGCCGTTCACGTAGGAACCGAACACCGGGAAATGGGGCGGAAGTGTCGGTCGTCGCAGCTCAACAGCGTAAAAGAAGTGACTGACGAACACACAAGTGTAGTGTAGGAGACTGACATTGAGAGGACGGAGGAAGTATTCCTCCGAACACTAACACAACTTGAGTTTATCTTTTAGGTCCATCAGAAGGGTACAGTCCTAAGAATTAGAACTAAGAATTAAAGTAGACGTTTCAAGGAAAACAATACATTCCACAATGTTCCAGACCCGTAAACTCGTATTCTGTAGAAACCCCTCGATAATAAGTCAATGATATCTCAACACACCCGAAGGGACCACCGAGTGTACTATTTCTTAGACGGATGTTATACCCTCTGGACCAAGTTAGGGACTCAACCCTTCTAAGGACCTCCTCTCGTTCTGTTGGGTGAGGTTATAAGAACGGACCTCTTGTGGGTACCTGTCTCCTAAGACCGTTCGATACCAGGTACCTACCCCAACGTTTCTCAGTCTGTGCTGACTCGTTTATTTCAACATATACCATAGTAGACCTTACGAAAACAAAAGGGACCAAGAAAGGGAAGTCAAATGGATTTAGTATGGGTGGGAGGGTGAGGATCCTAACCTAATTGGTACATAAGTATTAGACATTCTCTTTTCCCGAAAAGAGTACTGACTCGTGTGTACGGTTCTCTTTTACTTGGTGTCAAGTCTACAAAAAGTACTGTTATAACAAATACGGACTGTTTAGAACCTTCAATGTAGTTATAGTGAATTAATCCTTGAGACTTTTAAAAACTTTATTGTTCTTTTATTACTACCTTCTACTTCTGAACGAACATAAAATTCATTTTCTTCGTCGTACCTTATATCATGGTCGAAACATTATAAATACGTAATTTCTTCAAATCTTCTTTTATATCCTTACACTTAATTAAATGTTCTTCAATACTCGTACAAATAAATTGAAAGACGTCGTAACAAAAGAATAAAAGACCGAAGGTAGAGGAGGTACACTGTAGGTGATTTGTAGTCGAAGGTGACTATAAGAGATTTAATACGAGGTATCTCATACACGAATCAACGAGTCAACACTGGTTGAGAAAGTCTGGAAAATCTGACATCGAGCGGTCCGAGGAGACAGGTACCCTAAAAAGTCCGCTCTTATGACCTCACCCATACATAGACTTTTAAATCGAGTGAGTGTCATAACGTAAGTCCTTAGTAAAGATGGATTGAACTAACATATGAAACCTAAGTATTTAGTGAATCGTATATTGACTTGTAAGTTATTTTCCAGATATTAATATAGTTTAAAGATTTTTTAAACACTTTATACATCATACGTTGTAATCGTCAACAACAAACGTACCTGACCTTGTTAAATACAGACAGAAAGACACCCTTAATGACCCATGGAGAAAGTGTGTGTTTTCATAGGACTAAACTTACTATTTAGTAGATCAAGGGGATTTATACATAGTGGACAGTACCTAATCAGAATTGTTTTCTCGTGATCTTTCAAACTCCGAAACACCGTCCGTCTTATTACCAAGGGGTGGGGAGTAGAATTTACGGGTGCAGAATTAGGACACTCGGACACATATACAATATGACATGTCGATCTCCTTAATTCCAACGTCTACCCTAATCCAACGATTAGTCAACTAGAGTTCTCCTAATAGGACCTATTGGACCCACACGAGTTGTATTGGTCCTCCCAGGTATTTACCCCTCATTTTATTTCATTCTTCAACGAGTCAGTACAGGCTGAGAAACACTGGGGCACCTGACATCGGATGGTCCGAGGAGGTAGGTACCCTAAGAGGTCCGTTCCTATGACTTCACCCAACGGTAAAAGAAGAGGTCTACCCCTTCTCTTCACCTTATTCTCCCTATATACTGAGACCTTCTCTATCCGTTGGAGTGATTGAGACTTCTACTTCCTTCCCGGGGGTTTTGTTCCTTATGTGAAGAGACTTTCACCTGTTCTACTCCCTTGTCTAAAAGGGGGGTCAGGGGTGGGTCTTGGAGACCTCCTTTACACCGAGACGGTTGTAAAACGAAAATCGAGTCACTATGGATACTTTTTACAGACTAGAGATCTGACGTTATATCGTACCAACACGACAAAATTCGGTGTTGTAAACAGTATTAGACAATGTCGTTGTCATCTTTTAACCATGAGGACCTGACCTCATGTCCTGTCCTGACGTCTTCACGTCATCAGAATCCTTCTCCTCGTCGGACGTAACTCATCACTTGAACACTGTCGAGGCCTACGGGATTCCCCTCGGACCTCGGGTCTACTACGTCGACATCTCGAGTCGTCCCACCACTACGTCTACGCCAGTTACACGGTCCAAGTTGTTAGTCTCCCAAGTCAAGTCAAGTCAAGTCAAGTCAGTGAGTCAACACAGGCTGAGAAGTTTTGGGGTACTTGGCATCGTGTGGTCCAGAGGGACAGGTAGTGGTTGACGGCCTCAGGTGGGTCTGGGTACAGGTAACTGAACCACTACGGTAGGTTGGTAGAGTAGGAGACAGCAGGGGAAGAGCAGGACGGGAGTTAGAAAGGGTCGTAGTCGCAGAAAAGTTTACTCAGTCGAGAAGTGTAGTCCACCGGTTTCATAACCTCAAAGTCGAAGTTGTAGTCAGGAAGGTTACTTGTAGGTCCTGACTAGACGAAATCCGGGAGAAAAACAAATAAAACAAAAACGAAAATCCGGTATGGTGTCCCCGTACTCCCTAGAATCAAGGAGTAAGTCCTTAAACGTAAACATCCTGACTTCGACTTCGAGGTTATGAAACCGGTGGACTACGATTCTCAGTCAAATAACCTTTACTGGGACTACGACTCTTTCTAACTTCCGTCCTCCTCTTCCACTGTTGTCTCCTACTCTACCAACCTACCGTAATGACTGAGCTACCTGTACTCAAACTCGTTTGAGACCCTCAACCACTATCTGTCCCTCCGGACCACACGACGCCAGGTACCCCAACATTTCTCAGACTGTGCCGACTCTCTGACTGACTTGACTTGGTCACTAGTTCGAGTGTGGGAGACGTCACCTTCGTCTCTCAAAATTAGTCACCTGACGGTTCCTTCAGAGATCCATAGAGAAAAGAAACGGATGAGTAAGTAGTCAAATCTTAATGTTTTTTTTTCAGTTATTTTTTTTTTGAGAGAAAAGAGTTGTTCTACTGACCGATATTAGTACTGTCCGAGAGCAAAAGAGGAATCCTGATTCCTCAAGGGAATTTATTCCCTAAAAATCAAAGAACCCTTTGACCTTAGAAACAAGTGGAATGTATATCGTAGTATAAAGTAAATGAGGGTTTTTCTGGAGATCCTTTCTTACAAACCTCATTTTTTCTTATAAAATCTTTTCACCTTTTCTAGTTTTTGTCAGAAGTTACTAATTTCGAACCTTTGAAACCAAGTGTTATAATTTCATACATTGCTCTGTGAGAAGCCGGAAGGGTATTTCTGTCTTCGTTATATTCGAGTTAAAACTCTTATTACAGTGTAACTTTTAAAAACACCTAACGGAATTAGAATATCTCTTTGGTTCTTTCTTTACTCGGTTTAATCGAAAAAACAAACAAAAGGATTGAGTACTTTGGTGTCCTAATATATTAACTTAATATATTAGCTTGCCTGAAATCTAAACATTTTCACACACAGACTCTCCTGGATCACGAACACTCTACGGACTCTGGTATCCTCGGCCTTTCCCTGACTCACTCAGAAATGGGAGGTGAGGACAATCCTGTCCTCGTTAGATATCATGAATGAATTGTAAAAGTAAACGTTTTCCCAAGAAACCAACTTTATAACCCAACCGGTTTTTCAAGTAAACTCAAAAAGGTATTACCAAATACCTCTGGTGACAAATAATTCTCTCTGGTGAGAAAAATAGGTTCGGGAAATACAACGTTTACTCCTTTGTTTCATGGTCTCTTTCTTTTCTAAACAAGTTTCAGTGGGTTTCAAGGGTGGATTCTGAGGTCTGGTGTCGGTCAAAGGAAAGATGTTTGTGGGTCTTAATAACGGAATCCTCATGTACCTTTGCATTCCGACAGAACAGACTGTAGACTTATTATTCTGTTTATGGTTGGTGGGTTGCTAGGTCTTCCAACCTACAAGGTGTTATAAATAATAAAGTACTTTAGTATCATAGTAATTTACAATCTTGGTCTTCCCTAGTAAAAGATTAAGAGAGTAAAATATTAATCTTCGATACCTCCAATTCACTCTAAAAGACTCCAGTGAGTCGATTAATCACCGTTAGGACAATCAGGTTCCCTTAAAGTAATATGGTGTGACGAAGGGAAACCACAGTCAAAAACGAAAAACAAAAATATGGTAATAAATTCAGACCGGAGAAAAAACGTGTCATTGATATCATTTATAACTGTCCTATGTTATAAGTTCATCATTTCGAAATTAACGACATGTAATTCTCGACTATTTTCCCTTCCATTCTAGACCTAAACGAATGGTTTGCTTCTAGTACCGTAGATCAGGGTTGTGAAGTACCGTTTATCTTTTTCAACTCTGGTACTGTCTAAAATAAAAGAATCCGAGGTTTCAGTGACGTCTACCACTGACGTCGGTACTTTAATTTTCTACGAACCTTCTTTTCGAGGAACCTTCTTTTCTTTCGAACCTTCTTTTCAATACTGTTTAAATCTGTCGTATAATTTTTCGTCTCTGTAGTAAAACGGCTGTTTCCAGACATATCAGTTTCGATGCTAAAAAGGGTCATCAGTACATACCTACACTCTCAACCTGTTATTTCTTCCGACTCTTGACATAGTACATACATAAACAACATGTTTCAAATTTTCGTATTACTTTGGAGAGTCTATGAAGTAAATGTGTAAAGATGTGCCCAATTTATCACGAGTTCATTCGTAAAGAAGTGTAACCGACCTACCCATCGGGAGGAGAGAGAACGCAGATCGTCTTGAAGAGAAAGAAACACCTTGACGAGGAGGGATTGAGTGGTACTGGGGGTGTCCGGACAGGTAAGGTCGCGAGAGGATCCGGAAACGCTTTGCACTATCTACTCTTAGTCTCGGGTCGAAACATAGTAAGATTTCGAACATGAGAAAGACGACATCTCGGACCCGGTGACGTTATAAGTATCTGTGAACTTTCCTTAGCAAAAAGAATTTGAATCAATTAAAGTATCGTCTTGATCTTCGACGTGACACCTCAACGTCTCCACTAGTAAACCCCTTATATAATTATTTTACAGACGAAGAGACCTTTAACCAATCGTTCCTCGTACCGAAAGTAACATAGAATTCTATAAAATTTTCTGTATAGTATTAGAAAATTCCGGAAATCTTCTCATAAAATCACCGAATTTTAACAAAAAGTGTGACAAACTTCTAAAAAGAGTGGATATATCAACTCTTTTTAGAAATTGACAAGTTCACCCTATTCTGTTCGAAAGGAAGGACATGTTACGATTATCCCAAAGTATAACCAGGTGGAAAAATCTACCCCCTTTAAAGGGTCTCCTTAGTTTGAGGATTTTTTTTATTATTATTACATATTAGTCTGTTCAAGTATTCAAACCAAAGTGTCCTAATAAGATCCAAAATCTTTATTATCTACCGTATCGTTTGTAAGGTCTGTACTTCAAAATTTACGAACCGAGTTATTTAATAATGTTACTATTGTAGATCGTAAGTGACTTGGGTTCGTTACACGATTTATAACACGTATGATAAGTTCCGTGAAACTTTTTTATTTAGAGCAAAGTAAGAGTGTTTGTTGTCGGATGTTTAATTTATAATAATAATGTAGGCAATAGAAGGAAACTCTTTTTTTTTTATCTTGTTTGGTACTAAACCTCCCCTTAGTCGATTTATAGTTCTTATGAACAGAGGATCTATCGTCTCGGGCCTGAGTATAGATCCAACTAGACTTAGGTATTGAGTACAAGAACTGGTGATACGTTATAAGAATACATAGATAAGTTACCTATTCATAAGACCCTAAATTTTTTATTTTTTATGTCTGGATATATTTGTGTTATTTCTTAAATACTTTTAATAATTCAATTTTTTACGTCCATGAGTAACTCTTACGTATAAGTCTCTAAACACAAGAAAAATTTAATTATAAACGATTATACTTAAATATATGTAATTGAAGTCGTAACGATAGAAATACATTACTTATGTCCGTTAAAAATGTAAAATATAAGGACTAAAATAATAAGACAATACTTCGTTAATAAATGGTATTTGTACTTTATGAAAAAATATAATATACTCATTTATTAAATAAAGGTAAAACTTTTTCTTTTCTTTATTCATAAAACGGGTAGTAAAGAGTTGAATCAGACAGATGAAGCGATAAGTAGAATCTATGAAATTAGAAACCCTAAATTTCGTAAATGATAAACATGGGTTGGGAAAGGTGTCCTTTCAAAACGATACATCTTAGCATTCATGGATCAATTGTCCTATTGTTTTATCTTAATGACTTCACCTTCTAAGTCCAATATTGAATTAGAATTACGAAGAGGAATCCTTTGTAGTCATTCTCGATTTTTATTAAAAAGTTTTTACTTAATTAGTTTATAAAAAGTTGGAGGTCTTTCTAAGTCCTAAGTAAGTTGAGACCGTTTAGTAATCGGAAAGACGAATTAGGGGACGACTTAAGTATAGAACGATTAGGACACGACAAGGTACTTACTAATGTTTCGAGACTGAGTGATTTAGAGGTTGTAATTTTTATTATTAATAATAGGGAAACTTATTCTTATGAAAACTTTTTTAATATTTTATAAGGAGATGTACAAATTATCCCTCCTTTTTGATGTTTTGATTTTAATAAAATTTTAAATTTTTACGAAACTTAACCTAATGAAAGATTTAGTACTCTATCAAAACTTCTCAAAAGACTAAAAAGACATAAACTTTAATATCTCTTCAAGACTCAACAAGGGTCGGAGGAAGAAGATCGACTTCATCAAGATCCTTCTGGTTTGTTCCCAGCTTTACCGTAGGTCTAAATTGTGAAGGGTAACTGTCAGTTGATTACCTATCCTTTGTACAAAAAAAGTACTATATTCTGAAAGTTTGTTCTACAGATTTACCTTATCCCAGAACCTAAAATGTCACTGTACGGTGTTGTGGGTAGAAGATCCTGAAGTCAGGTAAAAAGAGGGACTATGACGTTCAGATGTCCCTAAGAACGGGGTTTAGGAACTTATTGTTTCATCGAAAAATTTTACGAGAACTTCAAAAACCGGATCAACAATTTAGACGACGGTAGGAAACCACTGTTCACTCCTCCTCTTGTTCCCGTAAATATCGAGAATTTCGAGTTTAGGATTAATATAAATATTTCCCCGACTTTTTAGGGGAGACGAAAAAGAAATTGGGGTCACGTTAAGGGGACATAGTTACATGTATTATGTATATAAAAGAATAAAAAAAATTAACCTCCTTTTAACGAAATTTTACAACATAACCAAAGACGGTATATTGTTACACTTAGTCGGCACTTTCGCTTTCACTTCAGCGAGTCAGTACAGACTGAGAAACGCTGGGGTTCCTGACATTGGATGGTCCAAGGAGACAGGTACCCTAAAAGGTCCGTTCTTATGACCTCACCCAACGGTAAAGGAAGAGGTCCCCTACAAGGGCTGGGTCCCTAACTTGGACCCAGAGGACGGAACGTCCGTTTGCGAAATGGGAATTAATATATTTTTAGGAGAAGGAGAACTCAGAGAGAGAGGAGGGAGGAGAGGGGGGAGGAGGGCGGGGCTGGGGAGGTCCAATAGTGTCTCGTGGTCCAACCTGAGGGACTCAATATATTGTTAAAGGGAGGCCGATAGATATTATAAAATGTGTACTACCATACACACGTAATTACGATGAAAGAGGTAAGCAGGGGACGAAAGAGGAAGGGGGGGTCACAGGTGTCAGGTAAGAGATGTAGACGTAAGGGCAAGGAAGGAACGTTTTATCTAAGTAGTTGTATAGTAAACAAAATGTCTTTATATTCACGAGGTGGTCTTTTGGTTGTCTTACTTCGAATAAAATGAAACTCTAAGGACCAGTTTAGACTCTATACAACTACATTCTTTTCCTTACATGTTGTCTGACTTAGTTGTTCAAGACGACTCTACCTTCATTCTTATCTACACTCTTAGTTCTCTACTGTCGAAAGTTTGGACTTTTCAAACATTCGTGAGAGAGGTGAAACACTAAAGGACAGGGAGTATCAAGAAGGGTTGTGAATGTAAAGGATGGTATCTGTAAAGAAATGATAGATCTTTAAAGGATTGGAATGAACGCGTAGTGACCCTTTTATGAAGATAACACAGTTTCCATAAACATTGTCTTGATCTCGTATTATTTAACGACTTACAGTGTAGACCTTTCCTTGAAACCACGAATGGTTTAAAATCTCTACAGTTTTGGACATTTATGTTGATAAAGAGAGTTAGAAACTATTTAAGTCCTGATTTTGGCTGTAGAGGCTTAGAAGTTGGGGCGATAGGAGAAAAATAGAGGACGAACAGGTCGACTATGTATTGTACTATTGTCAGTTATATTACTATGTATAATATATAACCGAATAGTTAAACCTTTAGGATTGATGAATGTCTACCGTGGGTTATTTCAGGTGAGACACACGTCTCAGTCCAACTTCCTTCTCGTTGGGTCATCTATTGATACCGACTTTACTAGGATTACAAATGGACGAGAAACCTCTTTTACCTTTTTTCAACTATTGACTCCCCTACACCCAACTCCCACCATTACCCGTCCCTTTCCCCCCTATCTGTAAAAATTCGTCACCGAGAGGTTACACCTTCTAGAAGGGGGAGTCGTTTATAAACCGTCACTGACATTTGTAAAAACAACAATACTACCTCCCGACGATGACCGTACGAAGACTCATAGAAATGTTATACTGTCCGGGGGTGTCGTTTCTTAGTAGTCAGGTTTTACACTTGTTACGGTTTAAATTCTTCGGAACAAGAATTCATATAAAAATGAATAAACAAAAATTTACGTAAGCATCTACCCCTTTGTCACCTTTGTCACCGTCTGACATAAAACCCCCCGAGGTTTTAGTGACGTCTACCACTGACGTCAGTACTTTAATTTTCTGCGAACGAGGAACCTTCTTTTCCATACTGGTTGGATCTGTCGTATAATTTTTTGTCTCTGTTATGAAACGGGTGCTTACAGGTAGATCAGTTTCGACACCACCAAGATCATCAGTACATGCCTACACTCTCAACCTGATATTTCTTTCGACTCGCGACTTCTTAACTACGAAAATTTGACACCACAACCTCTTCTGACAACTCGTAGGGAACCTGACGTCCCTCTAGGTTGGTCAGGTAGGATTTCCTCTAGTCAGGACTTATAAGTAACCTTCCTGACTACGATTTCGACTTCGAGGTCATGAAACAGGTGGAGTACACTTATTGACTGAGTGACCTTTTCTGAGACTACGACCCTTTCTAACTTCCGTCCTCCTCTTCCCCTGCTGTCTCCTACTCTACCAACCTACCAGAGTGGCTGAGTTACCTGTACTCAAACTCATTTGAGACCCTCAACCACTACCTGTTCCTTCGGACCGCACGACGTTAGGTACCCCAGAGTTTCTCAGTCTGTACTGACTCACTGACTTGAATTGACTTGACTTAATAAAATAATTTTTAGAAGTACTAGACGACCAACGTGTTTTAGGTTCTCAGAGTGCCTTCACAGAGACGAGGAGGTCGTAGACGAAATGAAAGACTAGAAAGTCCGACCAAGCTAGAGGACCTTATCCGTGATTAAGACGGGACTCGAAACCTCAGAGGACCGGTCGTCCCTTTCGTCTCCCTCTGGACCTCCATTTTACTTCGACTTCCTTCTACATCGTAGTTTCGTATCTTACTCCTCTTCTCAACTCACACGAAATCCCGACACCCGTTTCGCGAGGTCCTTTACCCCTCAAATTTCGACATCTCTCTTCCCCCTTTTAACGTAAGTAAAAGACAACCACGTTATTACGATCCGCTACGTTTTGGTGTACTAAAATTATCGTGTTTGTTCTTAGTAGGTCCATCGGGACACGTCAATTCGAGAACGTCCGTCCCGAACGAGGATTATGACTTCAGACCACCCCGTCGAAGTTATTACAACCGACACGAGTGAGGGTACAGATCCCCAGTTGACCGACGACCGACCATGTGGTTCTGGAACGGAGCATCTGACCCGTTGAGTTAGGTTGAAGAGTACCGAGTTGAAGCCCGTCCGGTCGGCGTACACTGGAGTATACCGGTCTCGTCTTTGTCGTCGTCCCTTTCGGGTCAGTGAGGTCGGTGGTAGGCGTAGTATGAACGACAGTAGGGTACCCGTTTCGTTCAGTGTCCGGGGTTGTCCCACCCACCAACACGTGACGACTCAATGTACGGTTTCTCTACCACGTCTTCTTCCCTCCTAACGTCTCTAGTGACGTTAGTAATCTTCTACGGACATCTTTTCGTTCTCGGTGGACGTGTCCTACCCTCCCCCACCGACTCGAAATTGTGTACCCTTCAAACTGAGGGGACTTCAGACAGAGACCCTGAGTCTCTGTCTTCCAGTCACGGACACAAAGTAGGACTCACAACGACTCACGGGAACCAGTCTCAAAT
The DNA here is from genome assembly GCA_006410555.1 of Capra ibex. NCBI lineage: Eukaryota > Metazoa > Chordata > Mammalia > Artiodactyla > Bovidae > Capra > Capra ibex. Next base: position 9,601,753 of record SJYO01033645.1, read on the forward strand.
AACTGTCATATATGACAGTCAAAAGACTTAAACCCCCAAGGTGTAAGAGAGAGAGAGAGAAAAAAAAACTATACATATGTGATGATACATGCGACGATTCAGTGAAGTCAGCACAAGTTGAGACACACTGGGGTATCTACCGTCGGGTGGTCCGAAGGGGCAGGGACCCTAAGAGGTCCGTTCTTGTGACCTCACCCAACGGTAAAGGAAAAGGTTACGTACTTTCACTTTTCACTTTCCCTTCAGCGAGTCAGTACAGGTTGATCATCGCTGGAGTACTTGACGTCGGGTGGTCCGAGGAGACAGGTACCCTAAAAGGTCCGTTCTCATGACCTCACCCCCCGGATGATACATATTTTGTCTATTTATTACTCTTACATGACACATCGCGTCCCTTGAGATGAGTTACGAGACACTACTGGATTTACCCTTCTTTGAGGTTTTTTCTCATCTATCTACACATGCATGTCGACTAAGTGAAACGACATGTCGTCTTTGATTGTGTTGTAACCTTTCGATGATATGAGGTTTTGTTTAAGATATTTTTTATTTAATATCTCTAATCACGTCCACCACCTCTTCCTTTGTCGTCGGGTGAGGTCATAGGAACGGACCTCTTAGGACACCTGTCTCCTCGGACCACCCGACGACAGGTATCCTAGCGTGTCTCAGTCTGTGTTGACTTCGTTGAATCGTACGTACGTACGTAACCTCCTCCGTTACCGTTGGGTGAGGTCATAAGAACGGATCTCTTAGGGTCCCTGCCCCCTTGGACCACCCGACGACAGATATCCCAGCGTGTCTCAGCCTGTGTTGACTTCACTGAATCGTCGTCGTCGTCGTCGTCGTCGTCATCGTCGTCACATCCACCCGGACTGGATTAGTTCACTTGGGAATTTTCTTCAGTCTCTCTAAGTTCGTCTTCTCTGAGAACGAATGAAACTTAATCGTTTATCGGTACTCTCTCGAAAGACACCGTTCCTGGACTCCGGTCGGTCGGACGGAGACTCTGGATTCTTGTCAGGGGTATTATTGGGTCTTCTTTTACTCCTGAAGTCTGAATACAGGTGTCCTTTGACTTAGGGTGGTTGTTAGTCACTTTTGAACCTTCTCCTGGGGTCGGTAGTCTACTCTAGTGTCATCAACAGTTGTGGAACTAAAGTCGACTACTCTAGGACGAGGTATGGTCTGTGGACTGGGAGTCGTTGACATTCTATTACTTAAACACAAGGGGATTCGACTCGCTGACTTGACTTGACTTCGTATAAAATCTTTGTGGAAGAGAGGGATAAAGAACAGCATAGGTGGTGACTTGTAGACGTTTAAAAGAAAAGAAGTGAGAGTTAAGGTTAGTGGTTATTGGTTAACCTTAAGGTTAGGTTAGTGGTTAACCTTAAGTCAGAAAATTGTGACTTTTCCTGTGTAAAGAGAATAGGAAGAAAGGAAGTCGAAAGATACATAGAACTAAACTTAGAAATAACAGTGTAAGGCAAAGACAATAAAGATTAAAGGTGTAATCGTTCAGTGGATTTGGTACCATGTTTCGGTTTTAGGAGAATCTTTCTTTTCTATACTAATAGAAGTCATCCATTTTCCCTCCCCTCTCTTTCAACGCTTGTAAATGTGTAAGTAGTCTAAATAGTGAAATAATACAGTCATTCAAATATCGGAGTATGTGTAGAATTTTCTGGTCTGATTTTACTCTTTAGGGTACAAAAGTATAGAGTGGAGGATTTGTACCGTGCCTTTCACGTATGAATAAGGTCTTAAAGGTTAGTATATCTTCTTTCCTCAAAAGAAATACATACACTGTCTTTAGTCTTTCACTTTTCTTTCGTTCACTCCCTCCGTCCTAGAACCCGTAAAGTCTGATTTGTATTTTACTCTACAGGTTCTGACACTTGACGCAACTGAAGAGTAACCGAAGACTCTATTGAACAGTGACTCAATCACGGTGAGGATCGGGGTGTACCTAATCCTAGTTTTCAACAGTAGTTATCCTTGTTACTTCAGGAACTAGGATAACAGTACAATTGTACTTTTATCCATTTCTAACTTTTACATATTTATATATATTATAAATAAACACACCGACACGGTCCAAACCAACATCGTACGCTATAGAACCAACACCGTACACTTGAGGATCAACCCCGTGCACCCTAGATCAAGGAACTGGTCCCTAGTTTGGGTTCGGGGACCGTAACTTTTGTACTTAAGAATCGGTGATCTAGTGGTCCTTTTAGAGTTCTTACGTTGAAATATCTGATTACGTTTACCTATTAACTTCCCTCTTTATTTTGAAATAAAGATTTTCTATTCATACTCAAGAAACGACAATGGTCAACGTTATGTTTTTGGATACTTTGTTTCTGGAACTTTATAAATACTTAAGATACTCGGATGGTAATCTACTCGTAAAGAAGACCGGTAAAATTATAAGATACCTTTTAAATGATATCTTTCGACTCGAATAAACTAGGTCATTTTACTTAGCTCCTCTCTACTCAGGTGACAGAAATTCGAACGATTGGAAAACTATATATTTTCTAAGGTTTTATATGTAAATATAATATGACTATATTCAGATCTACAGTCCCAAAGAGAAACAAGAGAATATAAGAATTATCTTTAAAACTTTAGTCAGTAAGAACTTATTTAGTACCTAATAACTTTACACTCATGTATTCCTGTCTTTAAATAAAAACTTTTCGGGAATTACTTGTTTATAATCTAATATCACGTAATAAATTATTTGGTAATATGTAAATTCACGTCTGGAATTTTTTTTTAGTGTAAAAAAACTTCACAAAATTTATTGTACCCTTTTTCGTCGTATGGTTTTAATAGACTAACATTAAAATACTCTTTGTTTATAAATATAAAAATCTTTCTCTTGAAAATATTTTTAAGATTTTATCACTAAACTGTCAATAAACATACAAATACTTATTAAAAATGAAAAAGAAATATAGATATGAAGGTTTTAAAAAGACATCGTTTTACTGAAATGACGATTTGTTCCCCTCTTTTACTTACGTTAAAAATTTACCCAGGATATCTCTTTAAAAAGAAAAAGAAATTACGTAACGACTTTCGTAAAGGTGTAGTTAAGGTCGGTGAGATAGAACCTTTTGTCCCTCCTTTTACGTAGACATTATTTACTTCCGTCGTTTGTTGTTTTACACCGATTTAGGTATTTAGGAAAACGAATCGTTTCGTTAAAAACACCGACGCTCTCAACCTTAGTTAATGACATCTGAAAGGATAACGTTACAGCCGTTTCAGAGTGGAAGACCCCAACCTCGAACCCTTGTTCAGTGAACGTGACCCGTCTCCCACAGTCTTCTTTTCTGGGTAAATGTCTTTACCGAAGTAAAGTCCTTAGTAATGCGATAGTGGGACACGAACTTCTATTCGTCAAATCCACCCCAGTACGAAGTCTCCAGAGAACTTTGTGACGACAGATTAATCGCACCGAGAGTTTGTGAATTCGAACCGAGTCAGGAGTAACCCGGATCTCCTTTCCTTCCTAACAAAAAAAGATGGTAGTCGTAAGACTATCAAAGAGATCAGGACTCGATATATGGGACAATGTTTACCCTTAAATAAAAACTGAGTCTTTCGAGTCACCCAACCTTAAACCGGTTCCACTACTATTGAGGGTTTCTCAGTTCTTGTCGTGTCGAAAGATTACGAGTCCCAGGTTTCTGTTTAGTAGAGACCACAAAAAGAAGAGGACTTGACATAAAAGTACCGATGACGTTTCGTCACATGTGTCGAACAGTAGTTCCAGAATCGTTTTAGAAAAGTAACATTTCCAGTAGACCAATAAACCTAAAATTCTTTACAAGGAAGATTACACCGACAGAAAGAAACTTGGATCCTTTTGTGAATCCTTTTCGGATGTTTATTGACGAAGATTACTTCGTTGGATGTGTCCATTGTTTCTGTTATTACCTCTCCAGAACAGATTGGATGTTTGAGAATGTTGAATACCGGATGATCTTTAGAGATGTAGAGGTGAACTTACGAAGTCTCTGTTCAGTTTAATTGTCCGATTCGTAACTTTGGAAAAAAAAAAAAAGGAAGAAAACTTTTTTATAATAACACCACTCTTGTCGAATGTACTCTAGATAAGAGAATTGTTTTTAAATTCGAGTGTTATGTCATAACAATTGATGTCCGTGTGACAACATGTCTAGAGATCTTGAATGGGTGGAACGTATCGACTTGAAGGTACGTGTGACTAATCGTTAAGGGGTAACTTGAAAACTAGGGAATAGGACCATAAAATGGGTAAGGTCACTTTCAAGAAATAATGGTGAGTTCGTTCTCTGAAACTTTAAGAACTGTTGAAGGGAAAATATCCGTGGACGTTAGATGTAGAGTAAATAGTCGTTCCGAACATAAAAAAGAACCAAAAGATAAAATAAAATGTTGAAAAAACAACAACGACAATCTCATTTTAACAAAAGGTTACAACACAATTAAAGACGACATGTTGTTTCACTTAGTCGAAATATATGTATATAGGGGAGGGAGAACTTGGAGGGAGGGTGTGGTTGGGGTAGGGTGGGGAGATCCAGTAGTGTTTCTTGACCTGATTCGAGGGACGCGAACGATCGTCCAAGGGTGAACAAGTCAGTGATTCAGTACAAGCTGAGACGCTGTGGTACCCGACGTCGTACGGTCCTGGGGGACAGGAAGTGATAGAGGGTCTCAAACGAATTTAAGTACAGGCAACTCATTCACTACGATAGTTTGGTTTGAGACGTCGGGGGAGGAGGAAAACGGAAGTTAGAAAGGGTCGGTGTCCCTGGGAAGGGTTACTCAGTCGAGAAACGTGTGTCATAACCTCGAAGTCGTAGTCAGGAAGGTTACTTATAAGTCACAATTAAAGGAAAACTGACCAAATTAGAGGAACGAGAGACTCACTGACTTCGTAGAAGAGGTCGTGGTGTTAAGTTGTAGTTAAGGAACCGTGAGTCGGATCAAATACAGGTCGAAAGTGTAGACATGTACCGATGACTTTTTCAGTATCGAAACTGGTAGATAAAATGTGTACTATCACATCGATACAGTTAGGACTAGAGGGTTAAGTAGGGTGGGAGGGTTCAGGTAAGAGATGTAGTCAAAGAGATAAGGGAGGGACCTTTACCCAAGAAGCCATGGTAAACAGATCTAAGGTGCATATGAGAGAAAGACTGAATCGAAGTAAGACATACTGTCTAAGTTCCAGGTCGGTGTAGAGATGTTTACTACGTTAAAGTAAGGAAAAAAAAAAAACTGACTCATATTCGTTCTGAAAAACTCAGATGGTGGTCTTGTCTCGATCTCCGACAGATGAAAAGAGGTAGATGCGAAAGTAGGAGATCCAAGTACGGTGGTACGTGCGAACGATTTAGTGAACCTGTGAAGTCAACACAGGTTTAGAATCGGTGGGATACCTAATATCGAGTGGTCGGAGGAGACAGGTACCCTAAGAGGTCCGTTCTAATGACCTCGCCCAGCGGTACGGGAGGAGGCTCCCTAGAAGGACTAACTTGCTCCCTAACTTGGACTCAGAGAATGTAGAGGACGTGACCGTGTACCCAAGAACGGTGACCGTGAAGGACAGTGGTTTCATCGGAGAAATCGATATAGCAACCAGTACGTAAGAAACAGGTAAGACTAGTAAAGGGCATTTTGTCGGTTTTACGAAGAATATTTAGTGCCAAATGTGTAAGTTAGTGAGGGAACCGGTGTTAGATAGTTACAGAGGAGTCACGAACATCTAATTTTGGGTCTAAGAAACGAGATACCGGGTAATGTAGAACTAGAAATGGAGGAAAATTTTAAGGGGGCAACGGTGGGAGCGTCAGTGGAAGTTTGTGTCGTTACAAAAAGGTCGGAATTCCGAGGAGAAATACGTTTACATACGTGGTTCAAAAAGGACCGATTTGTAAAAGGACATGAACTCTAGTGTAGGTTCTACAATGAAAGATCTGTGTCGGCGATGATTCTCTGACGAAGAGGTTCAACGTCTAACCTCCCGTTTGAACCGTACCTCGACACTTCCTCCAAGGCAAATCTGAACGTACTCGTTTTAGGCCTAGACTTTGTGTCTGTCCTTCGGAGAGACCTTAGGGACGTGATCGATTGAGTCAAAGGTTGTGAGGTTGTGGTCTCTATCCCGAAACAATTCCCGAACCTGAGTAATAGGATGGTCCTATCAAGTTTACACTGAAGAGAACCTCAAGTACTACTAAATATTAAGAAAATAAGGTGTTTAGTTTAGACCACCGAATTCTCTTCATATTTGAAACCTATGTTTTACGTCCAATAAAAATAAAAAATAAAAATATCCCAAGAATAAAAAGTTTTCACCTCGTTCACAACAAAATTACCGAGTCGATGATGTAAATTCCTGTCCTTATTTATATCTAACACGAAATCGTGGACGACTTTAAGTTCGGAACTACAATAGATCATAAACTAAGTGACAACATTCAGTGCGTGTAACTTCTTCGAGACTCAATATGTTAGACGTCTCTGAGTCCGCCCGTTACGGATATCTGTGTTTGTATAAAAATATCACACAAAGGGAAGACATAATAAAGTTGAGGATGTGATGAATGTATAAATATCTCCGGAGACCACTAAGAATTACTACAACAAGTCAAATCAAAGAATTATTAAAGGAACCAAAATACGATTGTAAGGACCACAACTAACAAGAGGATAAAATTAATACGGAATAAGATTCGTCGGGAAGACCTTCACCCGATTTCAAAAGTGACGTCATAAAATACTCACTTTTATTAAAAATTTTAAAATAAACACATTTTACAAATGGTAAACGTGAAACCGTTCCTTCCACCTATCCCGGAATAGTTATGACCTTTTCAATGTAAAGGACCTATATCCCCAAATACCCGTTGACATCATTCAATCGTTCATTTTTACTACTACCCCTACCACCACCAAAGCAGTGTTTAAACGCAGGCTGAGAACGTTGGGGTACCTGTTATCGGGTGGTCCGAGGAGACAGGTACCCTAAGGGGTCCGTTCTTATGACCTCACCCAACGGTAAAGGAAGAGGTCCCCTTGAAGGGGTGGGTCCTTAGTTTGGGTCCAGAGGACGTGACGTCCACCAAAGAAATGACTGGTTCGGTGGCACCTTCGAGATTTATCTCCCAGCGAGTGATCTACCCTCTGTCTGACGTGCGTCTCCGAATCACTCCACGAAATACGAGTACACAGCAAATCAAGAGGGGTGTCTGGAGACTTCGGGTACAATAATTACACAGGTAACCTGTATGTACCTTTGTCTTCGGATCCCTTAGAGTCATAACACGGGTTTCTGTACGTATCGATTCGTTACCATTCTTTCCTCCACCGGAGATTGGGGTGTCGAGTACGAAAATTGGTGAGACACTACGAAAAACAGTTCAATTTCCTTTAAAATTAGGTAGTATTTTCATCTTCCTCTCTTTATGTGGACAATAAGGGTAGAGAGAGAGAGAAACGACTATTGGTGGTCCCTAATTTTGTTGTTGTTGTTGTTGTCAAGAATCCCTAATTTGTAAATTCTTCTCTTTTACAACGCTGTAAGTTCTGATTTCTCTTTAGTTTAGTAAGCATGAGTTTGGACCTACTTTACAATACAAGTTTTCTCGTATTGAAACTTTAGTCTCTCATGACTAAAACTTACAACACAAGGATATATAATTGTGAAAACTACTGTCCCCCGTAGATGAATTTGAGAAACCTAACATTAAGGATGGAGACATCCGCCTTTATTATTACTAGTAATCGATCTTTCTATTTACATATTATCCATCTAGTCAAGTCAAGTCAGCGAGTCAGCAAAGACTGAGAAACGCTGTGTCACCTGACGTCGTACGGTCCGGAGGGACTTTCTATCGTGGTTTACTAATGTGTGTCTCCTACGGAGTGTCTCAGTATATAAACGGATTAATTATGATCAGAGGCGATAAGAGATAAAGACAAAAATAGACATTTCGTTATTCGTTTATTAAAGTATCAAAAAAAAAGAAAATCTGCAGTGAGTCCTGTTTACATCCTCCATCACCTCCACTACCTTAAGGACAACTCGATAAAATTTAGGATTTTGTACTACGACACTTTCTCGACGTGAGTTATATGGTCGTGTAAACCTTTTTAGTCGTCACCGGTGTCCTGACCTTTTCCAGTCAAAAGTAAGGTTAGGGTTTCTTTCCGTTACGGTTTGTTACGACTCTGATGGTGTGTTATGTTGAGTAGAGTGTGCTATCGTTTCATTACGAGTTTTAAGAGGTTCGGTCCGAAGTTGTCAAGTACTTGGTACGTGAAGGTCTACAAGTTCGACCTAAATCTTTTCCGTCTCCTTGGTCTCTAGTTTAACGGTTGTAGGTAACTTAGTAACTTTTTCGTTCTCTCAAGGTCTTTTTGTAGACGAAGACAAAATAACTGATACGGTTTCGGAAACTGACACACCTAGTCTTGTTTGACCTTTTAAGACTTTCTCTACCCTTATGGCCTGGTGGACTGGACGTAGAACTTTATAGACATACGTCCAGTCTTTCGTTGTCAATCTTGACCTGTACCTTGTTGTCTGACCAAGGTTCAGACCTTTCCTTATATAGTTCCGATATATCCCAGGGAGACGAATAAATTGTGTATACGTCTCATGTAGTACTCTGTGCGACCCGACCTACTTCGTGTTCGACCTTTGCTCTAACGACCCTCTTTATAGTTATTGGAGTCTATACGTCTACTGTGTAGGGAATACCGTCTTTCACTTCTACTTGATTTCTCGGAGAACTACTTTCACTTTCTACTGTCACTTTTTTAACCGAAGTTTGAGTTGTAAGTCTTTTGCTTCTAGTACCGTAGGTCAGGGTAGTGAAGTACTGTTTATTTACCCTTTGTCACCTTTGTCACTCTCTGAAATAAAAACCCCCCGAGGTTTAGTGACGTCTACCACTGACGTCAGTACTTTGTTTCTGTGAACGAGGAACCTTCCTTTCCATACCGGTTGGATCTGTCGTATAATTTTTCGTCTCTCTAATGAGACGGTTGCTTTCAGGTAAATCAGTTTCGATACCAAAAAGGTCATCAGTACATACCTACACTCTCAACCTCATATTTCTTTCGACTCACGACTTCTTGACTACGAAAACTTGACACCACAACCTCTTATGAGAACTCTCAGGGAACCTGACGTTCCTCTAGGTTGGTCAGACAGGATTTCCTTCAGTCAGGACTTATAAGTAACCTTCCTGACTACGACTTCGACTTCGAGGTTATGAATCCGGTAGACTACCCTTCTTGACTGAGTAACCTTTTCTGGGACTACGACCCTTTCTAACTTCCGTCATCTTCTTTCCCTACTGACTCATACTTTACCAATCTACCGTAGTGGCTGAGTTACCTGCACTCAAACTCATTTGAAATCCTCAACCACTACCTGTCCCTCCGGACCTCACGACGTCAGGTACCCCAGTGTTTCTCAGTCTGTGTTGACTCACCGACTTGACGTGAGTATAATAAGAACTAACTTAGAGAATTTTTTAATATTGAAAAGTATATACATAAGTAAAGAGGAGGAATGGATATTTAAGGAACTTCTCTATTCTAAAAAGGGTCAAGAAGACAGATACGGAATTGTAGACCGTACGTTAGACTGTTTATCAACCGGGGGTTATGTCACATAAAATAACTAGTAGTAGAAGCATAAAAAACTTTGAGAAAGACTAATCCTTTTATTGAAGAATTAAACTTTACTAAAAAAAATAAAAAATAAAAAAACCAAAAACACATCTTAAAATGACCCAATTTTTATCCCTGAACCTTTTTTTACGGTTGCAAGAGTCTTCACCCTAAATCTTTCGAGGTAGAGATCTGGACTAGTACGACACTAGTTAAGTCAAACCTTCCTTAGTGGGTTGACTAGACGTCTCGTGTCACCAGATCTCGTATATTAGATTTAGAGTCAAAGAAAAGGACAATACTTACCTACTATTTTATCACAATAGAACTCCTTTTACATTCTATTAGAGACGTCTCACGAACTATCTACAGTTGAGGTAGAATGGCAAAACTACACACGAATGGAAAGAGTCGGAGATAAAGAAAGTAATTTCCCGTATATAACTAGATTTACAACCAGAACTGTAGAGAACTGTATCATAAAAAATTGGTGAAATTGTGTGTTTCCTCCGGAATTTTTATACGAGATATTCCTTCATTTCATATCTTTACTCGTACAAGTATTACTGGGCCGTACTTCAACATATAGGACTTGTACTTTGTCATATTAGTCCTTGTACTGTCAATCATCCGAAGGTTTCGATATCGGTTACAGACCTTGTACGGTTCTACTCTATTCTTTCCTCTACTCATTTATACCTCTCTTTAAACTCCCTTTTTTTTTATATAACGGGTTTCCAAACATAAGTCCATTTCAAAATTAGGAAACAAGTAGCTGTAGTGTCTCCCTAGGTCCATTTGTACGGCGCAAGATGTCCCCATAAATGTCAAAATATACTTGTTAAAAAATTACTACAGTGTCTCTTTACAATTGTTTAAAGTAAAAATTAATCAAAGGTCCATATCTTCTTAATTTCCATTAATATAAATCTAGAATAAATTAATTTTACCTATTTGATATAAAGTTCACATATTATATCTGTTAGAGTGATCCAAGATGCGGACCGATAGGATGCCTAAATTAATTATCCTTCTCACCGTCGTACAATTACTCTTCTTTTATCTTTGGTAACGGAAGAGGGAAATAACACTAACGTTCGGTAAGATCAAAGAACTCTTCACCTATCAACTATAACTTCCGTCCTTTACAAATAATAAGGCACGTCATACGACGTCACTGTAAAGAATAGTAAAGTCGTATTGACACGGTCTCCCAGACATTTATCATAAACGGTTTCCGTTAAAGTGTGTAAGTATTATAAGAAACTACAGACCTGACCTGGGTTGACTGTCTCGGGGGTTCCGGTAGAAAGACGAAGAGGACGTCCGACTATTTGGTCACACTCCGAAATGTCTCTTTGTTTTGTTTGAATTCCTTAAAGTAAATCATTAAAGACTTAATTTATGTGGAATTCCTTCGTTTTGGATCGTCTATCACCAGTGAATTATTTATAAATGACTCACTTCGTCTCCCGTTGAGTTGTAGTTTCTCTCCCTGTTATTAGAGTTCTCCCTTTAAGATGGTAATCCTTGACAAAACCCGTCAACACTGAATTTCGAAGAAGACGAATCCTCTCTCCTCTTCCCCTTTACTTTGGGAGTAAGAGTCCTTATTCTTTTTATAAATTATCTATTAGTCGTAAATAACTTGAGAACGTGACGAATTTCTTTTAAAACACGTAAATGAGTAGGTCAATACCACCCACGTACGGACGAGTCAGCACAGACTGAGACACTGGATGTCCCTGATATCGGTCGGTCCGAGGAGACAGGTACCTTAAAAGGTCCGTTCTTATGACCTCACCCAACGGTAAAGGAAGAGGCCACCTAAAAGGGTTGGGTCCCTAGTGTGAACACAGAGAACGTAGAGGACGTAACCGTCCACCTAAGAAATTGGTGGTTGTGATGGACCCTTCGTGGGTCAATACCATTGTCTAGACATTTCATCTACTCTTTTGACTCGGTGTCTGTCTACTTGGTTCTGGTGTATCTATCATTCACCCCCTCGTAATTCTTTTTATTTCGTGATATTTTTACCTCAGGATAGTAAATAGTTGTATGACACAAGACCGGGGTCTAATAGGATAGAGTGGAGGGGTTGGGTCACAGACAGGTATTTACATGGGACATGTAGAAGAAGGACCTTGAGAGAACGAAAAAGGTACTAGGTCTCCTACAACCGTTGTAGACGACCTAGTACCTTTTTCGTTCTCTCAAGGTCTTTTTAAAGATAAAGACGAAATAACTGATACGGTTTCGGAAACTGATACACCTAGTGTTATATGACACCTTTAAAGACTTTCTCTACCCTTATGGTCTGGTGGATTGGACGGAGAACTCTTTAGACATACGTCCGGTCCTTCGTTGTCAATCTTGACCTGTACCTTGTTGTCTGACCAAGTTTATCCTTTTCCTCATGCAGTTCTGACATATAACAGTGGGACGAATAAATTGAATATACGTCTCATGTAGTACTCTTTGCGACCTGACCTTCTTCGTGTTCGACCTTAGTTCTAACGGCCCTCTTTATAGTTATTGGAGTCTATACGTCTACTGTGGTTGGAATACCGTCTTTCACTTCTCCTCGATTTTTCGGAGAACTACTTTCACTTTCTCCTCTCACTTTTTCAACCGAATTTTGAGTTGTAAGTCTTTTACTTCTAGTACCGTAGACCAGGATAGTGAGGTACCCTTTATCTACCTCTTTGTCCCTTTGTCACAGTCTGAAATAAAAACCCCCGAGGTTTTAGTGACATCTACCACTAACGTCGGTACTTTAATTTTCTGCGAATGAGGAACCTTCTTTTCAATACTGGTTGGATCTATCGTATAAGTTTTCGTCTCTGTAATGAAACGGTTGATTCCAGACAGATCAGTTCCGATACCAAAAAGGTCATCAGTACACACCTACACTCTCAACCTGACACTTCTTCCGACTCGTGGCTTCTTAACTACGAAAGCTTGACACCACAACCTCTTCTGAGAACTCTTAGGGAACCTGTCGTTCCTCTAGGTTGGTCAGGTAAGACTTCCTCTAGTCGGGACCCTAAAGAAACCTTCCTTACTAAGATTTCGACTTCGAGGTCATGAAACCGGTGGAGTATGCTTCTCAACTGAGTAACCTTTTCTGAGACTACGACCCTCCCTAACCCCCGTCCTCCTCTTCCCCTGCTGGCTCCTACTCTACCGACCTACCGTAGTGACTGAGCTACCTGCACTCATACTCACTTGAGACCCACAACTACTACCTGTCCCTCCGGACCGCACGACGCTAAGTACCCCAGCGTTTCTCAGCCTGCACTGACTCGATGACTTGACTTGACTTGACTTGTAGAAGAGGGATTTTATGTGTTGAAAACTTTAATAATATAAAAACATAAGTACTGAAAATGAACAAATACAAATAATAAACAAAGACAGGTCGTCTTATATTCAAAGTTCTGTTATACTTAAACGGAATAAAAGACGAAAGAGTCATTGTGGTCCTTATGAAGGACTTCTTCTAATCCGTCAGTCATTTATAAATAATTCAGGTAATTAATTACCGTATTTTCAAAGTCTTTCACAAATCTCCGTTCTGCTCACGAGATAGGAAAGGATTTCTATTTTCTCACTGTATCTCTTTTTTGAATTAAGGGGTTTATCACAGTTTTAGACTTTTGACGGAACACAAGGTTTAGTCACGGTTGCAAAATCAAAAGAATGAAAGACTCGTGAGATCCCCCTTTTAGTGGAATGTCTATCTAAAAAATTGTAGGACTGTTGTGTCGGACCACTATTTTATTTTCTGTGAAATCTCCGTCTACACCCCAACTAAGGGTCAAGGTAATGAAGAAACAAGACGTTGAAACCTTTTCAAAGTAATGTAATGAAACAACTTGGGACCAAAGAAAAATACACCGTACTTTAAAGTCTTTGAGGTGGAAGAACGGTTGAATTGAGTTCTTCAGTCACTAAAGGACAGAATAGAAGATGTGAACAGATAGGAGGTGGTCCAATTAAAAGATTTTCGGGGTGGAAATAGCATACTGTAGGTATGACTCAACGAATAAAATAAAAAGTCTTCAAATAAAACTTAACGTAAAATAAAAAAGAAAATATAACTTATTACTGGTCGGACCGTAAGTTCAGTAAGACAGTAGATCTATGGGTGAAATAGATAAGTTTAACCAGAGGGAGTCGACACTCTGTTCGTAGTAAAAACAAAGAGAATATCTAGTGAGATGACGGATGAACGTAACAGGGTCCCGACGGACTGGTAGAGAAGAGACATGTTTCAGGATTTTGGGCTGACAAAATGGGATTAAGACAAAAATTTCCACATTGGGTATAAGACCGAGAGTGAGGACGATTAAAGTCATTATAAACAGTGGTAGAAGAGGTTCACAGAAAAGGAGTCGATATCGAAACATGATAGGACGGACCATGAAACCAAAACGATGTCCTTATTTAAACACAAAGTTTGTTTTATAGGACATGACTAACCTAAAAGAAGGGTGACATAAAAACGTCCCAACCTGTGTCTCAAACAATACTCATTTATGATCTGTCTATCGATGGATATAACAAACCACGTTCAGTAGTGATAAATCAGTTTTCACAAAAAGGGACAATCTACTTCCCACGACCCAACAATACGGTAGGGAAGTTCTCACTATTTGTATGAGAGGGTCAACGACTTCGACTCTGGGTAAAGTCTCTAACGGAGATTACTTCTCCCGGTGAAACCGGTTCCACCATTCGGGAAAGGAGGGACCCGAAAATCGTAGGTACTGACCAAATGTACCCTCACATTTTCGGGTTGTGACGACTAGATGAGTCTTCTCGAGACTTTTCAGTTGGTGTGAAGTCTCGAGGAAACTTACTTTTTATAACGGACGGTACAGTCCTTTGTTTCCTGAAACATCGGTAGTTCGATAGTATAATGTCAGCGGGACCACTACTCGGGACTCCCTTGAGTCCTACCTTTGTCCTACAGGTGGTAGTTCGGGTCGGGACCTCAGAACATAAGACATCCCTTCCCGATACTCCCTTTCCTCATGTAGTTCCTACATATAACAGTGGGACGAATAAATTGAACATACGTCTCATGAAGTACTCTTTACGACCCGTCCTACTTCGTGTTGGACCTAATGTGGTGGGATTATCGTCTTTCACTTCGCCTTGACTTCTCGGAGAACTACTTCCACTTACTCCTCTCACTTTTTCAACCGAATTTTGAGTTATAAGTTTTTAGATTTTAGTACAGTAGGTCAGAACAGTGAAGTACTGTTTATCTACCTCTTTGTCACCTTTGTCACTGTCTGAAATAAAAGAACCCCAGGTTTTAGTGACTCCTACCACTGACGTCGGTGCTTTAATTTTGTACGAACAAGGAACCTTCTTTTCGTTGCTGTTTGGATCTGTCGTATAATTTTTCGTCTCTGTAGTGAAACGGTTGTTTTCAGACATATCAGTTTCGATACCAAAAAGGTCATCCGTACATATCTACACTCTCAACATGGTGTTTCTTCCGACTCGTAACTTCTTAACTGTGAAAACTTGACACCACAACTTCTTCTGAGAACTCTCAGGGAACTTGACTTTCCTCTAGTTTAGTCAGTTAGGATTTCCTTTAGTCAGGACTTATAAGTAACCTTCTTGACTACGACTTCGACTACGAGGTTATGAAACCGGTGGACTACGTTTCTCGACTGAGTGACCTTTTCTGGGACTACGACTCTTTCTAACTTCCACTCTCCTCTTACCCTACTGTCTCCTACTCTACTGACCTACCGTAGTGGCTGAGTTACCTGTACTTAAACTTAGTTGAGGTCCTCTATCACTTCCTGGTCCCTTTGGACAGGAACACGACGTCAAGTACCCTAGTGTTTCTCAGTCTAAATCCCTGACTTGTTGTTATTATTGGTAGGTTGGTATTCGGTGCCGTCAGTAAAAGAAGGGGGATCCCACGTGGGACTCCCCTGAGTCCTACTCTTTTGTACCCTATGACCGGGGTCTATCGACTCCACGTATACTTTCCCGACTAAAGTGACTCGAGTTTGTAAACTTAGAAAGATATGTATCTTTTCGTGATATAAATAAATAAAATAAAATAAAAAAATTTACCGTTATACATGTATGATAGTTATTAATAAAATAAAATAAAATCAAAAAAATAAAAAATTTAAAATTTTAGAAATTAAGAATGTACGTAAGGGTTTGTACTTGGGGGGAGGGTGGAGGGAGGGGTGTTGTAGAGAGACCCAGTAGGGGTACGTGGTCGGGGTTCGTACGACGTGGGACACAGTCTGTATCTGACCGCTAAGTTAAGAATGTACTATCATATGTACAATCTTACGGTAAGAGGGTTTAGTAGGGTCAGGTCAGAAGAAATTGGTTGTCATTAGAAAACTACAGGGTTGATAAACAACCCTTTTAAGCCTTTTTTAAATGGCTTGAGGATACGTAGCACCGAGGAGGGAATGGGGAACCTTCATCAGGGAATCTCATAGACTCTCCGACGGAGAGTCCGAACTTCGGGACGGCCCTCGGTCGTACTCCTTAAGGTGGGCACTGTTCCAGTACGCTGTCTCGAGACTACCGTTCCGATTAGTCTGGAGTCCAAAATGGGGACCATAAAGGACTCGTACATGGGGGGTTTTCTTCTTAGACGGACGAAAAGGTGAGAAGACTATAAGAGACCTTTTTCAGTTTAGTCCCGAAATCAGAAGACGTAAACTTTCCCTACAAAGTCAATTTGGGGAGACTATCGAGAGATCGAACGGATTGTCCAAGGGGACCTGGAGAATGTCGAACACTTAACGAATGTCGGGGAGTGGGCTCTCTCCGCGTTTCGAATTTTCGTAGAATTTCTATGTCTCGAAAAAGATCTCTCAATTTTTAGTATAACCACGGCCCAAAAGTGACAACTGAGTTACTAACGACGGTCCGGAGATATAAGAAATAGAAAATCCGTGGACCCTCCTACAATTAGTTACATTTACCCTATACCTTTTCCTATATATTATCAAAACTACAATCGTTGTGATCTGAAAACTCAATTAATGGAAAGAAAACAATATTAGTGACATGAGGAAAATGAACAATATTTAACGACATAGAAACGATACATTCTTACATTGAAATAAATCACGAAAGACTCTCACCGTGGTCTGAAACCCTTCTTGTTGTGTTTATTCAGAAGACCAACTGTTTGGGAATAGTCTTTTTTCCGACATTTTACAATTAACCGGGAAAACCGGCCTTCTACTACATTTAGTGGATTCTGAACATACGTCTCTCTTTTCGGTCCAAAACTATTCTCAGACTCGACGATTGGGACGCATTGAAACATAATGGGTAACTAGAGATACATATTAGTTTTCATATTTTCCGCAACTTCCTGTTATCTCCCCCCCGGTCAGTAACCTTCATGACCAAAGGGGGCACAGAGGAGAAATGAGATTAAAGTCCGACTTAAGAGTAGACTCCGCACCTCCGAGCAGTACAAATGAATGAACAGGACCGAAGATTCTAGGGATTCTCTCGCTCGGGTTCCACCCCGTGAGAGACTATAAGTTTACCTGCGGCCACCGGATTGCATCTACCACGTTCGAGGAACAGACCTTGAAATAACCGAAAGGTGTATTTGGTTCAATAAGTCGGAGAAAAGAGGTGAATTAAAAGGATGATGTGATAAAGAAGGATTAGATTAGAATATAATTATTTATTTATTCAAAAAGGGAGACGATGAGGTAGAGGGGAAGCTTAGTGGGACCTAGGTGTCCCCGACCTGGGGTCGTTTCGGGAGACAACAACAACAAGAGTAAGTCAGTGATTCAACACAGACTAGGAAACACTGGGGTCCGGGAGTCGTACGCTCCGAGGAGACAGGAGGAGATAGGGGTCTCAAAGAGGTTTCAGTACAGATAACTCAGTCACTACGGTAGATTGGTAGAGTATGAGATGACGGGGGGATGTGGTGGACGCTTTATTTTACATTGAGAGTTGAAAATCCGATAAGAAAAAAAGAAAGAAAAAGTCAGGTGTGAGGGGTGTCGGAATGGTCGTCGTAGGTGACTCTAACGTACTCTAGCGTTGATCAAAGGATCAATAAAGAGATGGGTTGGGACGAGACAAGGGAAGAGACATCTCTTAGGATTTGGGACTTCTAGGAGGGATTTCTGAGATTTAAGGAGTCTCAGATCAGGGTCTCTTAGGTTAACCACTGTGAGTGATTAATAGGTAAAGTATTAGTGTATGAAAAAAAAAAAAAGGATTAGTGTTCCTTTTGTCCTATACCTGCTGTACATCATCCTTCTCCCTGTTACTTTTCACCACTAGTCCCCTCAGACACTTGGTATAGAAATGTATAGTACCCTTTACAAATAAAACGAAACGAATAAACAACTTAATAGACGTATCTGGTAAAAGAAGACGAAAAAATTTTGTTTTATCGTAACAGGGATATTTATATCGACCACCGGTAGTAACAGAAACTTTTACGATCGATCCCTTGACACACTCTTTCTTTTAATTTTACTCTTAATGTCTACTTGACATGTCAGTGTACACTACATGTCTGTGTAACGATCCGGAGAAGAATAATATGTTTTAGTAGAGACCGGAGATCCTTTCGTCTAGGACAGTAAAAAAAAAATAGGTTCTTTTTCATCCCTTGTACAGTCTTAGTGGATTTCTACGAGAAGATACACAAAAATATTGGGGTACTTGTGAGTTTCACAGGACTCTATCCCTCTCTTAGATAGTGGTGGAAATAGACTCTAAATTGATAGCCCTCAAATTCTTTGAGGTCGTCGTTTGTAGTAATGTGCAAACAGGGAAGTCACTTTAGTTGACACACGTCAGTGAAATCGTCGTGATCGATTAACCGAGTCAAGACGGTTATTCACGTAAACGGTTACTACCGTGAGAAATCAAAATATTTGTGAGTTTTTATAAGGGAGTTTAGTAGGTTGAGGGATCGTTGGTAGAAACATTTCTACTTGTGGAATCCACCACTCTTCGTAAAGTTGGGGACCTTTATTGTCGTCTCCAAAAAAAAAAAAAAAAAGGATGAGACAGGGGACACTTATAACCCGGAGAAAAAGTACTTTTCTTCCTTGTTTGGTTCGTGTCTTAAGAGTAAAGAGTTGAAGTACAAGCACCGTTACCGTCCAACCTTTCACAGAAACCCCCGTCGAAACTACGAACAAAAAGAAAAACTCTTTTTGACGTAATCTGGTTTTTTTTACGGGGACTCTAAATTAATAGAAGGATATAATAAAAAGGGGTGTTTCTGTGAGTGAGAAAATAATACAACGAGACAATTTTTTTTTAAATCGTCTACATAAAAAAAAAAGACTACCATTTCCGTCATATTGAAGTTTCTACCTTGTGAGACGGAGAGCACACAAACTGTTTTCCCCAACTCACGAAACTTATTAAAGTTCCACTGTATTTACAAATACCAGTTCTATCCATACCATTTTCCGACCTTATACCTTTAACCCCAACACGGGGAAGTCTACAGCGCATGACCAAGAACAAAAACACCAGAAATCAGGATAAAACTACCGACCATTGTGTTCGACATACGTAAAGTCAATAGGTTTTCTCTCGAGAGAGAGAGAGAGAGAAAAAAAATTATCTTCGACAAAAGTGTCTGGATTTCCTGTCCCGACTTTTACCTGTAATCCTTGTCTCACTCCGGTTCCCTACATTTTACTGTTCACACGAAAACCTAGAAGGTAGAGACAACGAGAAACGTGTAGACAACAGTAACATAACCCAAAAGGGAGAGGAAGGTCCAAAGGGTGAACCACCTTATACTTGTGGTAGTTTGAACTGAGACAGGTGAAGTTGTTTTATCAGCGTTGGATCTTCTACTCTCAATACAAAATAAACCACTTTTGAAAGTCCTGAAGTTCTGACCCTCCGTTGTAGAGTTCATTGGGACTTTCTTGATAAGGCTCCTCCACCCCACCTCCCCACCCTCGGTCCAATGTATCTTCAAACGTTCTTCCCCGGCCATCCATCTTGTAGTTTTCTGAAGACAATAAACTCTTTTTGGTCTATAGAGTTCAGTTCCTTAAATCACCTAAAGATACATAGGCTTCTATGTTCTCAGACCCGAGTGACTTTAGTAAGGAAAGTATACGTAGAGTCGATAGACCCCGGTCGGTCGTAGGACACTAAACTAAAAAGTGTAGGAATCAAGGAGCGAGTGACATCCCTCACCCCCGTCAGACTCTCGATGACGTACCGTCCATAGGAAGGGAAGGACCAACGGGACATTCCGACCTTAGATCCTACTGACACTGTGGGAACAAATGACTATACCGTCCTCTATGAGGTAAAGAGTTGAGTCAAATACTGAAGTAGTGAGTCGGTTTGACTCTGAGAGTATAAGAGAGTTAAAGATTAAAAGTCCCTACTGAAAGCTAATTAGGTCAGACCTTACAGATAACAGACAGACAACAGACATTTAGCGTAAGTCCTCAGACTCGGGTCGGTCTTTTTAATGCTGACAAGGGAAAAATTAGTATACCTATTCTACTTCCCCTATACGCTTCTTTTTATTAGTCCTGTCAATGGACTTTTGATCCCCAACCCTTCCTTTCCTCCGTTTCCGCTTTGTTTTTCACACGAACAATGATGAACACAGTGCTAACCGTCGATAAGTAGACTTTTATTCTTTTTGTGTCCCTTCTTATTAAATCCGAATTAGCAAACTAAAAATAAAAAAATAAAACTCATTATATATGAACTTAGACTATAATCGGATAGTCCCCTTCGATGACCTATGAATTAGTTAACAATTAATTAAGTAAAGTGTTAAGAGGATAAAGTAAGTAGGTAGGTAGGTAAGTAAGTGTTACTTTCAGAAAAACAAACAAATGACTTTCCTATGTCTTAATCTTCGTGTATCATAAGAACGAATCTCTTAGAGCACCTGTCTTCTCGGACCGTCCGATACCTGATACCTCAGTGTTTCTCAGTCTGTGTTGACTTCACTGAATCGTACGTGCGTCCTCGTAAATCTGTTCTTTATAAAAGAACCCGAGGTTTTAGTGACACCTACTGCTGACGTCGGTTCTGTCTCCTTGCACCGTCCGATATCGGGTACCTCAACGTTTCTCAGATTGTGTTGCATCCCTCGAAGACTGTTGTTGTCGTCCCTTCTCTACGTAGGTCTTCTTCAGAGACCCTATCATCTCCACAACCCGTCCCGTACCATTGATGATTGTGTGTGTGATCCCCGAGTATAGTATTTCTTAAACAGACTTTATGTCATCTTGACCCAAGTTAGAGACCCACCCTTTCTAGGGGACCTCTTCCTCAATCGTTGGGTAAGGTCCTTAGACCGGACCTCTCGAGGAACTGTCTCCTCGTACCACCCAATATGAGATACCCTAGCGTTTCTCAACCTATCCTAACTCACTGATTGTGAAAGTGAAAGTGGTATATGTACGTGTTAATGTCACTGAGTTGCGTTTTATCCTTTGCGTTTATCCTTTTCCTCATGAGTTCCGACATATGACAGTGGGACGAATAAATTGAAGACACGTCTCATGTAGTACTCTTTACGACCTGACCTTCTTTGTGTTCGACCTTAGTTCTGACGGTCCTCTTTATAGTTATTGGAGTCTATACGTCTACAGTGGTGGGAATACCGTCTTTCACTTCTCCTCGATTTTTCGGAGAACTACTTTCACTTTCTCCTCTCACTTTTTCAACCGAATTTCGAGTTGTAAGTCTTTTGCTTCTAGTACCGTAGGTCAGGGTAGTGAAGTACCCTTTATCTACCCCTTTGTCACCTTTGTCACAGTCTGAAGTAAAACCGCCCGAGGTTTTAGTGACGTCTACCACTGACGTCGGTACTTTAATTTTCTGTGAATGTGGAACCTTCTTTTCAATACTGGTTGGATCTATCATATAAGTTTTCGTCTCTGTAATGAAACGGCTGATTCCAAGCAGATCAGTTCCGATACCAAAAAGGTCATCAGTACATACCTACACTCTCAACCAGACACTTCTTCCGACTTGTGGCTTCTTAACTACGAAAACTTGACACCACAACCTCTTTTGAGAACTCTCAGGGAACCTGACGGTCCTCTAGGTTGATCAGGTAAGATTTCCTCTAGTTGGGACCCTAAAGAAACCTTCCTTACTACGATTTGGACTTTGAGGTCATGAAACCGGTGGAGTACGCTTTTCAACTGAGTAACCTTTTCTGAGACTACGACCCTCCCTAACCCCCGTCCTCCTCTTCACATACTGACTTCTACTCTACCGACTTACCGTAGTGCCTGAGTTACCTGCACTCAGACTCACTTGAGACCCTCTACCACTACCTGTCCCTCCGGACCGCACGACGCTAAGTAACACAGCGTTTCTCAGCCTGTGCTGACTCGCTGACTTGACTTGACTTGACTTGTTGTGTTTTTGAGAAATAGACTCTACCCTACCTTAAGATGAAATACGGCTCTAAATCCCTAAGTCTTAGGTTATAAGACCGTTCTTATGTACCTTCTTGTTTTTTCTAGAAGTGCTGAGTCTATTAGTGCTACCACACTAGTGAGTGGATCTCGGTCTGTAGGACCTTAAGTTTCAGTATACCCGTAATCCTTCGTAGTGATACTTGTCTCGACTACATCCACTATTAACTCCACCTCCACTTAAGGTCAACTTGATAAAGTATAGGATTTTCTACTACGACACTTTCACGACGTGAGTTATACAGTCGTTTAAACCTTTTGAGTCGTCACCGGTGTCCTGACCTTTTCCAGTCAAAAGTAAGGTTAGGGTTTCTTTCCGTTACGGTTTGTTACGAGTTTGATGACGTGTTAACGTGAGTAGAGTGTGTGATCGTTTCGTTACGAGTTTTAAGAGGTTCGGTTCGAAGTCATTATGCACTTGATGATTGAAGGTCTACAAGTTCGACCTAAATTTTTTCCGTCTCCTTGGTCTCTAGTTTAACAGCGTAGACAACCTATTAACTTTTTCGGTCTCTCAAGGTCTTTTAGTAGATGAAGACGAAATAACTGATACGGTTTCGGAAACTAACGCACTTAGTGTTGTTTGACACCTTTTAAGACTTTCTCTACCCTTATGGTCTGGTGGACTGGAAGGAGAACTCTTCAGACATACGTCCAGTCCTTCGTCGTCGATCTTGACCTGTACCTTGTTGTCTGACCAAGGTTTATCCTTTTCCTCATGCAGTTCCGATATGTAACAGTAGGACGAATAAATTGAAGATACGTCTCATGTAGTACTCTTCTCGACCAGACCTTCTTCGTGTTCGACGTTAGTTCTAACGACCCTCTTTATAGTTATTCGAGTCTATACTTCTACTGTGGTGGGAATACCGTCTTTCGTTTCTTCTTGTTTCTCGGAGAACTACTTTCACTTTCTCCTCTCACTTTTTCAACCGAAGTTTAAGTTATAAGTCTTTTTATTCTAGTACCGTAGACCAGGGTGGTGCAGTGACGTTTATCTACCCCTTTGTTACCTTCGTCACTCTCTGAAATAAAAAAACCCGAGGTTTTAGTGACGTCTACCACTGTCGTCGGTACTTTCATTTTCTACGAACGAGGAACCTTCTTTACGATACTGGTTAGATCTGTCGTATAATTTTTCGTCTCTGTAAGTAATGAAACGGTCGTTTCCAGACAGATCAGTTTCGATACTAAAAAAGGTCATCAGTACATACCTACACTCTCAACCTGATATTTCTTTCGACTCACGACTTCTTAACTACGAAAACTTGACACCACAACCTCTTTTGAGAACTCTCAGGGAACCTGACGTTCCTCTAGGTTGGTCAGTTAGGATTTCCTTTAGTCGGTATTTATACGTAACCTTCCTGACTAGGACTTCGACTTTGAGGTTATGAAACCGGGGAGTACTCTTGACTGAGTAAACTTTACTGGGACTACGACCCTTTCTAACTCCCTTCCTCCTCTTCCCCTGTTGTCTCCTACTCTATCAACCTACCGTAGTGGCTGAGTTACCTGTACTCAAACTCATCTGAGTTACCTGTACTCAAACTCATCTGAGGTCCTCAACCACTACCTGTCCCTCCGGACCACACTACGCAGGTACCCCACCGTTTCTCAGTCTGTAATGACTCTCTGACTTGACTTGACTTGACTTGAATCCCTAGGTCTGAGAAAGGTCGATCACTGAGACGGTATGGGACCTGGGGGTCTTACCAAAAAATCTAGGAGACGGAGACCGGTCAACTACTTACTTCTCTCTTACCCTGGTAACACTTTTCAAAATTTCTTGTCTGGATCTTTAACAGACGAAGTGGAGGAGGGTGTAAAGTAACGAGTCTTGCGGAAGTATATTTTAACCGTAACGAAAGTCTGGGTCTCGTTCTCTCCGTAGACGGGACGTGAAAAGACTGTCTAGGAGAGTCATAAAGAAGACCGACATGGTGAGGGATGTCCTTAACGCTGAAGTTCCGGTTCCAGGTATAAGATACCTTTTTGTACAGAAACATCAATAAAGGTCCTCACCGAACCACGAAAAGGGAACCAAGTAGAAGGGTTTCCAACTACCCTGGAGGATACGTTATAGGAATCCAGAGTCCCTATGGGTTCCCGACCGGGAAACACTGTTTCGAACGTACTAGTCTGGTCCACGAACACCAGGGGTAGTACCACTTCCTACCTCAGGTCCACCTGGTCTTTTCTCCCTACGTACCATCTCCCCACCCGCGGGCCCGTGGCCAAAGGAGTACGACGGCACAAGATCGTGTCTTGAGGTTCCTCAAGTTCTTAGGATTTAAGTTTGGACCAACAAGTATACCAATACTTACATAAACTATTACAGCCTTCGATCTTATATAAAATAAATCGTCCAACAGTCCAATCAAATATTAGTAATTTGTGACTCTACTCAACATACACCCCAGGGTGGATGTGAGAACGGGTCCCGAGACTTTTATAATCCCTACGAAGAACACACCCGAGGACGTCAAAGACTGTTTCGTGTCGGTCACCTTAAAATACGAGGTGGGATGCACGAAGATTTCCCTTACTTTTTGAATTTTATCGAGTGAGGACGTTCTGTTTTTAGTTTCAACTTAACGACGTAAAGTGGTTCGGAATAAATCACCTGGTAAAGATGAAGATAACGAGTTTCACGATTATTTGAGATTTTTCGTCGATTATTTGTGAAACGAAGGTAAATTATTATCGATGGAACCTTTTTTTGCGATACCCGACCTGTGGTACGATTGTTTAATGTACGTAATAGGGTAAATTAAGATTGCAGATACAATTCATAATAGGGACAAACTGTCTTACCCTTTGTATTCGACTCCGCCCTTCATCGTCTAACTCTTAAGTTTAAGTTCAACTTCAAATAGTTTTCAAACGCAAGAAAGGTAGTTACCATGTGATAACGCAATCTGACCTTACCTAGAATCCACACTCTTTCAGGCCACGGAAAAGGACAAAGAAGTAAGGACTTATTAGACAAAGTGTCAGGTCGGTACATCAACTAGACAGACGTACGTCTGAAAGAGGTCACTGTTCAAGGAAACACATAATTATTTGATTTTTGTAATCGTATGATTTCGTCGGTAAAATGTGAATACTTAACACTACGTAAATACACAAAAATCTCATTCCTTTTGAAACGTCGGTTCCTTGATCCTGAACATACATATAGGGACAGATAGGATAACCGAGAAATAACAACGAATCAGAGATTGAGGGCAGGTCGAGAAAACACTGGGGTACCTGACCTGGGGTGGTCCGAGGAGACGGGAACCCTAAAGGGTCCGTTCTTATAACCTCACCGAACGGTAAAGGGTTCGGTCCCTAGTTTGGATGTAGAAGACGTAACGTCCACCTAAGAAATGGTGACTCGGCGAACTCTTCGGGGGTATAATGATTGTAAACATCATATACGGTTTGTGAACTTATAAGGTTATAATCATACGGTGTACGTATTTAATAATGAAACCCTTTTATTGAAGTAAATTTTAAATTTCTAGGTTTAAATAACTCAATAGAAGTACAAATAAAACAAAAAGACAACCAATAAGTTTATCTCCCTAATCCCTCTTCGAACTTGTCTTGTACCTCTAAAAAAAAAGAGTGAAAACCGAATTCAGGTCAAGAGGGACCTCCCTATACAAACACACACACAAACACACACACACACACACAGATACCCTCCCACAATGATATTTATCGTGTTAGGAGATTAAATAATAAACCTGACTCTGAGAAAACTCTTACTTCACTACGGCAAATATTAATCCGTATTTCATTTTGTCAGGGTCCTTTGACCTAGGTACAAATGAAATCGATATTTATTTTTGTTTTTTTGGTCGTGTGTATAAATACTGTGTACGTTTTTCCATTTTATATCCCTGTCTATATCTAATCATCTATGGTCTCCGACTTTCACTCCACTTCCAAACTGTTCTTTCCACGTTTCCCTTAAAAACCTCCACTACCATAACGAGATATGGAACTAATACCACTCTCGATGTACTGACACTTGTAAACAGCATCTTTGACACGTGGTCTTTACATTTAAAATGAGATACATTTAATACAGAATTAACAAAAAAATTTAACGACAATTGTCTAGGATACTGATCTTACAGTCTTTAGACTATTTTCCTTGTATGTGGAAAAGTCCTTCTTTGGTTTGTTTTACTTTGTAGTCTCGGGAAAGTAATGTTTCAAATTCTCAGTTGTGGTGAGACCTTAGTGTGATTTCGTCATTTTAGACTTTTTTCCTTAAAAGAGGAGGGTAACGGTGTATGGTATACCGTCGAATCCCTGTAATACCTACCGTCTTAATGGACGGACGAACCATCTTCCGTCTTTCGTTCACGAGCATTCCATACTAACTCCATAGACTGAGTCCCACTTGGGATCGTCCACCGATACCATGTTGGGTCCTTACTAATAAACCCTCCCTACGAGTTACTTGATGAGACTATTACGTTAAGACACGAACTCTTATAAACTCTATAGAGGAACTCATTGTCGTACTTATAAGTCCCCTTCTCTAACAAAAGTGTGTACTGATTCATTCTTCTTCTCCACGAATTTTCGCCTGAGAAGTATCATTGCGTAGATGGAAGTATTGGTGTCCAACCACTCCAGTCGTTTTGAGCTCAATAGATTCGAATTTCGTGTAAGCAAGTCGTGTAACGCTAACATTCCGTAGAGGGATTACTACGCAATAGTAAAGGCATAACTGTTATAGTAATGATAAGTTAAATTTATTGTCATTCGAGGGGTCTAGGAAGTTTCTACGAACACATATTAATCGTAATCAAGTTAACACTGGGTGTTAATAAAATGGAACATAGAACAGGATAAAAAAGTGAAGTTTTCTTGATACAGTAAGTAAAAGGGTCCCATGGTACTTTAGAGATTCCGGGTAATGTCGAAATTTTGAGTTCCTAAGATGTCGATTTAAACATAAATTTTCCGGTCTGGTTAAACGAAGGTAATGACTACAATAACCTTCCGTCATATGTATTAAAAGTTTAAGATCGGGATGGGGAGTGATCCCCTTGAAATCGTGGTAAAGATGTTCACGATTTCTTTCTCTTTTAAACTTCCTGAGGGAATATCCATAACTCTATGATCTCTCTATTTTACATCTCTCTTTTGTTCTTTAGGTAAAATTCGAGAATCTGGTCGTAATTCATGTGTCATTCGCTAGTCAACTATAGTTGACATTATCTCTGAGTTATAATTTAAGACGGAACGGTAAACCTTGGTCCTCCTGGAGTTTACTGAGGTGGTGGACGAGGGGGGTGAGATTAAGATGAGGGTACCCTTCCAGGAGATCCCTTGTTGAGACACCGTACTTCTCTTCCGTCTCACGGTTGAATAGGGACTCACCGTACGAAATTGAGACACGGTACGGTATCTTAATAAGTTTGTTAGTTAGTGCAGGAGAACACACTGAGTCCCAGTGGAGCAGGAGGACAATGATACTTCGGACGGAGGAGCCCTCAACGATCGAGTGAGATAAGGGTCCACGTCGAGGGGCCACACCGGGGTGTACTGGAGGACGGGACCCGACCCTCACATCCACCAATAATGTGACGGTAGGTAGACTAGAGTAGAAAAGTCGAAGTCCACGACCCACACCGTAAGGGATCTTCTCCCATTTCTTCTCCGCTGGCTCGTTCGACAACGATTTTTACTGATTACAACGTTGTGACCGTCATGATCCATTATATTGACAGTGTGAGGTACACTTATGAGATTTAGGAAATACCTCTGTCTTCATCGGTGTGTCTCACGTCGTACTCTTACCCGTCGTATAAAGGCCCCCAATACGAAGTCTTGCAGTTCTACGGTCCCAAGACTAAAGGTGGGTTCACTCCTTGTCTTATAACATCAAATCTGTCTTGACAGTTATCGTTTCCCTGTTTACTTGTCTAAGTAACGTCTTAAACAATCAGTGGAGGTTTCCGACAGACCCCCTACCCCTCTCGGACTGTATTGTGACGTCAGGGAGGGATTTAGAACTCCTGAATCCTTTACATACTTCTAAAACCATTCATATATATTGAATAAGTCCCTAAAAACGTGTGGGTGATGAATTTGTCGTCTTACCTATGACTTTATTTTTATCGACCTCTTCAAACCTCTCCACCCACCCCCTCTACCGATGTGGGGGTCACTGACATATTTGTTAGGTTTACAGGGGTCCCATGTAGTGAATACTCACAAATCACTGTAGTGTATCGGTGTACACATTTAGTGTAATGTGATTACACCGACGAAAACTAATTGAGTTCAGATGTTTTAAGAGTCACTTCACTGAATTCCTAAGAGTCACCAATAAAATGTACTAAAATAAGAAGAGACCAGAAAAGTATTGAAAGGAACCGGTAAATTATAGAATCATGACTGTAACGATAAAGACAGTGGAAAATGGAGTGAGTACACGTAGTTCCGATAATTGAGAACTGTAGAGGTCGAGAATTAGTATACCACGATTTTATCGGGATGTAAGTGACGTCATAAGGAGACCGTTTTAGTACGGTTGAAGGAGTCTTTTTGTTCCAAAAATTTTTTAAGGAACAGGACTGAGAAACGAACACGGGTAGGACGTTTACAGAAGTCGAAGAGAAACTCGGGGGAGACGGAGTCCGGGTCCATAGCAGGACGAGACTGGAAGTGACAAAGAGGAAAGATTCTTTCTGGGTTGACAGCGAAAGAAGAGTGCAACTGTTTACACAGGATGCATTTAGTGTAAGGTTTACAAATAACTAAGAAAAATGTTCTACACAAACTTTAAAACACATACTTTAAAGTGTACAAACTTTAAAGTTAACTAGAGTCCGGTTCTAGGGATGGATTATATATTCTAGGTCTCCGTTCCCATCCGTCTTTTAAGACGTCGGGTACACAAAGTTTATGAATAAGTGAGTAAGTAAGTGAGAAAGTAGACTCTTTACTATTTAAGGGACGGTATAGTCATTTGTTCCTACAGTGTCAGTGGTCGTTGACATCGGGATGTCACACTCGACCACTAGGGATTCCCGCGAGTCCTTCCTCTTACGGACACTAGAACGTCGGTAGTTTAAGGACGATGAAGAAAATCACTCGAGGTTCTTCGAGTCCTACAATCTTTGTGTCCTATGACTGGGTCCTGTCCACTCCACGTATACTTTCCTTACTAAAGTCACTCGGGTCTGAGAATGTAGAAGGGATTGAGGAATTGGACCCGACAGAGGCAAGTCAAGTCAAGTCAGTGAGTCAGTACAGGCTGAGAAACGTTGGGGTACTTAGTATCGTACGGTCCGGAGGGACAGGTAGTGATTGAGGGCCTCAAGTGAGTCTAAGTGCAGGTAACTCAGTCGCTACGGTAGGTCGATAGAGTCGGAGACAGTAGGGGAAGAGGAGAACAGGGGTTAGGGAGGGTCGTAGTCTCAGAAAAGGTTACTCAGTTGAGAAGCGTACTCCACCGGTTTCATGACCTCAAAGTCGAAATCGTAGCAAGGAAGGTTTCTTTAGGGTCCCAACTAGAGGAAAGTCTTACCTGAACAACCTAGAGGAACGTCAGGTTCTCTGAGAGTTCTCAGAAGAGGTTGTGGTGTCAAGTTTTCGTAGTTAAGAAGCCACGAGTCGGAAGAAGTGTCAGGTTGAGAGTGTAGGTATGTACTGGTGACCTTTCTGGTATCGGAACTGATCTGTCTGGAATCAGTCGTTTCATTACAGAGACGAAAACTTATACGATAGATCCAACCAGCATTGAAAAGAAGGTTCCTCATCCGTAGAAAATTAAAGTACCGACGTCAGTGGTAGACGTCACTAAAACCTCGGGGGGTTTTATTTGAGACTGTGACAAAGGTGACAAAGGGGTAGATAAAGGGTACTTCACTACCCTGGCCTATGGTACTAGAAGCAAAGAACTTACAACTCAAAATTCGGTTGAAAAAGTGAGAGGTGAAAGTGAAAGTAGTCTCCGAAAAATCAAGGAGAAGTGAAGGACGGTATTCCCACCACAGTAGACGTATAGACTCCAATAACTGGACCCGACAGATCAAAGATTAATCGTTATGAGAAAACTACAAGTCTGATGGACGGGAAACAACGTTTTAAAGATATATTGGACCGAGGAGAGGAGTGAAGGACCCTCGTCAAAATAGTCCCAATGAACTCTACGACATAGGGTCCGAACTTCAGGATTTTTAAGGGTGTCTTATTTTGTGTTGAGAGTTGAAAATACGACACTTATAAAAAATGTAACCGTGTAGGTAAGTAAGTAGAATAATCATTTGTATATAATTCAAGAAAGAAACATTCTTCGTGAAACAATCCGTGACCTTGTATCACCATTTGTTTACATAAATTATAAACACGACGTACAATTCAGTGCAGTTAGCACAGTCTGACAAACGCTGGGATACCTGATAACGGTAGGTCCGAGGAGACAGGTACCCTAAGAGGTCCTTTCTGACGACGTCACCCAACGGTAAGGGAGGAGGTTCCCTAGAAGGGTTGGGTTCCTAGTTTGGACTCAGAGGTCATCGAGCATATAACGTCCTTTTAAGAAATGACGACTCGGTGGTCCCTTCGGTGTGGACTATGAATGGACATACGATAAATCTCAGATTTCGTCACTAAGACACTTAACGACGTAGTCCTGATTCATTTTGTAAAGAGTTTTCATGTCTTAGGACCCGGGTGGGGACAGAATGACTTAATTTTAGACAGACCATCTCCCTCCTGTACTAGACTCTTCAACCTAATGGAACAACTTTTCTCTTCCGATTAACCTTTTATGGTTTTACTTTTTCACAACTGAAATTTTCATAAGTCTTGGATTTTCAACTCTCAATATACGGAATAAGTCGTCCTTAAAATCCTGAACATCGGGTCCTCTGTCGTAGTGTTCATTGGAACTCTCTTGATGAGACTCCTCTGTTTCGTTCCATGGGTCCACTATATCTTCAAAATGTCGTTTCCTGTACATCAAACTTGTAGTTCTCTAAAAACAATTCCTTTTACTCTATAGGGTTCAATTCGTTGAATCGTGAAAAGATACTTACCCTTCTAAGTGCTCAAACCCGAGTCACTTTAGAAGGAAAACTATACAAGGAGTCGATAGACCCCGGTCACAGGACACGAAAGGGTAGGACTCGTAGGAGTCCCGAGTGGTATCCCTCACCGACATCGGACCACTAACGATCCACCGACCATAAGAAAGGAGGGCCACAAAGGAGTCTTGAGTGGTCGAATGTGACTTCCCGACGTTAACGACTGCTGGCACCGTAGGAAACATATGACTATACCGTCCGTTATAAGGTAAACAGTTATGACTCAGGAACCGGTCGTTTTGGTTCTTACATTCTGATTCGTGTCTTTACTCGATAAATTTCTCCTCTAAACCTAGTCAGTTCCCACATTCGGTATCCTTCAATTACTTACCCCTCGTCAAGTTTACAAAGGATTCTAGGAATAGACTCTAGGTGGAACTAGAGTTCCGTCTCGCCCTGAACGTCTCTGAACCGCTAAAATAAGGTCAAGAGACCACGGACGTAGGATTCTCCTTCGTAACCTTTCTACTGAACTTCAGTGTAACCAGTCTCGGGTCTCGTAGTCACGCAACAGATGACGTCGTTGGGAGTCTGGGAGATCCGACCTACCAGACACGGGAGCGACGGCTCCGGTACCCTTCCTCATCTTCGGACGTCCCTACACGAGACTCGTGGTAGAAGAGGGAAGTGGTCGACGGAGAGTCCGTTCTGTAGACTGACTAAAAAGACAGTGAGAAATTAGGGATGGAAGAGTCAATTTTGTAAAGTCGTTGAGGGAATCCGGTCTATTTAGGTTCATTCAAATTTAATCTACTGACTCTTTATAGTCAGTGACGTTTTTTGCAAGTCCATCTCGGTCGGTGTGGTAGAGGGAGTAATGTCTGTTTCCCAGAACTTACTTCGGGGAATCGATCAGAAGAGGTACCGAGACCCCGTCGCACCCTAGGTAAACCTGATGTGGAGTCAGTCTTAAAAGAGTGTTGGGAATCCTTCCTACGTAAAATGTAATTGTACTTCGGAGGTGTAAAGAGTTGTGTCGACATTTTAAGACGAAAATCGTCTTACGACAATCATTGCGTCTGTAGACTAGTACAGTGAGGAGCCGATTTTGTGAAAGTTCCTGAGAGTGGTGGATGACTTACCACGGGAGGGAAGAGAACGATCTTTTCTCAGAGGAGATTGAATCAGTCTGTGAGGAGACGGTCGGAGTGGAGGTGAAGCGTGGGGCCCGTGAAAATGTGGTTTGTCGAGGTACGTGACTTGCGGCCCTGTCCGAAAGGACTTAGGAGGAGGTGCGGACCCGAGTTCAGACGGAAAGACAGTTCTGACGGAAGACACGAAGGTTAAAACAAATGGGTCGGAAGTCTGGGAAAAGTTTATGGTGGAGGAGGTTATACAGGAAAGTATGAACTTAGACTCATTCTGATGGATGTTGGATATTTACGAGTATTACAGAAAATGAATTAACATGAAGTTGTTTTGGAAAGTAGGACCAGGAACGGTGTAAGAGTGTAAGTGCCAACGTAACCCGTGATACAGCTCTCGTTATGTAATACGTATCATCGAAGAACTATTATGTGTAGTGTAAAGTAACCTATACGGGATAAAGAAGAGAGAAAAACACTGGGATTGGGTTGGGGTGGGGGTGGGGAAGAAAAAAACAAGAACAACAACAGAAAAGTATACGACTGATAGTTTAGGTGAGATTCTGGTTACCCTTTTACCACAAGTTTGTTTAAGGTTTGAGATGATATGTAAAGTATTCACTAAACTAAATCCAGTATGGAACGGCCCTCGGTCGTACTCCTTAGGGTGGGCACTGTTCCAGTACACCGTCTCTGGACTACCCGTTCCACTTAGTCCGGAGTCCAAAAGGGGGACTATAAAGGACTCGTACATGGGGTGTTTTATACTTAGACGGACGGAATAATAACATGAAAAGGTGAGAAGACTGTGAGAGACCTTTTTCAATTGAGTCCCGAAATCAGAAGACGTAAACTTTCCCTACAAAGTCGAGTTTGGGGGAGACTATTGAGAGATCGAACGGATTGTCCAAGGGGCCCTGGAGAATGTCGAACACTTAACGAATGTCGGGGGGTCGGTGCTCTCCGTGTTTCGAATCTCGTAGAATTTCTATGTCTCGGAAAAGATTTCTCGATTTTTAGTATAACCACTACCTAAAGTGACAACTGAGTTACTAACGACGGTCCGGAGGTATAAGAAATAGAAAATCCGTGGACCCTCCTACAATTAGTTACATTTACCCTATACCTTTTTCTATATATTATCAAAACTACAATCCTTGTGATCTGAAAACTCAATTAATGCAAAGAAAACAATATTTAGTGATATGAAAATGAACAATATTTAACGATATAGAAACGATACATTCTTACATTGAAATAAATCACAAAAGACTCTCACCGTTGTCTGAAGCCCTTCTAGTTGTGTTTATTTAGGAGACCAACTGTTTGGGAATAGTCTTTTCCCGGCATTTTACAATTAGCCGGGAAAACCGACCTTCTACTACATTTAGTGGATTCTGAACACATATGTTGATCCATACGTCTCTCTTTTCGGACCAAAACTATTCTCAGACCCGACGATTGCGACGTATTGAAACATAATGGGTAACTAGAGATACATTAGTTTTTACATATTTTCTGGAAAGATCTGTTATCTCCGACCCGGTCAACGACCTGACCAAAGGGGGCACAGAGGAGAAATGAGATGAAAGACCGACTTAAGGGTAGACCCCGCACCTCCGAGTCGTACAGATGAATGAACGGGGCCGAAGATTCTAGGTGAGTTCTCTCTCGGGTTCCACCCCGTAGGGGGCGATAAGTTCTCCTGCGGCCACCGGATTGCATCTACCACGTTCGAGGAACAGACCTTGAAATAACCGAAAGGTGCATTTGGTTGAATAAGTCGGAGAAAAGAGGTGATTTAAAAGGATGATGTGATATAGAAGGATTAGATTAACATATAAATATTTATTTATTCAAAAAAGGAACGGATAAGCAGAGGGGAAGATTAGTGGGACCTAGGTGGCCCCGACCTGGACCCGTTATGGACTTACCAGAGCACCAAAAGGGATGAAAGAAGTTAAATTTAAACTTAGACCGTTATTCCTCAAGTACTAGACTCGGTGTCAGTCGAGGATCAGAATAAAAAGGACTGACATATCTTGATATGTTTTTTCTAGAAGTACTGGGTCTTTTGGGGTCACCACACTAGTGAGTGGATGTCGGTCTGTAGGACCTTACGCTTCAGTTCACCCGGAATCCTTCGTAGTGATACTTGTTTCGTTCTCCTCCACTACCTTCAGGTCAACTCGATAAAGTATAGGACTTTCTACTACGACACTTTCACGACGTGAGTCAAGTCAAGTCAAGTCAGTGAATCAGTACAGACTGAGAAACGCTGGGGTACTTAACGTCGTGCGGTCCGGAGGGACAGGTAGTGGTTGAGGGCCTCAAGTGAGTCTGAGTGCAAGTAGCTCAGTCACTATGGTAGATCGGTAGAGTAGGAGACGGTAGGGGAAAAGGAGGACGGGGGTTAGGGAGGGTCGTAGTCTCAGAAAAGGTTACTCAGTTGGGAAGAGTACTCCACCGGTTTCATGACCTCAAAGTCGAAATCGTAGTAAGGAAGGTTTCTTGTGGGTCCTGACCAGAGGAAATCTTTCCTGACCAACCTAGAGGAACATCAGGTTCCCTGAGAGTTCTCAGAAGAGGTTACGATGTCAAGTTTTCGTAGTTATGAAGTCACGAGTCGAAAGAAGTGTCAGGTTGAGAGTGTAGGTATACACTGGTGACCTTTTTGGTATCGGACCTGTTCTGCCTGGAAACAACCGTTTCATTACAGAGACGAAAACTTATACGAGAGATCCAACCAGTATTGAAAGGAAGGTTCCTCATTCGCAGAAAATTAAAGTACCGACGTTAGTGGTAGACGTCACTAAAACCTCGGGGGGTTTTATTTCAGACTGTGACAAAGGTGACAAAGGGGTAGATAAAGGATACTTCACTACCCTGGTCTACGGTACTAGAATCAAAAGACTTACAACTCGAAATTCGGTTGAAGAAGTGAGAGGAGAAAGTGAAAGTAGTTCTCCGAAAAATCAAGGAGAAGTGAAAGACGGTATTCCCACCACAGTAGACGTATAGACTCCACTGACTATAAAGAGGGTCGTTAGAACTAAGGTCGAACACGAAGAAGGTCGGGTCGTAACGAGTACTACATGAGACGTATCTTCAATTTATTCGTCCCACTGTTACATGTCGGAACTGCGTGAGGAAAAGGATAAACCTTGGTCAGACAACAAGGTACAGGTCAAGATTGACAACGAAGGACTGGACGTATGTCCAAAGAGTTCTCCGTCCAGTCCACCAGACCATACGGGTAGAGAAAGTCTTAAAAGGTGTCAAATAACACTAGGTGTGTCAGTTTCCGAAACGGTATAAGTGACATACTAATATGTCACCTTCACATTATCTAAATTCCCTGATCTAGACTATCTCACGGACTATTTGATACCTGACTCCAAGTACCGTAACATGTCCTCTGTCCCTAGTTCTGGTAGGGGTACCTTTTCTTTACGTCTTTTCGTTTTACCGACAGACCCATCCGGAATGTTTATCGACACTTTTCTTCTCTTCACTTTTCGTTCCTCTTTTCCTTTCTATATTCGTAGACTTACGTCTCAAGGTTTCTTATCGTTCTTCTCTATTCTTTCGGAAGAAGTCGCTAGTCACGTTTCTTTATCTCTCTTTGTTGTCTTACCCTTTCTGATCTCTAGAGAAGTTCTTTTAATCTCTATGGTTCCCTTGTAAAGTGTGTTTCTACCCGAAAAATTTCCTTTCTTTACCACACCTGGATTGTCTTCGTCTTCTATAATTCTTCTCCACCGTTCTTATGTGTCTTCTTGACATGTTTTCTCTAGAAGTGCTGGTTCTATTAGTACTAGTGAGTGGATCTCGGTTTGTAGGACCTTACACTTCAGTTCACCCGGTAGTGATACTTGTTTCGATCACCTCCACTGTCTTAAGGTCAACTCGACAAAGTTTAGGACTTTCTACTACGACACTTTCACGGCGTGAGTTATATGGTCGTTTAAACCTTTTGAGTCTTCACTGGTGTCCTGAACTTTTCCAGTCAAAAGTAAGGTTAGGGATTCCTTCCGTTGCGGTTTCTTACCATGTGAGTTATACGGTCGTTTAAACCTTTTGAATCGTCACCGGGGTCCTTACCTTTTCCAGTCAAAAGTAAGGTTAGGGTTTTTTTCCGGTACGGTTTCTTACAAGTTTGATGGCTTGTTAAGGTGAGTAAAGAATACGATCGTTTCATTACGAGTTTTAAGAGGTTCACTCCGAAATCGTCATACACTTGGCACTTGAAGGTCTACAAATTCGACCCAAACCTTTTCCATCTCCTTGGTCTATAGTTTAACGGTTGTAGACAACCTAGTAGCTTTTTCTCTCAAGGTCTTTTTTAGATGAAGATGAAATAACTGATACGGTTTCGGGAACTAATACATCTAGTCTTGTTTGACACCTTTTAAGAAGTTCTTTACCCTTATGGTCTGGTGGACTGGACGGGGAACTCTTTAGACATACGTCCAGTTCTTCGTTGTCAATCTTGACCTGTACCTTGTTGTCTGACCAACGTTTAGTCCTTTCCTCACCCAGTTCAGACATATGATAGTAGGACGAATAAATTCAAAATACGTCTCATGTAATACACTTTTACGGTCCGACCTACTTCATGGTTGCCTTTAGTTCTAACGACCTTCTTGATAATTATTGGAGTCTATATGTCTACTGTGGTGGCAGTACCGTCTTTCGCTTCTTGATTCCTCGAAGAACTACTTTCATTTTCTCCTCTCACTTTTTCAACCGAATTTTAAGTCGTAAGTCTTTTGATTCTAGTACCGTAGACCATGGTAGTAAAGTACCCTTTATCTAACCCTTTGTTACCTTTGTCACAGTCTGAAACAAAACCTCCGGGGTTTTAGTGACGTCTACCACTGTCGTCGGTACTTTAATTTTCTGCGAATGAGGAACCTTCTTTACGATACTAGTTGGATCTGTCGTATAATTTTTCGTCTCTGTAATGCAACGGTTGTTTCCAGACAGATCAGTTTCAATAACAAAAGGGTCATTACATACCTACACTCTCAACCTGATATTTCTTTCGACTCGTAGCTTCTTAACTACGAAAACTTGACATCACAACCTCTTCCGAGAACTCTCAGGGAACCTGTCGTTCCTCTAGGTTGGTCAGGTAGGATTTCCTTTAGTCAGAACTTATAAGTAACCTTCCTGACTACGACTTCGACTTTGAGGTTATGAAACAGGTGAACTACGTTTCTTGACTGAGTAATCTTTTCTGAGACTACGACTCTTTCTAACTTCCGTCCTCCTCTTCCCCTGCTGTCTCCTACTCTACCAACCTACGGTAGTGACTGAGTTACCTATATTTAAACTCGTTCGAGGTCCTCAACCACTACCTGTCTCTTAGGACCGTACGACGTCAGGTACCCCAACGTTTCCTGTGCTGACTCACCGACTTGATTTGATATTTGAAGTCCCCTTATTTTATACGAAAATCGACCCTCCTAACTTCTTACAAAATTTCGTGAAACCTTCTTTTTTTATTAGAGGGACGAAATTACTAATCACTAAAGGTAGGCACCTCAGATCTCATAATTGTGGTCGTTCTCTCAGACATACCGTGTGAGTCTTCAAAATCAACTATCTTTGACCACTACGTTAAAATTTACTGTTTCAAAGGAACCCAAGGTTCCGATTTGGATTCTTATTATTATTCAAAAGAAACATCTTTAGACCGGTTTTCCCGTCACCATCGATGGGACTCTCTTTTTAACATAATGATCGGATACGTACCGGAGTCTAAAACAAATGAAAGTGTTTTTACCTTCGTTAAGTAATTTAAAATGTATTCACCCAAAAGAAGAGATACAGATGAAGGAAAGCCACGAACCGTCTTATACACATATATATATATATATATAAAAAAAAAAAAAAAGAAAGATTTCAGTTAAAAAACTTTACGTACCACTATTTACGTACTACGATTTCAGGTTAAGGCAGAACTCTGGAAAAATATTTAGCGGTGCCCTCCGACAAAAGACTTTAACACCTCGCTCGCAGTTAAACGTTTGAAGTATCGAAGGGTTCATGAAGGATCCCTCAGTGACACCTTTGACCTAACTTCCGAGAATACATAGGAGACGTTTCTACCAATTTGTCATCCGCAGCTCTACTTCCTTTACACTGACTTCCTTTTGCACGAAAGTCAAGAAAGTTAGAGGCGTTGAGTTCTCTAAATCTATCAACTTTTGTAGTATCAATAGAAAAAGTTTTATACGATTAAGGACAGTCGTAGATAAAACGTCTTTGAATTCTCGTATTTGTTCGCTTTTGTCATGAAACCTCTGTTGGTCTTAGGTTTGATATCTTCTTAATATTTCTTAAAGTTAAAAGAAAAAAAAAAAAGTTGAAATAGAAAAAGATTCATGTGTGTCAAAATACTAAAGGGACGTATGTTTTATCCAGACTAAGGTTTGATTTGTCACTAACTGTTGATTTAGTGATTTCTCTAAATCACTAACTGTTGATTTCTCCCCAAAGTAAACATTAACCCGAAGGGACCACCGAGTCACCATTTCTTAGAGGGACGGTTACGTCCTCTATACAAAAGCTAAGGACCCAGTCCTTCTAGGGGACCCCTTCCCTTACGTTGGGTGAAGTGATAACAACGGACCTTTTAGGGGTCCTGTCTCCTCGGACCGTTCGATATCAGGTACCCCGGTATTTCTCACCTTCTGTTGCACTTTGTCGTTGTCTTGGAAATATTAGTCCCGAAAAAGAAAACTATCATTATAGAGATTTTGTGAAGTCAAGTCAAGTCAAGTCAAGTCAGCGAGTCAACACAGGTTGAGACACTGGGGTACTTAGAGTCGTTCGGTGTTGAGGGACAAGTAGTGGTTGAGGGTCTCAAGTGGGTCTGAGTGCAGGTAGCTCAGTCATTACGGTAGGTCGGTAGAGTAGGAGACAGTAAGGGAAGAGGAGGACGGGGGTTAGGGAGGGTCGTAGTCTCAGAAAAGGTTACTCAGTTGAAAAGTGTACTCCACCGGTTTCATGACCCCGAAGTCGAAATCGTAGTAAGGAAGGTTTCTTTAGGGTCCCGACTAGAGGAAGTCTTACCTGATCAACCTAGAGGAACGTCAGGTTCCCTGAGAGTTCTCAGAAGAGGTTGTGGTGTCAAGTTTTCGTAGTTAAGAAGCCACGAGTTTAAAGAAGTGTCAGGTTGAGAGTGTAGGTATGTACTGATGACCTTTTTGGTATCGGAACTGATCTACCTGGAAACAACCGTTTTATTACAGAGACGAAAAGTTATACGATAGATCCAACCAGTATTGAAAAGAAGGTTCCTCATCCGTAGAAAATTAAAGTACCGACGTTAGTGGTAGACGTCACTAAAACCTCGGGTTTTTCATTTCAGACCGTGACAAAGGTGACAAAGGGGTAGATAAAGGATACTTCACTACCCTGGTCTACGGTACTAGAGTAAAAGACTTACAACTCGAAATTCGGTTGAAAAAGCGAGAGGAGAAAGTGAAAGTAGTTCTCCGAAAAATCGAGGAGAAGTGAAAGACGGTATTCCCACCACAGTAGACGTATAGACTCCCCTAACTATAAAGAGGGCCGTTAGAACTAAGGTCGAACACGAAGAAGGTCAGGTCACAAAGAGTAGTGCATGAGACGTATATTCAATTTATTCGTTCCACTATAATGTGTCCGAACGACATGAGGAAAAGGATAAACCTTGGTCAGACAACAAGGTACAGGTCAAGATTGACAACGAAGGACTGGACGTATGTCCAAAGAGTTCTCCGTCCAGTCCACCAGACCATACGGGTAGAGAAAGTCTTAAAAGGTGTCAAATAACACTAGGTGTGTCAGTTTCCGAAACCGTATCAGTTATTTCGTCTTTATCTACAAAGAGACCTTGAGAGAACAAAAAAGGTACTAGGTCACCTACAACCGTTAAACTAGAGACCAAGGAGACGGAAAAGATTTTGGTCGAACTTGTAGACCTTAAAGTGTCAAGTGTATAACGACTTCGGACTGAATCCCTTAAAACTTGTAATGAAGTGATCGCACACTCTACTCACGTTAACAAACCATCAAACTCTTAAGAAACCGTACCGAAAAGAAACCCTAACCTTACTTTTGACTGTAAATGTCAGGACACCGGTGACGACTCAAAAGGTTTAAACGACCGTATAACTCACGTTGTGAAAGTGTCGTAGTAGAAAGTCCTAAACTTTATCGAGGTGACCTTAAGGTAGTGGAGGTGATCGAAGCAAGCATCACTACGAAAGATTCAGGGTGAACTGAAGTGTAAGGTCCTACAGACAAAGCACTAATAGAACCAGTACTTCTAGTAAAACATGTCAAGAAGACACATAAGAACGGTGANNACTTCGGACTGAATCCCTTAAAACTTGTAATGAAGTGATCGCACACTCTACTCACGTTAACAAACCATCAAACTCTTAAGAAACCGTACCGAAAAGAAACCCTAACCTTACTTTTGACTGTAAATGTCAGGACACCGGTGACGACTCAAAAGGTTTAAACGACCGTATAACTCACGTTGTGAAAGTGTCGTAGTAGAAAGTCCTAAACTTTATCGAGGTGACCTTAAGGTAGTGGAGGTGATCGAAGCAAGCATCACTACGAAAGATTCAGGGTGAACTGAAGTGTAAGGTCCTACAGACAAAGCACTAATAGAACCAGTACTTCTAGTAAAACATGTCAAGAAGACACATAAGAACGGTGAAGAAGAATTATAGAAGACGAAGACAATGCAGGTATGGTAAAGACAGGAAATAACTCGGGTAGAAACACACTTTACAAGGGAACCATAGAGATTAAAAGAACTTCTCTAGAGATCAGAAAGGGTAAGACAACAAAAGGAGATAAAGAAACGTGACTAACGACTCCTTCCGAAAGAATAGAGAAGAACGATAAGAAACCTTAAGACGTAAGTCTACGAATATAGAAAGGAAAAGAGGAAACGAAAAGTGAAGAGAAGAAAGTTGTCGATAAACATTCAGGAGGGGTCTGTCGGTAAAACGAAAAAACGTAAAAAAAAGGGGTACCCCTACCAGAACTAGGAACAGAGGACATGTTACAGTACTTGGAGTCAGGTATCAATTAGTCCGTGAGATAGTCTAGATCAGGGAATTTAGATAAAGAGCGAAGGTGACATATTAGTATCCCTAAACTAAATCCAGTATGGACTTACCAGATCACCAAAAGGGATGAAAGAAGTTAAATTCAGACTTAAACCGTTATTCCTCAAGTACTAGACTCGGTGTCAGTCGAGGGCCAGAACTAAAACAACTGATATATCTCGAAGAGGTAGAAACCCACGTTTCTTATATTAGTCAGACTAAAACAACAACTGGTAGACCACTACAGGTACACATCTCAGAAGAGAATGCAACAACCTTCTCCCACAAACGATACTGGTCACGTAAAAGAACCGTTTCGAGACAATCAAAAACGGGACGAAGTAAGACGTAAGGTTCCGGTTTAAACGGACAATGAGGTCCACAAATAACTGAAGGATGAAAACGTAAGGTCAGGGGATATTACTTTTCCTAAAAAACCCCCACAATCAAGATTTTCCAGAACAACCAGAAGTATCTTGGTAAGTTGAAGTCGAAGAAGTCGTAATGACCAACCCCGTATCTGAACCTAATGACACTATAACTTCCCAGACGGAACCTTTACTTGTCTCTAGTAAGACAGCAAAAATTCTAACGTAGGTTCATGATGTAAAGCCTGAGAAAACAACCGGTACTACCGATGAGGTAAAGAAGACTCCCTAAGGACGGGTGTCATCATCTATATTACCAGTAGACTCAATTTAAGTGGGTAAGGTCAGGTAAAATCAAGCGACTAAGGATCTTACAGTTGTAAGTGGGAACGGTAGAGAACAAACTGGTGAAGGTTACACGGAACTAAGTACCTAGACTGTAAGGTCCAAGGATACGTTATAACGAGAATTCTCGTAGTCTGGAACGAAAATAGTGGTCAGTGTAGGTGTCGACCCATAACAAAAACGAAACCGAGGTAGGGAAGTAAGAAAGACCTCAATAAAGAGGTGACTAGAAGTCATCGTATAACCCGTGGATGACTGGACCACTCAAGGAGAAAGTCCTAGGATAGTAAAACGGAAAAGTATAACAAGTACCCCAAGAGTTCCGTTCTTATGACTTCACCAAACGGTAAGGGAAGAGGTCACCTGGTGTAAGACAGTCTGGAAAGGTGGTACTGGACGGGTAGACACACCGGGGTACCCGTACCGAATCAAAGTAGGATCACACTAATCTAACTGCTCAAAAGACACTCATATCAAAGTCACACAGACGGGAGACTGCGGGAGAACGTTGTGGATGGTAGTATGAACCCAGAGAGAATGGAACCTGTACCTCATAGAGAGTGCCGACGAGGTCGTTTCACGTCGACGACGAGGAATGGAACCTACTCCCCGTAGAGGAGTGACGGCTGGGAGGACTGGAACTTGCACCTTATCAAGGAGATCCGGGAGGACGCGGGTACGTCGGTCCGTTAATAACTAGTAAAATTCGTATTAAAATGGGGAGGGGTAGAAAACACACGAATCACCGAGTTAACACAGGTTGAGAAACGTTGGGGTACCTGGTATTGGACGGTCCGAGGAGACAGGTACCCTTAAGAGGTCCGTTCTTATGACCTCACCCAAAGGGACGAGAAGAGATCCCCTAGAAGGGTTGAGTCTCTCTCTTGCGTCCGCTTAAGTAATGGAACACTCAGTGGTCCCTTCGGGGTAGAAAATTTTGTTTTATTAATGTGTCATACAACATGAACTTCATCTTTTTATATGTCTGGTGTTTGGTAAGTCTGTTTATGTAAAGTGTAAATATCGAATTAAATTCACGTATATAATTGAACGTATAAATTAACATAATTAAGTAATTAAATATATGAGATTCATTACGTGACCTACGAGAACCGTTTTCTTTTTTTCATAATATAAGACGTCTCCCCGAGTCAAATTGAGATTAGAATTTGGGTTCGGAAAGAGATATGTGTAGAATAGTGTGTATTCGATATTTAGTATTCAGTGGTACAATTCCTCCTTTATCCTTGTTCAAGTTTGACTGTGTTTCCTACCTATCCTTTCTCAAAGATAAAAAGGTCATTTTGTTACCAGAGGTTTCACAACGGATTTTGACCTAGAGACCTGTGGTCACGACCTACCTTTACGTCCCTGTCTCGAAGCCTCCTCATCTTCTCATTCATCGACATAGTAAAACGGTCTGTTTCCTCCGGTGTCGTCCGATTCCAGGAGTTCTGACACGGGGAGAAGGATCCTTTATCCTTCCCCGGAAAATCAAACTCTGACTTTTTTCCCGACATCTATTCCTAACCCCCGACTACATCTGACGTACGACGGAAGGAGAACCTCTGTGACTCGAGTAGTCCCGACCGGAGTCCGTCGAGACCTTGTCTACGACACTAGGAGGTCCAATAGTAGTGACTGGAAAGATCTTGTTTACTACAAGTGTTTCCTTTCCTCGTAAAGGAACCTCTCTCTTTGTGGTCCTTGGATGTTGAAATAGATCTCCTGCTAGTCAAAGTCTCATGTTAATTCGTTCCTTCTCTGCCCCTCTTTTGTTAGATGACCTCTGATTACTTTCCCGGTTTTCTTATTCCCGACTTATTCCCGAGTGTACCCGAAGGCCCCATTTCTTAGGCGGACGGTAACGTCCTCTACGTCCCCTGTACCCAAGTTAGGGACCTCTACCTTTACCGATGGGTGAGGTCATCAGAACGGACCTCTTAATGTTTCTGTCTCCTCGGACCGTCCGATGTCAGGTACCGAAACGTATCTTAACCTATGTTGACTCACTGACTCTTCTCGGGTGTCGTTCCCGAGTATATTACCCCCAAGAGTTGATCAAAGTCGACGTTGTTTTCACCTCGCTCGGTCGGAGAGTCTGTGCCGTATGACCTTCTTTTGTCTCTAGTGGATGAACGTAAATGAAAAAAAATTTTTTTTAATAATAAATAAATAAATAAAAATTTTAAAATTTTAGAAATTAAGAATGTACGCAGAGTAGTATATAAAACACACACACCAAAGACTACAAGTGTAATGTACATTATGTCTCTATATATTGAATATTTATTTATTATCCACAAGACTCTCACGAACAAGAAAAACTAAAACTGAATATCGTATGTGTTATATTTTAACATCTGATGAATGGAATTGTAACAGTTCGATGACCCACTAAAATTCCACCGTTCCCATATTGAACTAAATATAAAACCATTCTATTAAACGTTGTTACTCCTCCCATTTACTTTCCATCACTTTTGACTACGTCTACATTCATTCACTTTCTACTACGTAAAGGCTTGATTTCATTCATTTCATCTTTACTTGTTATATTCTTATTAAACTTCATCTTCCCCCTACTTATGTATCTTCAGTTACACTCCGTGCTCCCCTTTCCTATGGATCTCTCTGAGGTGGAGGGTCTAACATCCGAACCACTATCTTATTTACTATATAGCAATTGACTATATAAATAACGTTCTTTCCGGATCCCTACTAAA
Organism: Capra ibex; assembly: GCA_006410555.1. Lineage (NCBI taxonomy): Eukaryota > Metazoa > Chordata > Mammalia > Artiodactyla > Bovidae > Capra > Capra ibex. Next base: position 9,646,684 of record SJYO01033645.1, read on the forward strand.
ATTTATTCCCTCTTTTACTCCAGTCCCACGATTTTGAAACACGTACCTACCTTATGTATTAGAGAAGGTTTCATAATGAAGAAGTCAAGTCAACGAGTCAACACAGGTTGAGAAACACTGGAGTACCTGACGTCGTACGGTCCGAAGGGACAGGTGGTGGTTGAGGACCTCGAACGAGTTTGAGTACAGGTAGGTCAACGACTACGGTAGGTTGGCATAGTGTGAGATAGTAGGGGGAGAGGAGGACGGAAGTGAGAAAGGGTCGCAGTTCCGTAAAAAGTTACTCAGTCAAGAAGCGTAGTCCACCGGTTTCATGACCTCAAAGTCGAAGTCGTAGTCAGGACGGTTACTTATAAGTCCTGACTAAATGAAATCCTAACTGACTAAACTAGAGGAACTTTAGGTTCCTTGAGAGTTCTCAGAAGAGGTTGTGGTGTCAACTTTTCGTAGTTAAGAAGTCACGAGTCGTAAGCACGATCTTTTAAGAAGGACTTTTTTAATAAATGAAGTGTCTGGATGTAAACGTCAGGGTTTCCATCCTTAGAACCTCATGGGTTTACTTGTTCTGACCGGATTGGTAATCCTACCGACTTTTCTAGTTTTCTCCCAGTTTACATTAATGTTCTGACGTCGTTTCCCGAATCCTGTCTTAATACTTCCCAGACTTAACTTGACCCCAGTACTATTTCTAAATCTCGGTCATGACTACTTGGATAAACGTCCCTTTCCTTACCTCTGTATCTGTATTTCTTACCTGGACACCTGTGTCATCCCCTTTTTTTCCGACCTTACTTAACTCTTTAATCATAACTGTATCATGTGATAGTAGACATTTTATCTATCGATTATTCTGCGAAGACATATTGTGTCCCTCGGTTTAGACCACGAGACAGTACTAGATCTCCTCATCCTGTCTTCTCCCCTCCCTCCGAATTCTTCCTACCCTATGTATATATGTCTGATCTTTTCCAGTTAAAAGTAAGGTTAGGGTTTCTTTCCGTCACGGTTTCTTACGAGTTTGATGACGTTTTAACGTGAGTAGAGTGTACGATCGTTTCATTACGAGTTTTAAGAGGTTCGGTCCGAAGTTGTCAAGTACTTGATACTTGAAGGTCTACAAGTTCGACCTAAATTTTTCCGTCTCTTTGGTCTCTAGTTTTACGGTTGTAGGCGACCTAGTAGTTGTTTCGTTCTCACAAGGTCTTTTTAAAGATAAAGACGAAATAACTGATACGGTTTCGGAAACTGACACACCTAGTATTGTTTAACACCTTTTAAGAAGTTTTCTACCCTTATGGTCTGGTGGACTGGACGGAGGACTCTTTAGACATACGTCCAGTTCTTCGTTGTCACTCTTGACTTGTACCTTGTTGTCTGACCAAAGTTTAGTCCTTTCCTCATACAGTTCCCATATATAACAGTGGGACGAATAAATTACATATAAGTCTCATGTAGTACCCTTTACGACCTGACCTACTTCGTGTCGACCTTAGTTATAACGGCCCTCTTTATAATTATTGGAGTCTATACGTCTACTGTAGTGGGAATACCGTCTGTCACTTCTACTTGATTTCTCGGAGAACTACCTTCACTTTCTCACTTTTTCAACCGAATTTTGAGTTGTAAGCCTTTTGATTCTAGTACCGTAGGTCAGGGTAGTGAAGTATCGTTTATCTACCCTTTGTTACCTTTGTCACTCTTTGAAATGAAACCCCCCGAGGTTTTAGTGACGTCTACCACTGACGTCGGTACTTTCAGTTTCTACGAACGAGGAACCTTCTTTTCAAACTGGTTGGATCTGTCTTATAATTTTTTCGTCTCTGTAATGAGACTGTTGTTTCCAGGCAAATCAGTTTCGATACCAAAAAGGTCATCAGTCCATACCTACATTCTCAACCTGATATTTCTTTCGACTTGTGGCTTCTTGTTACGAAAAATTGACACCACACCCTCTTCTGAGAACTCTCAGGGAACCTAACGTTCCTCTACGTTGGTCAGGTAGGATTTCCTCTAGTCAAGACTTATAAGTAACCTTCCTGACTACGACTTCGACTTTGAGGTTAGGAAACCGGTGGACTACGTATCTTGACAGAGTAAACTTTTCTGGGATTACGACCCTTTCTAACTTCCGTCTTCCTCTTCCCCTACGTCTCCTACTCTACTAACCTACTGGACCGTCTGAGTTACCTGCACTTAAACTCATTCGAGACCCTAAACCACTATCTGTCCCTTCGGACCATACGACGTCAGGTACTCCAGTGTTTCTCAGTCTGTGTTGATTCACTGACTTGTTTTATATATATATATATATGTGTGTGTTTTAAAACCGACTAAACACAACAACATGTCGTCTTTGGTCGTATTGTACCATTTCGTTAATAAGAGGTTAATTTTTTATTTAATTTTTCTAAATCCTGGTTCTCTGTACATACGACGACGACGACGACGACGACGACGACGACGACGACGACGACGACGACGACGATTCAGCGAAGTCAGTACAGACTGAGACACGCTGAGGTATCTACCGTCGGGTGGTCCGAGGAGGCAGGGACCCTAAGAGGTCCGTTCTTGTGATCTCACCCAACGGTACAGGAAGAGGTTACGTACTTTCACTTCTCACTTTAACTTCAACGAGTCAGCCCAGGTTGAGGATTACTAGGGAACCCTAAAAGGTCCGTTCTCATGACCTCACCCAGTGGCAACGGAAGAAACCTTTGTACATACTCCATACAGATTTGTTACTCTCTTTGCCCTCTTCCGAACTTGAGTCAGTTCACAGGACAAGGAGAGAAGTGACTAGTATAGAATGTCTACCGGATGTACCGTACCTAGAACCAATAACAACTACATTGTTTTCAACTTTTTTATCAAGTCAAGTCAAGTAAAGTCAGCGAGTCAGTACAGGTTGAGAAACGCTACCCGACTAACCTAGAGGAACGTCAGGTTCCCTGAGAGTTCTCAGAAGAGGTTGTGGTGTCAAGTTTTCGTAGTCAAGAAGTCAGGAGTCGAAAGAAAGATCAGGTTGAGAATGTAGGTATGTACTGATGACCTTTTTGGTATTGAAACTAATCTACCTGGAACCAACCGTTTCATTACAGAGACGAAAAATTATACGACAGATCCAACCAGTATTGAAAGGAAAGTTCCTCGTTAATAGAAAATTAAATACCGACGTTAGTGGTAGACGTCACTAAAACCTTTTTTTTTATGTTTATTTCTACTTCTCGGTTAAACAAGACTAGAACTTAGTATCCCAGTTCAGAGAACCTATAACAGGAAGAACATTGATTTTCAATATTATTACCTCGTGACATCTTTTACTTTTATCGAAATTTTAAAAAAAGTTTGTTAAAACCCAAGGTCCCGATTAATGAGAACTGTATAAATATCTCATGGGATACCTGGAAACACACACATACACACACATCACCACTTAAATATACACTTTTAATACTCAAACTTATATGTGTATAGGATAATTTTTGGTCTTAATATGTACAAATATGACTACACATCCGAAGTAAGTCGTAAGTGGTCAAATAAAGTTATATAAAGAGTTAAAATCTCCGATAGATCCATATCTTTGTGGTATTTCTATAACATCAAATACTTTCATCACCGGTAAATACATTGCGGCTAAGAAAGCGATACTATTCGTGTCAAGGTCACTAAGTTCCCTTTCAAAAGTTTAGTATTAAGGAGTTATTTACTTTGTATAATATACTTTTTAGGAATATACGATAGTAATTATATTGACGAATATCATACTCTCCTGATCTTCGTGATCTTAGTAGACTCTCCTATGTCTGAATGTTGGAGGGGAGGTGTGAAGTACACCCTGTTCGTTTTAGTGGGTTTGTTAAATTTAAAATCCGTACGTATATGTGTCTACTCATACACTCTGAATATACGCATACACACTCACACAGGTACATGGTTATTGGCTTTGACGTAATCACTTTACGTATCTACGTACCCACTACACTAAGGATTCGGAATAGAGGAGTCTTACTACTCAACCCAGATTCTCTATTATTTCAACAGACTTGTTATGGATTTAACTTACAACCTTTTGTATAAAAAGTCTATGAAACAATGGTAACTGTTGAGTCGTTTGATGTATATCTAATATATAAATATTTGATAGAAATAAATGAATAATTATATATTTGATATCTATATATTTGAAATATTTACCGGAAGTGACCGTCGATTGCAGACTACAAGTTCATTACAGTAACCAGAAAGTACGAATAGGGTAAAAAGAGAGTCCCTCTGAAAGGTAAACACCATACATTCCGGACCATGTATTATCCTTAAAACGTTTATAAGAAACTTTCTCAATACCACTTGACGTAATGTCATTCATATTTTTCCTACTAAGAAAACCGGTCGTTAAGATCGTTTTTAGGGTATTAATTCGAGGTAACTGGGTCACACTCAGGGAACAGAGGACAACGTGGGTGAAACACCAGTTCCCGTATTTTACGTGTCTACCCGGTTTATACTCAGGGACTCTATAATATGTATCTTCATATGTTAAACTACCTTGTTCAAGTATACTAAAACAAACGTGTTTTAGTGTCTCAAAATGGACTATCCACAAACTTTATAGACTTTTACATGTCCTCTAAAAGAGTCGGAATTTACTTACATAGTGGACCATTTCTCTAATTGTGATGTTTAACAACGACAATAACCAGTCAACGATTCAACACAGGTTGAGGAACACTGAGGTACCTAACGTCGTACGGTCCGACGAGAGAGGAAGTGGTAGAGGACCTCAGACAAGTTTAAGTACAGGTAACTCAACCACTACGATAGATTGGTAGAGTAGGAGACGACAGGGGAAGAGGAAACGGAAGTTAGAAAGGGTCGTAGTCGCAGAAAAGGTTACGTAACCGAGAAACGTAGTCCACCGGTTTCATAACCTTGAAGTCGGAGTCGTAGTCAGGAAGATTACGTATGAGTTCCAACTAAAGGAAATCCTAACTGACCAAACTAGAAACTACAACCTAACCATTTACACTATAATAGATGAGGAAATGAAGACACTAAAGTTGTTAGAAGTTCAACCATGTGTATAGTAACTTTGTACATTAACCTTTACGTTGAGAGATTGAGAGAAAGTGAAGTTTATAACACAAATTAATAATAATAATTTGTATTTTATGAAGCATGAGTTATTATATTTTCACAAAGTTTGTTTCAAATACACAAAACAAAAGATCTAATTAATATTGGTGTAAAGATATTTGTTTGAAGACGTTTCCGTTAATAAGATTTTAAAATTATAACAAAGTATAGGTCTTTTGTTATGTTAAAAAATTTTTAAACGAGAAATCTTCTACATTTTTAATGACGTTATTCTATAAACTCACTTTCGACACTAGTACGTGTCTCTTGGTACAATATCAAATAAGAAGTCTCTCTTTGGTATACAAGACTGAAATGGTTCTCAACGTTCAATATTGAGAGTCAGAACTCCGGTTTACGTACATCAATAAACCTTTCGGTTCGCCTTGAACCAACGAATAGGATAGTTGAAAAAGTAGTCGATTCCAGAACCGAATCCTCTAAAATCACCATTACATACTTTTTACATAGTTCTTACATCGGACCAAACAGTGGTTGACCTTTCTCGACTGTCTCTACTACAAATAAGGTAGTAGTCTTGAAAACATGATTTCATTAATTTCGAGTATTCAACTGGGTATACTTTAACGGGAAAAAATATTGTCAGTAGTTTATAGTTGTATACTAAGATAAATTATACTTCCATTTATTATGGATGGTTTTATGTACTTATCTCTCCTGTGTTATTTTCGTCAAACTTGAAAAAGGGAGACACAACAAATATACGGGTACGTCGAATCGGTTAGAAAGAACTATCACAATCCATTTGAAATCGAGTTCGTGTAAACATCATAATGTTTATAAATTAAACACACCGGGTTTAATAACTCCGACTTCAAGACGAACTTATGGATCAATTTAAGTGTATGTAATGGAAGGACACCCTCCCCTTGGAGTAGGTTCTGAAGAGGTGGAGGTGGGTCAATGATGTTTAAGTTTATCGTGACTGAAATCGTAGAGTTGTACCCTTTAACTGTATTAATTCGTGAGAAGTTTCTTTTTATCTGAGACTACAGGGATTACGATAATTTATAAATGACCCGGGTACTGACGTCATTTAAGACACTGTCTTTCACTAAGATGGTTTCATCTAGTTTACTCTTGTAGTGTAGCGGAACATCGTTCACATAGGTCGAGATATTTAATAATTGGTCATATATAGATATACGTATTTTATATTTACGTCACCAACGTGTCACACCTCCGGCTTCTCAAACACTTTCATACAGACCTTACACAAAGGGTTATAAAGGTTAAGAGTCGGATCTACACTTCCGACGTTACGAATAAAGATATCCGTCCTTAGGGGAATATAACTTTCAAGTGGGACGTGACGTTCATTTGAATTCCCCTTTTTATTAATTCAATATCTTCCCTCACGTCAAGGAACATGTCTTTGAATTTCCTTAGTTTTTACCAATGTCTTAATCTTTTTGTTGGGTAGAATACAGTCCAGGTTTAATCGGAAGAGTCTATATTTGGAGTTTAATCGTTTCTTCTTTTTTATGGACCGGTCACAGACAATTATAAATAAAATATGAGAGTGACAGGTCGTTCTGACTCCCTTGTCTTTCCGTTTCGATAGGAAACAACTTTATGGTAATGTAGCATTAAAGACTCATAGAGACCCAAGGTCTACCCTCTTGTCTCCACGATCTGTAAAAAAGTTTATTGAACTAATTTTTTTTTATTATTAAACTTTTTGGATTCTGTAAACCGTTTCTGATGTTTCTCTTACACGTCAGTCGATTGTACTTGAGGTGGTTTTAGATATAAGGTTCATGAGTCGACCTATTTATAGTGGGGTTGACAAGAGTTTCTCTTGGATGTATCAATACTTCAACTGATCAGTAACTGTACCATTAAATTTTTCTTAAAGAAGTTTAATATTCTTTTATGTTTATATACACCTTTCTTTTTAACTTTACACTTATGACGCGTCTGTACATGGTCTTATGATCTCGCCCAACAGTACGGGAGGTCGTCCCCTAGAAGGGTTGTGTTCCTAGATTGTCTCCAGGGTGTGTAACGTCCCCCTAAGAAGTGACAGACTCAGTGGTCTCTTCGGGTTCTTAGGACCTCAGCCAGCGGATAGGGTAGAGGTCCTCTAGAAGGTATCGGTCCTTAGCTTGGTCCCAGAGGACGTAACGTCCACCTAAGAAATGGTCGACTTGATGGTCCCTTCGGGAAAATGGAACATTCTTAAGAGATTTTGTTAATCTTTGGTAACTGGACCTATAATCAACGAACAAAGTGATTAAAGGGGGAGTTAGTCAGAGAGGTAGTCCTTCGAAAGTATTCGGAGAATAGGAATAGATAGTCTCCCGTCTGTCTTACTTTTGATGTCAGTGTCTTTCAATTGGTTTGACTAGTGTACCTGGTGTCGGAAAAGATTGAGTTACTTTGATACTCGGTACGGTACATCCCGGTGGGTTCTACCTGTCCAGTTCCACCTCTCAAAACTGTTTTGTACAGGGGACCTCTTCTCTTACCGTTTGGTGAAGTCATAAGAACGGAACTCTTGGGGTACTTGTCATACTTTTCCACTTTTTTATCCTGTGACTTTCTACTTGAGGGGTCTAACCATCCACGGGTTATACGATGACCTCTAGTCACCTTTTTATTGAGGTCTTTCTGACTTCCCCATCTCGGTTTCGATTTTGTGGGTCAACACCTACACTGACCACTACCTTGAATTCAGACTACGACATTTCTCGTTATAACGTATCCTTGGACCTTACAATGAAGGTACTTAGTTCCGTTTGACCTTCACCAGTTTGTCCTCTACCGTTCTCACTTGTAGCTGTAAAATTCTTAGTCACTTGATTTTACCTGACCTTACCCACTTAAATTGAGTCTGTTGTTAATGTAGATGTTGACACCCGTTCTTAGGGAATCTGCTTTACCTCATTGGTAGTATCAGTTGTTTTCTCAGGTTTTACTTCATTAAACTACGTTAGAGTTTTTGTTGTCTTACTAGAGACAAACAAAGGTTCCGTTTGGTAATTTATAGTGTCATTAGGTTCGAATACGGGACTGGTCATTACTACTTCTTCGACTTCAACTTACCAAGATACTTCTGGATGTTCTGGAAGACCTTGATTGTGGGGGGTTTTCTACAGGAAAAGTAATATCCGCTGACCTTACGTTTTCATCCTTCAGTTCTCTATGGACCTCATTGTCTCTTTAAACCGGAACCTCATGTTTTGTTTCGTCCCGTTTCCGATTGTCTCAAAACGGTTCTCTTGTGTGACCAGTGTCGTTTGTGGGAGGAGGTTGTTGTGTTCTCTCCTAATGTGTACCTGTAGTGGTCTACTAGTTATGACTTTAGTCTAACTGACATAAGAGACGTCGGTTTCTACCTCTCCGAGATATGTCAGTTGTTTTTGTTCTGGTCCTTGACTGACACCGAGTCTAGTACTTAAGGAATAACGGTTTAAGTCTGAAGTCAACTTCTTTCATCCCTTTTGGTGATCTGGTAAGTCCATACTGGATTTAGTTTAGGGAATGCTAATATATCACCTTCACTGTTTATCTAACTTCCCTAATCTACACTATCTGTCTCACGGACTTCTTGATACCTGTCTCCAAGCACTGTGACTTGTCCTCTGTCCCTAGTTCTGGTAGGGGTTCTTTACGTTTTTCCGTTTTACCAACAGACTCCTCTGAAATGTTTATCGACTCTTTTCTTCTCTTCGATTTCCGTTTCCTCTTTTCCTTTCTATTTAGGTAAACTTACGTCTCAAGGTTCCTTATCGTTCCTCTCTATTCTTTCGGAAGGAGTCACTAGTCAGGTTTCTTTATCTCCTTTTGTTATCTTACCCTTTCTGATCTCTATAGAAGTTCTTTTAATCTCTATGGTACCCTTATACAGTACGTTTTTACCTGTTTTATTTCCTGTCTTTACCATACCTGGATTGTCTCGTCTTCTATAATTCTTCTCCACCGTTCTTATGTGTCCTCTTGATATGTTTTTTCTAAAAGTACTGGGTCTATTGGGGTTACCACACTAGTGAGTAGATCTCGGTCTGTACGACCTTACTCACCCGGAATCCTTCGTAGTGATACTTGTTTCGGTTACCTCCACTACATTAAGGTCGACTCGATAAAGTTTAGGATTTTCTACTACGACACTTTGACGACGTGAGTTTTAAGGTCGTTTAAACCTTTTGAATCGTCACCGTCGTCCTAACTGTTCCAGTCAAAAGTAAGGTTAGGGTTTCTTTCCGTTACGGTTTGTTATGAGTTTGGTGGTGTGTTAACGTGAGTAGGATGTACGATCGTTCCATTACAAGTGTTAGGAAGTAAGGTCCGAAGTTATCATGTACTTGGCACTTGAAGGTCTATAAGTTTGACCTACATCCTTTCCTTCTCCTTGGTCTCTAGTTTACGTTTGTAGACGACCTAGTAACTTTTTCGTTCTCTCAAGGTCGTTTTATAGATGAAGACGAAATAACTGATGTGGTTTCGGAAACTGACACACCGTTTGACACCTTTTAAGAATCTCTCCTCTTATGATCTGGTGGACTGGACGGAGGACTCTTTAGACATACGTCCAGTTCTCCGTTGTCAATTTTGACCTGTACCTTGTTGTCTCACCAAGGTTTATCCCTTTCCTCATACAGTTCCGAAATATAACAGTGGGACGTATAAATTGAATATACGTCTCAAGTAGTACACTTTACGGTCCGACCTACTTCATGTTCGACCTTCGTTCTAACGACCCTCTTTATAGTTATTGAAGTCTATATGTCTACTGTGGTGAGAATACCTTCTTTCGTTTCTTCTTGATTTCTCGGAAAACTACTTTCACTTTCTCCTCTCACTTTTTCAACCAAATTTTGAGTTGTAAGTCTTGTGATTCTAGTACCGTAGACCAGGATAGTGAAACAGCGTTTATCTACGTCTTTCTTACCTTTGTTACTCTGAAATAAACCCCCCCAGAGGTTTTTCGGAGAACTACTTTCACTTTCTCCTCTCACTTTTTCAACCGAATTTTGAGTTGTAAGTCTTTTGCTTCTAGTTCCGTAGACCAGGGTAGTGAAGTACCCTTTATTTACCCTTTTGTCACAGTCTGAAATAAAAAAACTCGAGGTTTTAGTGACGTCTACCACTAACGTCGGTACCTTAATTTTCTGTGAATGAGGAACCTTCTTTTCAATACTGGTTGGATCTATCGTATAAGTTTTCGTCTCTGTAATGAAACGGCTGATTCCAGGTAGATCAGTTCCGAGACCAAAAAGGTCACCAGTACATACCTACACTCTCAACCTGATATTTCTTTCGACTCGTGACTTCTTAACTACGAAAACTTGACACCGCAACCTCTTGAGAACTCTCAGGGAACCTGACGTTCCTCTAGGTTGGTCAGGCAAGACTTCCTCTAGTTGGGACCCTAAAGAAACCTTCCTTACTACGATTTCGACTTTGAGGTTATGAAACCGGTGGAGTACACTTCTCAACTGAGTAACCTTTTCTGAGACTACGACCCTCCCTAACCCCCGTCCTCCTCTTCCCCTACTGTCTCCTACTCTACCGACCTACCGTAGTGACTGAGCTACCTACACTCAGACTCACTTGAGACCCTCAACTACTACCTGTCCCTCCGGACCGCACGACGTTAAGTACCCCAGCGTTTCTCAGTCTGTGCTGACTCTCTGACTTGACTTGACCTGACTTTTAGTGTCGTCTACCACTGACTAGGTACTTTAATTTTCTGTGAACGAGGAACCTTCTTTACGATATTGGTTGAATCTGTCGTATAATTTTTCGTCTGTTATGAAACGGTTGTTTCCAGGTAGTTTCGATACCAAAAAGGTTATCGGTACATACCTACACTCTCAACCTGATATTTCTTTCGACTCGCGTCTTCTTAACTACTAAAACTTAACACCACAACATCTTCTAAGAACTCCCAGGGAACCTAACGTCCTCTAGGTTCGTCGGGTAGGATTTCCTCTGGTAAGGACTTATAAGTAACCTTCCTGACTACGACGTCGACTTCGAGGTTAGAAAACCTGTGCTACGTTTCTTGACTGAGTGACCTTTCTGGGACTACGACCCTTTCTAACTTCCGTCCTCCTCTTCCTCTGCTGTCTCCTACTCTAACAATCTACCATAGTGACTGAGCTACTTGTACTTAAACTCATTCGAGGTCCCCAACCACTACCTGTCCCTTTGGACCGAATGACGTCAGGTACTCCAGAGTTGCTCAGCCTGTACTGACTCGATGACTTGATTTGAAGTGATCAATAGTTTATGTACGTACAAATGTTTAATATCTTTAAAACTACTCATACGATTTCACATTTTTAGTAAATTTTTTTAGTAAATAATTCTTTTATTACAGAAGGGAGCACCGAGTCCGTCATCCCTTAGAAGGACATTACGTCCTCTGGGTCCAAGTCAGGGACCTCACCCTTCGAAAGGATCTCTTCCTGTAGTTTCAACTACACGAATAAGGAGTAAAAGATACAAATAAAGTACACAATATATAATGTGTGTGTGTGTATGTGTGTGAGTATATATATTAAAAATAGGTCGTAAAAGGAATTTCAAACATCCTTAAAAAGGGTATAGTGATATTTAAAAAACATACATATCATCAGGTTCAAAGTAGTTATAAATTAAGATTTTGTGGGATTTCCACTCCCAAAAAAATTGGGTTGTATTTATAACGAAACTAATTATAGAAAAACGTTTTAATCCACAGGTGAAAAGAATATTAATATTATCGGGATGTAGGGTCTTCCCTTGATCACTTTGATTTCCTATAGTCTAATTTTCTTTAGTCCGAAAGTAAGACTTTTGAAAATCTATACATTATATTTTAGTTTGTCTTATCGGACAATTAGGAGTAGTTGGGGAATAAATATGTGTCAAGTCAAGTCAAGTCAGCGAGTCGACACGGGCTGAGAAACGTTATGTTACTTAGCGTCGTGCGGTCCGGAGGGACAGGTAGTGGTAGAGGACCTCAAGTGAGTCTGAGTACAGGTAGCTCAGGCACTACGGTAGGTCGGTAGAGTAGGAGCCAGCAGGGGAAGAGGAGGACGGGGGTTAGGGAGGGTCGTAGGCTCAGAAAAGGTTACTGAGTTGAGAAACGTACTCCACCGGTTTCATGTCCTCGAAGTTGAAATCGTAGTAAGGAAGGTTTCTTTAGGGTCCCAACTAGAGGAAATCTTACCTGATCAACCTAGAGGAACATCAGGTTCTCTGAGAGTTCTCAGAAGAGGTTGTGGTGTCAAGTTTTCGTAGTTAAGAAGCCGTGAGTCGGAAGAAGTGTCAGGTCGAGAGTGTAGGTATGTACTGGTGTCCTTTTTGGTGTCGGAACTGATCTACCTGGAATCAGACGTTTCATTACAGAGACGAAAACTTATATGATAGATCCAACCAGTATTGAAAAGAAGATTCCTCATTCGTAGAAAATTAAAGTACCGTCGTCAGTGGTAGACATCTCTAAAACCTCGGGTTTTTTTATTTCAGACTGTGACAAAGGTGACAAAGGGGTAGATAAAGGGTACTTCACTATCCTGGTCTACGGTACTAGAAGTAAAAGACTTACAACTCGAAATTCGGTTGAAGAGGTGAGAGGAGAAAGTGAAAGTAGTTCTCCGAAAAATCGAGGAGAAGTGAAAGACGGTATTCCCACCATAGTAGACGCATAGACTCCAATAACTATAAAGAGGACCGTTAGAATTAAGGTCGAACACAAAGAAGGTCAGGTCGTAAAGAGTACTACATGAGACGTATATTTAATTTATTCGTCCCACTGTTATATGTCGGAACTGCATGAGGAAAAGGATAAACCTTGGTCAAACCACAAGGTACAGGTCAAGATTGACAACGAAGGACTGGACGTATGTCTAAAGAGTTCTCCGTCCAGTTCACCAGACCTTAAGGGTAGAGAAAGTCTTAAAAGGTGTCAAATAACACTAGGTGTGTCAGTTTCCGAAACCGTATCAGTTATTTCGTCTTTATCTACAAAAAGACCTTGAGAGAACAAAAAAGGTACTAGGTCACCTACAACCGTTAAACTAGAGACCAAGGAGACGGAAAAGATTTTGGTCGAACTTGTAGTCCCTCAAGTGCCAAGTGCATAACGACTTCGGACCGAACCTCTTAAAACTCGTAATGAAATGATCGTACACTCTACTCACGTTAACACGGCATCAAACTCGTAAGAAACGGTAACGGAAAGAAACCCTAACCTTACTTTTGACTGGAAAAGGTCAGGACACCGGTGACAACTCAAAAGGTTTAAACGACCGTATAACTCACGTTGCGAAAGGGTCGTAGTAGAAAGTCCTACACTTGTCGAGTTGACCTTAAGGTAGTGGAGGTGATCGAAACAAGCATCACTACGAAAGATTCCGGTGAACTGAAATGTAAGGTTCTGCAAACCGAGATCTAATCACTAGTGTAGTAGTACTAATAGACCCAGGACTTCTAGAAAAAACATGTCAAGAAGGTACATAAGAACGGTGGAGAAGAATTATAGNTTAGAATTAAGGTCGAACACAAAGAAGGTCAGGTCGTAAAGAGTACTACATGAGACGTATATTTAATTTATTCGTCCCACTGTTATATGTCGGAACTGCATGAGGAAAAGGATAAACCTTGGTCAGACCACAAGGTACAGGTCAAGATTGAGAACGAAGGACTGGACGTATGTCTAAAGAGTTCTCCGTCCAGTTCACCAGACCTTAAGGGTAGAGAAAGTCTTAAAAGGTGTCAAATAACACTAGGTGTGTCAGTTTCCGAAACCGTATCAGTTATTTCGTCTTTATCTACAAAAAGACCTTGAGAGAACAAAAAAGGTACTAGGTCACCTACAACCGTTAAACTAGAGACCAAGGAGACGGAAAAGATTTTGGTCGAACTTGTAGTCCCTCAAGTGCCAAGTGCATAACGACTTCGGACCGAACCTCTTAAAACTCGTAATGAAATGATCGTACACTCTACTCACGTTAACACGGCATCAAACTCGTAAGAAACGGTAACGGAAAGAAACCCTAACCTTACTTTTGACTGGAAAAGATCAGGACACCGGTGACAACTCAAAAGGTTTAAACGACCGTATAACTCACGTTGCGAAAGGGTCGTAGTAGAAAGTCCTACACTTGTCGAGTTGACCTTAAGGTAGTGGAGGTGATCGAAACAAGCATCACTACGAAAGATTCCGGTGAACTGAAATGTAAGGTTCTGCAAACCGAGATCTAATCACTAGTGTAGTAGTACTAATAGACCCAGGACTTCTAGAAAAAACATGTCAAGAAGGTACATAAGAACGGTGGAGAAGAATTATAGAAGACGAAAACAATCCAAGTATGTTAAAGACAGGAAATAGCTCGGGTAGAAACGTACTTTACAAGGAAACCATAGAGATTAAAAGAACTTCTCGAGAGATCACAAAGGGAAAGACACCATGTGTTGTCAACAGTTATTAAACAGGAGAAGTAAACTAGATAAAGAAAGGATTTAGTAAAAAATAAAAAATTCGACAAAACGTCATAAAATAGATTATATGATAATAAAAAGTGATGATTTAAAAAGTCATATGTAAAGAAAATATTTTTCTTATACTTGTACAATGTATTACGGATTTACTAATAATATATATATTTAATTTAAGATCTTTAAATCTTAAGATTTAAGATTTTTAATTATCATCAACGAAAGATAGTAGTTCACGAGTCAAACATAAGTGTGATTTCTTTTTCCTTTTTTTCAGGACAGTAGGTCAATCAGTCAACCTTAGTCTTAGATGGCAAAAGTGGGTGACACAAACCAACAGGAGGCAAAGAATTTAGAGAAAAAAGCACAGGTGGAAAGGTAAAATAAAAGGGACACGGTAGTTGACCGAAGTCCTTTGTTCAGTCAAAGAGTCATCTTGTATGTGTAAGTCCAAAGTACACTAATGAAAAAGTGTTATATTAAATCGAACAGGGGTATCGAAAACAAAAACAAAAACAAAGTATTTCAGATTTCAGGACCGCTCAGATGAAAGAGTCACGACAAAGTAGGAAGTATAATAGACGTAGTCCTTAGTGTGTCACGTACGTAATACCCTTCTACTAACTAAAGGGTCACAGTCGGACTACGGAGACAACATTTCATGTACAAAGTAATATACTAGTCGTTCCGTAAATACCTTATTATAACATGAAAGACCTTATTCAAGAGACAAATGAAAAGGAGATCTCCAAAACCGTTAGTAACTACTTGTAACGAATTTAGTTAATAAAGTAATCCCTAACGTTTTTGCCTTTATTTTCGGTAGAATACGTACAATTCATTGTGTGCATTCGTTACTTCATTCACGAATGGACTTTCTAAAGTAGTTTCATTTGTGAGTATATAGGTATATACCCAAAGGGTCCACCGAGTCACCATTTCTTAGACGAACGTTACTCTCTCGGTACCCAAACTGGAGACCCAGTCCTTCTAGGGGTCCTCCTCCCGTACCGTTGGATGAGATCATAAGAACGGACTTCTTATGGTACCTGTCTCCTCAGACCGTCTGATATCAGGTACCCCAACCTTTCTTAGCTTGTACTGACTTCACTGAATCGTATGTACGTCCGTATAGTTATATATATTAACATAGAAATAGTTATACGGCAACGGTGTCACTTATAACAAATCTTTTTTCAAATAGATCTGTTTATATATATAAATTATGTACAATATACTTTAAAGTGTGTATAGTATAGTATTAAATTAGACCTCTTCCTTTACCGTTGGTGAGACCATAAGAACGGATCCTTTAGGGTACCTGTCCTCGGACCACCCGATGTCAGGTACCCCAACGTTTCTCAGCCTGTGTTGACTCGTACGTACGTACGGAAGTGTTAGTATTAAATTATTTAAATTTGACCTCATCATCTGTTTCGAATGCTCTATTAAAATAAAAATGTGATACGTTGAATTTAGGGTTTAAAAGAAGGGAGTTTTACGATTTTTATTAAAATTAACAACACGAAGAACTTTTTTACACAATGGTGTTTTATTATACAAAATACTAGTTTATTTAATCCTTTGAATTATCTACCAATAAACTTAGGAAAACAAGATAAGTCTCCAGTCGTTTTAAAAGTACATTTATAATTCATGAAAAAGTGTAAGATAAAAAATCTTAGTGTTAAGACAGGTGTTAGTTCTCCTCCACTAATATTTTCCCATACTGAGTGTCCCTAAACCTTAATACCCCCGGTGGGATCCAAGACTACACAGAACTTGAAATCTGAATTCATGGTACTTAAATAACCTTAAAAACTCTGATACACAACTCAGAAGAAAAAAAAGACTCGGTCAAACAGGTTTGCTCTCCTAAAAGACCCAGGGTGAAAGTGGAGAAATCTTTTAAATTGGCTCATAAAGTACCTGTACGATAACTAAACGAGAGACGGGACTCCAACACTGAATAACAATAAGGTAAAACAGTCGACATTGAACCGCTACTCTTTGACAATGTTGAAGGATGAGGAGGTCACGTTCTTAAAGACATATTGAGAAAATGGTTATTATAAAAGAACGTTTGGACGTTCCAGAAAAGACTCAGTAGAGGTAGAATCATGGTACGCTTTACGGGAGCTATTGTTAATTCCGTTCGACCATTTCAAGTCGACACGACAAGGAAACGGATTTCGGTATTCGATACTATAAACATAAGGTTTAATAGAGTTCGTAATCATTATAGTTTATAAAAAAGGGACTTTTTGTGAGAATCAACTTCTCTCTTCACTTATGTCCAGATGTCTTCAGTAAAAAGGTTAGAGGTACTTGTCAAGAGAGTGACGAGATAAGGATTCGGATTTCATTACAGCGTATAAGACCCACGATAAAATAAATAAATAAATAACAAACACGTTCTTCATTTCAAGAACGAGGTTCTTAAAGGTCGACAGGTTCGACCTAAATCTGTTCTTTCTCCTTAGTCTCTAGTTTGACGGTTGTAAGAGACCTAGTATCTCTTTCGAACGCTTAAGGTCTTTTTGTAGATGGAGACAAAGTATCTCATGCGGTTTCGGAAACTGACACACGTGGTATTATATGACACCTTTCGGGAATTTTTCTATCCGTACGGTCTGGCAGAATTGACAGAGGACTCTTTGGACATGTATTCAGTTCTTCGTTGTCAATCTTGAGACATATCTTTCTACCTACCCCTTTTTCTTCCTACCTTCCTTCTCTTTCTCTCTTTTTTTTTTCTGGTTTTCTTTCTTTCTTTTTCCTCTCCTTCCCTCCCTGTCTCCTTCCCTTCTTCCCTTTCCTTTGCTTTCTTTCTTTCTCTGCTCCTTCCTTTCTCCTTCCTTCCTTCCTTCCTTTCTTATTTTTCCTTTCGTTTTTTCTTTCGTCTTCTTCTTCTCGTAAAAATCCCTTCAGGGGAAAGGGGGTCTGAATCCTCGACTTACCATCCGTCCCCAACTTAGTTTGAGAAAAAAAAAGGTAAAAGAATACTGGTAGACCCGATAAGACCGAGTCTTTTTTTATGATATATACCTGAATTTTTATAAGAAGAGTCAGACAGAAGTGATTACTACAATAATCACTAAAGGGAGTGTGTAACGAAAGCCAGAATAAAAAGTAAATATCAGACCAACAATTGAAAAACGGGGAAAAATATAGAAACACGTATAAAATTTCCTTTAAATAACTTCCGCATAACTTTCAATAATCACAAGAAATTAATTTTTTTGGATCTAAATAAAGGGTTATAAAACCCCCGACGTCAGGGGGGGAAATAATGACCACATTTATCCCTTAACGTATACACCAAACGAATGAACCTTTGTCTTGATTGGATAACCTTTATTCCTCCATAACCAAGTCTATCTGACACCCACCGACATTAGTTGGGAGAACTAACAGTCAGACTAAACCTTGGAATTTCCCTTTCTGAGCAAGCCCCTCCGCCCTACCTTCGGGGTCACGACACTAAAAGGGAAAGAGAGAGGTTGCACACAAGGTCCGTACCATCCCTCTAAGAGAGACAAGGGACCCGGAAGAGAAGGTGGTCCTCTGTCATAGTGTGACATACAGTCCCTTCTAAATATCGGACAACTTAAGTGGTCAAACAAACAAAAAAGAAGAGGTTCTCACTTACACTTGTCATTTCTTGTGTTCGGGTGTTTTTCTGTATTAAGAAAAACAGTCCATACGGTAAAGCTAAGTTATGTAAGTGTTTGTTCTTTTGACATCACAGGATGTCTCAGCGTCAGCATGGTCGAGAGTGGGAAGTGCGGGGAGGAGGGTAGAACGGTCTCTTTATTTTCCTTTTTATCAGTGACCCAGTATAACTTTAAAGTGGTGTTACCCTCTGTGTAATCGACTCTTCGATTTAGAGAGTGTTTTAGGTTGTGACAGTAATTGACTAAGTATCAAAATAAAGTCATAGTCCAAGAAAAAAACGTCCAACCCCCCTTTTTTCGACTTGATCGTAAAAACATTAAGTGCGAAAGAAAAATTAAACAAATATAAATGTTGAGTATTGTTTACCACTAAAGTCATCTACTTCTTTCTTTTATATTTAATACTACTAATGAAAAGAGGTCGTCTACGGATCTTTTTAGTGAATAAGTAGTCCCCCTCTCCACGTAAATAACGGAGGAAGAAGACTGAAAAAAGATTGATGAAGATATTATCGACAAACCCACGCATAAAGGGGGAGTAACCATCACGTCCTTTATCCTACCATTGTAAGTATCCCTTTCTTACCGTGTTATTTACCGAAAATATCTCTTTCTTGACGTGCTAGACAGGTTACAACCTTTTTACAGAAGAGATGTTTTCAGCAAGTCAAAGACACGTATTCTAAAATACCACTGTATCAATTTTAATTTAAAATCTTTGGTATCAATTTTAATTTTAAATCTTTAGTATCGATTTTAAAAATAAAAATAAAAATAAAAATGAAATAAAATGAAATGTTATGACATAACCAAAACGGTATGTAACTGGACTTAGGTGGTGCCCACATGTACACAAGGGTTTGTACTTGGGGGGAGGGTGGAGGGAGGAGTATTGTAGAGAGACCCAGTAATGGTACGTGGTCGGGGTTCGTACGACATAGGACGCAACCTGCATCTGACCGCTAAGCTAATAATGCACTATCATATGTACAATGTTACGGTAAGAGGGTTTAGTAGGGTGGGAGAGGGTTTTAATTTTAAATCTTTAGTATTTTATTTATATAAAACCTAAAAAAAAAGGAATTACAAAGGATCCTATTTCTGTCCTCCAGTTGACAGTTGATAATAAGTAACACTTCTGACTGGAACCTTGTAAGTGTCTTTATAATGTATGATTACTATTTCTTCCCTTTCCTCTTTGTCTTCTTCTTGGACGTTTCTTTCCTTTGACTGTTTTTTAAAGACTATAAATTTATTCATAAATATTTCGAGTATCATATCCTATCCCGTGTCTCATTTGTTAGAAATCCACACACAATTTATGTATACACTTTTGAGAGGGGAGAGGGAGACTTGACTCATGAATGGTTTAATTTAATTTATCGTTTTACCTTAACTATCACCCTCTCGACACGAGGGGAAGTTAGAGTCTGTCGCTATAGTAATCGTGTTACCTTTCTCAAAGATTAAACAAAGGGAAAAGTAAAGCAGAACCGTCGAAGGCGACTACTACTACTTAGTAAACTCGTAGACAAAGGAAAAACCGGGGAGTAACGTACGACTGTGACCGTGTAGAACAACGACGGAAAAAAGAGACCATCGTTTCTCACTACGGGACCCACAAACATCTCAACAAAGTCAAAGCTTTATGGTTTATCCTATTACTCTGGGGTTCTCAGTGACTACCTCTCCTCTCAGCTAGTCTACCCCCCTACCGAAACAGAGGCCACCAAGGGGCATCAATTTTTGGACGAATTTACGAGTAAGGAACTATTCAGAATAAAGGGACCCAAATTTAATACTTACTCGTTCAAACCGTGAAACATTTCCAAATGATTTTCCGTTCGCTATTCAAATGCCACCCTCTTTGATTGAACTAAAGACATTTACCTCTGACTGATTGTTATCCCGAGACCATTTTACTGTTCTTAGATTCTCTTTGCACGTCGAAACGGTCTCATCTTTTTTGTCAGTTCTATAACTGTACGTTAATCCAGAGAAAGGACGGTGATTTTAACCCACGGAAAAGTTTTGAGATCTGGTACCGTATTCACCGATTTATGGGACATATCGACAGTTAGACAGTATAATCTCAGAAGTAAGTCTCGAAACATACGAGTCAATTAAGACTTCTTAAGAACAAGGTTATGTAATTCCACTTTTGACACGTAAGGATTACAGACTTTTAAGTGGGTGAAGGAATAACACGTGTCAACAAAAACCTATGGATAGCTACAATGGATAGCTAAAAGTCGGGAATATATGTGTAATCTATACTATCGATCAAAATTGACCCTAATCGGACCCCGAAGGGACCATCGAGTCGACCATTTCTTAGACGGACGTTCTCTGGGACCAAACTAAGGACCCAGCCCCTCTAGGGGACCTCTTCCCTATCCGATGGGTGAGGTCATAAGAATCCGAAGGGAGTGCCGAGTCTACCATTTTTTAGGTGGATGTTACTCGTTCTGGACCCAAACTAGGGACTCAACCCTTCTAGGGGACCTCCTCCCGGACGTTGGGTCAGGTCATAAGAACGGACTTCTTAGGGTACCTGTCTCCTCGGACCACCCGATGGTAGGTACCCCAGTGTGTCTCAGTCTGTACTGACTCGTTTATTGGTATCGTGTGTCGTATGTGTCAGGACCCTATGTGTCATTTCCTAATCGAGTCTTCCACCTATAACCTGTCCGTAAACGTCGTTTACACCGTATCCTAGAACCATTCTCTATTACACTAAATTACAAATATAGGTTGCAAATAGTGAAAGTTAATACACTGAGGTCGACGACAAATTGGAGGGCTCGGAGTCACTAGAGTTGTGTAAAATACTATATCGAGACCCACAGTATTCTACATTATCGGGGGGAGAGTCCTAATGGTAGTCCTAGTTTATTCTACTATTATTTACACCTTCGTTTACTTAAAGTTGCCCTTCATCATTGTTTATAATCAGAAAGACTCCATAATTAAATCAGTTGTATATAAACACAGATGGTCCACAGTCGAAAACATTATTCTCGATCTTCATGTTTCGATTCTGAGGTACAGACGGAAGTTTCTATTTTTGTTTTAATAATCATTTCATGAGGTTTTAAGTTTCGATCAGGATCTTTGCAGTGAAGTTCCACAGTATTTCTCACTCTTCTCATTGTGTTATACAAATTAGGGAGGAAAGTAGAGAAATGTCAAGCCTTCCTCATTCACAAGTTTTCCTCACGGATGAAGAAGGATTCCATAGTCAAAAGGGGTAGAAAAAAAAAGTAAAGATACACGACTGGAGTAGTCATATCTGTAACAAGGGTAACAACGACACTTCGCTCTATTCCGGTTATTCTGAAACGAGTGACAGAAGACTTTGTAGTTGGTGCTGATTGAAATCTTAACAGTCTACGTAGAGAGGAGACGAGTTTGGAGACCACTGACGGGTGACATGAATCTCGTTTTCGGTGGCCTGAGTGACGCTGGGGCAGAGTCCAGAGTCGAGGTTGGAGGGATGGGACACGGGGTACGGGGTCTGTGTCACGGGGCGGGGTGGGGTGAGGGGGTAGAATGTTCCGACGAGCCTAGGAGGCGGACAGTCCTTACGGTAGAGACTTCGTAGGTGTTCCAAGAGCAGGAGTGAAAGGGGTCCATAGAAGTTTGTCGGGCAAGAGTCTCTCCAGGAGGTACGGGGAGTAAATTTAATCGTGTCATGAAAGAGGTCCCGTAGTGTCCACCACGATCACAATTTCTTGGGTGGACGGTTACGTCCTCTGTCTCTGTGTCCAAGCTAGTGACCCAACCCTTCTAGGGGACCTATATTCCCGAACCGTTGGGTGAGGTCACAAGAACAGACCTCTTAGGATACCTGTCTCCTTGGACCGTCCGATGTCAGGTACTCAGCGTTTCTCAGACTACACTGACTCCCCTGAATCGTGTGTGGTGTCCGTGAAAGAGGGGGAAACTTGAGAAAAGAGAATATAGTTAGTGACTATAAAATAAAGTACTGATAAAAAAATTACAACAGAGAAGGTACGTTACGGGGTGGATATTGAATGGTAATGGTGAGTACGACGCAAACCCCTAC
The DNA here is from genome assembly GCA_006410555.1 of Capra ibex. Lineage (NCBI taxonomy): Eukaryota > Metazoa > Chordata > Mammalia > Artiodactyla > Bovidae > Capra > Capra ibex. The sequence goes on from SJYO01033645.1 coordinate 9,669,022, forward strand.
TCCCAGTGTCTTCAGTCAATAGGTAGTGGAAACCTATTCATCACGACCCTTTAATAGAGACTTTTTATTAGATCGGAAGAATAAAACTGATGTCAAAACATTAACTATCTTTTTTTTTTCTCTCACTGAAACTTACGTAAAACATCAAAAGATCTACTACATTCCTGAAAACACGAGGACCTAGGGTCGGAAATAAAGTTACAGTAGAAGGGTAAACATTAGACATCTTCCATGAAGGAGGACATCAGTTCTCGAAGATCAGATGAAAAAAATTTTGTCCTTCCTTTTTCTTGTTTATAAATAATGTAAGGTTGATTGTCAATCTATGGATTGAATGTATAAGAGTATTTTAAACGTTAATGACAAAACCAAATCAACGATTCAGTACTGGTTGAGAACACTGGGATACCTGACTTCGAACGGTCCAAGGAGAAAGGTACCCTAAAGGGTTCCTTCCTACGACCTCACCCAACGGTAAAGGAGGAGGTCCCCTGGAAGGGTTGGGTCCTTAGCTTGGACGCAGAGAACGTAACGTTCGTCTAAGTAATTACGACTCGATCGGTCCTTTGGGGTTTAAGTGTTATCAGGTTCCAATAACCATTTTAATACAGTCAAAATACTTACTCCTTTGACTCCAAGTTTATGTGGATCATTCAACATGTTTACAACCCATTTGTAAATCTTAGGTGAACACACACTGAGGTTTTTTATACTGAAAACTTTAATAAGAAGTAAAAGAGGGAAGAGGTACGAAGTCTTAGTAGTGTGTCAAGACCTTTCGGAGTTTATTTAATAATTTTACGATCCGAACTTCAACCGTGAGATCATAGGGGACAAATTTGTGACTTGAACTCGTTAAGACCTGTGATTACCCTGACTCCGGAAGGACGAAATTTATTGGGACGTAGTTTCTTTGGACCGCTCTTCTCCTCTAGTACGAAATAAAGGGTACTATCCTAATACAAATATAAATTACAACTACGTAGTCAATTCACGAGTGAAACTTTTAGTTATATTGTGACACACGAACCGACCGAGTTATGGGGAGTCAGTTGTAATTATTTTGTGTGGTTGTTTTGTTACGTGACACAGAAAATTAAAGAAAGACAGGGACCTAGGGGTCCCGAAAATGTTGTTAATTAGTTAGTCTGAATAGGGAAGATGTGTCTTCGTTCGTAAATCAAGTAAATTATTCAACCATTTGACTCCACTAACCCGTTTACTTTTCTAAGTGGGTACACGGAGACCGGGGGCGTCCTTTTTAGTTATCGAGAGTCACTTACGATTATAACGAGTATGTCCCTTGTCTTCAGTCGAGATCGTCCTCTCGAGAAAAGATAAGAAGGGAAATTCTATCTAGTACTATCGTCTCTGTTACTTGTATTTCCTTCTGGTATCCAGTCATTCGTACACGAAATTAATTGTCAGAAGACGATAGGGTTGTCTTTTGTTCGAAGTCGATGACGTCAGTGTTGTTGTCTTCCGAGTTGTATCTCGAGGGAACTTGTGGTTGGTCTTAACCCAAAGAGAGATTCTGTTCACCTCCAGTCGTGTTAATAAGTCGTGCCAATGAAACAGACAAAAGAGGTACTTCAGATTTAATCTCGTCATCTTAGGGTTAGAAAAACCGTAGTCCCTGGTCAAGACACCTTCTGTTAAAAAGTTATCTACCCTCCATCCTCCCCCCACCAAAGCTCTATAAAGTTCACGTAATGTTAATAACACGTGAAATAAAGATAATAATAAATAATGGAAAGTTGAGGTAAGTCTAGTAATCCGTAATCTATGGTCGTCAACCCCTGGGGACCTATCTCTTATTACCGACTCTTTACCCGTTACCTACTCCACGAAACGTGACACATAGCACACCCACTAAGTCTCGGACAGGACAATCAGTGGTACGAAGGACCCAATCCTGGGATGACTAAAATTTGACGTAGTGGATGACTATTGTCCAATCTCGTCTCTGAATGTACCATCGAGTCTATCATTTGTTAGATGAGTGGTCCGTCCTCTGGACCCAAGTTAGGGACTCAACCCTTCTAGGGAACCTTTCCCCTTACACATGGGTGAGGTTATAAGAACGGAACCTTTACGTACCTGTCTCCTCGGACCGTTCGATGTCAGACACCCCAGTGTTTCTCAGTCTGTGTTGATTCGTTGATTGTAAAAGTGAAAAAGTCTCGTCTCTGTTATCGTTTCGGATCTCCTTGTGCTGGAGAAATTTACTTCTATAACTGGTAGTCTCCGGATCAAATCTTTAAAAAGAAAAATTAGGTACCTAGAATTTTCAATTCTTTAAAACATAGTTACGGATTGTGAAGTTGTAAGTCTTTTGATTCTAGTACCGTAGACCAGGGTAGTGAAGTACCCTTTATCTACCCCTTTGTCACCTTTGTCACCGTCTGAAATCAAAAAACCCGAGGTTTTAGTGACGTCTACCACTAACGTCGGTACTTTAATTTTCTGCGAATGAGGAACCTTCTTTTCAATACTGGTTGGATCTGTCGTATAATTTTTCGTCTCTGTAATAAAGCGGTTGTTTCCAGACAGATCAGTTCCGATACCAAAAAGGTCCCCAGTTCATACCTACACTCTCAACCTGACACTTCTTTCGACTCACGGTTTCTTAACTACGAAAACTTGACACCACAACCTCTTTTGAGAACTCGCAGGGAACCTGACGTTCCTCTAGGTTGGTTAGGTAGGATTTCCTTTAGTCAGGACTCGCAAGTAACCTTCCTGACTACGACTTCGACTTTAAGGTTAGGAAACCGGTGGACTACGTTTCTTGACTGAGTAAACTTTTCTGGTATTAATACCCTTTCTAACTTCCGTCCTCCTCTTCCCCTACTGTCTGTCAACCTACCGTAGTGGCTGAGTTACCTGTACTTAAACTCATTTGAGGCCCTCAACCACTACCTGTCCCTCCGGTCCGAACGACGTCAGGTACTCCAGCGTTTATCAGTCTGTACTTCTCAGTCTGTACTTGCTCACTGACTTGACTTGACTTGAATCATCCTTGAGAACTTCTTTATCATTAAAATAGAAAATAATAAGAACTTAATGTCATGGAGATACTTCTCAGTAAAATGGAAAATATAAGTATAATAGGACGTTTGTAAATGACTTATAAATGATTTACGAACTACGATGTGTTTGTGGTAAATTAGGGATATGGTTGAGACAAACCATTTAAGAAAATAGAAGTAAAACGTCCATCCCTTTGACCCCGAAGGTATCTCGTTCCTTACACGACTTATAGTGTATCAGTCATTCACTGTCTAGTCTATGCATTTAGATCTGTACTCCTAAGATTTTAGGAGTGGTCTTGAGACGTGGTCAATTTTAAAGACCTAACGTTCGTTGTCTTTGACCGATACCAAGTATATTCGTCTTTGAATAGAAGACCAACTAGACCTCTTCTGAGATTTCCTTCCGAACTCTTGGTCTCCTTCGGACCCGTAAGTTCAACGTCTTTAAGAACCCGTCATAGATACCAAAGATGGTAACGACACTTTAATAGGGTTTATAAAAGTCAGGAAACCAAAAACGTTTGTTCAAAGTCTCTTTCTCGACGGTTAAGGGACTCGAACCCGATGGAAGGGTGTAGAATTCAATAACTACCCGTCGTACGGCATGGACTACCAGGAAGGTTTGACTTAGGTTACCATCCTACGTTCACTGTCCGTTTCGTTTATCATACAACAGTGATTTTCTTCTCTCTTACCTATCAAAGTAACATATCGTTTGTTGTTTACCGGTAATTAAAAAAACAACAAGAAAAACCTTTTTTAGTCGTCTGAGTGCCTATGCCTCTCATCTGATCACAAATGGTCACCTCTCTCCCCTTCCATCCCCCATTAAATCCCCATCCCCTCACTCTTCGTGTTTCATAATCCATATTTTATTCTGTGTTTCTATATAACAATTTGTACCGTTTATATCGGTTATAAAATATTATTTGACATTTACCTCATATTAAAATGTTTAACCTTTAGTGAGATAATATACGGACATTGAATATATTATAACATGTTGTTGATGGAAGGTTAATTTTTTTGAAACAGTTTTCTACACAGAAAATTTCTATTGTTTTAATATAAAACACTCTCATTCTTCTATGTCTAAAATGAATCTTGTTTTTTCTACACCCTATAAAATAAGTATTCAGAAACAAGGCACAACTAAATGCTTGTGGAGAGTTCCGGCCGGAAGGACGGTGTCAAACCTGAAAGAAGAAATAAATTACAACAGAAAGACGGAATATCAAACACGAACCTACTGTAACATCCCAACTGATAGTATTATTTTATAGGTTCAACGAGAAATCAATGGGGAAATTGACTTTTTTTTTTTTCCTAAAAAAAAGTGATTAATTAATAACTACTAGATGATCCACGACTCGTCGCATGAAACAACACTTATGTAAATTAACGATACGAAATTTTCAAACAAAAGATCTCTGTAACTGATTCTTTTGGGATTCGTTTATACATCAAAATTTAAATTAATAATTTAACTGATATGGTCCAGTCTCGATTTAATTATAATAATCCCGTATAGTAAGATAACGGTACATCAAACTTATAATACTAAAAAAAGAAGGAAAGTCAATTTTTAAAGGTACAGAAATTATCGGACGACTGTGATTAAAAATTGGCAACCTCGTCTAATATATTTATACAGTAAGTAGGTCTATTTCTATAAAACTGTCCTTTCTGATAGTCGTTCAACATCCAAGGAGGTCTCAGTATCAAATATTTTTGTATTTGTAAATTCGTTCACTTCACATTGTAATTTAACAAAGGATTTGATTTGGTAACCGTAAATTAGGTTCAGGTCACGGATTTTACATAATGGTAGAACGTACTTTACAAAACAGTTTGAAAACTGATCTACTGGACAACTTCCGGGGCTTTACGATTTTAGTAAGATGTTTAACCTTTTAGTTCTATAACTTAGTCAACTGGAAATTATAGGGAGGTTCAAAGTCTTAAGATACAAAGTAATAGCAATAAATACATTATCATTGAATCGTTTGATTTAAGGTGACTCTGGTATGCATGCCATGTTCTTTTGCGGAATTAGAATGTTCGGTTCGGTTATCTTACCTTCTCGTTACATTTATTCAATAAATTAGATAGAGAAGTAAATCGTTAATAAAGAATTCAGGACCTTCAAACGTATCAAAGAATCCTGTGTCTCGGAATACGGAATGTGTACTATGGCTCTTTCCTAGGAAAGTTCCCTTACTTTGATAAGTAATCAGGTATAGGTTTATGGTCCATAGTCCTCTGTAAACATAAAGTGAATCTACACTTATAGGTCAGATTTCTATGAACGAAAGATAAACAAGTCCACTAGAACTACTTACAACGATTAACAAAATACCGACAATAGACGTCTCTAACGGGTTAGTCAGAAGTATTTACGGAATCCCTACTGTCAGGGAAGAAAAGAAATTTTCCTGTGATATTTTACCTTCCTAGTCTGATATATAAAAAAATACAAGAACTGAACTCTGACTATTGATCACCCCATCCTTATAGTTATATTAAATACTGAAGTTTCTTCTTAATCTTAAAGAAGATCATTTCTACCGTTGAACAGAAATTTTTCTTTATTACTCTCATCTCTTTGAAAAGAAGAAATTCTTATCCTAGAAATCGGTATCATAGGTTATAAAAAACGTCAAAGAGATTATGTTAGATCATTCTATCTAAAAAGAAGGAGGATCTCAAATCTTACTTTGGAACAGGGATTCATGTCATAAGAAAAGAGGAACTTTTTTACTAATGTTTAGGGTAAAGATTGACGAACCAATCAGAATTATTAATGTATAATCGATTCCATAATTATGTACTTATCAGATGTTTTATTCTTTGAGATGAATAGTAGTCCAGATACGTGGGTTACGAATACAACTATAGTCTTGGTTCCTACCTTGGGACCCCAGGACCTAAGATCGGTAAGAGAAGAACAATTTTGTAGAACCGAGACTACAATCACATTCTACAACCCGTCTACAATAGTTTATACGAAGTTACTCTCCCCTAGTATTTCGAGAATTCAGTAAATAGGAAGATTTACAGTTCATTGATTTAACTATAAGGGTAGACGACTTTTGGAATGACCCCTCTTGCCTTTTACTCCTTACCTTTAAGATTAAAAGAAAGTCTTACTGAAGTCACACAATAGTACGGTCCCTGTAGATAAAAACTACAAAGCTCAAATCTTTTCTCTCCACCTATTGAAATCACCGAGAAAATTTAAAATAAAGAAACTTTACGGTTTATTAATACACGTAAGAGATGTGGGTACTAACTTTCGTTGCCCCAACAAGAGATTTCTTTTTTCACTATTTTACAATCCAATTTTTACCGTCGGCTAGACGGTAACAACATTTAAGAAATGTATGCACGGAAAGACAGAAAAAGTACTAGTGTCGACTTCTGACAAAAAGGAACGGAGACGGGAGGGATGGTCGTACTGGAGTTAAAAGTAGGGACCTACACTCAAGATGTGAGATAATTGGTAAGAGGTTCAAATACGTTGTTTATCAAATCTTAACATCTGCACAGGTCGTAAAATACCGATGTATAAATGTATAACGCATAGGACGTTTATTGTACGTTATACATTCGTCATTTACAAACGTGTAAATACATAACGTAAATTGACGTTTAATATATAACGTACAAATGTCGTAATTTTCTTTTCTTTGACTTAGAGACTCTGGTGATAACGACCAGAGATTCTTTCATGAATAACGACGACGACGGAAGTGAATAACGATTATATGTAATTAACGATATTCGGTTTGTGATGAAACTTACTAATTCAACACATAATTTTGAAGAATAGGGGATTCTACTACGCCATCGATCGATCATAAAAATAAGGGTAAAGTGTCTTCTCCTTTTGCTCTGCACCTCGTCAATTCTTTTGAGCTGTTCTTGTCTTGAGAAGTCGTCCTCTCGTCCTTAATGTCGAGCTTGGAGGACCGAGATTCAAAAGTATAACCAAAGGACAACGAATGATGTTGCTTTATACTCTTAAATCATCTAATTTGTCACGATTGCATAATAGAGTGTGAAGACCTTCAGTCTTTAGACTTTACTCAGAGTGACACTCTGGGTGTGACCCGACTCTAGTACCACAATAGTCAGTCGTAAAGAGTTCCGAGTTTACAGAAAAGTTCCGAGATTTTCCATTAGGTAAGAGAAAGGTCGAAGGTCTCCGATAAACCCCGAAGGGTCTTCATCACCGGTCTCTTCCGTTGCCGTAGGCTGAGGTCATGAGAACGGACCTTTTAGGGTACCCTCCTCCTCGGACCATCCGACGTCAGGTACCCCAGCGCTTCTCAGCCTGTGTTGACTCGTTGAAGTGAAAGTGAAAAGTGAGAGTACGNTCTTTAGACTTTACTCAGAGTGACACTCTGGGTGTGACCCGACTCTAGTACCACAATAGTCAGTCGCAAAGAGTTCCGAGTTTACAGAAAAGTTCCGAGATTTTCCATTAGGTAAGAGAAAGGTCGAAGGTCTCCGATAAACCCCGAAGGGTCTTCATCACCGGTCTCTTCCGTTGCCGTAGGGTGAGGTCATGAGAACGGACCTTTTAGGGTACCCGCCTCCTCGGACCATCCGACGTCAGGTACCCCAGCGCTTCTCAGCCTGTGTTGACTCGTTGAAGTGAAAGTGAAAAGTGAAAGTGCGTAACCTCTTCCGTTACCGTGGGGTGAGGTCACAAGAACGGACCTCTTAGGGTCCCTGCCCCCTCGGACCACCCGACGGCAGAGACCCCAGCGTGTCTCAGCCTGTGCTGACTTCGCTGAATCGTCGTCGTCTTCATCACCGGGAAGACCCTTTCTTGGTCGGATGGTCACGTCCTCTGAGTTTCTGTGTCTAAGTCAGGGACCCAACCCTTCTAGGGGACCTCCTCCCGTACCGTTGGGTGAGACCATAAGAACGGACCTCTCAGGGTGTCTGTCTCCTCGGACCGTCCGACGATAGGTGTCCCACCGTATCTCAGCCTGTGCTGACTTCACTGAATCGTCGTCGTCGTCTTCCGTAAAAGAAAGGGACTGACAACCAGACGAGGCAGGAAAGGTCGGTAACTGTCGTTACAGTTCGACTCAAAAAGAATATGTCGGTAGAGAGACCAATAGAGAAGAATCAGGGAGAATGTGAAATTCCTAAGAATACTAAGATAACTCCCGAAAGGTCCACCGTGCTCACCATTTCTTGGGAGTACGGTTACGTCTTCTGTATTCTTTACGTCCAAGTTAGGGACCCAACCCTTCTAGGGGACCTCCTCTCGTATCGTTGGGTGAGGTCGTAAGAACGGACCCCTTAGAGCACCCGTCCCCTCGGACTGTCGGATGTCAAGTATCCTAGTGTCTCATACTGATTTCGCTGAATCGTATCACATCGTACTAATATAACCCAAGTGTGTATATTTCACTTTCACAAACAGCGAGTCAACACAGGTCGGGAAACGCTAGGGTACCTACCATCGAGAGGTCCGAAGAGACAGGCACCGTAAGAGGTCCGTTCTTATGACCTCACCCAACGGGAAGGGAAGAGGTCCCCTGGAAGGACTAGGTCTCTAGTTTGGCCAAGAGGACGCGAAGTCCGTCTGAGAACTGACACACTCGGTGATCCCTTCGAGAGTGTGCAGATTGGATCCTATGAGACGGATAAGATTTCGGTCGAATAATCTTGGAAGTAAGGGGAAACAGTACGTCGTATTACATAAGTGACCAGGTTCCTAGTCTGCACCTGCATAAACCCTCATGGTAATGAGACGGAAGTCGTCACGATGCCTGACTTCTAAACACAGGAGAGTTTTAAGTACACGACTTTGGACAAGGGTTTACACTCTCATAAACCTCCACCATGAAAACCCTCTACTGTTCCAGTGTTCGCAACACTTAACCACGGGTACATTTTCTCACGAGGGAACGACAAAGACGGTACACTCTTGTACTCCTTATCTCCCGACGGTACTTGGTCTTTCTCCCAAGAGTAGTTTGTGACATAGATGTCGTTAGACTGGAACTTGAATCGGAGGTCTTAACACTGTTACAGATGACAAGTATTTGGTGAGTGAGATACCACAAGACAATATCGTCGGTCTTACCCGTTTCTGTGTGTCGAAAATGGTGATATGGTGTGACGGAATTAGGAATTATTATAATTGATGAACAATATCTGCTTCAATTCAAAATAATGTATGTAATGGGAACCAGAAGCGACTTTCGTCTGTCGGAAGAATAGATAATTGTCTAATTTTTTTTTTTTTTTCTGAGTCTGTCAACTCAGGAAACCCATATCATTTATACTCTACACTCCATCCCAAACTTAGGTCTAGACAGACGAGGTTCCGAGAACAAGAAACAAGATAATATAAAACTTATTACACAGACAAGGACATAATCCTAAAAATCTGTTATTTAAATAACAGGAAAATTTTTCATATTAATAAGAGTCAGAAAGATTTTACGCTCTCGGATAAGGAACGAAACCATTCGTAGTCAAGTCAGTGAGTCAACACAGACTGAGAAACGTTGGGGTACCTGGTGTCGTGCGGTCCGGAGGGACAGGTAGTGGTTGAGGGCCTGAAGTGAGTCTGAGTGCAGATAGCTCAGTCACTACGGTAGGTCGGTAGAGTAGGACCCAGCAGGGATAGAGGAGGACGGGGGTTAGGGAGGGTCGTAGTCTCAGAAAAGGTTACTCAGTTGAGAAACGTACTCCACCGGTTTCATGACCTCAAAGTCGAAGTCGTAGTAAGGAAGGTTTCTTTAGGGTCCCGACTAGAGGAAGTCTTACCTGACCAACCTAGAGGAACGTCAGGTTCCCTGAGAGTTCTCAGAAGAGGTTGTGGTGTCAAATTTCCGTAGTTAAGAAACCGTGAGTCGAAAGAAGTGTCAGGTTGAGAGTGTAGGTATGTACTGGTGTCCTTTTTGGTCTCGGAACCGATCTGCCTGACGTATGAACAGACTTTAGCGGTACCATACGAGATCACGTTACGGGTCGTATATTTTCTGGAATCTATTCTAACCTAAAAAAGGGGTTTATTCTGTCCTTTGATGGGACACCATAGTTCTGGTGACAGTTCCAAGTACTCCTAGTATCTGTCATTGTACCTTGGTCGAGACTTTCCAGTTTAGAGAATACGGTACGGACAGGACCACATAGAAAATGTCCAGAACACAGAGGGGTAGACATTTTACCCTTACTTTTGTACAGAGTTTCCCAACACTCTTAATACCTAGTGTTGAAATTTCTTTTGACGGACTACCTCTCAACTGAGAATGACATACACACACACGAGTCAGCATAGACTAATAAACACTGGGGTACCTGCCATCGGGTGGTCCGAGGAGGTAGGCACCTCAAAGGGCCCGTTCTTATGACCTCACCGAACGGTAAGGGAAGAGATCCCCTCAGAAGGGTTGGGTCCCAATCTTGGTACAGAGGACACAGAGGACGTAACCGTCCGTCTAAGAAATGGTGAATCGTTGGTCCCTTCGGTGTAAGTAAAAGAACGACGGGGAGTTTATGTGTCCGGTGGAGACAGAGTCCCGGAAACGTGAACGAAGAGGTAGACGGATGTCACTAGAAGAGGCATATAGAAGTGTCGATCCAGGAAGTGGAGAAGGACAAACAACGAGTTTATAATGTAACGATTCCTCGGGAGTGGGATAAATTTAGATATAAAGGGTCTTACGATAGAAGAAGGACGAAAGATGGGGGTATGATGAAGTACATAATAGTTGAGAATCTATCGTTACAATCCTCTAAATTACAATATATGCTCGATCTTCTTTTCTTTTTTTTTAATTTGATGTTGTACAGGAACTGATATTTTAAGTAGCACTAAAGTCTCTATTAATTTTATACGTCTTAACATAAAACAATTAGGACTTTACGTGTAACAAAACGACAAAATTATAGAGATAAATAAAACGAATACCATATAGAAGAAGGTGATACTCAATTCAAGTAACTAAACCATATACCTAAAGAAATACCAAAATACGACAACAAAGGGGTTCCTATATTTAGTCACATACCTTGTATCAATTACGAATTATTTATAAACAACTCTTTACTTACGGTGACTAAGGGTCCCAGTAATCAGTATTGAAACGGGAGATTTATAAGGGACATATCTCAATTTACTATATTATCCTAAAATACATTATAAATTTTTGAGTAGTAAAAGAGTTTCACTGAGTTGGAAACAACAGAGAAAACAAATAATAAGGATACCTATTGTACTACATCTCTTCCTTTCACGGAATTGGTTCTGTGCCGATACCGGTTTGTTCCTAAGTCTCAGTCAGAAAAGAAAGGACATCATTTTTTACGACGTTTAAGGACACCTGACTTTCATGACCCTCGTCTGACAACCACTTAACTATCGACGTAACTTAGTCGACCCGGTCAGACGGTCTCACCCACCTTTGGTTACCTAATTCTCTGTACAAACTGACACTAGTCAACAATATTTTCACAAATGGGAACATGAATCGTACAGTGTATTTTGAGCGGTCTCTTATCTACGTTATACCACCGGTATTTTTAGTAGTGTACCCGGTGCCCTTTTTTTTTTTTCAGTTTCGGACGATTACACTTTATCCAACGGTCTTCTACCCTTTGAATTTTTGAATTTTTTATTTATCTACTTATCTATTGTATATAGGGATATAATGATATAAATTTTGTTTATATGTACTTAGAAATAATACCATATATTTTATATGTAAGATATTATTCTATTAAAAATATGAATTTATTAAGATTTTTTTTCTCAGTATTTTAAAAAATTTATCTTACCAGAGATATTAGAAAATATAGTGGGGTAAATAAGTAGTTATTGTGATTAGTAATTGTTAGTTAATAATATAAAAATTTGTGTATAAGAATTGAGTTTATGTATGTCACAATATCAACAAAACACAACTTGTTTTTACTATCGTATGTATCTAAAAGTATTTGACAAAATAAATGAGTTTAATTAGAATAAGGTACTCTTGTACATATTTAATATGAAGAAAAATTTTCGGTATCGAATAATTTCAAATATTCGATATCGAATAATATCAAAGGCAAAAGACCTCATGTCACGAACACGCACACCTCTCCGTTACCGTGGGGTGAGGTCATGAGAACGGACCTTTTACGGTACCTGCCTCCTCGGACCATCCGACGTCAGGTACCCCAACGTTTCTCAGCCTATACTGACTCGTTGCAGTGAAAGTGAAAAGTGAAAGTACGTAACCTCTTCCTTTACCGTTGGTGAGGTCATGAGAACGGACCTCTTAGGGTCCCTGCCCGCTCGGACCACCCGACGCCAGATACCCCAGTGTGTCTCAACTTGTGCTGACTTCGTCGAAGCGTCGTCGTCGTCGAATAATTTATCATATTTATATAACATTAATTAGTCCGATGACATAAAGTACATACACACAAAAAGAGTGACACACATTATATATTGATAAGATATTTATAAACAATTTACATGTGAGAAACAAAGGGAGAAGAAAAAAGGGTAGGAGGGGTTTTCCTTTCAGTGGAAACAGCTACATACAGACTGAACTTTCGTTCAAACGAATGAAAGAATTTGATAGTAAAGATATGAATAGACAAACAAAAATGTGAATATTTCGGATAAAGTTTTGAGTTTATTATTTTACAATTCGAACCCTTTGAACCTTTACAATAGCTCAGATTGAAGGGTGAAGTGTCTAGGGATATCGAAAGAATATTGGAAGAAAGAAATGGACTTTTACTGGAAACCCGGGAAGTAGACTTTGGAGAAATGGTAAATGTTGAGTTGAACACTGTGGCGGAGGTTCTTCGAAAGAGACTAACGGGAGTTGCTTAATTCTACAGGAAGACCGCGAATTTCTTGTGGGACACGAAAGTCACTCGTTATGTAAAAAGTGAACGATAAAATTAATACCTACACAAAAAGATAAAGGAGACCATCTAAATATTGGAGAGAGTAACCTTCCTTTGGGTAGAAGAAGTAAGTGAAGACACAAAAGTTACGTATTGTACTATATACACAACAACAAATCGAAGATTCAGTACAGACTGAGAAAACAATGGGGGTAATTGACGTCAGGTGGTCCGAGGAGACAGGTACCCTAAGAGGTCCGTTCTTATGACCTCACCCCAACGGTAAAGGAAGAGGTCTCCTAGAAGGACTGGGTCCCTAGTTTGGGTATAGAGGATGTAACGTTCACCTAAGAAATGGTGACTCGGTGTATCCTTCGGGGTTATACTATATGTCTCTTATGATTGTGGAGAAAAAGTCATCTTACTGACTGTTACTTATGTATACGAAGGAAGAAAAAACTGAAGAGGAACCGCTAAATACACACACACTATAAAATTAACTGTTACCTACATAGACCATGTAGTCAAACTCCTCGTCTTACGAACAACCTTCCTACTCTGAATTGAAATCTATTAGAATGGCTATTCATTCACAGACACAACACTTTCTTCTTCCTCACTCCACCGATAGAAAACGTTCCTACCGAACAAACGAAGTCAAATAACTACCTCTCTCTATCGGATCCAAAGTAAGACAAACAAGAGAATTACACTTTGATACATCGAGTATAGACGGATAGAAAGAGATTAACTTCTCAGGAGAATTCCTTTGTGTAGTCATCGACAGTTCCTCCACGGTCTTACTCAGTAACTAAAAGTTAGTCCTATCGGTTAAGGGGTGCGACTATCTAAGTGATTAAAAAGTCCCGGAGAACCTCCAGTGGACGAACAGTGTCTCGCTCCGTAAAACCGACGAGTGAAACTTTACCCCTTACAGAGAAGTGACACTGAGTTCGACTGACGGGGAGGCAGTGGTCCAAAATCGTAGATCCTATTCAGACGTAGAAAGTGAGTTTATTCATGTCCCAATTTTCCATATAGACCTACGAGAGAGGTCTGTTCGGTACCACTATTTGTGCAACAGTACGTTCGTCGACACCAAGATAAATATACCTTTTTACCCTTGGGGAAGAGGGTTTAAAGTCCATCAAGTCGTATTCGGTCTTTCTATTAATAAAGACCTAATACTTTATCGGTTCTTGGACTCTTTGGTAGATTAGGATGAAGTCTCCTTTGACTTCGAGTTCCCCGATTCTTAAGGATGCCAGAGGATCGGTCTTGACTGACTGTGTTCCGAGTGTAGGTGCAGACTACAAGAACAACGAAATGATCTTTGTGTGGTAAAGAAGAAGAAGAGGGAATACCCGACATGATCTCCAGACATACTGACTGACCACCCGTCAGTTCTGTAACTTACCAATCCCTTCGAACACCTTTTTGTATCGGATCCAGAAAGAAAAGGAAAAAAGGATAAAAATCTTCACAATATTATACCGTAAATTCACATTTTTACGACTTCGGTCTGGTGTGTCCAATCTTAGGTCCTAAGTAGAGAATCATCGCTTTCCTTACCTTACACAACTAAAGAAACACGGAGTCACACGACACGTGATTTTACTCAATCGGTATATCAACAACTCTTCAAATTTTCTCAGTTAATTTCGGTTCATGAATCTTGTTACAGGCCGCGTATCGTTCGAGAGTCATTTGTAAAACAACAACAAATCGGCGAATCAGCACAGACTAAGGAAACACTGGGACACCTGACATCGGGTCCCCCGAGGAGACAGGTGCACTAAATTACTCGTTCTTATGACCTCACTCAACGGTAACTTACCCAACGGTAGAGATTTAATTTTTCTACTATCTCTGCTTTCTCAGTTTTATGTCACACATTCGAAACAGCACAAGGACCTAGTTATGTTATTTTTATTTGGTACCTTTATTTATGAACAACTGTTCACCTCTTTAAACCTGTAGTGGACTTTTAGTCTACTACAATCTTTTACGACCTGTTCAAGGAATCAAAACTATTGTGATACCATTAATACATTATTTTACAAAGACACATTTCCACCCCCCCCCCCCACCCTTGTTGTGGAAGACACACAGAGGAAATGTAGGTCATGAACTGAGACTATTTCGCAGACACACGCAAAAGGGGTGTGATTCGTTAAGGTGTTGTGGTCGGCCCGTAGGAGGATAGATTGAGTCAAGCCTGTGATAGATGGACTTTTATCCAGGTCGAGGGTGTCCAATTCCCGAGTCAAGGTGATTGCACGAAGAAGGAGGGGAGGTGGGTGGGGGGTGCCGTGTGTCTGTGTGAAGGTTACGGTCAGTGTTCAAGACCAAAAGAGAACACGGAGACTGACTGACCGATAATTAGTATCTCAGGGTTGGAGAGAGGTCCAAACTAATTAAACGATCTTGCCGACTGTCTAGCGTTCTCGTATAAATGATCTAATGGTCAAATAATATTTCCCTATATTGAGTCCTGTCTTCCTACCTTCTCTATTTCATACACTCTTCGCACTTCGCAGGTATGGGAGAGACCCAAACAGTAAGAGAGTCATAGAGATGTACAAGTAGTTAGGGTCTTCGAAAGTCTCGCAGAAGTAAACCGAGTCTGCCATTTCGCAGACGGGCGTCACGCCTTCTGGGCCCAAGCTAGGGACCTAACCCTTCTAGAGGACCTCTTCCTTTACCGTTGGATAAGATCATGAGAACGGACCTTTTAAGGTGCCTGACTCCTCGGACAATCCGACGTCAGGTACCCCAGTGTTTCTCAGCCTGCGCTGACTCTCTGAGTGAAAGTGAAAAGTACCGTCAGGGTAATGTATCTGTAATAACTACTTTAGTAGTCGATAACCACTAATCAAGTTGGAGGTCAGGGAGAGAGTCCCTCTCGACCTTTCAAGGTTGGAAGACTAGTGTCCCAACCAGAGAGACCGTTCCTTCGGGTAGTCTTAGGGGAGCAATTATTTGAGTCCAAATGTCAACGTTCCCCAAACAACACTTATTGTTCTGTGAAGAAAGGTGACAACACAGAAACTTTGATTCCTCCACCTTGACAAACTCCTGTTTTCTAGTTTATAATACTGTTATATTAGAGTGGAATCCTTTAATATTCTCAAAATTCTCAATATACGGTCTATATGTCTGATTCCGGTTTACGTATAAAGGATAATCTTTAAGATTATAGGGTAAAATAATAATCTTTAAACTTCAATCATCCGTACTTCACAGTCCTACCAACTTAAAAAAAGTGTTCCAGTAGTTTTACACAAATAGACATACACACCCTTTTTCTCTCTCTTTTTCTTTTACAATTGCTAGTAACTGATATCTACCTCTCATATATAAAACACAATATGACAGTTGAAAAGACAGTCTTTACAAACTTTATTTTGGTAAACCCGTTCTGTGTTTAACAACCACAAATTCGTAATACAGTATGCAGATCAAACTGTCTTGTGAGATGATAATTGATATTCGTAAGTTATTTTGACATTTTTGGACACTTTTTGTTTTTCAGTTTTAGCTTTCTGTAGGTTAAACCGATCTTCAAACTTGATCAAGGAAGAATATACATTGAATAAGGGAACCTAGGTAAGTCTCTGAACTTTAAAATAGATTGAGAAGGTCCAGCCAAAACCAGTAACAAAACTTACGAAACTTTAGTAAAACTACAGGAATAACATCATTAATAATCACAGGTAGACCAGAACTTCCCACTTTACAAACGGACGACAAAATTTTTCGGTTTTAATGTAGGTTTAGATCGTTAAAGTAAATAAAATAGAACCTGTAAACACATGTTTCATTGGTTAAACAATCCCATCGATTCTAGGAAACAATCCCCTAAACAAAGTAGACCTATCGAACTAAAATACAGAGGCCTCTCCAATGAACGTTTAAGGAAGACTCTTTTCCTAAACACATTTAAGTGTTTTCTAATACACTATTTGAGTCCCACCACAATTCAGACATACCCGTTACCCTCTGTCTTTGTCTACTCCTTACGGAAATTAATGAGACTTTCCGACTTACACCACAATCGTACCGACGTAAGATCGGGATCTCAACACGGTGAGACCCAGGGAGACACGACTGAAAGTCAGGGGGTCGACACTATGGAAAACTGCGAATGTTTACATCCACAGAGACGAAGTTTCTCCGTACACGGACACGTCTGTCCGTCCGGACCCTGTGTAACTAAATTCACGGGCCGTAGATAATCATCTTAACGTCTACCTCTGTCTTTGTAAAATTAAGTTAATATGGAGTTCTGGATTCCTTCACCGAACATAACTAAGAGGGTCAACCGTGAAATCCGAGGTCATTCACCCCGTTTTTGTTTTGTTTTGATGGAAAAGAGAAGTGACGACCCAACAACCAAAAAAAAAAAAAAAAAAAATTACTAATGACAAGTAAATTACTTACGAACGATACAAATCCGTACAGTGAAAGTAAGGTTGTGATTGTCCGTTATAAAATTATTATTATATCTAGTACTCACACACACGTGAGTCAACACAGACTGAGACACCGGGGTACGTGATATCGGACGGTCCGAGCAGACAGGTACCCCGAAGGGTCCTTCCTTATGACCTCACCCAACGGGAAAGGAAGAGGTCCCCAAGAAGAGTTGAGTTCCTAGTTTGGGTGCAGAGAACGCAGGCGACGTAACCGACCCCCTGAGAAATGATGGTGTGATGGACCCTTCAGCGCTATATTTTTTATGTGACGATCACTATATCTATTGTAATAAGAGTAGAATGTTTACCCTCCTTACTTTCTTCATTAGTTACTTAATTGAGGGAGGAATGAAGTCCTGTCGTTTATATGGTCACTTTCACTTTCACTTCAGCGAGTCAGCACAGGTTGAGAAAAGTTGGGGTACCTGACATCGGGTGGTCCGAGGAGACAGGTACCCTAAAAGGTCCGTTCTAATGACCTCACCTAACGGTAAAGGAAGAGGTCCTCTAGAAGGGTTAGGTCCCTGACTTGGGTGCAGAGGACGCAACATTCGTCTGCGAAATGACAGACTCGGTGTTCTCGTTCGAGGTTAGGGTCCGACTGACTGATGGAGTTCTTTTCCGGAACTCTGTTACCCTTGAAAATTAACATTAAACTGACACAACAAAGTGTTCTGTATCTCATCCATCATATTTGTGAAGTGTCCACTGACTACTGTAATAAGGAGTCTTCATATTATCACTACTGTTCTTCTCCATTTATCTATAACGTTTATTATGAACGTAACTATCGAATGCCACTTGCTACAGCCTAAGTACTAGAGAATTTTTCTTCTAAATCGAAGTCCTGGTCCCTCTTCCGAACTAGTGAGTTCTCGAAAACACATCGTCTCAGAATAATTTCTCATTTTTCCCTGTCTCCTTTCGAAGAGTGTATCTATAGTCTTCCCCCTGCCTCTCAACGGGGGGAAACGATCAGAATCGTTACCTCGATATAGGAAAAAGTTAACCAATAATGTCATTTAGTTTTCTTGCAGAGTTCCAACATTTCCAGAATGGTTTGGGTGAGGGTGTTATATGTAAAATTCTATCGTGTAATCAGTCTTCCAAGAATTCTTCCTCTTTGTATAGGAGATCGTCCTATGTAACAACAATATTATTAGTAACCATGGGTCAAATTCCTTTTTGTATGGGAAGTCGTTCTACTCAATAAAACAACACATTAGTAATCGAAACCCGAATTTCTTTTTTTTTTTCACACTGGTTCTACTTCCTTACATCTTTGTTTCAGGAAAAGAGGAGGAACTCTAGAGGTCTGGAGATAAAGGAGGAGTCCCTGGGACCTGAAGAATAGTGGGATGGATTCTTAATTGAGAGAGTAGTAATCGCATCTGTTGAAATCCTTAATTGCATTAGAAAAACCTTAAATCATAGAACAGAACGTTCTGACAGTGACTTAAGTTCATTTTCATTAAGTCGAATATTTTAGTATTGTAAAATCTGGATTGTCCTGGAACCCTTCTGAGATCGATTCACCAAGTTTTGAGTCATCTCATACTACTAAAGAAAAAAAAATTCAGTTAAGTGGTGAAATCATCCTCAACATGAGAAAAAAAAAAAGAAAGATTTTTTCAACTAAATGTTACAACACAATGAAAGACGACACGTTGTTTCACTTAGTCAATATTCATGCGTATACAGGTAAGATCCTTAATATGAAAATCCACGACACGATACTTTCACGTTTATTCTCCTTGACTGGGTTATTAGATTCTCTAACACCTTCTGAAAGGTCTCCTTCACATTAACTCGACTGTAAGTATTCTTATCATTCACCGTTGATCGGTTTCCTTCTTACCTCTACTCCTTTTCCTAAGACCCGCCTATTTACCTTCCCGGGGTAGTACTCTCTACATGATTTACCGATTTCTCGACAAGTACACTTCGTCTTGTACCCTGGGCTTGTATCTCGGACACTTGGTCCATTTCCTGAAACCGTACGAGTCAGACAGAGAAACGTTCGGACACCTGACATCGGACGGTTCACGGAGACAGGTACTCTAAAGGGTCCGTCCTTATGAACTCACCCAACGGTAAAGGATGAGGTTCCCTATAAGGACTTGAGTGCAGAGGACGCAACCGTCCACCTAAGAAATGGTGACTCGGTGGACCCCTCCGGATTTCGTGAATTACATGTACATACGATGACCGAAGTCAGTACGGGCTGAGAACCGTTATGACACCTGATATTGGTCGGTTCGAGGAGACAGGTACCCTAAGAGGTCCGTTCTTATGACGCCACCCAAAGGTACGGGAGGAGGTCCCCTAGAAGGGCTGGGTCCCTGACTTGGACACAGAGGACACCGAGGACATGGCGTCCGTCTAAGAAATGGTCCCTTCCTTACCACGATTTAGGATTTACGTTATTCTTCTGAAACTTTATAAAGTCACACCTACCCTGTCCCAGATTAAACGTAAAGTTTTAACAGTGAGATCAATTCCACGATCCTTACCTAACTTCCCAGAGTCTCGACTTACCTACCACACATGTCGGTACCATTGACGTTACTCCACTCTGTCTGGTTAGTGTGACTCCCTTTCTTGGCTTTTTTTCATTGTTAAAACTCTATGTCAAATGGCTTTGACCTCAGGTGGTAAAACTTGCGACACTGTTCCATTAGTGATGATATTAGTTAGATACCTTGTGAGGGTAGTACAGTTTTAAATAGAATACTAGAAACTTCAGTCGGAGGGTGTGAAAGACTGGGATTTCTGATCACCGTCAAAACAGACAAGACCTTAAAGTGTACACCTTAATAAGAGAAACGTCACAAACATGAACGAGACGAGTCTTACTGAAAAAACTCATTGTAAGGACGACAACGTACATGGACATCAAAACAAAAAAGAAAAAGAAAAAGAACCGAGGAAACCCAGAATCGACACCGTGTTTCCTATAACCTAGAAATCAACGTTGTATACCTAGGTCAAGGGACTGGTCCCTAGTTTGGACCCGTGGGACGTAACCCTCTCACCTCAGAATCGGTGACCCGGTGGTCCCTTGAGAGATGAATGTCAAAAGACGAACGGATAAAGTTTTATAATAACTCACAACAGTTATGTGATACGAAACAAATAAGTAAATGGATGACCACCCGCAATCTGAACAAAGGTAAAATCAAGATAATATTTATTTCAAGGGTACTTATAAGACACCTACACACAAAAGTAAGGGAAATTTATTTATGACCTTGACCCTAATAATCTATTACCTAATCACATACAAGGTTAAAATTCAATATCGGTTTGACAAAAGTATAAGAACTTGGTAAAATTAAGGTTTATCGAGACAGACTCCCATAGTCAGAAAGTAACAGGGGAGTTTGTGAACTATAACAGTCAGAAAAGTTAAAATCTGTAAATTCAGCCACACGAATTAGCACCAAAATTATGTTTAATGACAGTACTGATTAATACAAGTCGTAAAAATGTAAACAAATTAACCTAAAAACATATAGAAGAAAAAGATTAAGAAAAACATATAGGAAAAAAACACACGATTAAGAGAAAGAGTAAAATAAAATAACAACTTTCTCGTGAATTTTACACTAGGTAGGAGAATTATTTAAAATTTCACTCGTTAACAATAACAATTCATATCCATGTTACAAGATACCGTCTAGAAGTCTCGAATAAGCAGTCGGACTGACTTTGCATACGTTACTAATGATTGAGGTATATAGAGGGAAGGGGGTCAGGAACTATTGGTGGTAAGGGGGAAGGAGGTCGGGAACCGTTGGTGTAAGGTGAGAGATTAAAATACTGAATCCGATAAAATCTATAGAGTATAGTTACCTTAGTAAGTCATAAAGAGAAAGACACTGACCTGAATAAAGGGAATCGTACAGAAGTCCCAGGGAGGTACAACGATGTACAACGTCTTAAATGAAGAAAGAATTCTAATTCATCACAAGGAGACATACGTTTTTGTTATCAAGGCAATAGGTAAACAGAAAGCTACCTGCAAATCCAACGAAGGTGTAGAACCGATAACACTTATAACGACAGTACTTATAAACAAAGCAACACAGACTCAGAAACGTTGCCATACCTGACGCCGTACGACCCGAAGGGACAAGAAGTGGTAGAGGACCTCGAACGAGTTTGAGTACAGGTAACTCAGTCACTACGGTAGGTTGGTAGAGTAGGAGACAACAGGGGAAGAGGAAGACGGAAGTTAGAAAGAGTCGTAGTCCAGAAAAGATTCCTCAGTCTAGAAACGTAGTCAATCGGTTTGACAACCTCGAAGTCGAAGTCGTAGTCAGAAAGGTTACTTATAAGTTCTGATTAAAGGAAATCCTAACTGACCAACCTAGAGGAACGTCAGGTTCCCTGAGAGTTCTCAGAAGAGGTTGTGGTATCAAGTAAAGAAGTCACGAGTCGGAAGAAAAACCAGGTTGAGAGTGTAGGTATGTACTGATGACCTTTATGGGTTCGAAACTGAGATGTCTGAATACAACCGTTTCATATTACAGAAACGAAAATTTATACGACAGATCCAATCAGTATCGAAAAGAAGGTCCTTTGTTCGTAGAAAATTCGGTACTTGTATCCGCACGAATATAAAAGAACCTCCATGACTAAAGTTAATAAAACTTATTTATGAGTCTTCACCCTAATCAACTAGTATACCATCAAGATGAAGACTAAAAACTCTTCTCGAAGGCATGACAAAGGATATCGTCAACTTAGTGAGACATGAAGGTCTTTACCACGTCGTCATACGTTCCTAAGGTTAAAGAGACTTAGGAGTGGTTGTGAACACCAGAGGGGGAAAAATTTGACTCTCGGTAAGACTGTACACACTCCACTATAGAGTAATAAATCAAGACTTAACGTAAAGGGATTATTGACCACCATAATTCGTAAAAAACTGTATGGACGACTAGTAAAAATATAGAGGAAACTTTTTTACAGATAAATTCAGGAATCGTTTAACTCAATAAGAAAAAATAAAAAAAAATGATAACGTAAAATCCACCTCTTCCTTTACCGTTGGGTGAGGTCCTAAGAACGGACCTCTTAGGGTATCTGTCTCCTTGGACCATCCAATGTCAGGTACCCCAGCGTTTCTCAGCCTGTACTGACTCGCTGAAGTGAAATCCACAAGTCCCATATATAACTTCTATATAGGGAATCTTCTATGTGTTAAAAGTTTAGAAAGGAACGTAAGGTATCCAACGAAAAGTGAGATATCTATCAAAAGAAACGATACATATTCTAAAAATCGAACCACACCAGGGTTGAGACTTAAAAAAACAACAACAACGGATACGAAAACCGTAGTATACGTACTTTCGTAACGGTAATGGTCACAGTACTTTGGAAAGGGGATACAAAGAAGATCTTCAAAGTACGAAAGTCCGAAATACGAACACTGAAGGTAGGTGAACCTCCAAAGAAACATACACCACATTCTGTTCCTTGGTGAAAGTAAGAAAACTTACGACGACGACGACGACGATTCAGTGAAGTCAACACAGACTGAGACACGCTGGGGTCTCTGTCGTCGGGTGGTCCGAGGGGACAGGGACCCTAAGAGGTACGTTCTTGTGACCTCACCCGACGGTAAAGGAAGAGGTTACGTACTTTCACTTTTCACTTTCACTTCAGAGAGTCAGTACAGACTGAGAATCGCTGGGGTACCTGACGTCGGGTGGTCCAAGGAGGCGGGTACCATAAAAGGTCCGTTCTCATGACCTCACCCTACAGTAACGGAAGAGGAGAAAACTTACACCCATACGTTAATAAGGTCTTATAGTCAACTGGTATATACGTACTTAAATAAAATCTCGATAGTAAAGGTAACCAGATTTACAGGAAAACAGTCATTTACAAAACTAATGACGTCTAAACATTATATAAAACTTTTGTTTTATCACGGACGTTGAAACAAGAAAATAGAGTTCTTAGTAAACCGATAAGTAAGTACTAAAAGACCCTAGAACATATTTAAAATCTTGCCTAAAAAGTTAAAAATATTTTTACGGTGACCCGAAACTTTCTCTCACGGATCTTATACATCTAAAAGTGTTATAATTTAGAAAGTCAGGTACTTGTGTACTACGGAAAGGTAAACACAGAATAATTTAAAAAATAGTCATAAAATAGTAAAAGTCACATGTTCAGAAAGTGGATGAATCTATTTAAATAAGGATTCATAAAAAACACTAACATGGTATGTAACCTACGGAAAGGATTAAAGGAAAAACCCATCAAACATCAACTACATGTCTTTACGATAACTAAAAACATACAACTAAAGTATAAGACACTGAAATCACCTTAATAATCAAGATTATCACAAAAATACCTCAGAAATGTCAAAAATTAGTATTCTAAGACACACATTTGTCCTTTTGAAACGAAGAAATCATTAAACCTAGGGATAATCAGGAAAAAGATCGGTCAACAAGACCGATCCGACTTCTTAACTACGAAAACTTGACACCACAACCTCTTCTGAGAACTCTCAGGGAACCTGACGTTCCTCTAGGTTGGTCAGGTAAGACTTCCTCTAGTTGGGACCCTAAAGAAACCTTCCTTACTACGATTTCGACTTTGAGGTCATGAAACCGGTGGAGTACGCTTCTCAACTGAGTAACCTTTTCTGACACTACGACCCTCCCTAACCCCCGTCCTCCTCTTCCCCTACTGGCTCCTACTCTACCGACCTACCGTAGTGACTGAGCTATCTGCACTTAGACTCACTTGAGGCCCTCAACCACGACCTGTCCCTCCGGTCCGCACGACGCTAGGTACCCCAGCGTTACTCAGTCTGTGCTGACTCGCTGACTTGACTGACTGACTGACTTATCTCCACCCTTTTTCACCTGTAGAAAAAGAACAAGGACTAGAATCTCCTTTTACTTAGGTAAAAGTATCACTTCAACGAGTCAGTACAGACTGAGAAACGTTGGGGTACCTGACATCGGATAGTCCGAGGAGGTAGGTACCCTAAAAGGTCCGTTCTCACGACCTCACCTACCGGTAAAGGAAGAGGTCCCCTAGAAGGGCTGGGTCCCTAGTTTGGGCCCAGAGGGTGTAACGTCTGTCTGCGAAATGGCAGACTCGGTGGTCCCTTCGAAAACATATGATACAGTCGGTGCCAGAACAGTATGTACCGGAAATAATACGACTCCATGCAAAGAAGACATGGACCTAATTCAAAATAAAACAACAGCAACTGCACTTTCATTTTCACAATAAGTGAGTCAGCACAGGCTAAGAAACGTCGAGGTACTTGACATCGGACGGTCCGAGGACCCAGGTCAAGAGCTCCGTTCTTATGACCTCACCCATCGATAGGGAAAGAGGTCCCCTAGAAGGACTGGGTCCCTGACTTGGGTCCAGAGGATATGACGTCCGTCTAAGAAATGGAGACTCAATGGTCTCTTAAGGTCCCTATAACTCAAAATGATTACTGTAAAAAAGTAGATAACTCTACTATTACACTAAAAAAAAAAGGAAAGTAAGACTATTACACTATGTCGTGAAACCATCCAAAAATATACAACTTGATAGGAATATAGGGTCACATTTACAGAGAACAAATAGTACATACTGGGAAAAGTATACTACACCCTAAATCAACTGACCATAAAAGAACTCATACAACGTAAATATAAGTAGTGTCTATAGCCGAATATTAAAAAAACACCAAAGAAAAAGTCCGAAACTATTGTCCCATTACGAGTAGAGTATTTTAATTTAACCATTACAAGGGAAACAAAGTTAAAAGGCTCTAAACTCTTCCTAATCACAAGTAAAACACGACGTTTTACCTGTCGTACACGACGTAGCAAGGTCCGAAGGGACAGGGAGTGGTAGAGGGTCTCAAGCCGGTTCAAGTACAGGTAACACAACCACTATGGTAGGCTGGTAGAATAGGAGACAACGGGGGAAGAGGACGGAAGTTAGAAAGGGTTGTAGTCCCAGAAAAGGTCACCCAACCGACAAACGTGGTCCGCCGGTTTCATAGCCTCAAGGTCGAAGTCGTAGTCAGGAAGGTTACTTATAAGTCTTGACTAAAGGAAACCCTAACTGACCAAACTAGAGGAACACCAGATTCCCTGAAAGTTCTCAGGAAGGGTTGTGGTATCAAGTTTTCATAGTAAAGAAGTCACGAGTCGGAAGAAATACTAGGTTGGAGAGTGTAGGTATGTACTGGTGACCTTTTTCGTATCAAAACTGATCTACCTGGAAACAACCGTTACAGAGACGAAAAATTATACGACAAATCCAACCAGTATCGAAAAGAAGGTTCCTTAAAGTACCGATGTCAGTGGTAGACGTCACTAAAACCTCGGGGGGTTTTATTTTAGACAGTGACAAAGGTAATGAAGGGGTAGATAAACGGTACTTCGCTACCCTGGCCTACGACTCTAGAATCAAAAAACTTACAACTCGAAATTCGATTGAAAAAGTGACAGGAGAAAGTGGAAGTAGTTCTTCGAGAAATCAAGGAGAAGTGAAAGACGGTAATCCCACCACAGTAGACGTATTGAATCCAATAAGTATAAGGAGGATCGTTAGAACTAAGGACGAACTCGTAGTAGGTCGGACCGTAAAACGTACTTCATGAGACATATTTGTCCCACTGTTATATGTCAAACTACATGAGGAAAGGGTTAAACCTTGGGTAGACAACAAGGTACAGGTCAAGATTGACAACGAAGAACTGGAAGTATGTCCAAAGAGTCCTCCGTCTATTCCACCAGGCCATAAGGATAGAGAAATTCTTATAAGGTGTTAAACAACACTAGAAGTATCAGTTTCTTAAATCGTATCAGTTACTTCGTCTTCATGTACAAAAAGACCTTAAGGGAAGGAAAAAGATACTAGGTCGTCTACAACCGTTAAACTAGAGATCAAGGAGACGGAAAAGATTTAGGTCGAACATGTAGACCTTCAAGAACCAGGTACACGACAACTTCGGATCGAACTTCCTAAAACTTGTATGATATGATCATACACTCTGCTCACGTTGACACGTCATCAAACTCGTAAGAAGCCGTAACGAAAAGAAATCCTGACCTTACTTTTGACTGGAAAAGGTCATACAGGCAACATAGAGTTATTTCGACTTTTTTTTAACGGTGGTGGTTGACTTTTTTAATTACATCCTTCTGACTAATCTTCCGATGACGTTAAGAGGTCCCCTAGAAGGGTTGGGTCCCTAGCTTGGGTCCAGAGGACGTAACCTCCGTCCGCGAAATTGGAGACTCGGTGGTCCCTTCGGAAGAGATTCTCTCTCTTCTACCATTTAACTCCATCTAAATTTCATTTTCTCAGACTCTTTATAGTTTTTTATAAATCTCTTACATTCTTTACTCCCCTTCATTAAAATAACGGGAGAAAGTGTCAGATTCATCAATTATGAAAATCTCACGAATGACAGACATATTCGAAACTATACATTCAGCTCGAATTAAAAAAGTACATACCTATGATTTAATCTGATCGTAGTAAAAAACTTTCACAATTGGAATACCCCATCCTAAATACTAAAATGTACTACTTCTTCGACTCCGTTTATCACAATTGGTTGAACGTTTTCTTGTCTTGTTACATTAACGTTGAGATGAAAGCTGATTTTGTTCTTAATTATCGTTACCCAGTCTTAAATAACTTATCGTCACAAAACTCCGTACTCCACTCAGGGAATTACGTGTCAAAAGAAATTAGTAGGTTACTTGGACACTTTGTTCAAGATTTTAATAGAGGCAAATGGATTCTCCGTTCAGTCAGAATTTCTATATTTTACGTTTGGTAAATGCTCCTCACTTCGGTCCAGAGCTTGTGTTTAGAGAATGAAAGGTTTTGAATTGTGAAGTACTAAATAGAAACGACGAACTCCTTATAATACATTAATATCTAAACTTTAATATTAAAGACGAAAAAATAATTTTAATAAAAAAGGAAGCCCTTAAAGTTATATGTATTAAGATCGAGGTTTAAAGAAGATTTAGTGTTTCCCTCCTCTATGCAACTTTTATTAGGTTTTGGGGGCAAACATGACAAAGAAAAGGATGTGGTGAAATAGTATATGACAGATATTCAAACTGTCAGTAGTGGTATTACACCTATAGAAGTATAATTTGAATAGTTGGATAAAATTAAGACTAAATAGAGAACAATCGCCTTGAGGGATCGTACCGAACTCTACGTTTAAGTCTAAGTGGTCAATGACTCTTGAGTGAAATACGAAGTCAAGGTTTTTACAATTATACGTATCGATCTGAAATAACAAAAGATAGAGGAGAAGGTGACCAAAATAATATATTGAGACGAAGGAACGAGAAAAAGAGTACCTGATTTAGGGACCGTAAGACTTCTGAACAGTCAGAATTAAGAAACAGTAATTTATGTTAAATAAAGGGTTCACCACAA
Organism: Capra ibex; assembly: GCA_006410555.1. NCBI lineage: Eukaryota > Metazoa > Chordata > Mammalia > Artiodactyla > Bovidae > Capra > Capra ibex. The sequence goes on from SJYO01033645.1 coordinate 9,696,866, forward strand.
AGAGGAAGACCTTGAGACTGGAAACCCTGGGGCAACTCGAGTAATGATAACGGTCATCGTCTGTGGGTCGGGAGTAGTCTTACGAGACTGTCTGTGAAGGAAAAAAACGAACTGTAGTCTGTAAAGTGAACGACTGTAGATGTTAAAACACTCTTAAAGTCACCGACAGAGTTCGGACGTAAAGTAGGGGTGACTATCGTAGTCACACTTCGTACGTTCTTACAAAGGGAGACATAACAATTACGTAAATAGACAGACAATTTATGTAAAAACAACTACAAATCACTTAGGTTAAAGTGTATTAGTGACCACGATGGTTTACACGTTTTAATCTGATAAAAAGGTTTTTCAGAGAGTCATACGTTAGAGACATAATTTATACAGGAGAGTTAAATACGGGTTGATGAATAAATAAATGAATAAACAAATAAGGAAGTCGTTTATGAATGACTTGTGGAAAAGAAACACTATATAGTACTTTTCATGTTTGGACCTTATTAGTTGTCCTAAGAACGAACTACGAATCGACCAGGAAGTTTTTGTAAATAACTAACTTTTTCATTTACCTACTTACTTGTCATATTACTGTATCTATAACTTATTGACTTGTACCATAGTTCTCAAACGAGCTGGAAGAGTACCCTCTTTAGGTCTTTGAGTAGTTGAGTTCCTATAATCCATAGACGTGAAGAATTAGGTCTTGAGAACAAGATTTAATTCTTCGTGTCTCGCAATAGAGACACAGGGACAACTCTTACTTGCAGTGACAGATTCTGACTTCTCCAATTTTCTCTTATTCCTTTGCTTGATGAGCTTTTTAGTGGTTTTGTCTTGTCTTTTCAATCTTTTTCGCACTTTGATAGTGTACTACGAGTCAACACGTCTCTTCTACAATCATCGACTCGACCATCTTCTTGCTGGTAATTCTGACACTTTGTTCCAATCTATTTTCGTCGACTTAAAGTGTCTTGTACAACAACGAGTCGTAGAGGCTACTGTATAGTGAGAGAAACGAGACATAATAATGTCTCTCTTACTCGGTAATGATTCTACCGACTTCGATATCTCAAATTTTACATTGATCTTAGTTTATTTTCGAGTGTTTCGTATCAACTAATCACGTGTCATGTCACCACCGTATTAAGTATAACTTTCGTGAACTCCAGGTAAGGGTAGGCACTCTCTCCGACTCTTATCGTTAGTGGACGGAGACCCGTTAACCCGGTTAACGGACACTCAACTACTTTTACTCTATACCATAGACGGGTGACATCTTAAATTAGTCATCAGTCCCTCTTATACATAAGTGATAAATGCTATGAAGGAGCCGAGTGTAAGTGAAGATTTGGGTGTTATAGATCGAAGGCTAGGGTTATGAGACGACTTTTGTCGAAAGTCTTCCCCAAGGTTACTGAAGGATAAACGTTTTGAGTTTTCGTAGTAGAGTCAAAAGGAAAGGAAACTGTAGAGTCGTCACTGACTTTGGTGACGGTTCACAAAAGTAAAAAAGGATTTTATAAACGAGAGGGACCGAAGAAACCGACGTTACTATAAGTAGTAGGAAAAGCTAAAGAATCGTAGACTAGGGGAAGGAGACAATCCTCTTCCGAGTGAAAAAACTCTATTGTGGGGAAAAGGTGAACCCTTTGACTTTTATGGCCTGTGAGTAAAACAGTCGCAGACTGTTCTCGTACAGATTAAAAATTAAGGGTATGAGTATATATAGTCGGGATCCGAAACTTAGTATTAGTTACTACGTTTGGTCGTTTCTAATGTTTCTGATCCAAGGAGCCACCGAGTCTACCATTTCTTAGACGGACGTCACGTCCTCTGGTCCAAGTCAGAGACCCAACCCTTCTAGGGGACCTCTTCCCTTACCGATACGTGAGGTCATAAGGACGGACCTCTCAAGGTACCTGTCTCCTTAGACCACCCGATGTCAGGTACCCCAGTGTTTCTCAGACTGTCCTGACTCACTGATTGTGTGTGTCCAGACCCACTGTTTCCTATTGTCTCCACCAGAGGGATCCATTCAAGAGTCAAACGTTGACGTCTTAAAGACCACGACCTTAGGTCACGGGACACGACTTTAAAAACAGTACGTTCGTCATCACCGATACGAGTCGTGTTAAAAGTTGTACAGTGGTGATGTTCAAACCATATTAAAATTTATAAGAAGTACCGATATGAGTGGTTCAATGTACATATGTAGTGTGTTCTTCAATAGGATTCGTTGAGATCCAGTTCGTACGGTTTCATAATATTGTATAATCTTATTAACGTAGATTTTTAGATATGTTTTCTTATTTTTACAGAGGAAAAAAAAAGAGAAGGAGAAGGGAGGAAAGAGTAATGTGTAGAGTTGACATAAAAGAATTCTAAATCTACTATTTACACTTTACTAGACGATACGGAATCAATTATCGAGTAAATTTTTCCCCGATTATAGTTCGAACCCAATTTATTTAATTTAGGATCTCAATCTTTTTAATCGAGTTTTATTTTAAATCAAGGTAGGCTCAGAGGGTATTATGGAGGTTTAGTATCACTAGACGGGAGACGTGTTTGTGTAGTCACTCATATTGATGTTTATTGTAATCTTAAAATCTAGTCTTTCATTGAGGAGTTTCGAGAAGACTGTGGTGTAAAAATCCTTCTCCTTTTGGTTCCGACTCTCTCCTACTTACGGGTCGGGTATCGGTGAGTAAGTAATCATTAATTAACTCGAGACAGAGACCAAGTCGTCAAAGAAGAGACACAGAGACACGAGTAAGAACTTCGTGGGTCTCGACTGGGACTGACAATCTTCTAAAAAGGGATATCACCCGACTGTAAATAGAGAGACTTCGGAAGAACCAGGTAACCAGGGATCTTTAAATCTCTGTATTTCTTACTCCAAGTAGAGAGAAATCCTTCTTGTGAGACTAATTGAAACGGGTCTCAAAGACCATTCAGAAGAGGTCCTATTCTTAAAAGGTTTAAGGATGTTACACCTAAAATGAAATAGTAGGAAGGACAACAATAGTCAAAACCCCCGTATAAGATCGACTAAAATAACTGATCATCGATCTTCACATGGACTGACAACATGAGAGTAGTCGAATCTTAAACAGAGTGAGGAAAAGTGCTTATCACTTTATAGACACACTCGACTAAGTATTTCAGAACTTTCCTTAGAACCATACGACCTCCATCAAACCATTTGTGTCATAAACCTCTCGATAGAGAATTTTTTGCGGTTTGACACTTTATGGTCGACGGCCTCCGTGCAGTCTTTAGGAAAGGGTCGTTGAAGTCTGAGATCCCTTCAGTAAATTTGGGAGACCCGGACACAAACTTGTACACATTTTATTCGGTATACTGAATTCACTAGTGATTCCTCAGTCGTTCGAACAACATGACCTTTCTTGTTCTCCTGAGACTGAGACTCCTGAGGTAGGTAGATACAGAATCGAGACAATAAGTCATTGACACACTTAGACCCGGGTACTGAATATATCGTCCGGAGTCAAAGAAACCCAACTGTACATGTGTGACGATATAAATTTTGTCTATTGGTCGTTCCTGGATGACATATCGTGTCCCTTAAGCCGAGTTATAAGACATTATTGGATTTACTCTTTTATTAAACATTTTCTTATATCTTTGATTTTTACTTATTTATTTTTATTTTACCTATACACGGATCCCGTTCTACTACTCTTCTTTCATTGACCTTAAAATACCACGAATTCTAATATAATTTGTCTTTTATAGAGAAAAGTTATGACAATAAGGTATCAGGTATAGACACTGAGTTTATACCATAAAACTTTCAGTCTCGGAGGTAGAACTAATCTTATTGATTCCAGGAAAAAACATTTTGGTCCTTTTTTGGTAAAAAAAGGGGTGTCCATAAGACGAGAAGGGACCAAATTCATCAGGAACTAATCTTACCTACCTTAATATATAATACATCGTAAATTCGTTCGAACCTTTCTCTAAAGGAACTCAACGACAGTAATTTTTCGGTCGTTGATTCTGAAGAGTTGTATAAGAGAAGTTCATTACTCGACAAAGATAGCTTGAAATAGGTTTAGTGTCCGTGAGTAGGGTAATCAAAAACCAAAACTTCTCGTCCAACCCTAAGGTTTCAGGTGACACACGTTACTAACTAAAAAGATTTTCGAAAAAGATCCATGACAGTTAGGTCATTCATCGTTCGTCTGTTACCACCTACAGAAAGGAGTCAACTTGTAGTTCTACTGGAACGAACACCGTCTGAGTCAGTAGAGTTTCTGTCACCAAAACATAAAAAATTGTTGGGTTTCGTTGGAGGAGGGTTGGTAGAGTTTAATCGACGTCGTGTCTTACCAGGTACTTAATAAATGACTTTTCGAGTACGAGGGGCGAGTAGAAAAAGAAGTCGATACTGAACAGTACGAGGAGGACGTTCTTCAGTCTCCTACTCGTCAAAAGTTTTAAAACACATTATTACAGGAGGTCCCTACCCACCAAAAAAACACACAAAAAAAAAAGAAATGGGGGGACTCCTTTAACTTGGCTGTCGAACGACGACGACGACGATTCAGCGAAGTCAGCACAGACTGAGACACACTGGGGTATCTACCGTCGGGTGGTCCGAGGGGGCAGGGACCCTAAGAGGTCCGTTCTTGTGACCTCACCCAACGGTAAAGGAAGAGGTTACATACGTACGTACGATTCAGTGAAGTCAGTACAGGTTGAGACACGCTGGGGTACCTGTCGTCGGGTGGTCCGAGGAGACAGGTGCCCTAAGAGGTCCGTTCTTATGTCTGTCGAATTTGAACCGGTTTATAACAGAGTAACTGAACATCAACGTTCTAGAAGTTATCCGTCTCCAAACTACCGGACACTTGTTACACTCAACAAAATAAACCCCTCAGTTTTACTTTTGACTTTTTTTTCTTTTTTTTTCTTTCTTTGGAGCCTACCTTCAATTCCATACCACACGTAAGGTTTCGTAACACGAGTCGTAGAATCAGGACAGACTGAGAAACCCTGGGGTACCTAATATCGGCCGGTCCGAGGAGTGAGGTACCCTAAAAAGTCCGTTCTTATGACCTCACCCAACGGTAAAGGACGAGATCCCCTTGAAAGACTGAGTCCCTACCTTGGACGTAGAGGACACAGACGACGTAACGTCCGTGAAAGAACTCGGTAGAGAAGTCATTAGTTTAGTTAATTTTTACTCTTGAAAACAATTAAGGTCCCGTCGGATATGGGGACCGTGATACGGTCCTCCAGCTACACCATGTAAATGAACAGACTAGAAGTGTTGGGACTACAGGGTTGGTTCGTGAAAAGTAAAGATAAAATTTCTATTACCTTAAGATAGTCCCTCCAATACGTTATAAAGTTGTCTCGGACCATAAAATGTTATATGAAATTTGTTCACTAGTTGATGTTAAGAAAACGTATCAGATATTATGTCCGACTTTACCGGAGTAAAATGTTTACTCGTTTGTTTGACTTTCTTCAAACCGGAACCTATCGCTCTGACACAGATCCGTAGAGACTACGTCAACAAATTTACTAGTGAAGTACTCTTTTACAATAAGTATTGTTTAACAAGACTCAGTGAATGAGTAGAACGAGATAACTGAAAGGTTCGTTGTATTTCACGTCTATATTAATAGAGGTAAAATGTCTATTCTTGTAACTCAGAATCCCTCCAATTTATCAAACGAGTTCCACCAGAGTGATTAATCACCATCTTAGTCCTAAGGTTAAGTCCACTCGACTTGATATTATGGATATTAGTAAGAGATTTTTATGAAACATGGTGTTACAGCCAGTACCATGTGAAGAACCGAACTGGACACTGAATTAGGAGAACTTCAGCTACTACGATAGTAAAATCACCTTAAGAAAAAAGAGTAAGGGGACTGGATATCTTCCCCCATTGTCATTACAGATGACGGATCGCGGTAACACTCCTACATTACTTAATCGCACGGATTCAGTGAATTGTCTCGGACCGTCCATTCTGCTGTCCTACTTACAACCGATAGTAAAAACGACGACGAGAACAACAACCAAGATGAAGAGAGAATTCCGTTGTGTCCGATACTGGTCTCAGAGTTATAGAGTTTGGGAAAGAACCGAGACGAAAACCATCTGCACAGGAGAACATAGTTGTGAGTACTGGAAGGACACTTGTTTACGACCCTGGTACTCGGTGTGAGAAACTGAAAGGAAATACCATGAGGAGTCGACGAGCTTCGTATCCTGAAGAGTTCCACCGGAGTAATAGGTGACGGGGAGAAGGGTGTCGAGGAAGACCTCACAGGTCAACAGTGTCACTGTGACTGTTCGTAACTGTTCGAACACCCGAAACGGGACTCTCAGAGACATCGGTCTGCTCGGGGTGGTAATTATTAGTACCCCGCTCGCGACAGACACCCGAGAACAGACGGCCAATGTTCAGGCGGTCCGGGAACGGAGTGTCAGTCGGTAAGGGACCTCAGACGTTTGACTGTGGTGTCTTGTCGTAAGGAGAGAGGGCGGACCGGATTAGTTCGGTTTCCGGGATTGATAGTTTAATCCTAAGAAGTCCGGAAGTCGTCATCTTCAATAAAAGGGGACGAGTGAGGTCCCGGAATTGGACGGACAGTGTAAGTAGACGTATACTATAAAAGTGAATTCACAGTCCTTCGAAAAAGTCCCTCTCGACTCAGTTTGACTTCCCTTTCTCCTACTCACAAACCCCAGCATTATCCACCTAAGAGTAAAAGGGTCCCTCCTTCGGTCGAAACGAGACTTTTGGTGTCTCTTAGGACAGATTTACCCATTAGAACTACGGTAAATCTTGAACTACACACTGCTGGATTCATTTGTACTTCACAGTTCAATGCATCCAGATTTATCTTTTAGATTATGGAAGTGAACTCTGTCAACCTTTTGAAAACCACTGTAAAATTAGGTACTGTTCGTCTTTCAAATCGTATCTGGTTGGGTTCCATATTAGAGTAAAGATGGTGAGGATTGCACCATTGGACCCCAGTCTATAAAGTCGGGAGATTCGAAGACATTTTACACCTATTGAGAATAATAGAAGTTTCTAACAAAACTCTTACTTTTTACTACCACTAAAGTTTCTTCAATCTGATACGAGAGGAGTGTTCTGACCGAGTCTATAAGACGGACTAGGGAAGGAAGTAGGTGGAGTGAAGTGGGGAAAAAAAGACAGAATAAGAAAGACTAAAATGACAACTACACAAAACCTTTCGGATAGTGGTAGACTTTATTAGAAGAAAATGAATACACTAATTCGAACAAACACAAAAAGGAGGAGAACCCGTGAAGAAAAATAAGACTCACAAGTCTCGTCGTGACCCATGACTTTTCGTTACGGATTTTGTCGAGTTACTGACACATTTACAGAACACCGACAACATTGTTTACTGGTGTTGGACTACCGAATGTTAGGGTGTCTACATAAGACAATTCTCAAGACATCCGGTCTGTTGGTTGAAATCATAGTGACTTAGTCTTAGTTCCATATCCGTCTCAATACGAATTTAGACTCGAAAATTTCAATTAAAATAAGAAACAGAAAAACAAATTTCAGAAATAAATTAAACAATGTTGAAACGGAGACAAAACACACACACACACACACACACACAAAACGGACGATCACTGTACCCTCGAATTCCGGGGTTTGTCCCTAGTTTGAACGTGGTAAACGTAACCTTTTACTTCAGAATTGGTGATCTGGTGGTCCCTTCAGGGACAAGAAGCAGAGAAACTTGAAGAACACCGACGGTGGGGGGAACAGACCAACGGCGTAGTATGGTCAGGGTCGGAGGTACCGGTGTAACGAGAGACGAGAAACGAAACATAGTTCAGAGGGAGAACAGGAACGACAACGAGTCAACGATTCGACACAGGTCAAGAAATACTGGGGTACCAGACATGTGTGGTCTGAAGAGGAGACACTAGAGGGTCTAAAACGAGTTTAGGTAGAGGTGACTCAGACACCACGATAGGTTAGTAGAGTAGGAGACGGTGGGAGAAAATGAAAACGAAAGTTAAAAGGGGTCGTAGTTCCAGAAAAGGTCACTGAGCCAAGAAGTGTAGTCCACTGGTTTCATAACCTCGAAAGCAAAGTCGTTCTTGAGAAGGTTACTTATAAGTCTCAACTAAGGGAAATCCTACCTGACCGAACTAGAGGAACGTCAGGTTCCCTGAGAGTTCTCAGAAGAGGTTGTGGTGTTAAACTTTCGTAGTTAAGAAACCAAGAGTCGGAAGAAATACCAGGTTGAGAGTGTAGGTGTGTACCAATAACTTTTTGTTATCGAAAACTGATACGTCTGAAAACGACCGTTTCATTGCAGAGACGAAGAATTATACGACAGATCCAAACAGTATCGTTATTAGAAAATTAAAGTACCCACGTCAGTGGTAGACATCACTAAAACCTCGGGTTCTTTTATTTTAGACAGTGACGAAGGTGAAAAAGGGGAAGATAAACGGTACTTCACTACCCTGTCCTACGGCATTAAAATATTCCTATATATACTAACGTAAATCCCGGGTGGACTCTGAGATCGTAATGGAGGGGTGGAGTATCAGTCAAGACGTTTCAGGAAAAAATCGGTTTATTTCATGACCAAGGTCTCTAATCCTACATTGATGGAAAAGTCTCTCCACGTATAAGGTAGATGGTGTTACTGAGATTCAAAGGTAATTAAAAATCGTCGGACAGGAAAGTAGGAAAGTTGGTAATGGAAGATTAAAAGGACGATAAATAAACATAAATAGTAGACAAAAAAGGGGATGAGAGGAAAAAGAGAAGGGAAACAAGAAGTAAAGGAGAAAAAACGAAGGATAGAAGAAGGGGAGGGGGCGAAAAGGGATGTCCTTGGTGACTGTAAATTTATTAGTTGAAGTCCGGGATAAACGAGAGTTATGAAAGGTTGTACGACACATTTCATTTTTTTGTGCACTATATAATTTATGTTTTGGGAGTGGTTTAAAACCCCCACAATACACTTGGAAGAAAATAAAGAAAACTATAGTCCCGATACTAATGGTAAATGAAAGACAGTAATTGTCCAGAGGGGAGTTATTACGAGTCACTTAGGTATTAATTAATCACTCCTGTTAGACACAAAACCACTTCTCCCGGTTTTATTAATATTGCGATTAGATTCTACGGTTAACGATCCATTAATAAGTCGATGGTAGACTATTAATTGGACATAATGGACATACTAGTTGACTTACTGTAAAGTTAATCTTGGACTACATCCAATGGATTACAGGAACTTTCGATTTCGTTTTATGTTTTTGAGTGGATCAGGTTTCGTAGAAAGGATTATAAATTAACTAATTAGTACAACCTAAACTAAATATCCTGAGGTCCAGCAACCCTACCGTCCACAGAGTCGACCTAAGTTAATTAAATCGTGATAAAATTGGAACCCATTTGTGTGTGTCTTAGTCTTACTTTAGTCTAGTCGTAATATTCTTTATACCGTTTGAGACTTGATAGAAAATGGAAGTCTTATGACTTCGTAAAAGGAGAATATCTTACCACCGTTCCTTGAAGATGTAACTTTAGACTAACCAGGGTCATGTTTACAACTGGTGTTCAAACGGACAGAAGGTCGGTCTTAAAAGGCCTTCTTTTACCGTAGTAAACTACTGTATATTAATTCAAACCTTTTCAGAGACTTTCCATCGAACTGTAGTGAGTTGTTCTGATTCTACTTGACCTAAACAGACGGACATGTACCCCGAATTTTACTTTCACGATTAGTTCGTAGAAAATCCAATCGTGAAGGAAGAGGACAAACAAAAACAGAGTCCCTTTATCTCAACCTTTTTTGTTTTGTTTTGTTTTGTGGAATCCTTTAGAAGAAAGGGCTACTTTACGGTACCCGGGACTTCGAGAGAGAACAATTAGACCACCTGAATAAGGGTAATATTCCCTGAACCCTTGTCACCCGTCACTCTTACCCATCGTGTTTTTCAGTTGAAATTGGGTTTCGTCAAAGTGACCTGTCTCTTCTTCTCCTACGAAGACCAACCGACCATGGTTCGAGGTTCTTCCTACTCCGTCGGTAGAAACTGGATCAAGGACTGATAACGGAAACTAGTTTCCCTGTTCTGTCTTACGTAATACTTCCAGTGTCTCCAAGATTCGTTTTACACTTGATTTCCGGTAATAGTCCGTTAAGTCCGGTTACAAGGAGAACTGATTATGTTTACATTCGATAAAATAAAAATAGAGACTGGTATGTGAAGTTTGCGATAGATCGTGTCGTTCGTCTTTTACTATCATGGATCTTACCATTCGTCTTTTTGTTTACTGTAATTACTGTGTTGAATATTCTGTTAGTGATTTACATCGACCTAAGGTCTGTGTCTTAAGATGTGGTTCTTTCCACTAAAACACGTAAAAAGTGTCTGTGAAACTCGGAGTCAAAGGGTTCCCACCTAAGATCTCGACTTGAGTTTAAGTTTAAGGGTCGAGACGGAGTATGGTTGACACACTGGCGTCTATTTAACAAGTTGGAACACCTAAGGAGTAAATACTTTACATCTATTGCTCCTATTGATAGAATGGTCAATGGTGCTCCTCATTTAGTCAATCGTACATTTTACAATTATGGACACTAGGTCAATCCGTTCTCAAAGTTATTTTACGATTTATTTACAATCGACAATAACAGTAAGAAGAAGAAGAACAAAAGAGTAGAGAAGTTCTCCCTTTTTAAGGATGGAGGGATTTTACACTGTATGGACCTTATAACTAGTCTTATAGATACTGTCTCAGTCCTGAATTAAGTACTTTATATGCTATCAATGACTGTTTGCCTATGTGATAGGGGGAGGAATATACGTAAAAGAGGACTGAGACGGTAGTTTCTTCAGTCAAGAATCTCTTTCATATTTAGTAAGATATCGGACTTCATATATATGACGAAAAGATCAAGAGAGGAGGAAAGGACTTTCAAAAAGGTACATTCGAAAAGTCTTTTCAGTCACCTTCGACACTTAACCTCAGTGGAGTTTTACGAAGAGACCATCGAGTCTACCATTTCTTAGACGGACATTATATCCTCTGGGTCCAAGTTAAGGACACAGTCCTTCTAGGGTACCTCTTCCCTTACCGATGAGTGAAGTCTTAAGGTACCTGTCTCTTTGGACTACCCGATATCAGGTATCCTAGTGTTTGGCTCACTGGTTGTCAAAGTTTTACGGATTTCAGGATTCTGATAGACAATACTGTATATACAGATGTGAAAGTCAACTCCAATATCTCTCCTTCTTAAACTTGTTTCTGAAGGTCGAGGAGGAGGGTCATGGATATTGAGTTTCAGATGTCCTGCTGAGGGTAAACGGGGAGTTTCTCAACGACTACTTGACCTTTTCATCTAATCTCACGTTTCGTTCTTTTCCACTAGATAGAGAGGGACAAACGTTATTAGGCTTTTCGTACGACCGAAGAGGTCGGGAATCCTAATCAAGATTTTCTCTGTGGTTTATCGACACCTCTAGTCCTTCTATAAGGTTGATTAAAGTGGACCTTTTTAGTCTTTTATGTACAATAAACTTGATCAGAATTTATTTAGGTTCAAATCTTTTGACCCTCCTTTATTTACAAATTATTACTCTTGTAAGACAAGTAGTTTCGTACCTCTCCTGTTACTACGGAAATAAGGTTGAACAAGAACCTCTTGAGTGTCAATAATATAAAAATTTACTTCACACTTCTTTCCTGTCTGTCTACAAGGTTCTTCCTGTGTCTGTCTGTAATGTCCTTCCTTCAAGGTGATCTAGTGTTTACACAGTAACCTAATACGTTTGTAGTAATCTAATATACCTACGGAACCCTTTGTTAAAATGGGTCGGTGTGAGAGTTCCTCACATATGTCAGATTGTGACTTGTGTCTGTTTCTTCAATTTGTTAACACTCATTACTAACAAATTTTTTTTTGTTTTTTGTTCTCTTGGTTTGGATCGGATGTTTAGTCCGTTTAGGAAAGACTTTATTAGGTAATTTGTCTCTGAACTTATCTCTCTCTTCAATTTTTTGGGACCAGAGGATAACTAGTTGAACCTACTGTAAAGATATATGAATCAACATTGAATCCGTGATACATACACGTATACTCACAGTGCACCCACGTATATGTGGATGTAAAAAAATTAAATTCTTCGTTTAAGGTGAACTATTTAGATTAAAACCTTCCCTTTTCAGATTTTCACGTCGTAGGTACCTCTCGATTTTAGATTTTTACCTGGACTGACTACACGACTAATATTTAACGATCTTATTCTTCAGAGGTTTCAAAGAAGGTTGTGATTTTTAAATGTTAAGGAATAAATCATGTACTTTTCGTTTTTGGTAAATATACGTTAAATGTACAGTAAACTATCCTTTATAGAGATAAGAAGAACGAGTTAATAAAGAACTTTAGACGAGAGGTAATGTGTATGTTTAAGGACAAGTCAAAGTCCCTTATTGGTTGTTAATATCTAAATTTGATTACCACTGTTATATCGTCTTATTTATGAGATCTCAGTCTCGCGTACCCAAACTTAGGTCCGAATCTGTCTGTGTGATATGTATCAGCGATTCGAAGTTAAAGGAGTAGACATATTTCCTGGTTTGTATACAACAACGACAAATCAGCAATTTAGTATGTGTTGAGAAAGCGTCGGGGTACCTGATATCGGGCGGTCTGAGGAGGTACTCTAAAGGGTCCGTTCTTGTGACCTCTTCAAAGGGTAAAGAAAGAGGACCCCTAGAAGGACTGGGTCCCTAGCTTGGTTCGGAGGATGCAATCGTCCGTCTAAGGAATGACGACTCGGTGGTCCCTTCGGACCTGGTTTGTATACAGCTTCTCATTTTCTTAGACACATCTCGAGAATTAGCTAACGGACTGTGTGTCGTTAATAATAAGTTAAGGGTATGGTCGAGACTCGATGTATATAGAGAAAGGAAATGTCTACTTCTTTAACTTTCAGGATTCAATAACTTCAAGTCTCTAAAAAGGTTCCAGTGTCTACGTTTCTCCCTACGTTTTGAACCCAGAAAACTCGGGTTCAGGAATCTTTTTATCGAGACGGATAGGACCTCAAGACTGCCGCGGACCATTTACCTCGTATGTCCTCGTAGGGAGCTCACTAAGAATGACGTACGAGGACTGAGACACCACGAAATGACTTACCTACCTTTCTTCTTCTTTAGACGAAAACATAGAACTTTTTACTTTTTGGAGTCTTAAAAATCGGTGATGGAGAACTATGTTAACGCAGGGAATTAGATGACACAATCAGCGAGTAAACACAGGCTGAGAAAACGTCGGGGTCCCTGACATCGGGCGGTTCGAGGAGACAGGTATCTTAAGAGGTCCGTTCTTATGACCTCACCCAACGGTAAAGGATGAGATTCCACACAGGTTTATTAAATAATGACTATTGACTCATAATTTCGAACACTTATCGTACGTAAAAAAGATTTTGAAAAATAAAACATATCCCCATCTTGGTCAATTGTTACAACACTCTCAAAGTCCACTCGTCGTTTCCCTAAGTCGGTGTGTATATGTATATTGGTAAGTAAAAAATAAAATAAAGTGAAAGAAAAATCTTTTCGTCTGGAAATCGATGAACAAAGGTGCTACATTCTGTTTGAATCCTGATGTTTGTGTCAATATTGGTACGTAAAAAATTTTCTTCGCCAAAGTTCCAGTAGGTGTATTGACAAGAGAGAGAGTAAACGTAAGTCTATATAAAAGAACTCACCGACCCTTTCCCCATTACAATCTCCATTAAACCGTTTAACGTTTACGTACGGTACATCTGTCTACAGTCGACAGTCCACACAGACTATTTCTTTTTTTAATTTACGTCGACGAAAGTTTCTACTTTTCTCACCTCGGTTGGAGAAACGAGTTGGATGGTGGGTCCGTCATGAAAAGTCATGAAACCAAACAAGAAACCCTAATCACGGGTGGAGAGGTAGAAACGACCCAATTACACTTGGGAGCCTTTTCGGTACCGGACCCCGACGAATGAGACTAGTTCGACGACGATGTCAGAGGGGCTTCCTACAGGAACAGTTTCGAGTGCTTCTACCCGTGAGGGTCTCCTGAGTATTCGGACCGTGGGGAGCCGAGAGACGTTCGGACTGGACACTACCGACTTCGGAGACCTTTTTCTCAGTCTTCTCTTTCCCTCCTTTTGTGTCACAATGTGTTACACGTGGTCGAGTTGAGGAACTTTAGGACGAGTGTCCAAAGATCTTGCTCTAACTTCACTGTTCCTCCTCCGACGAGACTGTACATAGGTCCTCCACGGAACTACCACTGACTGTTGAACAATACGTCTCCGAATTAACTTGGGCTACCGGAGTCTTGGCTTTCGGTTCACGAGGTTCAGTTTCCCTTCCCTTCACCGGTAGCCCGAATGAAAGAAGTAAGGAGGTTATCACCGGCTGTTTAACGGTAAAATGCCCCGTGGAAGACGGTTGGTCAAAGGATCCAAAATGTTAAGAATATTAATTAAGGACAAGGACCTCGGGGACCGTAAATGAAAGATTCCAAGAGACGCCCTCCGTCTAATACAATTTATTCCGTTATTTCGGTCCCCGTAACTGACATCTACGTAATCCTCTGAGACGTGTCTTATTGGGTCTAGGTGTTCCGTAAGACCGAAGGACTTGGACTTGGAAGGACGTCTCCCTCGAGAACCTTTAACCTCCGCACGTCCGTTTATGTCCGTCTTAGGAAAAGAGAGGTTGTTATAGATACGTCCTAAATGACTTATTATCGATCTTAACGTAGTCCACAAAATTTATTTACTAGAAAGGAGAAGTGTGTTAACCTTGGACTAGTAAGAGTAAGTGTAAAATTTCTACTTCTTTGAGTCCGTATCAAATCTATGGGCTCCTATAAATGGATTCCTATCACTTGGATATAGACAAACTCAAGGGTTCTACACGTTAAAAAAAAAATTATTTTTTGACTGTTGTAAATACTTCATATACAAAACCTGACTCCTAAGACTCTTTTTTCAGAATAACCCCTGAGTCTTTAGGTAACTAATACAGTTATTATTATTGATATTCGTACTACCACTCCTACTCTATTACGGACGTCGTATTATAAAACTACACCTGGTAAAAATTTCAGAAATAACTCAAACAACGTTATAATGAAGAAAACAAATGTAACATAACAAAACCGACGTTCTGTACACCCTAGAAACGAGGGACCAGTCCCTAGTTTGGACACGGTGGACTTAACCCTCCGATACAGAATTGGGGACCCGCTGCTTCCCTCATGATCAGTGTATTATAAAACTTAATCGTTGAGTACAAACGAACAAAGTGCGAAGGACTTAAAGAGAACAGAATTGGACATAAGGTCGTCTCTAATCGAGAATATGTAAAAGGAGTCAGTTTCCTCCGACGTCACGATTTTCGTCTTTAGAACGTGAAAAATAAAATTTTTGGTTCTTAGTCTTCTCCCTCTCCTAAATTCTGTGTCTATTTTACGAAATCTACCTCAACCCTTCTTGCTTTAATATGGGTGACTGTGTTCCTTCCCTCTCTTCTCTCTTTCGTCAGTGACCAACCCCTACCACACTACTACCTCCGGCACCCCCAATCCCCCACCGTGACTCTGGGGGTCTCTCTTTCACCGGTGAACCCTTCGAATCCACCACCCTTTTATCCGTCGGAACTCTTCTCAAGGTATGTGAGTTCTCGCTGTATCTGTATCTGTATCTGTCTCTCATCTGCTTTGTCAGTAGATTTCCCTTCTCACGTACAGAGTCACTGTCTACTCAGTGGTTACCGGACACTGGACTACCCTCTGGAGGGTCTGGACAAGGGTTCACGAACTATCGTTAATTCCAAACTTCGGTACGGTGTCAGGACCTCCTCCCAGTATTTGTCAGTTGGAGTTGAGTCGGTTTCTTTTATTTTAAGATAACAGAATACGACGACGACGACGATTCAGCGAAGTCAGTACAGGCTGAGACGTGCTGGGGTATCTGCCGTCGGGTAGTCCGAGGGGGCAAGGACCCTAAGAGGTCCGTTCTTGTGACCCAACGGTAAAGGAAGAGGTTACGTACTCTCACTTTTCACTTTCACTTCAGTGAGTCAGCACAGGTTGAGAATCACTGGTGCACGTGACGTCGGGTGGTCGGAGGAGGTAGGTACCCTAAAAGGTCCGTTCTCATGACCTCACCCCACGGTAGCGGAAGAGGCGATAACAGAATATGAAAATCTATTTTTCGTCTTTTTGCCTTAAAACATAGAGAACATGTAGTCTCACACGTCTGATTTTCAGTATGAACGAATTTTTATCATTATTAGTGTTTAATTCTAATACCTAGGGAATATTTACGTCTCGACAGTGACGTGGGAAATAATTCATGAAAGTTGAAAGTGAGTACATTAAGGACGTCCAGATGTCTTGTCTACTAGAATAGCTAGGGTAGAATACGCCCTCCTTAGATTCATTGAACGGACTCCAATACGACTACGGTTCAGAGGACTACACTGTTGTAAATGGTGAATGGGACTGAATCACTAAAAGAAAGATCCGATTAGGAAACTTCTGTCCCGGCTCGGTAGAGGTGACATGGTAGTGCCAACAGGACTGACATAGACGATTTATATACTCTTCAACAAAAAGTCTTTGAATTCTATCTCCATTCACAGGATTTTTTTTATGTTCACCGGACGATCTCTCCCGTCTCCGTACTAATTTGAGATCTCTTCAGTCGATATCTAAACTACTTCTATTTTCTCACTAAACGCAAGTGCAGAACGAGTTAAACGTCGGATTAGTAACTTATTTTCCTTACTTCTAAGATATGTATACTATATCGATCCCATTTATACTAGTAGAGGTCAGTCATTTGTCAAAGGAAAGACAGAGAGGGAGAGAGGGGAAAAGGAGGGTAGAAATACTGTCCTCATGTGAAGGGACAACATAGGTAGTTGGTTAACTAGAACCCGAACCGATACCTTTCAAGAAACCGGTTACCTTGTACTCGTCTGTACGGTGTTCGAACGCCTCATCGTACATATTAAAACTCCGAGGTCAGTAGGAAATACTCTTCGTTAGGTGGGGGATAGGAGGTATCCCACTAGTGATGAGGAACTCGGATCCGAGTCTTACTAGTTTTCGTCTTGTTTGGATAAAGATAGGGATTTGGTACGGACTTAATTTGGGAATGGGATTTTTGTCACGGTTGTTGTTCTGTGTATCCGTATACTCGTTCTTTACTCATGAGTAAGAAACTATAATGACTCCAAAACACCAAGAAACAGTATCATTTTGGATCAACTATTGTTATTAACTATATCTTCTAACAAATCAACTGGTAGAGAAGTGAAAATTAAATAGAGAGTCCTTAATTTGAAACCACTTTACTTAGTTCTAATTACAGGAAGTCATATTACTTTTGATACCGAAAAGGTCATCAGTGCATGTCTACATTCTCAACCTGGTATTTCTTGTGACTCACGACTTCTTGACTACGAAAACTTGACACAACGACCTCTTCTGAGAATTCTCAGGGAACCTGACGTTCCTCTAGGTTGATTAGGTTGGTCAGGTAGGATTTCCGTTAGTCGGGACTTATAAGTAACCTTCATGACTACGACTTCGACTTTGAGGTTATGAAACCTGTGGACTACACTTCTCGACTGAGTAAACTTTTCTAGGACTACGACCCTTTTTAACTCCCGTACTCCTCTTTCCCCACCAACTCCTGTTCTATCAACCAACCCACCGTTGTGACTACGTTACCTGTACTCAAACTCGTTTGAGACCCTCTATCACGTCCTGTCTTTTCGGACCACACGACGTCAGGTACCCCAGCGTTTCTCAGTCTGTCTTGAATCACTGTATTCTTATTGTTGTTACGACAATATTGATGAATAAAGACACCAAACTCTATGGAGTACTTGATCTCCTATTTGTTAAACTCAATTCTCGGACTCTGACAGACCTTTAGACATAGAAGGATTCAGGGTATCCTTCTTTCGTTTCTATACACGTGATTTGTCGTTAACGGTCGTAGTTAAAGTAGATCACACACCCGTAAGTCTTATCTTTTTTCAATTTCTCTCGGCAATCAAGTTTATAAAACCCCCTTTTCAAATGTCGTAATTAAAAAAGTAGGTTTTTCACTTTTTACATACAGATGGAATACCCTCCCAAGAATTAAATGAGTAAAGTGTTTGTATAATTTCTGTAGTTACAAATAACTAAGTGATCCGTCTACTTCTTACCATGTTGTCACCTTTAAATTTTTTTTTTTTTTCTCAAGTCAGTGAGTCAGTACAGGCTGAGAAACGTTGGGGTACCTGACGTCGTACGGTCCGAAGGGACAGATAGTACTTAAGGACTTCGGACGAGTTCAAGTACAGGTAGAATAGTCACTACGGTAGGTCGGTAGAGTAGGAGACAGTAGGGGAAGAGGAGGACGGAAGTTAGAAAGGGTCGTAGTCCCAGAAAAGTTTACTCAGTCGACAAGTGTAGTCCGCCGGTTTCATGACCTCAAAGTCGAAGTTGTAGTCAGGAACGTTACTTATAAGTCATGACTAAAGGAAATCCAACCTAGAGGAACGTCAGGTTCCCTGAGAGTTCTCAGAAGAGGTCGTGGTGTCAAGTTTTCGTAGTTAAGAAACCGTGAGTCGAAAGAAACACCAGGTTGAGAGTGTAGGTATGTACTGAATACCTTTTTGATATAAAAACTGATCTACTTGAAAACAACTGTTTCATTACAGAGAGGAAAAATCATACGACAGATCTAACCAGTATCGAAAAGAAGGTTCCTCGTTCACACAGAAAATTAAAGTACCGACTTCAGTGGCAGACGTCACTAAAGCCTCGGGTTCTTTTATCAGAGAGTGACAAAGGTGACAAAGGGGTAGATGAACGGCACTTCACTACCCTAGTCTACGGTACCAGAATCAAAGACTTACAACTCAAAATTCGGTTGAAAAAGTGAGAGAAGAAAGTGAAAGTGGTTCTCCGAGTAATCAAGAAGCAAAAGACGGTATTCACACCACAGTAGACGTATAGACTCCAATAACTATAAAGAGGGCCGTTAGAACTAAGGTCGAACAAGAAATAGGTCGGACCGTAAAACGTACTATATGAGACGTATATTTAATTTATTCGTCCCACTGTTATATATCGGAACTGTATTAGGAAAGGACTAAACCTAGGTCAGACAAGGTACAAGTCAAGATTGACAACGAAGAACTAGACGTATGTCTAAAGAGTCCTCCGTCCATTCCACCAGACCATCAGAGTAGAGAACTAAAAGGTCAAACAACACTAGGTGTGTTTTCGAAACCGTGTCGGTTATTTCGTCTTTGTCTACAAAACGACCTTGAGAGAACGAAAAAGTTACTAGGTTACCTACGACTGTTAAACTAGAAACCAAGGGGACGGAAAAGATTTAGGTCGAACTTGTAGACCTTCAAGTGTCAAGTGTGTAACATCTTCGGACTGAATCTCTTAAAACCCGTAATGAAACGATCGTACACTCTATTCACGTTAACACACCAGTAAACTCGTGAGAAACCGTAACGAAAAGAAACCCTAACCTTACTTTTGACTGGAAAAGATCAGGACACCGGTGACGACTCAAAAGGTTTAAACGACCGTATAACTCACATCGTGGAATTGTCGTAGTAGAAAATGATAAACTTTATCGAGTTGACCTTAAGGTAGTGCAGGTGATCGAAACAAACATCACTATGAAGGATTCCGAGTGAAGTGAAGAGTAAGCTTCTACAGACCGAGATCCACTCAATAGTGTGGTAACACAAACAGACACAGTAATTCTAGAAAAAACATATCAAGAAGACACATAAGAACGGTGGAGAAGAATTATAGAAAACGAATTATAGAATCCGGATATGGTAAAGACAGGAAATAACACGGGTAGAAACGAACTTTACAAGGGAACCATAGTGATTAAAAGAACCTCTCTAGAGTTCAGAAAGGGTAAGATAACAAAAGGAGATAAAGAAACGTGACTAGTGACTCCTTCCGTAAGAGTAGTGAGGTACGATAAGAAACCTTGAAACGTAAGTTTACCCATATAGAAAGGAAATGAGGAAACGGATAGTGAAGAGAAGAAAAGAGTCGATAAACATTCCGGAGAAGTTAGTTGGTAAAACGGAAAAACGTAAGAAAAAGAACCCCTACCAGAACTAGTGACGGAGGACATGTTACAGTACTTCGAGACAGGTATCAAGAAGTCCGTGAGACAGATAGTCTAGATTAGGTAACTTAGAGAAACAGTGAACTTGACATATTAGTATTCCCTAAACTAAATTCAGGATGGACTTACCAGAACACGAAAAGGAATATAAGAAGTTAAATTCAGACTTAAAACGTCATTCCTCTAGTACTAGACTCGGTGTCAGTCAAGGACCAGTGTTAAAACGACTGACATATCTCGAAGAGGTAGAAACCGACGTTTCTTATATTAGTTAGACTAAAGCCATAACTGGTAACCACTACAGGTACACATCTCAGAAGAGAACACAACAACCTCCTCCCACAGACGATACTGGTCATATAAGAGAACCGTTTTGAGACAATCGGAAACGGGACGAAGTAAAACATGAGGTTCCGGTTTAAACGGACAATGAGGTCCATAGAGAACTTAAGAATGAAAACGTAAGGTCAGGGGGTATTACTTTTCTTGTAGAAAACCCCCTCAATCAAGATCTTCCAGAACATCTAGAAGTATCTTGGTAAGTTGTAGTCGAAGAAGTCGTAAGGACCAACCCCGTATCTGAACCTAATGACACCATAACTTACTAAATGGAACCTTTACTTGTCTCTAGTAAGACAGCAAAAACTCTAACGTAGGTTCATGACGTAAAACCTGAGAAAACAACTGATACTACCGATAAGGTAAAGAAGATACCCTAAGGACGGGTGTCATCATCTATATTACCAGTAGACTCAATTTAAGTGGGTAGGATCACGTAGAATCAAGTCACTAAGGATCTTACAGCTACAAGTGAGAACAGTAGAGGACAAACTGGTGAATGTTAAACGGAACTAAGTACCCGGACTGTAAGGTTCAAGGATACGTTATAACGAGAAATGTCGTAGCTTGGGACGAAGGTAGTGGTCGGGGTAAGTGTTGACCACAACAAAAACGAAACCGAAGTAGAGAAGTAAGAAAGACCTCAATAAAGAGGTGACTAGAGGTCATCGTATAACCCGTGGATGGTTGGACCCCTCAAGTAGAAAGTCACAGGATAGTAAAACGAAAAAGTATGACAAGTACCCTAAGAGTTCCGTTCTTATGACTTCACCGAACGGTAAGGGAAGAGGTCACCTGGTACAAACCAGTCTTCAGAGGTCGTACTGGACAGACAGAACCCACAGGGATGTGTCGTACTGAGTAACAAAGTAACTTAATCCGTTCCGACACCAGGTGTACTAGTCAAACTAATCAACTTTAGATCCGTACGGTAACGAGAAAAAGTTACGGGAGACAATGTGTTAAATAGTCTAGGGTCCTTCGAGTCATAGTAGATATAAGGTACACCGACGACCCCCGGAGACGACCCTCGGATCATCCAAGGTAATTTGTGTTTACCGTTCTTTTAAAATCTCTGTACCAACTGTAGTGGGACGAGGAGACACGAGGGGAGAATATGACCAAGGAGTCGAGTCTTACTTTTTCGTCCGAACTACTAAAATGTGTCTACAGGAGAAGGTGTTTCGGACAGTAGAAAGAACCAAGTACTCGAGAACGTCTTTGTAATCCTTTCTGTTTAGCACATCAATTCTAATACATCAAATCATAATTGATTGGTTGTCACATTTTTGGACTAGTCCCAAGAATAAGAATGACCTTTATTTGGTACGTGTTCTCTCTATACTTTCATTAGGCTCGGAGGTCTTTTGAACCCGGATACTCAGAGAATAGAACGACTAGTGTGACAACACTGATAGTGGTGGTGAACAACTCATACTTATATAATTTTTTTATAATTTTTTAGTCGTGATCCGATTTGTGTAATTCACGTAATACAGAAAATTATAAAATATAGTAAAAACTTCGAACACTAATATGTAAATAAATTAATAACCCTTATAAATCGAAATGTTTATAACAGGGATCTGTTGTACGAGATACTCTACTCGTTAAAAGAGAAAGAGAGAAAAAAAAAGGTATTCGAAGACTAGGAAAAGGGAGTCTCCCGTCTTTCTTACTTTTGGTGTTAGTGTCTTTTGATTCACACATTTTGTAAATCGTACTAAGGACTGTATATCAGAGACGAGTTGTTTTACGACGAATAAAAATGATCATCGGATATAAGTAGGAATATTTTATCGGACACACACTTATGTTAGTTCAACGTTTGGGAGACGTAGAGTGAATGGTTTTGACAGAAAGTATATTTATGTGTGAGAAGTGAGGAACCTAAAACTTACTTGCAACAGAGTTTTTTTTTTTTTTTCATAAATGTAAGAGATACTCTTTTGTGCGAACGTGGGTGAACGAGGGTTCACATGTACGAGTGTGTGTCTCGTGACTCCAGTTTCTCTTCTAAAGATTTGGAATTGAGTAGATGTGGTCCCCTACTGGGGCGGAATCGAAATTTGTAGACATCTCGTCTATGACCCGTGACAGTTGTAAACGTCGGTGAGTTCTCCAATCTACTTCTAAGGCAAATAATCCAGAATAAGAGTTGAAACACACACACACACACACACATTTACCATTTACTTCTGAGAAAGAACTTTCCTTTATTTCACGAGGACATAGAGTGTGTCTTTCACTACCGGTGTAAAAAGAGACGGGATTACTGTCAAATTAGTGAAAAGGTCATGTTTTACCGTGACCTGTGTGTCTTGTTTCTCATTTTCCATAGAAACGGTCTATTGTAACACGTCGTAGTTCCTCTGTCGGAAAGGAGAAGGGAGGGAGGAGGTCGGGGGAGAGGGAGGGAGGGGGAGAGGGAGGAAGGGGGAAAAGGTGGGGGAAGAAAGGGAATGAAAGGAAAGGAAGCTTGAAGGAAATCTTTCCTAAATCTGACCGAGAGGAGTCCTAAGGATTCGGGGGAGTGGCGTAATAGAGGTGGACGAAAACTTTTGATAAGGGGCAAAGAGGAGGAGTACTTAAGCAGGGAGATCGGCGTGACCGGATGATCATAGAACACGGAAACAAAACAACGATTACCAGGGAGAAGTATATAATGAGGAGAGGGGCTGGGGTAGTGACGGACCTATCTAGAATCCGTAAAAACTTCACTTAATCTTGACGGGTTTATTAGTGAGTCGTTAATATTTAGACCTATATGTCCTTATCCTTTTCACCCTATAAAAGAGAGAAGGTCTTATACATGGACTTACTTTCGTGACACTTGAGGTGTGAGTACTTATTTCATGAATTATTTACAAGTTGCCAACATATGTTTGCGAACCACCACAAGTCAGCGGGTCACCACAGACTGAGACTCAGGGGTCCACAGAGACAGGGAGTAGTAGAGGGTCTCAAACGGGTTCAAGTACAGGTAACATAGCTAATACTATGTTATGTCTACCATCCTCGGAGGTCAAACAAGGATTTGAAACCCCGAGGGGTAAGACCGTGACAAGAATTTATTACCTCGTCAGTCGACTCAACTCCTCCTTATGGATGGTTTTAGTGGGAGGTTTGACGTAATCTGGGTGGTGGAGTTGTCGGAGAGAGGATTATGACAGCAGGAGTCCCACTAAGGTAAACGGTATATGGTGTAAGTAGAAACACAGAAGAGACACGGATAATGTCATATAGAATTGTGGACATTTATTAAGTCTTAAAAAATAGCTTACTTATCTTTTTATTTACAGAGTTTTTTCATATCTAAAGTGGGAGAAGATCTTACATAGTTCGTGTATTATTAACGAGAATAGTTTTGGGAAACCAATGTTGTTTGTGTAAGTTCAAGTGCGTTGTTTAAGTTCCTCTGTGGTTCTAGAGTACCCTCACTCAATCCTGACCCTGAGTCTGTGACCTCGACTCCCAAATTCTTACACTGACATAGAATAAAAGAGATCCTACTACACTAACGAGTGACAACGAAGAGATTCCTCTAGGGAAAGAAGACGAGTGGTAAAAAGGTGAATTATATTAAATCAGGGACCAGGAAACCAAATGACTTTGTGACGGACATCACCGATCGTAAGTTGGTCTCTTTGTCTTGGTCATCCTTTATGTACAATTCTTTCTATAACACTCCTTCACCGAGTGTACCAACACTCCGTTCAGTCACCAGACGTTTCGTCCGGTAGTCTTCTCTCTCCTTCTTTAAGAACCCTTGTCCGACTCTGACGTTAGATGACCTTCTTAAAGAAGAAGGAGTCCCTTCGGAGCAAACGAAAACTCTCGAAAGTTGACTAGTTTAGTCAGGGTGAAATCCTATTAGAGGGGAGAAATTTCAGTTGATTTAAACCTGAAATTAGTGTAGATAATTTTATAAAAATATCATTGTTGACCTAATGACAAACTGACTCATTTACCCTACCATCGGGTAGGTTTCTTTGTGTGTTTTTTCGGACCACCGAGTCTGTCATTTCTTAGGTGGACGTTACGTCCTCTAGGTCCAAGCTAGGGACCCAGTCCTTCTAAACGATCTCTTCCTTTACCGTTGGGTGAGGTCAATAAGAACGGGCCTTTTAATGTACCTGTCTCCTCGGACCTCCTTATCTCCAGGTACCTCAGTGTTTCTCAACCTGTACTGACTCACTGTTTGTGTGTGTGAGAAAATCAATTTTATTAGTTTTCTTTCCTAGCATAATCGAAGATCGTTAGTTTCTACAGTAGGGACCACTGCGTTTTCTGTGGTTCTATTGTCTCATACCCCTAGACGAGGGAGATCTTCGACAGTACCTTTCTCAGAGATCTCCTTCGCTACTATACCGATCGAGCGTAACTTTAGGGAGGACATCTTGGGGAGAAGGGAGTCGATGAAGGAATTATGGAACCGTCAGTCCTGACACTCTCCGTTTCGTTTGAGTGTCAAGGAATGATAATGTCCCTCGTAAGAAAAGAATTTTTTTAGGTATTAGATTAATCATAAAAATAAATAAAAATTTAGAAAAGAAATTGAAACATAACCTCATCTCGACTAATTGTGACAACACTATCAAAGTCCACTTGTCGTTTTCCCAAGTCAGTATGTATATGTACATCTATTAATCATAAAAATTTAAAATCTAATGACAACCCTCTTCCGTTACCGTGGGGTGAGGTCATGAGAAGGGACCGTTTAGGGCACCTGTCTCCTCGGACCATCCGACGTCAGGTACCCCAACGATCCTCAGTCTGGGCTGACTCGCTGCAGTGAAAGTGAAAAGTGAAAGTACGTAACCTCTTCCTTTACCGTTAGGCGAGGTCACAAGAACGGACCTCTTAGAGTCCCTGCCCCCTCGGACCACCCGACGGTAGCTACCCCAACGAGTCTCAGCCTGTGCTGACTTCGCTGAATCGTCGTCGTCGTCGTCTAATGACGACTACCTCGTGGTTGATAGGGTTCTCAAACCCCAATTTGGATTAAACAATAAGAGGGTTAAGTCAAATCAAGTAGTAAAGGAGACAACCAACGTGGAGCCGAGTAAGTGTACGAACGGAAGTCTTTCTCCCAGCCAACCAGACCCTCCAAGCTCTACCGAAGTGCGTGCGCAGAGTCTCGGCGACCGACCGACCGACGAAGCCGTGAAACCAAGAAGAGATGTCGTGGAGAGTTGAACGGCCTCCATTCTTATACTAAGAAAAACACTGCCGCCTTCCCGTAGTTCCATCTTCAACGTTTTGAACTACTTCGGATCCAAAGTTTTAAGTGTGTCACAGAGAAGATGCTGGTGGCCAATAAGTTTCGTCCAAGGTTCCCGATGCTTCGAAGTCCTTCTACCCTTCAAAGTGGACACTTGATCTCCTCGATATATGTTAGATACTGGTATAAAGTAAATGGTATCATGACATTCTGATAAAGTAGCTTAAAACGTCATTCAAAACTCAGTGTCTCCACCACAACTGCTTAAATATTATTCCATATCTAAATATCCATCTCCCAATGATTAAATTATGTTGTATTTTTAATTATATTTTCGGGTAACACTACCTAATATACACAATGTTTCAAGTAAAAGGATATTGGAAACAAAGTACGGAATAAAATGGTCTTTTCCTTCATTTTATCCCTGTTTTACCAACCAGTTTAGTTGAACCTCCATTTTTGGTTTTAATAAGTCTTATATAATATCCAAACTAAACTCGCAGTGACTCGGCCAATTACTCATCTTATGTTCACATATTTGTGTTAGTGAAGGGCGTATCTGAAAGATCAGAGATTCCCTTTATTATGTGTTTATATAATTTACTGTTTGAAGGTAAAAGTCCAAGTATCACGGACCCGTACGACGATGATCGTATCACCGGTCTCCTAATCAGTGATCTTAGTCGTGGGAATAGTTTAGTCTCTGTTCTAAGTTTCACATTTCACTTTAGCTGTTTAAACTCGTCCTAATATATTCTCCGTCGACGACTCTAAATTTGGTTCACGCCATTCTTGACCCTTTCAACTAAGTGTCCAAGTAGTGTATGTCGATCTTTCGTTTACTTCTTCTAGGAAACCCCATTTTAAGTCTACAAGACCAATAATAAAAAAGAAAAAACTATGAAATCACAAAAGTAACTTCCTATTAACGAAATGTCTTAAAACACCAAAAG
This sequence comes from Capra ibex, assembly GCA_006410555.1. Taxonomy (NCBI): domain Eukaryota; kingdom Metazoa; phylum Chordata; class Mammalia; order Artiodactyla; family Bovidae; genus Capra; species Capra ibex. Next base: position 9,723,626 of record SJYO01033645.1, read on the forward strand.
ATCGTTTGTACTTCCTAGTCGGTATCCATGTGGGTACAGGAAGGTACGGTTTGGAGGGAGGATACAGGGAGGTGTAGGGTGGGAAGATCTGCCAGTGCCTCGGGGACAAACTGAAGGGATTTAGTATACAAACAAATCGTTTAAGAGTCACCGAGAAAATGCATACCGTAACATTCAAAGGGACAATGGGAGAGGTATATAGAGTGGGAGAGGGAGGAACGGAGGGGGGCACAGGTAGTCAGACAAGAGGTACAAACAAAGAGGTAACGACGGGACCTTTATTTCAGTAGTCGTGGTAGAAAGATCAAAGGTGTACATACAGAGTCATATGCTATAAAACAAAGAGAAAGACTGCATGAAGTGAGACATATGTTCCGAGATCCAAGTAGATGGAGTAATCTTGACTAAGTTTACGTAAAGAAACATACCGACTCATCATAAGGTAATATGTACACACATGGTGTCGAAGAAATAGGTAAATAGACAGCTGCCTGTAGATCCAACGGAAGTGTAAGACCTATAACATTTATCACGACGTTACTTATAACCCCATGTACACAGAAAAAGTTAAAGTCAAAGGAGTCCCAAATACGGATTATCACCCTAATATCCCAGTATACTACTAAAGTAAGGACGAAGAAATTCCCTAGAGGTATGACAGGGGGTATCACCGACACAGTAAAATGTAAGGGTGGTCGTTACGTTCTTTCAAGGGAAAAGAGGTGTGGGAGAGGTCGTAAATAACAAACATCTTAAAAACTACTACCGGCAAGACTGACCACACTCCACCATAGAACGACATCAAAACTAAACGTAAAAAGATTACTACTCACTACAACTCGTAGAAAGGTACACAACCAATCGGTAGACATACAAACATACAGAAGAAACCTGTTTACAGACAAATCCAGAAAAAGGGCGAAAAACTAACCCGACAAAGAAAGAGACCATAACTTAACATACTCGACGAACGTATAAAACCTTTAATAAAAGAAACAGTTGACAAAGAAAACGATCATAAAAGAAGTTAGGACTTTTGACAGAAAAGTGGAACAAACATCAAAGGAAACGACACGTTTTTTAAAATTCAACTTAATCCAGGGTGAACAAATAAAAACAAAAATAAGGGTAATAAAATCCTCCACCCAGTATTTTCTAGAACCAAACTAAACACAGTAGTTCTCAGGACTGATACAAAATTAGATTCTCAAAATATCAAAGACTAGAATACGAATCCAGAAATTATGTAAAACTCAAATAGAAACACATACCGTAATCCTTCACAAGATTAGAGTAATAAAACGAATATCGACTGGTCAAGAAATAACTGATACGGTTTCGGAAACTGACACACCTAGTGTTTTTTTGACACCTTTTAAGACTTTCTCTACCCTTATGGTCCGGTGGATTGGACGGAGAACTCTTTAGACATACGTCCAGTCCTTCGTTGTCAATCTTGACCTGTACCTTGTTGTCTGACCAAGGTTTATCCTTTTCCTCATACTGTTCCGACATATAACAGTGGGACGAATAAATTAAATATACGTCTCATGTAGTACTCTTTGCGACCCGACCTTCTTTGTGTTCGACCTTAGTTCTAACGGCCCTCTTTATAGTTATTGGAGTCTATGCGTCTACTGTGCTGGGAATACCGTCTTTCACTTCTCCTCGATTTTTCGGAGAACTACTTTCACTTCCTCCTCTCAGTTTTTCAACCGAATTTCGAGTTATAAGTCTTTTGCTTCTAGTACCGTAGGTCAGGGTAGTGAAGTACCCTTTATCTACCCCTTTGTCACCTTTGTCACAGTCTGAAATAAAAAAACCCGAGGTTTTGGTGACGTCTACCACTGACGTCGGTACTTTAATTTTCTGCGAATGAGGAACCTTCTTTTCAATACTGGTTGGATCTATCATATAAGTTCTCGTCTCTGTAATGAAACGGCTGATTCCAGGCAGATCAGTTCCGATACCAAAAAGGTCACCAGTACATACCTACACTCTCAACCTGACACTTCTTTCGACTCGCGGCTTCTTAACTACGAAAACTTGACACCACAACCTCTTCTGAGAACTCCCAGGGAACCTGACGTTTCTCTAGGTTAGTCAGGTAAGACTTCCTCTAGTGGGTACCCTAAAGAAACCTTCCTTACTACGATTTCGACTTCGAGGTCAGGAAACCGGTGGAGTACGACTCAACTGAGTAACCTTTTCTGAGACTACGACCCTCTCTAACCCCCGTCCTCCTCTTCCCCTGCTGGGTCCTACTCTACCGACCTACCGTAGTGCCTGAGCTACCTGCACTCAGACTCACTTGAGGTCTTCTACCACTACCTGTCCCTCAGGACCGCACGACGATAAGTACCCCAGCGTTTCTCAGCCTGTACTGACTCGCTGATTTAACTTGACTTGACTTGAATAACTTTTCCGATAGAAACGGGGTAAAATATGAGAACGGACGAGACAGTTTTTATTCCATGGTATCTCTGGCTACCCATATCCAGAGACCCGAGAGACAGAACAAGGTAACTAGATATCAAGACAAAAAGACGGCCATGGTATGACAGAACTACTGAAATCGAAACATCTTATCAGACTTCAGTCTTTCCAACTAAAGAATTCGAGGAAAGAAGAAAGAGTTTTGACAGAACAAGGACTAGAATCTTCCTTTCGAAAGTCAAAAATCGGTAACTCTTATTACAAACGACATTCGAATAGTATATACCGGAAATGATACAACGCCATCCAAGGAAGATTCGGGTAAAAAACTTTCAAAAATAGTATATACTCACGACTAATAACAGTTTCCGAAAAAGACGTAGATAACTCTACTAGCACACCAAAAATAGAAAGTACAATTATACCACGTAGTGTGACTAAACGTATATGACTTCTTAGGAACGTAGGGACCTTAGTTAGACTGAACTAATACAACATACTCGAGAAATTACACAACAACTTAAAACAAACGATCTAAAAAAAAAAAAAAAACTCCTAAAATCGTAGATACAAGTAGCCACTATGACCGGACATTAAAAGAAAAAACACACAACAGAAACGGACCAAAACCATAGTCCCATTAACACCGGAACATCTTACTCAAACCTTCATAAAGAAGGAGATGTTAAAAACCCTCCTCAAAGTCTTTTTATCCGTAATCCAGAAGAGATTTACAAAGTATCTTAAGGGGACACTTCGGTATACCGGGATCTTAAAACACAAAGAACCTTCTAAAAAAAAATAGTGTCAAAGATAAAGTCACAAACATTAAAAGAACAAGTATTAACGATAAGTCAGTACCCCCCAAACTTGAAAAGATTCTTAGACAGGCAAAAGAGATCCAACGGGTAAAATGATCGTATATCAACGACTATTATAAGAGAATACTGGGAAACATAAAGGCACAACAGACAACGTTGGAGAAGAAAAAGTAAAGATTAAAACGACTAAACTAAAAAGAGGGAAAAAAAAAAAAAGACTACTCAGACCGATCACCACACAGTTAAAACAAGTAGAAGAGTTTTTTGGTCGAAAATACAAATAATTAGAAACGATATCAAAGGAAGTAAAGGAAAAGTAAATAAAGACAAGACTAGAAATACTAAAGAAAGGACGACGACTGAAACCCAAAAAACAGACAAGAAGAAGGTCGACGAAACCTATGTCTCAATCCAACAAATTCAATCCAACAAATAAACTACGAAAACAACAAAGAACTCCATCTTAACATGAGGATATATGAAGGGAGAATCTTGACGAAAACGACTTAGGGTATTCAAACCCCAGTAACACAAAAGTAACCGTAAACAAAGATCCTTAGAAAAATAAAGGGATGAAAAATTAAATCATTGGAGAAGTAATAAATCATTACATAACAAATTAGGGGTTCTCAAAAACAAAAATACGTCAAAAAAAAAGAACATCAACTATAGATCAGAGTATCACAACACTAGTCTCTTCTGTGAACTATACTAAAGTTAAAAGAATTTAAATGACTCCGAACTAAACACCGGGTACTACACCAGATAGGACCTCTTACAAGGTACACGTGAACTCTTCTTTCACATAAGAAGACGTAAACCTACCTTTCAGGACTTCTATAATTAATACAGGTAAACCAGTTTACAAAGTAAATTCAAACACAAAGGAATAAGAGACAAAACTACTAGACAGGTAACCACACTCACCCCACAATCCCAGGGGCTGATAATAACACAATGACGACTAAAGGGGAGAATACTGACAATCACAAAGGGAAGACATAACTCCAACCCACGTATTTATAAATGTTAACAACACAAAAGAAAAACCTAACTGGAGCTAGTAATACATCACAGGAAGAAACAGAGAATATTATAAGAAATAAAATGTCAGATAAAACAGACTTTATTCCTAACGGTGAGGTCGAAAGAAAACCAAAGGAAAGTGTGCCTTATAGAAAGAGGTAGGAAAATGAAAGTCAGACATACACAGAGATCCAGACTTCATCCAGAGAACACCCGTCGTATATATACCCAGAACTGAAACATAGGGAAGTCAGTCAGACATAGAAAACCAACCACGATTAGACAAATGTAAATTCCACTAATAACTATATATACAAGGACAACAGTAAAAGAATCAACAAAGCCCAAACAAAACATCCAGAAGGAAAGAGAACACGAAGGTCGGATACACTCAGTGCAATCACAAACACCATTCCGATATTGAAAACGAACAGACATTTCGAAAACTAAAGAGGTAGTTAAAACTTACGCTCCACATCATTAGAACCAACATCTATAAAAAAAAAGAAAGTCATGAAATCGATATAGGACGATAAGGGAAGACCGGACGTTTCACAGACGACTTTCCAGGTGACGATTAGTATACCCAAAACGTAACATACAATGAACGACGAAAAGGGAACGATGAAAATTGTAGTAACACGAATTAGAAACAATCGAACTAATTACAAAGAGTTATACAAAGAGGAACCCAAATAGGATATTCCCTGAGAGACACGAACAACCTGAACTAACTGATAAAGGAAAGGGTGCAACGTCTCCAAAAATTGATATTAACGAAGTTTTTGAAAGAGTCACCAAAAAAAAAAAAAAATTAAAGAAGGAGACCTCAGGGATATTGAGTTTACAACCACGTGAATTATAACAAGGTTTCCAGAGACTCCGATGTCAGTTAAGAAAAGTAAGAAAAGGGGAATAAGACGAGAAGTCGTCAATAAAAACGGTAAGATAGAAGGTCGAGTGAATAGCTAAGAAGAGGGAGTCAAGAAGAAGATAACCAGGGAAGATCACAAGAACGGACCTCTTAGGGTCCCTGCCCCCTCGGACCACCCGACGGCAGATACCCGAGCGTGTCTCAACCTGTGCTGACTGCACTGAATCGTCGTCGTCGTCGTCTCATAAAAATTAAAGTCATTAAAATAATAAGTAGAGCCAAACGAATAAGAAATAAAGAAGATACAGGAACGACTAACATAATTGAACAATTTATAAAGAACGTAAAAAGAGGTAAGATAAAAGTTCTCAAGTCTCGTAAAAATGAAGACTTAAGAGAGAGTCCATCTAGTGAATAAAGAAGAAGTAAATAAACCAGAACACTTTAAGATGGAACAAGAATGTAAACACGAAATAAAGAGACAAAAAACTAAAAAGAAAAAAAGATTCAACGAGGTGAACTCCAGAGGAAAAAGGTCGGAAATCCCAACATAAGGAAGAATGAAAACCAAAAACGAAAACCTCCCTTTCCAACCAACTCAACAAATACAACTGAATAACAATCCCCACTGAACACGTATACAATAGTTACAATTTCACACTCCTCTAGTTCGTCTAGTTCGTCCAAGTCAAGTCAAGTCAGTGGGTCAGCATAGATTTGACACACTGGGGTACTTGACGTCGTGCGGTCTTGAGGGACAGGTGGTGGTTGAGGACCTTAAATGGGTTTGAGTACAGGTAACTTAACTACTACAGTAGACTGGTAGAGTAGACAGCAGGAAAAGAGGAGGACGGGAGTTAGAAAGGGTCGTACTCCCAAAAGAGTTTACTCAGTCTAGAAACGTAGTCCACCGGTTTCATAACCTCAAAGTCGAAGTTGTAGTCAGTAAGGTTACTTGTGAGTCCTGACTAGAGGAAATCCTACCTGACCAACCCGAGAGGAGCGTCAGGTTCCCTGAGAGTTCTCAGAAGAGGTTGTCGTGTCAAGTTTTCGTAGTCAAGAAGTCACGAGTCGAAAGAAATCTCAGGTTGACAGTGTAGGTATGTACTGATGACCTTTTTTGTATCGGAACTGATCTACCTGGAAACAACCGTTTCATTACAGAAACGAAAAATTATACGACAGATCCAACCAGTATTGAAAGGAAGGTTCCTCATTTGTAGAAAATTAAAGTACCGACGTCAGTGGTAGACGTCACTAAAACCTCGGGGGGTTTTAATTCTGTCGGTAACAAAGGTGANTGACCTTTTTTGTATCGGAACTGATCTACCTGGAAACAACCGTTTCATTACAGAAACGAAAAATTATACGACAGATCCAACCAGTATTGAAAGGAAGGTTCCTCATTTGTAGAAAATTAAAGTACCGACGTCAGTGGTAGACGTCACTAAAACCTCGGGGGTTTTTAATTCTGTCGGTAACAAAGGTGACAAAGGAGTAGATAAAGACTACTTAACTACCCTGGTCTACGGTACTAGATCCAAAAGACTTACAACTCGGAATTTGGTTGAGAAAGTGAAAGGAGAAAGTGAAAGTAGTTCTCCGAGAACTCAAGAAGAAGTAAAAGACGGTATTCCCACCACAGTAGACGTATAGACTCCAATAACTATAAAGAGGACCGTTAGAACTAAGGTCGAGCACGAAGAAGGTCGGGTCACACACAGTACTACATGAGACGTATACACAATTTATTCGTCCCACTGTTATATGTCGGAACTGTATGAGGAAAAGGATAAACCTTGGTCAGATAAAGGATAAACCTTGGATAAACCTTGGACAAACCTTGGTCGACAAGGTACAAGTCATGATTGACAACAAAGGACTGGTTTGGGTATATCCAAAGAGTTCTCCGTCTATTCCACAAGACTATAGGGGTAGAGAAAGTCTTAAAAGGTGTCAAACAACACTAGGTGTGTCAGTTTCCGAAACCCGTGTCTGTTTTTCGTCTTCATCTACAAAAAGACCTTGAGAGAACGAAAAAGTTACTAGGTCACCTACAACCATTAAACTAGAGACCAAGGAGACGGAAAAGATTTTGGTCGAACTTGTAGTCCCTCAAGTGCCAAGTGTATAACGACTTCGGACAGAACCTCTTAAAACTCGTAATGAAAGGATCGTACACTCTACTCACGTTAGCACACCAGTAAACTCGTAAGAAACCGTACCGGAAAGAAACTCTAACCATATCTTTGACTGGAAAAGGTCAGAACACGGGTGACGACTCAAAAGGTTTAAACGACTGTATAACTCACGTCGTGAAAGTGTCGTAGTAGAAAGTCCTAAACTTTCTCGAGGTGACCTTAAGGTAGTGGAGGTGACCGAAACAAGCATCACTACGAAAGATTCTGGGTGAACTGAAGTGTAAGGTCCTACAGACCGAGATCCACTCACTAGTGTGGTGGTACTAATCTACCAAGTACTTCTATAAAAAAACATGTCAAGAAGACATATAAGAACGGTGAAGAAGAATTATAGAAGACAAAGACAATCCAGGTATGATAAAGACAGGAAATAACTCGGGTAGAAACGTACTTTACAAGGGAACCAAAGAGATTAAAAGAACTTCTCTAGAGATCAGAAGGGGTAAGACAACAAAAGGAGACAAAGAAACGTAACTAGTGACTCCTTCCGAAAGAATAGAGAGGAATGATAAGAAACCTTGAGACGTAAGTTTACCCATATAGAAAGGAAAAGAGGAAAACGAAAAGTAAACAGAAGAAAAGTGTCGATAAACATACCGGAGGAGTCTGTCGGTAACACGAAAAAACGTAAAGAAAAAGAACCTCTACCAGAACGAGCGACAGAGGACATGTTACAGTACTTGGAGACATATATCAAGTAGTCTATGAGAGAGATAGTCTAGACCAGGGAATTTAGATAAACAGTGAAGGTGACATTTTAGTATTCCCTAAACTAAATCCAGTATGGACTCACCAGATCACCAAAAAGGGTGAAAGAAGTTAAATTCAGACTTAAACCGTTATTCCTCAAATACTAGACTCGGTGTCAATTGAGGGTCAGAACAAAAACAACTGACATATCTCGAAGGGGTAGAAACCGACGTTTCTTATATTAGTCAGACTAAAGCCACAACTGGTAGACCACTACAGGTACACATCTCAGAAGAGAACACAACAACCTTCTCCCATAAACGACACTGGTAACGTAAGAGAAACGTTTTGGGATAATCGGAGAGTTCGTCCATCAATATCTTTATTACCCTATATATGTGTATGAGGGTATGTGTGTAATATTGGTTTCATAAGATTTCTTTTCTCATGTCCTCTAACTATAGTACTTGTTCCCTTTACTTTTCACTGTACTTGGTTAATTTTCGTCTCCATCGATTAAAAGTCAGACCTTTTGACTCGTATTTGAATCACGTTTGACCTGTATATCGTTTTAAAGGTGTTAAATCGATTGGACCACTTTTTTCTTTCTCAATTCCTTTTTCCCTCTACTTTCTCTTCTTCCCTCTCCTTGTTTCTTTTCCCCCACCTATTCTCCTGTTTTTTTTCTCTCTCTTGTTCTTCTTTTTTTATCTTTTCGTTTCCAAATCTGGAGACGTTTTTTTCTAAATATATATAAGTCTTTATCGATATAGGTCATTTCTTGATATTCTTTTCGTAAACGTACATAGTTTTTCTTTTAGTCTTTTTAGTGGCTTTTTTTTCTCACTTTTTCCTTTTTTTAGAATTTTACTTTAAAAAAAATTATTCTTTTTCTCCTTTTGAGGTGTCGTGACGTTTTCCGATTAAACTTCCATCTTTATACATCCCCCTTATTTGTCACACTAAATATTCTCTTTTATTTTTCAAGATTGCCAGTATCACGAAGAACCAACATCTCAGACGGGGGCACCTACCCCAACCCAATGACAGGACACTAAAAAAGGACCAACCCCCTTGAACACGGACTACTTCGGGATAGAGCAGAGAGACTTCTCGTCACGTCACAGGTCATCCTTCAAAACCTCGCAGACACCGAAGTCATACGGAAGCCCGTCAGGAAGACCGGACCGTCACAAGTCAAGTCAACGAGTCAACACAGGTTGAGACGCTGGGGTACTTAGCGTCGTGTGGTCCGGAGGGACAGGTAGTGGTCGAGGACCTCAAGTGAGTTTGAGTACAGGTAACTCAGTCACTACGGTAGGTCGGTAGAGTAGGAGACAACAGGGGAAAAGGAAGACGGGGGTTAGGGAGGGTCGTAGTCTCAGAAAAGGTTACTCAGTTGAGAAGTGTACTCCACCGGTTTCATGACCTCAAAGTCGAAATCGTAGTAAGGAAGGTTTCTTTAGGGTCCCAACTAGAGGAAGTCTTACCTGACCAACCTAGAGGGACGTCAGGTTCCCTGAGAGTTCTCAGAAGAGGTTGTGGTGTCAGGTTTTCGTAGTTAAGAAGTCACGAGTCGAAAGAAGTGTCAGGTTGAGAGTGTAGGTATGTACTGGTGACCTTTTTGGTATCGGAACTGATCTGCCTGGAAACAACCGTCACAATCTGTGTAGATAAAAGTGTCATTGAAGTTTCACCGACAGAGTTGTATAGACGTGACGACGGGTGGGGGATGAACAGGGACCTTAGTGACGGCCACGAAGACAAGAGGTCAGGACGGGACGAGACGATCGACTTCGAACGATCCACCCCCGAAGACATCTAGAAAAGAATCGAGGGGTTGACCCGGGAGACGTAGTCTCTGAGGACACCCGAAGGACGTCGGGGGACTCGGACCGAGATACAGCGTCCGGGATCCCACGTGAACAGAGTCGAGGGCCCGGGCGGAGGACGCAGAGTCTCGAACACACGTGAGCAAAGTCGAGTGGGTGAACACACGGGAACAAAGTCTCCAGGTGCGTCAGACAGCACCCCGAACACATAAGAAAGCCGAGGGATCCGACGAGAGACTCGGTCCTCCCAATACACGTACTGTCGGGAGACACGGGGCCCCGAAGACACCCGAAGACAGAGCCAAGGGGTTCGGGTGACCGACTAACCCCGGTGTCAGAAACTCGACTCTTCGTGTCGAAAGAGAGAAAGGACGGTTCAGAGACAAAACGGACCAAAAGGTTCTGAGACGTCGAGGGGGCACCCAGACGGACGCTCCCGCGAAAGGACACGTACCCTTGAGGACGACAAAATCTGGAGGGAGGGAGGGAACCCCGTGTTCGAGACAGGTCTCGACGAGACAGAACAGGGAAAAATACGGAGATAGGAAAGAGGATGGAGTAAGGTCCGTCGAATCGGACGGGGACGGGGAGTCTCCGGACCCCAGAAGATGACAGCAGATCTCCAACGAAACGTCCTCAACAAGGTACAGAACAACTCAAAAACTACATAAAGACCCTTCCGACCACTAGGGGTGTAGAATCAAGAGACGGCAGAAGAAGGAATGTCACTTGTAAGAATAGACTTTCCTTGAAAATATAACTACTTTACAAACTCGGAATGTGGTTCTTTTGTAAGTAGTCTAAACGAATAAATGTTCACATAATTTATATCTCCGTTTGGTTATTTTACATCCTACTATTCTACCAGTATTTCGAAGATTAAACATTGTCTATATCGTTACTATTATATGGACTTACCTAGAACCTGATAAAAAGGGGTATACAGTGATTATATCGAATTGGGACAGTCAAAAAGTAATAATAAGTTTAGTATAAGTCACCGTCCCATTTATGGTTGAACCGAAGTATTAAGACGTTTACACATAGAAACTACCTCTAATATTTTAAAATGAGTGAACGGTTACCGTCACAAAAGAAAGTCACATTGGTCAATTTAAAAGTAGGAATGTCGTTTCAGAATCCCCAGTGTCACCTTTGTTTGCCAACGGGACCAAACACCGACTTTATTTACAATTAGTACCGACTGAAGCAAGACGGGGTACTTGACACACGAAATGTCACTGTAAGTGTTATCATGTTTGATCGATTTTCAACGCAAAAGTAAGAGATCCGAGGTAAAATGTTTAAGACATTTACTCAGTACGCACATAAACCAAAAGAAATCTGTGGCGTCTAACGACACAGGACACCAAAATACATACGTTCGAGAGAACGACTATTCGCAAAAACAGGATTCACCTTCTCTCTCTCCTGTCTTCACGTCTCCTTACGTAAAGATTTTCGTACGTTTCCTCCAGACATTCGTTCCTACAAATACCACACCCAAGTCTCAGTAAGTAAATACTCGATTGGATTGGAAATAGTATATTTTCTGTGACACAATTCGTGAGACTCCTTATGAGAGTGTAGATATTCTATATCGAGTACGAGATCTTCGAGTGATAAATCAGAGTCCTATTCTGTTTATTCCCCGAAGAATTCACCGAATCACCATTTCTTAGACGGATGATTACGTCCTCTGAGTCAAGTTACGGACCAGACTAGGGACCCAGTCCTTCTAGGAGACATCTTCCTTTACCGTTGGGTGAGGACATGAAAACCGACCCTTTAGGGTGTCTGTCTCCTCGGACCGGTAGATGTCGGTACCTTAGTGTTTCTTAACCTGTGTTGAATCGTTGGTTTGTTCTGTTCATGTCTCTCGTAATGTTAGAATAAATTTCGTTCCTGTCAGTCTCTTTTATGTACGTTACAAAATACTTACAGGTCACCTCCCGGTTTAACGTAGGTTCCCTTTCCTTTATACTGAAGTACCTTTCTTAAAGCTTACTAGGACTCCTGTCTGTATGGATCCGTGATGTCTTGATCCTTTATCAGATCTGTTTCCGTTCTAAATCTTTCCGTCTTCTACACAAACTCGTGTCCTTCAGTATGTACACCTAAGTCTCCTTCTACGACGGTTTTGCTATGCTGACCTGGTTCTAATACACTCTGGAACCTACGATCTCGTTTCACGTGTAAATAAAGGGTCCTCGCGTCGTCTATTAGAGTACTTGTTCATACTATTTCTGTCGAACGTCTTGAGTCACTTCGACACTCGGTACACGTCTCGGTCGGTTCTGTCTACCCAGTATCACTCCTACCCGAGTTATTTCCTATCTTTGGCATTCCGAGATTGTCTTCGTCTTTTCTAATTCTTATCCACCCTTCTTATATATCTTCTTGATATGTTTTTTCCAGAATTACTGTGTTTGTTGGTACTACCACACCAACCGATGAGTGGGTCTCGGTCTGTAGGACCGTACACGTCAGTTCACCCGGAGTCCTTCGTAATGACGTTTATTTCCATACCTCCACTACCTTAAGGTCGACTCGATAATCTTTAGGATTTCCTACTACTATAATTTCACGAGGTGAGTTATATGGTCGTTTAAAACTTTTGAGTCGTTACTGGTGTCCTGACCTTTTCCAGTCAAAAGTGAGGTTAGGGTTTCTTCCCACTACGGTTTCTTAGAAGTTTGATAACGTGTTAACGTGAGTAGAGTGTGCGATCATTTCATTACGAGTTTTAAGGGGTTCGGTCCGAAGTCGTTATGTACTTGACACTTGAAGGCCTTCAAGTTCGACCTAAATCTTTCCGTCTCCTTGGTCTCTAGTTTAATGGTTGTAGACAACCTAGTAGTTCTTTCGTGCTCTTAAGGTCTTTTTGTAGATGATGACGAAAAACCGACATGGGTTTCGGAAACTGACACACCTAGTGTTGTTTGACACCTTTTAAGAAGTTCTCTACCCTTATGGTCTGTTGAAATGGACGGAGGACTCTTTAGACACACGTCCAACTCTTCGTTGTCAATCTTGACCTGTACCTTTTTAACTGACCAAGTTTTAAATCTTTTCTCATACTGTTCTGATATATAACAGTCCGACGAATAAATTGAATATACGTCTGATATAGTACACCTTACGGTACGACCCATTTTATGTTCGATCTTAGTTCTAACGGTCCTCTTCATAGTTGTTGGAGTCTATACGTCTACTATGGTAAGCACCGTCTTTCACTTCTCCTTGATTTGTCTGGGAACTGTTCCCACTTTCTCCTCTCACTTTTCGACCGAATTTTGAGTCGTAAGTTCTTTTACTTCTAGTACCACAGGCCAGAGTAGTGAAGTACCGTTTACCTTCTCCTTTTGTCTTCGTCACTGTCTAAAATCAAAGGACCTGAGGTCTTAGTGATGTCTATAACTACCGTCGGTACTTTGATTTTCTGTCAACGAGAACCTTCCTCTCGATACTTTTAGATCTTTCGTACAATTCTTCGTCTCTGTAGTGGAACGACTGTTTCCAGCCTTCTCAGTCTCGATACCAAAAAGGTGATCAGTACATGTCTACACTCTCAACCTGGTATTTCTTCCGACTCGTGACTTCTTAAGTGCAAAAGTTCAACACCCTGACCTCTTCTGAGAACTCTCAGGAAACCTGACGTTTCTCTAGCTTGATCAATTAGGATTTCCTATGGTTGGGACTTATAAGTAACCTTCTCGACTATCACTTCGACTTCGAGGTTATGAAGTCGGTGGATCTACTCTACTCGATCGACTCAGTGACCTTTTCTGGGACTACGACTCTTTCTAGCTTCCGTGTTTCTCTTCCCACACCGTCTCCTACTTTAACGATCTATCGAAGTTCCTACGTCATAGGTATGTACTCGTTTGAGACCCACTAACACATCCTGTCCCTTCGGACCACACGACGTCAGGTACCCTAGGGTCCCTTTTCACGTCCTGAATCACTGACTTGTTGTTACTTACTATTTCTGAAATTCCGACTTTGTATAGGTCCGTCCGTGAACGGAAAGTGTGTGGTGAATCGTAGGAGTCTCCTACCAGGTACCTGGAGACGACCAGGATTAGTCCCACGATGACCAAGTGTGACTCTTCTTATGGTTTTTACTTTAATTTGTAAATCTTAAAGAGTCTTGTTAAACGGTAACAGTAGTTTCATATATTAAATTATGAAAGGTTGGGTATAGCCAACCTTTTCTTAACCAAGAAATGGTGGCTATTGGACTCCCGTGGAATCACGGAGGGGGTATGCCACGAATCGGACATCTATAGTTAAAACGTCGGTTTCAGACTCAAAGACAACAAGGGGAGTAGAGTGTCCTGTAAAAGGAATCAACGTAAGACTATAGTTGTAAAACTATAACGAGGAATTACAACTGGACAAACTTCCCTCATTATAATCTAGTATCTTTAATTGGGGTCCACTAGATCTGGGGTCCAAACGTTTGAACCGGGTATTCGTTTGGGTCGAGAGACGGTTATAACATGTACTTTAAAATAAAGTTGTGTCGGTATGAGTAAACAGAGGTAAAGTAGGTACCGACTAAAAGACGATGGCATCGTCTCAACTCATGCACGGTGTTTGTGAAGTCCCAAAAGTTTAGGATTTTATAAATGACCGACCGGACAACGTTATTTTCAAACATACCTTTCACTAACCCAGAACTTTACCTCTAATGAATTGTCCATGGGTGTTAAGAATAAAAGGACTTTCTGATCGGTCCTTCTTTAGACCCCGTTTCGACCCTAAGTCCTTCGGTAGCTCTTCCTTCTTCCGAGGTGTATACAAGTGTGTATGAAACCCGTCCATACTTTCCTTCAAACCTCGCATAAGACGTAATTTATTAGGGAATGTATGGAAAAAAAAAAAAAGAAATCGTGTGTATTCCTACATTCAATTACTTTAAACTACCTTGTCTACAGTAGGGACAATCACTAAAATTTTCTATAGTCCAAACATAGGATGTCTACTATCGTGGGTGTCTTCACGTGTCTTTAATTTCAATATAGTGAATTTTTAAAGAAAATTTTCCATAAAATAAAAGAGGAACCGGAAGATTTTACGTAGTAGTGTTAGTTTTGTTCTAAAACCGGACTTTCAGTATCCAAGTACTTAACCGTATAGACCTTATTGTCTTTTTCTACAATTCATTTTGGTACAATATATTTTGATACGAAGGAAAAGAATGATGTAAAAACCCAGTACAAATAGTAACACCTCGTGTAGAGACGGTGCATTAGACGATGCGAGATGGATAAAAGTGTGAGTCGATATAAGAGTCTGTGTCCTATCTATTAAGTGCATGTTTTTTCCTTTTTTTTTTTCCTCTTGATAAACCACCACATTTTAGGAGATATCTTGTTTCTTCCGGTACAACGTGCTAACATTTTATTTGAATACACCATCCAGTATAATGGAGGTGAAGTGGTCATTTCTTTGACTTTAAATCTCTTCAATGCATTGAACAGTTACAGTATATCCATCATTTACTTCCTTTGACATAAAGGTAGATTCCTACAGAAGGACGAGAGGATGGATCTCAAACTATTTTGATTTATGGTAAAATCTTATGTTTAAATTCACCTTCTTTTCCTTTTACTCACTCTAACCCTAGGTATCTCCAATTTTTGTGGAAGTCAAGTTATATCTGTTCTAGTCCACCCTTTTCTTACGTTCATTCGACTAATATATCTACATTTTTTTTTTTTTTCCGTCCTTACTTTTTCTTACTACAACACCTCTATGTTCCCAATCTCCGTATAACTTATATAAAACTTATTATTTTGTCGAAGGTTTAAAAGTTCACAGACGGATGTATATATAAATACTTACGTATAATAGTTGTTACTTTACTTTGTAGACGTTGGGTGTGGATGTTCTTACGTTTCCCAACATTTATCAGGGGACCGAGTGATCCTATACGACCTTAAGTCCTTGTTTAAGTACATAGTTACAAAACTACGAGTATTTAGTCGGTGTCCACTTAGTACAAACGTTTAGTGATTATTGAACCTTTACATATAAATAACGCGGTCTTGGTGGACCCGATAAGTTTCAGTAACGTTCCCATATAAAATAAGTCGATAGAAAATTCTTTCCCTTAGGTGGGGGTGGGTGGGGTAAGTCAACAGAAAATCCTTTTTCTGAAGGAGACAGAGAGAGAGAGGGTAAGAGAATGAGAAAGACAGGAGGGGGGAAGAAATGAAAAATGTGTTTAGAATTAACTTGGATCTATAGATAAGTACAGACACTCATTTTCCGGTCTTTAAGGAAATTAAAAATCTCTACAAAAACTGAGTCTTCTTTTATTAAATTTTCTACTCAAAAGGGGAGTAAACAAGATATAATATAATTTTTGACGAAAAATAAATACTAGGTTTCCGGTTAAAGTTCTGACTCTCCTTGTCTGGTGGTTCGAATCTCCACTCAGTAAGTCTTTGATTAGGAGAAAACTAGGGGAAGGACTTTCACTTTCACTTCAGTGAGTCACCACAGACTGAGAAACACTGGGTGCCTGACATCGGACGGTCCGAGGAGACAGATACCCTAAAAGGTCCGTTCTCGCGATCTCACCCAACGGTAAAGGAAGAGGTTCCCTAGAAGAACTGGGTCCCTAGTTTGGGCCCAAAGGGTGTAACATCCGTCTGAGAAATGACAGACTCGGTGGTCTCTGGAGGAAAGAGTCAAGTCAAGTCAGTGAGTCAACACAAGCTGAGAAACGCTGGGGTACTTCACGTCGTGTGGGACAGGTAGTGGTTGAGGGTCTCAAGTGAGTCTGAGTGCAGGTAGCTCAGTCACTACGGTAGGTCGGTAGAGTAGGAGACAGTAGGGAAACAGGAGGACGGAGGGTAGGGAGGGTCGTAGTCTCAGAAAAGGTTACTCAGTTGAGAAGGGCACTCCACCGGTTTCATGACCTCAAAGTCGAATTCGTAGTAAGGGAGGTTTCTTTAGGGTCCCCACCAGAGGAAGTCTTAACCAACCTAGAGGAACGTCAGCTTCCCTGAGAGTTCTCAGAAGAGGTTGTGGTGTCAAGTTTTCGTAGTTAAGAAGCCACGAGTCGAAAGAAGTGTCAGGTTGAGAGTGTAGGTATGTACTGGTGACCTTTAGGGGGAAGGATCCGTGAAAGTTTAAGGCTGGGCTCGTTTACCAGGACGTGCTTACACATCGACATTCTGTAGTGTGTCGGTACCTCAGGACGTTTGATGAAAGGACCGTAAGACCAGGTGGGAACTAAAAGAGTCTGGGACGTTGTACTTGTGTAAATTTTGGAAAAAAAAAAAAAAAAAAAAAGACTTACTTTAAGAACTGACGAGTACAAAGAGACAAGGTGTCTTTCTGAGAGACGTCAGACGGTCCGAGGAGACAGATACCCTAAAGGGTCCGCTCTTATGACCTCACCCGATGGTAAAGGAAGAGATCCCATAGAAGGATTGGGTCATTACTTTGAGTGTAGAGGACATAGTCGTCCGCCTAAGAAATGGTGACTCGTCGTCCCGTGATTGTGTTTACGGATCACGAAAGTTCTCCTTTTTACTCCATATGGACTCGTTCCGTCTCAATATTCCATCCCCTCACATCCCCACACACATCCCCCACACACACACACACATAGTGTCCTGGACTCCCCAATCCCTTAGTTAGTTCTTTTCGAAAGGTCTAATTTGATATTTGACCCAGGACTTCTTATGTATACACAATCAGAAAACTTATTATCATATTATCTCGAGGTCCGTCTTCCTTATCACCGTTTCCAAACCTTCATTTGTTCAAACGAAGACCATTTAACACAATATAACAAGTCAATCATCTCATTCTTCTTACGTTTATTACTCTCTTTTTTTGTCCTCTATATTTCTAGTCTTCTAACTCATGACGTCTGGTTCAATGACTCAGACCTAAACTGAGATTTTTTATCAATTACTGTTGAAAATTTATTTCTTTACTGTGCCAGATTAAAATCTCTTCTTTTCTTTAACCCTCGTCCCTCTGGTTAAACTCTCCCAACGGTCGTTAAGGACCCCTTTACCAGTGGGTGTTTTTAGGTAACGTGACTTCTGTCTGTATCTACCCAATTCTTTTCATGTTAGTTCTTCTTAACCAATTTTGTACGTCTGTTTACTGATCCACCGATACTACTACTTCTCCTCCTCGGTTCCTACTTTGGGTACACAGGTCGAACCTTTTAGGTTACCTACCCTCTCTCAGAAAGACGAGGAGACAGGAAGTGATAGAGGACCTCAAACGAGTTTGAGTACAGGTAACTCAGAGACTACGGTAGGTAGGTAGGATAGGAGACAGTGCGGGAAGACGAAAACGGAAGTCAGAAAGGGTCGTGGTCCCAGAAAAGGTCACTTAGTCGGGATCCATAGTCAACCGGTCTCATAACCTCGAACTCAAAGTCGTAGTCAGGAAGGATACTTATAACTCCAGTTATACATAGAACTCTATTAATCACTGACTTAGTTTCCTAGGTTCCTGATGAAGTCAAAAATAAGGTTAACAGAACCACTTTCTGTAGTCAATGAATCAACATCTCTTCTTCTTTCGTACATACTTCTTAGTGAAGTTGAAAGAGGTCGTTGTGACACGGGACTCTAAAACTTTATAATTTCATAAGTCAAGAACCCCTTCATCCCGTCTCTAGAGTCACCATTCTATCGACATTGATACGGTGTCATAGAATTGGGTACACTACTTTTCCTTTCCGAAATGAAACGAAACCATTTTATATACAACTACTGTTATTACCTTGTAATAAGATACCTCGATTCTCCCCGCGTTAGACTTGTTCGTGAGGAAAATTACAATCCAGACAGGGGCTCTCTGTTATAGAATAAATTCTAAAGAAAGATCATTGATAATTCCTTTTGAATTCTAAGAATATCTCACAGTCCTTTAGTTTATTTGTCGTTGTCCCTGACTAGAAAGTACATGTCGACTAAAATGGATGACAATAAATAACGTAGTTAGGAGTTGAAACCTTGTTAATTATAAAACTTTATCTATTAAAAGACAATCTTCCTTAGACAGGACACGTAACCTACTGCATAAAAAAGAAAGGTCAAAGTAACTCTTAAGTTCCTACAAATCGTCGCAGGGACCAGAAATGAATGATCTACGGTCATTATGGAAAGAGTCAACATTGTTGGTTATAGAGGTCTACAATGATTTACCATGGTCACCCACTCTCCGTTTTACTGACGGTCAACTCTTTATAACATGTTACGCAATCTATTTCAACTTCTGTTAGTGGAACAAAAAGGGACTTCCTAAGAAACTATAATATAATCCTTCCTCCTCGAGACAATTAATCACACAAACACATTTCCCCCAGTGTAGTACTATCACCCTTACTGTATTAAGGACTCAGGGCCCGTGTTCCTGTGAAACTGACATTGTTCGTAACTCTGACCTCCTGAGAGGGAACAGGGAGAAAAATGACAAGAGGTTCCTATCCTTAAGAAAATAAAAAGTGATAGAAATAAGTCGAGATTATTGGTTATAGACGGACACGAATGATACAAGACCTCCGACAATATTTCCTCAATGTTTACCCCGTGAGGAGAGAAAAAGGGAGTAAGACGGAAAGTCACACAATGACTCCCGTAGAACTATGGGAGCGCTTGTTTGTATATACAGTACATTTTATTGTCGACGAAAGTCTTCGATTGGGTCTTCTCGGTCAGGACAGGTCTTATAAAGGAGGAAGAGGTACATGGTTCGAGGGAAACGAAGATCCTCTTTGTCCACTAACTAAGACTCGACACGATAAACAAATGTGACTAATAGATTACTCGTTGTGTTGACGTGTTATTAACGAAAATAACCGAAAAGGTCTTACGACGTCTCTCACATTGGTAGTATTTTACAGAGAGATAAAGGTTACGTTTAACGAAAGTTAAAAAACCAGCGGACTATTCGACCACTCTCTCTTTACAAAATTCATGTATTAGGATCTCGGGTAATAATCCTCATAAAATTAAAAGAATAGAAGACCGTAGGTAAAGGTTCATCAAGCACGGAGATTAGTTCTTAATTACTAAGGTATATCTTTTTTTTTTTAGTCCTGATAAAAAACAAACAAACCCAGATAAAAGGAAAAAAAAGTTCTATTTATACGACCGACTCACACACTACATGTACTAAAGATCCCTGACATTTCCGTGAAACTGGATTAGAATGGGGATTAAAAAAAGATTACAAGTTGATTCTATATATAAACAAACCGACTATAAACCTTTTAGATTAAACCTACTCTATGCGAGAGAAATGAATTATAAAAACAGCTTGTTAGACATTGTTTATCTTCTATTTTGTCTAGTTGAGAATCATCCTTATCTCCTCTCTCTTTAGTTCTTCTCCCAAGACCTAGAATTCCACGAGCAACGGATGAATTGTGAAACAGAGGTCACTCAAGGTTCATAGTGTAAAGTGAATTGATTTAATTCATACGCACAATTCCAAGACTATTTTGTCAGAGAGGATTCCGTCCAGAATAATTCTTTTCGTCTAACAAGTCCTAATAAAGTTTTCCAATGTAAAGAAGAAGGGAAATACTTTATCCTCTTCTAAAAAGAGGTCACAAGTGACATTCTTGGTCAACTTAAGTGACAACTCGACGACCTACATTTTGAGTATTCCTCCTGTATCCGTAGGAAGATACTAACCCGGGGAGACCTCAAAAATTAAGAGTCTGAAAAGGTGCGACTCGGAGGTCGTTAAACAGTCAATGTCAACTCCGACGGGAAGAGACCGTGGCAAAGGGATTCCCGAAGACGAGGAGCCAGAGACGAAACCATTCAACATTAATAGACGTAAAAAGGGAAAGAGAGGTCAAAACCTCCGTCGTCAAACGGAACACTGGAGTAAAAGGACTTCCTAGATCTTCCTAACAACCAAAAATAATCGTTTAACTTGGACTGATA
Organism: Capra ibex; assembly: GCA_006410555.1. Taxonomy (NCBI): domain Eukaryota; kingdom Metazoa; phylum Chordata; class Mammalia; order Artiodactyla; family Bovidae; genus Capra; species Capra ibex. The sequence continues at coordinate 9,744,452 of SJYO01033645.1, forward strand.
CATATTTTTCTCAATCGATGGTTACTGGTTTGTCAAAAATAGAGTTCATTCGTTTCGGTAAAATTGTAAACCTTTAGTCACTCACATGAAATAGTGTAGTAATCCGATTCTTCTTTTTAGTGTACAAGTATAGTGGTCTGTGACCTTTATGCAAACTGTTTTAAATTGTGGGTAAGTACTATTTCTGAGAGTCATTGTTCTTTGCTTTTCCTTGAAAGAGTTGAACTAATTCTTATGGAAGTTTTACCGATGTCGATTGTAGTACGAATCACCACTCTTCGAACTTCGAAAGAGAGATTGTAGTCCTTGTTCAGTTCCAATACCCTATGTTCCAATTACACGTTTTCAGTGGACGTAAGGATATTATGATCGTTACTTGTTCACCTTAAACTTTCATTTTCGTATTATGGTAAATGTAATTATGGGTTTCATACTTTATAAATCCATATTTAAATTGTCGAGACATAATTGAGATATTCTTTTTTTTTAATACTTCGAGTTTATTTTTTTAATTTCTCTATTTACCTGTACCCATCCTTCTGTTACAACACTTCTACAGTCAAGAAGGGTTAAACTAAAATCTAAGTTGTGTAAGGATTAGTTTTAAGGTCGTTTAATAAAACTTCTGTAATAACTTTACTAAGGTTTCAAAGATACCTCTTGTTTTCTGGACTTTGTTGGTTGTATTACAATTTCTTCTTGTCTCAGGACTTGTCTATAGAATAGTTTCTATTTTATTCGTATGATTTCTACGAGTTATTAGTATATATACGGTAAGTCAAGTCAAGTCAGCACAGACTGAGACGCTGGGGTACTTAACGTCGTACGGTCCGGAGGGACAGGTAGTGGTTGAGGGCCTCAAGTGATGAGTACAGGTAACTCAACCACTACGGTAGGTCGGTAGAGTAGGAGACAGTAACGGAAAAGGAGGACGGGGGTTAGGGAGGGTCGTAGTCTCAGAAAAGGTTACTCAGTTGAGAAGTGTACTCCACCGGTTTTATGACCTCAAAGTCGAAATCGTAGTAAGGAAGGTTTCTTTAGGGTCTCGACTAGAGGAAATCTTACCTGACAAACCTAGAGGAATGTCAGGTTCCCTGAGAGTTCTCAGAAGAGGTTGTGGTGTCAAGTTTTCGTAGTTAAGAAACCACGAGTCGGGAGAAGTGTCACGTTGAGAGTGTAGGTATGTACTGACGACCTTTTTGGTATCGGAACTGATCTACCTGGGAACAATCGTTTCAGTATATACGGTAATCCCTTAACGTTTAGTTTTGTTACTCGATGGAGATGGATGAATTGTCTTTACGGTGTTAGGTTTTGTGACTACTATAGTTTACGACTATTCTAATACCTCGTTCTCCTTGAAAGTTAAAAACGACCACCCTTACGTGTCATTATTTCAATAAAACCTTCTGATACCTATAATTTTATGAATTATTTTGACATCAGGTAATTTTGTGTACACTAGTTCAGTATAAATTGGGTACTAAAAAAGTAAATAGTCTTTTAATTAATTATATTAAGAAGATCAAATAATTAGTTTCTTTTTTTTAGTACAAAAGACAAAAGTTTCTTCATTTTGTAAAATTTTTTGAGAAAAGTGAAGTCCTTGAAGGAATTGAACTAAGTTACAATGAATGGTTTTAGGTGGACTGGACGGAGAACTCTTTGGATATACGTCCAGTCCTTCGTTGTCAATCTTGACCTGTACCTTGTTCTCTGACCAAGGTTTATCCTTTTCCTCATGTAGTTCCGACATATAACAGTAGTACGAATAAATTGAATATACGTCTCTTGTAGTACTCTTTATGACCCGACCTTCTTCGTGTTCGACCTTAGTTCTAACGACCCTCTTTATAGTTATTGGAGTCTATACGTCTACTGTGGTGGGACTACCGTCTTTCACTTCTCCTTGATTTTTCGGAGAACCACTTTCACTTTCTCATCTCGCTTTTTCAACCGAATTTCGAGTTGTAAGTCTTTTGTTTCTAGTACCGTAGACCAGGGTAGTGAAGTACTCTTTATCTACCCCTTTGTAACCTTTGTCACAGTCTGAAACAAAAAAACACGAGGTTTTAGTGACGTCTACCACTAACGTCGGTACTTTAATTTTCTGTGTAAGGAACCTTCCTTTCAATACTGGTGGGATCCATCCTATAAATTTTCGTCTCTGTAATGAAACGGTTGTTTCCAACCAGATCAGTTCCGATACCCAAAAGGTCACTAGTACATACCTACACTCTCAACCTGACACTTCTTCCGACTTGTGACTTCTTAACCACGAAAACTTGACACCACAACCTCTTCTGAGAACTCTCAGGGAACCTGACGTTCCTCTAGGTAGGTCAGGTAAGACTTCCTCTAGTGGGGACCCTAAAGAAACCTCCCTGACTACGATTTCGACTTTGAGGTAATGAAACCGGTGGAGTACGTTTCTCAACTGAGTAACCTTTTCTGAGACTACGACCCTCTCTAACCCCCATCCTCCTCTTCCCCTGTTGTCTCCTACTCTACCGACCCACCGTAATGACTGAGCTACCTGCACTCAGACTTACTTGAGGCCCTCAACCACTACCTGTCCCTCCGGACCGCACGACGCTAAACTCCAACGTTTCTCAGCCCGTGTTGACTCGTTGACTAGACTTGACTTGACTTGGTTTTAGGACGTTGTTTATAAATATTACGTTTTAAGTCCGTGACAGAAACATTGACCTCTACTCAGTTCAAACGAGTCTCGTTATAGATTGTTCTCGTATCCAGTAGTGACACGGGTTGAAGTTCCTGTGATAAGTACATCTAAAACAACAGACACCCAGGTGTCTCCTGATTTGGTCTTTCTTTGATATGTCCAGAAATTTCACTGTGATAACATCATTGTAATTATCTATTACACTTTAAACGAAGTTTTATACCCCCCCCCTAATTTTTTAAGTCGAAAAAAAGAACATTATAGTGGATATTTACATATAAGGTCTATTTAATACTTTGACACTTTACATTTTCATGATTTCAACTATATTCTTTAACTCTTCGTGTACAAATATTAGACATGTAACCTCTTTCGAACAATATGATTAATAGTATCTTATCTGGTGTACCGTTCGGAAAATAAATAAATTAATATGATTTTAATCCCTGAAGATAATACCATTCCTCCACCCTTTTTCGATTTTCTACTGTCTAACCTTCTTCTCTAATTTATTTTATATTAATAAATATAGATACAATATGATTCTTGAGTGTGTTTAGTTTTTCTTTTACGTCTTTTGGGTTATCTGTTTTATCATTATTTTTGTCATTACCATCATTATCATCTCATCATCATCGTTTATACGTTTGTCTGGGAGTCATATACTACTTTGCAAGTCAATTTGTAAATGACTCTCGGATAAGGAACGGTTTTAATCCATATAGTAATTTGTATCAGTTTTTAAGTACAGAAATACCTTCCATATACTAAAGTCTAAGTTATGTTCGTTTTATGTTTAATTTGTTTATAGTGAAACGGACGTAGTCTAACCTTCTTTAATCGTTCGATTTTTTACGGTTCATACCCTCACTCATACCTCAGTGTCCTAAGGACTCGTAACGAAGAAGTTCAGGTCTGACTACGTCAGTAAGATGTATGGAAATTTCGTTATAAATCAGTTTAAAAGATACCCGTAAAGATACCGATTAACGGAACTCTTACCGAGTATACCCAAAGACATATTCTTATAAGTCATGTCATAACAAACCTCTTTCTAATTCAGTATCTGGTAGAGATACAAATAGTAACCCCGTTCTATTAAATATATGGTGTCTGTGTGTGACATTTAATACGGTAGTTAATTCCGATTTATTTTTCCATCTGTATGTGTACCGTGGTACCTAGTTAGAATTTTTATGTCGTCACTTCCCCTTTTTTTACATGTTTTACACCAGATAACATGTCGTCACAAATGAACAGATTTTATTATGTATATGTCACGTTCTGACGTACACTAAATTTTCTAATAACCGATACATATTTTAACAACCTTATCAATGTTCCCTCTTTTTACTTCCACCCTTCACAAAGTTTTCCTTTATTTTCTTATACTCTTGTGGTTGGTAAGAGACATTGATTCTCCAATCCCCTTGTGGAGGGAGTCTCCTACCAATCCTAGTTTGTTCACTGACTTACGAAACAGTCAACAATTTACACGGAAACTGTAACCGAAAATACGTGTGTGCTTCTACGCCGTTACAACCGAGTTGTCCTACTGACTCGATAAAGATCCTCTTAAGGTATTCTCTATCTCTTAAGTAGAACCAGGGATACAGACCTGCTAGTGTCTGATCTTACACCTCTAGAACGAACTTCTGCACTAAATGTAACAGAACCAACAGAGACAACCGACACAAGGGACGCAGGTCGGACGTAGCAATCAAGGTCGGAAGACGACATATGGTGCCTCGTACGCCTGTTCCCGTCTCGTATCTCCTAAGACACGTTTGTTATAGGTGATGACCTTTACGAACCAAAATAACCGTAATCTCTCATACAACGTCCAAGGTACGGGGAAGTCCGTAACAGTGACCGATGATAACTCAATTAATTTTGTAGTGAATAATCCCCACCGTTAACTGTTTCCAGAAATTACAGTTCAAATTTTCAATTAACTTTCTTTGACTTGAATGTACTTTATAACTTTTTATAATTAATACGAGACACGGGTTTTTTAGTATAATTATATGATACACAACTATGGTTAATTGCATATATCTGATGTATGCCTCTACCGTTACCGTTGGGTGAGGTCATGAGAACGGACCTTTTAGGGTACGTACCTCCTCGTGCCATCCGACGTCAAATGTCCCAGCGCTTCTCAGCCTGTGTTGACTCGCTGAAGGGAAAGTAAAAAGTGAAAGTACGTGACCTCTTCCTTTACCGTGGGGTGAGGTTACAAGAACGGACCTCTCAGGGTCCCTATCCCCTCGGACCACCCGACGGCCAATACCCCAGTGTGTCTCAGCCTGTGCTGACTTCACTGTCGTCGTCGTCGTCGTATCTGATGTATTCTTAAAAATGGATACGGAAACCATCTCATAGTCTATCTGTAACCAACTTAAGACTGAAACTTATCCGGTTTACTAATTGGATTGACACGGAGTCAAAAGAAGTGTTCATTTTATTCACGTTATTTCAGATAATGTACTAAAATAAATAAACAAGACCACTCCTAACCTCTCGTATTAGATTTTATGAATCGAGTTATAAACGTTTGTTTCGTTGACTGTTCCCTAAGTAAAGGTCTTATTTATTAAGTACGTCGAGTCATAGTTATTTTGTTTGTGGGTCATTTTTTTACTCACCTTCTGTATTTATCTCTAAAGAGGTTTTTTCCATGTACCGGTTCTTCGTGTACCTTTCTACGAGTTGTTGGGATTAATAATCTCTTTACGTTTAGTTTTGATGTTACTTCATTGTGGAATGTGGTCAGTCTTACTGATAGTATTTTTTTTTTTTTAGATGTTTGTTACGACCTCTCCTACACCCCTTTTGCCTTGGGAACGCGTGAGAACCACACTTACATTTAACTATGTTGGTGACACCTTTTCCTATAAGGAGTTTTTTGATTTCTTGGTAGTATACTGGGTCGTTAAGATGAGTACCTACATATGGGTCTCTTTTGGTATTAAGGTCTATTATGTACGTGAGATTACAGGTGATATTGTGATAAATACTATCGATCCTATACCTTCGTTATATTTATAGGTAGTCGTCTTCTTACCTATTCCTATACCGTGTATATATGTTACCTTATAAGTCAAGTCAAGTCAAGTCAGCGAGTCAGCACAGGCTGAGAAACACAGGGGTACTTAGCGTCGTGCGGTCCGGAGGGACAGGTAGTGGTTGAGGGCCTCAAGTGAGTTTGAGTTCAGGCAGCTCAGTCACTACGGTAGGTCGGTAGAGTAGGAGACAGCAGGGGAAGAGGAGGACGGGGGTTAGGGAGGGTCGTAAACTCAGAAAAGGTTACTCAGTTGAGAAGCGTACTCCACCGGTTTCATGACCTCAAAGTCGAAATCGTAGTAAGGAAGGTTTCTTTAGGGTCCCGACTAGAGGAAGTCTTACCTGACAAACCTAGNACAGAGTCATGTAAGGTCCCTTTGGACAAAAGGGACGTGAAGGAGCCCGAAGTTCGGCTCCTAGCTGAGTGTGGTGCCACCGTGCATCCTCTCGGGACACCCTTTCGGAGCACCCTTTCGGAGCACCCTTTCGGAGCACCCTTTCGGAGCTCCCTTTCGGTGTCTAGGGAACTAGGTGCGCTTCCCTTCGCACTGTGACGACGATGTCGAGCCCTCCTTTCACGTGCACGTACGGGGGTGAGCTCTGCTCCTGACTGCGGGGACCCCTCTGAGGCCTTAATGGGGTTCTAAGTCCAGCCGTGACCTCTCCTTAGGATTCCAAGGCCGTGGCTGAGGTGTGTTCCAGAATCCGGGGCCGTAGCTGCCCTCTCCTTAGGGCTCTCCGGGGGCTCGTTGAGCGTACCCCTGACCGGAAAGGACGCCGGTGGTCTCGCCCAGGGACTCCAGGGCCAGCATTCAGCTCTCGTGGACGGCGTTGAGCTCTTTTAGGTTCTCCAAGAGTTGAGGTCCGCTCTACTCCCGGTAAAGGCGACTGCGCAGAGCTCCGATTAGTGTGGATTGGAGACCTTGAAGGTTTCCAAGGAAGTGTGGGAACGACGTTGAGTTCTTCAAGGGCTGTAGGGGCAGAGNTAAGGAAGGTTTCTTTAGGGTCCCGACTAGAGGAAGTCTTACCTGACAAACCTAGAGGAACGTCAGGTTCCCTGAGAGTTCTCAGAAGAGGTTGTGGTGTCAAGTTTTCGTAATTAAAAAGTCGCGAATCGAAAGAAGTGTCAGGTCGAGAGTGTAGGTACACACTGGTGTCCTTTTTGGTATCGGAACTGATCTACCTGGAATCAGTCGTTTCATTACAGAGACGAAAACTTTTACGATAGATCCAACCAGTATTGAAAGGAAGGTTCCTCATTCGTAGAAAATTAAAGTACCGACGTTAAAATTTTTCCTTGTTTTATCACAGTAAACGTCTCTTCACCTACCTGGATCTCAGAAAGTATGTCTCGTTTCAGTCAGTCTTTCTATTTTTATTTATAACATATAGTTGTGTATATACACCTTAGATCTTTTTACCATAACAACGATGAATCAACGATTCAGTACGGGTTGAGAAACGTTGTAGTGCCTGACATCGGACGGTCCGAGAAAACAGGTACTCTAAAGGGTCCGTTCTTATGACTTCACCCAACGGTAAAGGAAGAGGTACCTTAGGAGGACTGGGGTCCTAACTTGTACTCAGAGGACGAACCGTCCACCTAATAAATAAATGGTCACTCGATGGACCCTTTTTACCATGTTTCCTTGGAAAACCGTTTCGTCTTTATCTCTGTGTCTACAACTCTTGTTTGTATACTTGTGGTTCCTCCCTTCTCCACCCCCTTCCTACTTAACCCTTTAACCCTGGCTGTATACATACGATGATACAACCCGAAGGGTCCACCGAGTCACCATTTCTTAGACGGACGGTTACGTCCTCTGTATCCTCTGTTCCCATACTAGGGACTCATATCTTCTAGGAGACCTCTTCCCTTACCGTTTGGTAAGGTCATAAGAACGGACCTCTTCGGGTATCTGTCTCCTCCGACCGTACTACGTCAAGTACCTCAACGTTTCTCAGTCTACACTGACTCATTGGCTCGTGCGCACGTGCGTGCGTACGCGTGTGCGTGTGTGTGTGTGTGTGTTTATATTTTATCCATTGATTACTCTTGGATGACACATCGTGTTCCTTGAGACGAGTCACGGGACACCACTGGATTTACCCTTCCTTCAGGTTTTGTCCCCCGCATATACATATACATATCGACTATGTGAAACGACACGTCATCGTTGGTTGTGTCGTAACATTTCGTTGATATGAGGTTATTTTTATTTTGGGTGGATTGTGTCATCGACGGAAGATACTTCACGAGTCATTACTTATAGACGATAATAATGTAATTTCCCAAAACTATACAACTGAGAAAATAGGTCTCTCTCAGACATTTTAATAGGGACTTACAAAATTTCGGAGATAGACACTATCACTCTACGAGACTAAATAGACTACAACTTAGTAAATTGTCTTCCATACATAATCTCTGTACTTAAAACTTCAGTATTTACAAGGTTACATCAAGAGAGGTGAAACATGTCGTCCGTTAACTCTACGTCTCTCCAGAAGTCTTAAAGTTTAGTCATTTAAATGTCTCCCCTCAGAGCTTGACTCTATATAGACGTCGGATCTCAAACTGGAAAGACGTCATAAATAACAATAGTAAACCCAAAACACATCTATAATAAAGATATGTAAGTTACCTTCCGTTACGCCCACGGAGTCTCAATTCTATTCCAGACCCGAAGGGGCT